>JAVLUX010000105.1:12500-612500 GCA_032164185.1 Moxostoma hubbsi
TCAATTGAATTGTTCACGATATAGGTCACATTAAAGGTGGAAATTGTTCTGACATGATTTGTCTTTGTCTCATTCTTTTACATCACAAGAACCTGGCATTTTAACAGGGGTGTGTAGACTTTTTATATCCACTGTATGTATATATTAGGGCATTAATTAATCGGGACACCATGTAATTAATTCAGTTAAAAATTTTAATCGATTGACAGCCCTTATATATATGCAAGTAGTACAACAAGACAACAGAACTGTCCCATTTTAACAACCAAAAAAAAAAAAGAACTTTCAAAAAGTGTTTATCGACATTTTCAAGTGCAAGTAGGTCTAGAAGGCTATATACACCGATCAGCCCCAACATCAAAACCACCTGCCTAATCTCGTGTAGGTCCCCCTGTGCCAACAAAACAGCTCTGTCCTGTCAAGGCATGGACTCCACAAGACCTCTGAAGTTGTCCTGTGGTATCTGGCACCAAGATGTTAGCAGTAGATCCTTTAAGTCCTGTAAGTTGCGTACATTCAGAATGTTACATTCTGCTGCCATTTCTTCCCCAGGTAAATGACACACACACACACACACACACACACCAGGCCGTCCACATGATCTAAAAGAAAACGTGATTCATTCCATTGTAGGCGTTTTTGGCAGTGGACAGGGGTCAACATGGGCACTATTCTGTGGGCTCGGACCATGCAGGCTAGCCTTTGCTCCCCACGTGCATCAATGAGCCTTGGGCGCCCATGACTCTGTAGCCGGTTCACCGGTTGTCCATCCTTTGACCACTACTAACCACTGCATACTGAGAACACCCCACAAGACCTGGCGTTTTGGAGATGCTCTGACCCAGTCATATAGCCATCACAATTTGGTCTTTGTCAAAGTCGCTCAGATCCTTACCATTTTACCTGCTTCCAACAGATGAAATTCAAGAACTGACTGTTCACTTGCTGCCTAATATATCCCACCCCTTGACAGGTGCCATTGTAACAAGATAATAAATGTTATTCACTTCAACGGTCAGTGGTTTTAACTTGCGTGGATTTTTACACAAGGCATATAATAAGAATCAAAAAAGAACAGGGCTTAACAAAAATTCACACTTCGCCTTACTGTTAATTAAAATAATGTCTTATTTCTATTTTAAGATGAGTCAAATTTGGTTTATGTGATAGTTTACATTTATTCATAAAAAATATCCCATAAATTACCAATACATTTATGATATGCCTTTTTTTCCATTCCAGTCAAAAACCAAATATGGCGCTTTTGTGAAAAAGGTTTATACTAACATCATTGTGACAACTCAAACAGATCATGTATCAGATAATATAAGCCAGCATCTCATAACTCATAAAATAAAAACTAAACCTTTGTGTCTCTTATGTCATTTAGTATACGTTTATCTTAAAGTGGAATAACGGAGTGAGACACAGGTAAGAGATTTATTTGAATAACCTTTTAGTTATAATATGGGTAAAATGTGTTACTTATATTAAATTGTGCATTCTGTTATTTGCAGTGTACAATGGCTCAGGACGGGGTGATCCTGCAATTCACCTTTCCAACGTTTGGGGATTCCATGCTTCAAAAGATGGATGCTCTTCGTAGAGACAGACGCTTCTGTGACGTAACTGTCCGCATCAATGACTTAGAAGTGCCTGGACACAAAGTGGTATTTGCTGCCGGCTCCCCATTCCTCAGAGACCAGTTTTTCCTTCAGGACTCGCACGATGTACAAATATCTACACAGCAGGACGCAGATGTTGGACAGAGACTTCTTCAATCCTGCTACACTGGAACACTTGAGTTTCCTGAGCTGGAATTAGTACACTATTTAACTGTTGCTAGCTTCCTACAGATGGGTCATATTGTAGAGCAGTGCACTGAAGCTCTAAATAAATTTATAAAACCTAATGAGGTCAAAGATGATTGTGCATCATCTCGACAGCCATCGGCTTTTAATGCACAGCATGCCCCAACTGTTGTGGAGATACTATGTGATGAAGAAAATGAGGTGGACAATGATGAGGAAGATGACTTTGAGGATGATGATGATGATATTATCATAGAGTCAAAATCTCCACCTATGTTTAGAAACTCTCAGAACAGGAGTAGAGAAGACAGTCCTATTAGCATTGTTAAGGTGGAGTCAATAGATAACCGACTGCAAGACATCCCCGATAACTTCCAGAATTGCTCGACTCGTTCTCCAACACTCCGCTCACCAGAGCCACAACACTCCCTGATAAACTCCACAGTGGAAACCCGCTCTACTGAGATTTTGGCTAAACCTGCTGCTGAATATTCACTCTCCTCACAAGGGCCCAGTGGGTCTGGGAAGGGGAACCTTTGGGGATGCTCAAGGAATGTTGACAAAGGCATGCAGTGGTACCACCAGTGCCCAAAATGTGCCCGTGTGTTTCGTCAACTGGAGAACTATGCCAATCATTTGAAGATGCACAAGTTGTTTATGTGCCTCTTGTGTGGAAAGACGTTTACTCAGAAAGGAAATCTGCACCGGCACATGCGTGTGCATGCCGGCATTAAGCCCTTCCAATGTAAAATATGTGGAAAGACTTTCACTCAGAAGTGCTCACTGCTAGACCATTTGAACCTACACAGTGGGGACAAACCCCACCGTTGTAATTACTGTGACATGGTGTTTGCACATAAACCAGTTCTCCGCAAACACTTGAAGCAGATCCACGGCAAGAACAGTTTTGATAATGCCAATGAAGGGAGTTTGTTGGAAGGGCTATAAATTCATAGAAAAATCTCAAACTATTACATTGATATACACAAGACACATGTTTGTCTTGCAGATACAGGTAATTCTGTAAATACATATTCCTAAATGTGCTGCATGATTATGACAAATCATCATTGTCAATTATTTAATTTCAATTTATACAATTTACATTAAAATACGTGGATCAACTGCATGCCATATTTTTTTATGTAGGCTACACATTCAAAACAAGCAGAGAAATGTTTCTCAATTACTCCAAAGCCATTTTGTCAGTAAATGAAATGGTAAACTTTGTAAAATTTTGTCAGTAAACTTCACTTAGGCCCCCTTTGGATAAAAACAGGCATTTTTTTACCAATAAAAATTAAACACACATTAAATAGAAAATGTATTAAAAACTTTGCCGTATGAGTAGACCTACATGGACACTTTTCACGCTTCTGTATTTGGAAGGCAGAAGGAAACGATTGCAGAATAAACTTTGATAAAGTTGAATGGGAGACCATGGCAAATATAATTTTTGCTTAACCCATTTGATCCAACATCAAAATAAAAATGCCACGATTACATTTCCACAACTTTCCAAATTTAGAAAAATGTAGAGAGTGGTGGATTACGACAGTTAGAAGAGAGATGGCAAATTTACTGTCACTCTCTCAGTGGTTATCGCACCTGTGGGAACTCGTTTTATAAAACTAATTCCAGGGTGAAATAGCACAAAGTATATGGTTATAAATGTACACAAAATAATGAAGAGAAACTGCATATATAAAAAGTTTTTCAGATTTACGATGCTAAATAAGGTGGAAACGCTTTTCACACTTTGTGAAAAGGGTCCATCGAAACATTTCATGATTAGTTAATTGTGGCAGCTGTAATTGTAATCTGAATAATTTATTTGAATAATCGTGCAGCTCTAATTATTAAAAAGACTTTTCGAAATGTAACAAACGCACTTGTGCTAATTGGGCAGTATGTGAATATCCATAGTCAGGTTTCGCAATATGACATCACAATAGGTACTGTAGTTTTGAATGCTGTTATGTCATTATTTGACAGGGTCATATCTTTTGTAAAGATTACAATATACAGTTACAGTATATCTAACAGACCATTATTTAATATTTGACCAAATCAACAGAGTAATGCTAGCTATGTGGAGGAGTGCTAATGTATTACTTACTCATTTGGAAACAGCTGTATTTGGGCACTATGTGTAACACTTTGTCTGTATTGAATGTTTCATACTTCCGTTGGTGTAAACATGTGATACAATTGAGAACATTGCTGTGACTCATAAACAAAAAATAGCAGATACTGAATGAAATGTGCATTCCTGTGTGTGTTGGAAACAATATGATGCTATATATATATATATATATGAAACAATGGAAGATAGCCAGCCAGTATGTATAGCTTATTCTACACCTGCTACAAAGGTTGCAGCATCAGATGCCAGGAAGGCAATAGTCATGAGCTACTTCCTCAACTTCACCTGGTCTGCCGGGAATGTGGTCCACCTTGCACATCTCCAGGATCTGGAGCAATGTAGAACAGACATATGGTGTTATTAATGGTAGTTTCTATTTATTTTAAACATGCATCATAGTGCACTAGAGAGTTTCTCTCATTAGACAAAACATTTGATTTTCACTCAGTACCGGAGTATACTGGTCATCATCCAGTCCTGATCGCTTGTCAACTTCTGTTGTAATTACCCCTGGACTGTAAAGATAAGTCATTTTAGGTTATTTCATGTCACATGTAGGCTATGTAAAACAACATAAAAACAAAATTAAACTTACCATACTGAGTTAACACGAATGTACTTTGACACCAACTTTAAAATCAAAATGATTCGGTGTGAAAATACATACCTGCACATTTCCCAAAAGTCAGAATTTGTCCTTTGCACTGATTACAACTAGAAAATAGTAATAATAATAATAATAATACCTAGATTCTTAAGATGCCACCTCACCAAGAACAAGACAGTGTGTGAACTGGTCGATTGCCGATTTGGACATACACTCACCTAAAGGATTATTAGGAACACCATACTAATACTGTGTTTGACCCCCTTTCGCCTTCAGAACTGCCTTAATTCTACGTGGCATTGATTCAACAAGGTGCTGAAAGCATTCTTTAGAAATGTTGGCCCATATTGATAGGATAGCATCTTGCAGTTGATGGAGATTTGTGGGATGCATATCCAGGGCACGAAGCTCCCGTTCCACCACATCCCAAAGATGCTCTATTGGGTTGAGATCTGGTGACTGTGGGGGCCATTTTAGTACAGTGAACTCATTGTCATGTTCAAGAAACCAATTTGAAATGATTCAAGCTTTGTGACATGGTGCATTATCCTGCTGGAAGTAGCCATCAGAGGATGGGTACATGGTGGCCATAAAGGGATGGACATGGTCAGAAACAATGCTCAGGTAGGCCGTGGCATTTAAACAATGCCTATTTGGCACTAAGGGGCCTAAAGTGTGCCAAGAAAACATCCCCCACACCATTACACCACCACCACCAGCCTGCACAGTGGTAACAAGGCATGATGGATCCATGTTCTCATTCTGTTTACGCCAAATTCTGACTCTACCATCTGAATGTCTCAACAGAAATCGAGACTCATCAGACCCGGCAACATTTTTCCAGTCTTCAACTGTCCAATTTTGGTGAGCTCTTGCTAATTGTAGCCTTTTTCCTATTTGTAGTGGAGATGAGTGGTACCCGGTGGGGTCTTCTGCTGTTGTAGCCCATCCGCCTCAAGGTTGTGCGTGTTGTGGCTTCACAAATGCTTTGCTGCATACCTCGGTTGTAACGAGTGGTTATTTCAGTCAAAGTTGCTCTTCTATCAGCTTGAATCAGTCGGCCCATTCTCCTCTGACCTCTAGCATCAACAAGGCATTTTCGCCCACAGGACTGCCGCATACTGGATGTTTTTCCCTTTTCACACCATTCTTTGTATACCCTAGAAATGGTTGTGCGTGAAAATCCCAGTAACTGAGCAGATTGTGAAATCCTCAGACCGGCCCGTCTGGCACCAACAACCATGCCACGCTCAAAATTGCTTAAATCACCTTTCTTTCCCATTCTGACATTCAGTTTGGAGTTCAGGAGATTGTCTTGACCAGGACCACACCCCTAAATGCATTGAAGCAACTGCCGTGTGATTGGTTGATTAGATAATTGCATTAATGAGAAATTGAACAGGTGTTCCTAATAATCCTTTATGTGAGTGTACAAATATAGTAGATTTTTTTTCTCTCCCACAAACACAACACAACAGTTACACCTTCTCAAATTCTTCATTGCAGGTGCACAAATCCTTTTCTACGAATCCCAAATTAATCCCATTTTCACTACAGTTGTTGCAGTGAATATGGTGCTAAACACATTCACACACCCGCATCAAAAAAAGTCACAGACAAATTGTGCTCATTCGCAAATCCGTATGTGAATTCATCCAATGAAAGTTGCACACTTGTAGAATATTTTCTCACAAATATCTTTTTTTTTCTTGGATATTTTTCTCGCACATACACAAGAACATAACTACAACAGCTTGAATCTGCTGCCACAAGTCTCAATGTTTTCTGCTTGCAAATGACAAGTTTTGCGCGCTCTCCCTTTTGCAACACATTTCCATGTAAAATATGGAGCAAAAGTGATTTGTACATCTGTAGAGGGAGAGGCGGGCACTGTTCAGAGATCAGAGAATCAGAATTTCTTAGTTAGGTTAGCTTTTCTTGTTTCACGAAAGGTAAGCTAACGCTAGACCACATGCACTGTTGAGTTTGCTATTCAGTCATCTCATATTGAATGATACCTTCATATTAAACAATTTATTCCTTATATTCTCTCCTGCTTTACTTTCTAGAAAAATGACAGAACAGCGTGGGTCTTCACAGGTGATTATCATATCATAAGTATGCACCCTTGTGAGAATTTAGCATGGTAAAAAAAAAAAAAAAAACGTGGGTACCATTTTATTTATTTATTTTGGTGGATAGTAATTTTTATAGGAACATCAGTGTTTCCCCTGCCATTATATTAGGGGTGCGCCCCTAACACAAACATTGAGTCAGCAGTCTGTGTGCTTCTGAACTGCATACAAAGTGAAAAGGAAAGACCTCACACACCTCAACTTACCACTGCTCAGCCTACTGCTACTGGGCATACCATCAGCAGACCTGTATGACCAGTCACAGTGCAGCAGGAGATGCAAAGGCAAGTGATTGTTAGAGTAGGGCTGATTGATTTAGGCAAAAATTACAACCACAATTATTGTGGTCAAAATTTAGGACACGCTAACTTAACACAATTACTCGTTGACTTTGGAAATATTCCAGTAATCGCTCAGCCCTATAGTAAAATAAGAATAGAATGTCCTATGTTGAATTATCTTTACTTATACTACGGGGCTGTTGAATCCTTGAATCTGAATGGTTGACAAACGTTCTAAGGTGTGTAATTATTTTCAGGGAAATGCACGGTTAAAGTAGTTCCAGGCAGGTCTTGACATGTCCATATCACTTCACCAAATGATTTCAGTTATTTCAAAGGTCCTTACAGCCTACAACAATAAAAGAACCAAAACCCGACACTGACCAAGCAAATAAATATAGTAAACAATAGGGTGAAAACTACAAATGATGTCTATGTTTTTTGCCACAAAATTACATTTTATTATATACGGAAAGCACATACTCTCTTTCTCACGCTCTCTCTCCACTCAAACGCACACACGTGCAGTACGGACACACTCACACAGATACGTGTTGGCAGCGCTGATCTGACGAATTTATCAGTAAAATAGTTTAGCTACATAAAAGATACATGATATTTCTCACTAGCAAGGTAATAATGGAAATGTTCTTGAAGCAGATAAATGTAGTCTTGCTATTAGTAGAGATGCTGCTGCCAAACACTGTTGAGAGATGCACAGACTCCTGTAATTCACACATGCTCTCTCTCTCTCTCTCTCTCTCTCTCTCTCTATCTCTCTCACTCTCTCTCTCTCTCTAATAACTGCATTAGTTTGTATCACTGGCTCAAGCCTCCGTTACTAGCTCAAATATTACATTTAGGAATTAGCAACGGAGGCGTGGGATGAGATGTGTGAGAAATTAGTCTTACACACAAGTGTTTTAATGACAAAAACCTGACAAATGTCTTGAAATACAACATCTGAACAATGTCCGCTTCGCGTCGTGGCCCCATTACCACCTCGGGTGTGCATTATTTTCTAAAAATTCAACAGCCCGTTGTCAGTTATTCCTTACTTAATAATAATATATACTTGGTTACAGTGTGCTAACAGTTTTCCACAACCGCTCAACACTGTTTTATAATCATTAAAAAAATTGGTGCTTTTGATATTTTGATTTTCACGAATATATAACCGTCTATGCTTCATCCAAGATGTTTCCCATCATTGTATTCTGGAGGCCAGAAACGCAAAAGGAAGTCAGCAAGATACTCCATGTGTATCAATGGTAAAATTTATGGAACTGCAGTTCTGCCTGCAACCTGAAAAAACTGACAAAACCCCCCAAGGATGAGGCAGTGCTCTTGCAAGCAGGTCTTGGAAAGAGGACCATACATCTGGCTGATAATGTGGATCACACAGAGGTTAGCCTTAAAGATAAGTCAAAAAGATAAGCTGGTTGTTATTCTTTTATCCATTTATTTTAGTGTCTAGTTCTTTCAGATTTTATCCAAATGAAAAATCAGGTGATTTTAATGACAGGGTACCAAGTAGGAATGCATAACCACAAGGCTGCAGTAATAACTTTACAAATGGCTGAAAATAAGATTAAAATGATGAGAAAGGCAAAAAACATGATATATATATATATATATATATACATATATATATATATATATATATATATATATATATATATATATATATATATATATATACATATATATATATATACATATATATATACATATATATATATATATATATATATATATATATATATATATATATATATATATATATATATATATATATATATATATAAACAAAAAAGCTACAGGGATTTTGGTATGGACTTATGTTACCTAAAACAGACACACGCACATACCTGTTGTACTTATCTCTAATTTCACAAAGAAGTGGTCTATGTTGGGTGTTTTCCATACCAAACCACAGTACCTCAAACCAGTCTTGCAGTCATTCTTGGAGTACGGAGATAAAAAATCAATCTGATTTTTGAAAATATCACAGTACATAGTTTTAGTAGGGCTGTGACATGCAGATTGGCAGGTGAACCAAACAAACTTTATGGCAGCTGGTACAGATCAGACAGACTATCAACATCTAACTTTATCTGATAACTGCCCCAGTCATATTTGAGCTTTCACCTCATCTAACACATAATACACCAGTCATAAAGATACTAAATCCTGACTGTATGCTATTGATGATATTGAATATATGCTAACTGATGCCACAGTTGTTTCAACTGACTGAAAAGATGGTGGAACATCAAGAGTTATGTCACCTAGACCACATGACTGAAAAACCTCTATGGAGAATCTGCTCAAATATTTACATCTACTAAAAAAATCTCTTCTTCCCAAGTATCAGTATTGCAGTCAACCATATATGTCTGGCATTTTAACTAGACTATGATGTTTTCTACCATCTGCAGCTGAAGTCTAAATTAAAAAAAATGATTTGCACTATGACAGCAGTGCAAATTTATTCCAGATAAGCCGAGTACTGCTGGAAGAATTTTCTATGATGAGAAATTTACATGGTGTTTGGGTGCTTCCAAAAGCTTCAGGTGAGATTTTTTTTTCTCCATTGTTGTAGAAAGTATCTAGACCTATTATATATCCGAAAAGCACAAAAAGTCTGTTTGTGTTAAATGTTAAGCATGTATGGTGGTATGTTATCTTGAGTAATGGCATATTCTAAGGAAGAAAAAGTCATATGAATGAGCTAATAAAGTGTTTTATGTTTTCAAAGGGGGCAGTGGAGAAAGACAAAGAAAGAAAGACCACTCCATTGCCCCAGGGTGCTGAAGGGTACACTGCAAAAGTTCTTAAGTCTTCATCAAACAATGGTAAAAATGTAATATATATTGTCCCACTTCAAGAAAAAATAGATACTACCCCACTGCCGTATGATGCTGCAGAGTTTGAAAGAATGCCAAAAAACACATGCATGACTTGTGGCAAGTTGATTCCTCTGCCCCTGATCCAGTTCCACATTGAGTCTTGTGGAGATAATGTAAGCTGTCTGCTATATTTAAGTTGTTTTATAAAAGAACTATAAAAAACATGATTTGATGGAATCCTTGTAGTGTAATTCAGTATTCAACTGACAAGTCATTGTTATAAAGGATTGGTCCACTGTATTTTATATTCAAAGAAAGAGGAAACACACCAGACAGCAGAACAGGATTCAGATATTATTTGTGTGGTAAGCCATCAATGATGTTTCAGGGTAATATTAAAGCTGCATTCCAGATAAATTACATGGACTGATATCACAGACTTCAGTAGCTTTTATTCTTCGGTTCATATACCACTGTAGTATTTTCAGATTCAGGTTTATTTATATACCTCTTTATATCCACTTGACCCTTAGGACTCCTGTCCAATTTGCGGAAAGGGTTTTCTTCAGAGATTTTTACCTACCATACAAGTGTGGGGAAAGATATCGCAAGCATGATTAAAAAAAAACAACATTAGTGCCAGTGTTGTGAGATCGATCAATTAAATTGATTAATTTGAATTTGCATTCTAAAAAGGTGAAAAAAGCTTAATTGTAACATCCAGATTTAAAACAACTCTTATTGCACACATTGGTAGACTAATTAAAATAGTCTAATTATTTTTCTTACAATAAATAATTATGATTCTAAAATAATTATTTGAATTTTAGTATGTCTTGCTCTTTGTTTAGTTTTAGTGAAAAGCAAGAAAATCTAGATAAAATCAAGAATTTAATTTTCATCCCGCCCAGTCCACACATTATTACAAACGACACTGTCAAATTACTAAAGTAAGATTAATCTTTAATCTTGTGTAAAGTCATGCTTAAAGAGTTCTAACTTAATTTAAATGTCCACACTGTAGACCGCAAATCATTTAATATTTACTGACCATAAGTATACTGTCACGTTCTGTCTGCACTTGTTTTCTAGAACTCTTATTTTGAAATTCTTTCCATCACTACATTTCCCACAAGCCACTGCCCTGATCACTCCTTCATTGTCCCCACCTGTTTGTCATTCCCTCGTTTAATTCTAAGTGTATATATTCCCTCTTGTTTTGTCTGTCTTAGTCAGTCCTTGGTTAAGTATGCTGAATGTGAACTTATGATGTGCTAGGACCAGGACTCCTTCATGGGACTTAACAAAAGTCTTTGAGGTTCTGGTTGAGACCCCCTTTGAACCTCTAGAGTCAGCGTCTGATAAACTTCTGACTCTCAGGATGGTTTTTCTTATGGCAATCACCTCTCTAAAATGAATTGGGGACAAACAGGCTCTGTCTGTCTTGCCAGGCTGCTTAGATTTTGCCCCAGGAATGACTAGAGCAATTTTGTACCCTCACCCTGACTACCTGCCTAAGGTTCCTTTCTTGACCTTACATTCGTTCACTGTCGAAGCCTTCTGCTCCCCGCCGTTTACAACGCCGGAGCAGGAAAGACTTCACAGACTTTGTCCAGTCTGTGCCCTTCAGATTTACGTCCACTGCACTAACCAGTGGTGTAAGTCAGGGTAACTATTTGTTTGCCATGGGGGCCGCAACAGGGGGGCGGCTGCCACCATGTCGCATTGGTGAGGGATGCTATTGCCCTGGCCTACGAGGCACGGGGTCAAGCTTCGCCAGTAGGTATTAGGGCTCACTCTACCAGAGGGGTCGCCTCCTCTAAAGCCTTGGCTAGAAGTGTCCCTCTGCAGCATGTTTGTGATGGGCAGGCTGGTCCTCTCCGCACACATTCATTAGATTTTATAGTTTGGATGTTCATGCCACTCCGGGCTCTATGTCCTTGAGTCGACATCACAAGCTCATGTCTGATACCTCTCGCGCTCTTGTGAGCACACTACACAACCGTAAGGGGTCTGGACATCCACAGTGCGGCGGTGTGGGTATTCTCGTTCCTAAAGCGCTATATAGGGCAGCATCATAAGTGTAGCTTTCTGAAAGGGAACGTCTTGGGTTACTTGACTGTAACCCTTGTTCCCTGAATAAGAATACAAATATAAAATTCCCTGAATAAGAATACAAATATAAAATTTCCCATTACAACAAATTGTAAACTGTTTGTTAGAATTTCTTAATTGACAATTCAGGGCATTTCAAAGTGAGCAGACTGGTGAAAATAAGGTGCTGTATTTGTAAGGTGTAATATAATCTTGGTCAAATTTGTTCGCCTTGTTAAAAGGCAAACTTCTGAAAAAACAACATTTGTTATACTAATTTGCCTAAGCCTAGCACAAATAACAACATGTAGGTATTGTATGTATCAGTATCTCACTTTTTCAGTGTTAAATTTAGTTTTTGCATTAGGTAATAAATAATAACAAATAAAAAAAAAGCAAGCTCCATCAAAACCCATTCACACAACCAAACTGTATTCAGTTAACACACATTACTGAACTTTCAATACAGAGAAAACAAGTTTTTTTTTTTTTTTTACAGAGTACAGCAGACATTAACACATTCCTTATTATTGAATGAAAGATCCAATGAAAACTGAATTTGGTACATCTCCAAACCTTTGACATTTAAGGAATATAATTCATTCAGCATAGGACTTTTTGACTTTAGGCATTAATGTGTCAAAAAGGCTGTACAGCATAATATTGTGCTGAATAACTCATTGTGCATGTATGAAAAACAGTAAGAAGATACATAGCGCTCTCTATGCTTTTAAAATATATTAACCCAAACAGATAAATAAGAAGCTTTTTGAACAGCTTTGCCCAACAATTTCAGATTGAGGTATTATAGCTGTAAACAGTCAATCTGATGGGGTTAAATGGGGAGTAAATGCAGGGGTGTAAAGTAACGAATTACAAATTAATGTAAAAGCAATTCAAAGTGAATTTAACCAGTGGGACAAAAAGCGTATTTGCATCAAAATGTCAGACTTGCAGTGTACATGTATCCGAATTGAGCACTGTCTAGTAGGCTATATCATATAAATCTATTAATCAAACAACAAAAACAAGGAAATGAGAAAACCACTCACTACTTTTGGCTGAATAACTTGAGTAGCTCAAAATATGCCATGTGCTGCTTAAGAAATAATTCACACAAAAATGAAAATTCTCTTAACATTTACTCACCTTCATGCCATCTGTCAATGACTTTCTTTCTTCAGAACACAAATTAAGATTTTTAGAAGAATATTTCAGCTCTGTAAGTCCATTAAATGTAAGTGAAGGGGGTGCCACACTTTTTATGCTCCAAAAAGCACATAAAAGCAGCATAAGAAGATGAAGAACATGAAGAATGTGAATCACCAAAAACACAAGAAGAAAGTGAAAGTGGAGTTTGCTGAGCAGGGAGGAGAATTAATAGTAAAAAAAAAAAGAATTAAATATTTATCTGTTTCTCACCACATCTATCATATCTCTTCTGAAGACATGGATTAACACATGGATTAGACTACTTTTATGCTGATTTATGTGATTTGTGGAGCATCAATATTTTAGCACAGATTCACTTTCATTGTATGGACCAAAAGAGCTGAGATATTCTTCTAAAAATCCTAATTTGTGTTCTGCAGAAGAAAGAAAGTCATACACATCCATGATGGCATGAGGGTGAGTAAATGATGAGAGAATTTTCATTTTTGGGTGAATTATTCCTTTTTAAGCATGATGTAGCCCCTGTACTAAACATCTTTTCCCAATCCTACTCTACCTCCACTATTGTACAGGACATGACGTGCCAAGTGATCCTGCTTATTTAGCATTTTTTTGCATTCCTTGTATTGTTTGAACATGTTTTATGCAAAACAATAACACTCTGTCAGCATTAAGCGAAATTTAGACCCTACACAAACTGATTTTAATGTATTTGTTTCATAAATTATGATTTAAAATGGTGATCAGTGTATTGAAAATAACTTTATCTTTTAATTTCTGTTATCATGTCTACCTTTTATTTTTTGGAATCAGATTCATGTAATGTTTATCATAGATAAGTAATGTATTTTAAAAGTTGGCATACAGTGTTCATTATAATGGGACATAGGTTTTTTAACTCAGTACTCAATACACACTACTCATGATTACTTTTAAATGAGCTACTCTTTTACTCTTATGTGAGTAGTTTTTAGGACAGCTACTTTTAATCTACTCACACTACATTTTTGGGGAAGTAACAGTACTTCTACTTGAGTATGATTTTTCAGTACTCTTTCCACCCCTAAGTACATGTACATAGATTAACAACAAGCAATCAGTTATACAAGTTCAAAAATGCAGTTAAAACATTTAGAATGAAAGACAGTATTCATAAAATTGTGTTGTCTATTTTAATTAAGGCAAAATGTACAGCACTTCTATCCAGATGTAATATTTGGTCGGCTCACGCCCCCTGAATGTCTAACAACAGAAATATCATTACTGTCTGGGTTACTAAATATTACTTACATTTACATTTATGCATTTGGCAGACGCTTTTATCCAAAGCGACTTACAGTGCACTTATTAGAGGGACAATCCCCCCGGAGCAACCTGGAGTTAAGTGCCTTGCTCAAGGACACAATGGTGGTGGCTGTGATGATCGAACCTACAACCTTCTGCTTACCAGTTATGTGTTTTATCCCACTACGCCACCACCACTCCAAGTGATACTTCTGATCACTTGTCATGACAAATGCCCATACTTGAAGCAATTTGTCCTTTGTCTTCCAGGAAATAACATCCTCAACCCTGAAAAATGTGATGAATCTAATTCTTGAGTAATGCTTGGTTAAAATTCCCCTCCACACAGCATTTTATAAAATCTTCACACAGGGAAGTGCTTCCCACCATGGCTTTAGTATGCGATATGCAGGTTGCGTATACACAAAATAGCGCAGCTCAGTTATGGGGATCATGATTTATCTGTAAGGAAATCAATAATAATAAAAAAAGCAGCTGCACATGATCTAATTTTAGCATGCACCTACATTTGAAACATAATTTAAATCATATGATCTGATCTATATTTAGTAATTCAATGCATGAAACAAAAAAAGTGGACTTCTTAAAGGGATGGTTTTCCCAAAAATAAAAATTGTGTCATCATTCACCCACTATCATATTGTTTCAAACCTGTATGACTTTCTTCTGTGAAATACAACAGGAGATGTTAGGCAGAATATTCACAATAACCATTCACTTTCATTGTAAGGAAAAAGACACAATAAAAGTGAAGGGTGACTGAGGTTAACATTAGGGACTAAAAACGGTTCAAGGAATGAAAACCAAAAATGAACAAACATTTTTGCATAGCATGAAAAAGGACATTTCTCAGTTGTTTCCAAGTTTTCACTGAATTACTGATAGATATGATGCATTAATACAGATTTGATGCTGCCGTTTTGACTGAGAAGCAGATCTGTAATTAAATTATACCTATCTGGTAATTAACTGTGTGCTGGTTATGATTTTTATGCTGATAAATCCACCACACAGGAAAAACATAATTGCTTATTATTTTCACTTATTTTGGTGAGGCAAGTGGCATGTTTTGGTCTTTATTTTCCAGACCACATTGCTTGTTTCTCTTGTGAGAACTGGCAACACTGCAAATGGTATTTCAACCACCCCTTAGAACAGAGTGCTGTCATTTTAAAAAGAATGATAGTAAACGTTATTTTATTTTGTTCAAACCGGTTACCATTTGGAAAGAAGACTGCAGAACTCCTGAACTGGAAAAAAAACAGTTTCATTTCATTTTTTGGTCCCTGGTTAACATCCTGCGTGATATCTCATTTTGTGTCCTACAGAAGAAAGAAAGTCATACAGGTTTGAAACAACACGATAGTAGGTAAATGTTTTTTAGGTGAACTATCTAGGGCTGATAATGTGAGAAATCTTAATTGTTGATTATTTCCATCGACATGATTATACATTTCAAATAAAAAGTTGACATTGAAAAAACATTTTGTTTAAAGCAACTTACATGACATATTCTTTATTTCAGTTACACATCTGAAACAAGCTGAGAACTGTTAAAACTAATAACTGTGCTGAGACTGTGCTAAACTCTGATAATATTCCAAAGAATTGTGTCACAAATTTCCACACATTCCCTTTGTATGTTTGTGCAACCCTAGAACTATCCCTTTAACACTGTTCAGCTCTCATAAACTAACTATCTAATATTAAATCTCCCAACATAAACAGATGAAAACTATTTTACCAAAATCTTCTGGCTGCAGCTACAACAAAAGAAGACTGCTTAAAGAACACTTTGGCTTTCTTGTCATCTATTATTAGCCATTTCCTATAATAACACTGAAGAAATGTCTCCTCTGGCAATGGAGAGTCTGTGACCCCAGGGTTCAGATCCTATTTGTCTTAGGCAGGGCCATGTCTGAAGCAGTGTCTCCTCAGTTGGATCTTACCTAACAGTCCACATGTCCAGTCAGGAACTGGCACTCATCATGGTCCACTTTTTTGTCAGGATGGGACACTGATTTCCTGCTGTGATAAAACAGCCTGCAATACAATGTCCAATAATTGAACTGAATAATTGAATTGTATTTTGTGAGAACCATTTTCAAAGCTGTTTCAATGGTGGTTATTGATTTTTCCTGAGGACAAAGGGTGCATGTCGAATACTTATTTCTCCCCATTTATTTGTAACATTATGATTACTTGAAATAACTGATATATTACACACAAATATTAATAGTTTGCTAATATGTCTTAATAACAGAGGTTTGAAAGACCTAAATGGGATGATAAAGATGTTACAAGACTATTTAGAAACTAGACAACTGGATTAAACCAGTTCAATTCTGAATCCTCTCAGCTAGATATGTCGATTCCACCAGCACTGACACCAGTCACCAATACTGCCTATGTTTGTTTGAATACAACAACAAGTAAATTAATCAATAAAAAGGCCCACTGCCAACTGTTCATGATGATCTGATTATAATCAGACTAGCAGCTCAGTACAGCATATCTGGTTATGTGTTTTCTGGTGTCTTTGTATAACGGGTAAGTGTGTCTGGTCTTTTTTCTTATCGATGGAAAATGCCAGATATGTGACAGTAGCATATCACCCAACTGCGTGCTGACACTTCTCCACTGCCTCGACAGCTAGAAAGTGAACAAGCCAAACAGCACGAAACAACAATTTCTGCTAAATGGATCAAATGCAGTTTTCATATTCAATTTAATACACTAGATGGCAGTGCTTACTGGGTTTTGGATTGTGCTTTTCACGCCTCATTAGCGCCACTCATTGGACTGGATCGCGCTCAATTACATTTATCTCACCAAGTGATGCTGGATTGAAATGTAAACATCTTTATTTTTTGTCATTTATATTTCTGTCATTATTGTTCTTTTCCAACATGAATAAATCTGGAAATAAAGAGATTGAAAATATGTTACTTTAAAAAAATTACCTTTTCAAACCAATTTTAAAACGTGTGCAGTTGACTTTATCTTACTATTATCTTTAAAATGTTCTACATTAAAATTGTTGTGAATGTCCCATATAAACATATTGGTTTGTAAAGATTGTATTATTTTCTCTTTTTGTCTTAGAAGGAATAGTTCACTCAAAATTTTTAATTCTGTCATCATTTACTTACGCTCATGCCATAATCTTCCCTGGTGGTGGCTCTATGCATGAATAATAAGAATCACTAATAGAAAAGAAGAACTATTGGAAGAGAAAAACACCTGTTTGAAAGTGGAAATGTACTGTAAAAAATTTACTTCAGTATGGATCTGTTATAAAACAGTAGCATTATTCATACTGACATTGGCCTGAGGGCAACTATTCAACATCAGACAACAGAATAATGATAGTAAATCTAAGCCAGTCTGTTTTTTCCCTCTAGCTGTATCAGTGATATTGCAATGTGGGTTGTAATGAAACAACACAGATGCAAAAATATCTTTTGGGGTTTTATTCTGATGGCCGTTTACAAAAAAACAAAACAAAAAAAAAAAACATACAAACACAGTCATATTGTAGAAATCAAATGAACAAAATACAAAAAAACTGAAATACAGTACAATGAAATATGGAATTTAAATACAAAAATTTAATACAAAAAATAAATACAGTAGAGGCTAATGTCAAATGAAAATACAAACATGGCATTACCCTTCCCATATTCTTCAGTATACATCACCTTAATACATGCTTATAACATTCGTAACGTCTTAAATCACTCAAAACGTTTTATGCATTTAACACAGGCTTAAATCACTCAAAGCATTTTATGTATTTAACACAGGCTTAAATCACTCAAAGCATTTTATGCCATTTTAACATGTTTGTAAGGACATGTATAACAGTTTAAAACAATAGAATCCTCATTACACATGATCACTTAATTGGAAAACACTCTGGGCTATAAAACATTAAATAAGATATGATTAATACTAAATTTATATACCCATACCTTGGGAGGTCGCATTTGTCAACTGCATTTTTTCAGAAAAGTGAGTAGGACAATTCGAATGCAGCCTTCGAATGCAACCTTCTTTCAAGGTAATTCTGAGGATGCATGAGGTGTATCCTTCGTGGGCACTCACAACCCACAATTCTTTACTTCAATGATTTAATAATTTGTCTAAATAAATTATGCCAATTTGCCCAAAACTATGATGTTTAAATGCAAGTAATGTTAATTCCCAAGTTGAAGTACCTCAGTAGACTGGTGCAGATTATATAATATGTATAATTATAGTAATATATAATTACAATAAAGTATTATAGACTAAAAGTACACCTGTAAAATCTCTTTTTCTCTCTACATTATTATAACTCTCCTAAAATTTACCTCATTCCCTTCCAAATAGACTTTGTTCCCTTCTCACTCAAAGTGCTCGTGCTTGTTAAAGTGTGGCATGCTGTCATAACAACCATGATAAGTTTTTGTTTCCGTTTGTCCTTCGATGGCCGTCTCATTTAAATGAGGCTTGTTTAAAGGAGGATGCTCGGTATACCGCTGCCTTCTAAGGACGCATCCTAATTAGCATGCAGCCTTTGAAACAAGACACAGCAAACGCATATTCTCATGTCTCTAACCAGCAAAAATGTGCAACATGAGGAGTACTGAAAAGCAGGTGTCGCAAAACTACAATTTATGACTAGTTAAATTACATAAAATTTCTCCACTTGGCTACATTCTCCCCTGCTAAAAGTCATTGTCCCCGATGACTTAATACATATTTTTCACTTAACAGCCTCTCTAAGAACACACTACCCAGGCTTGTTATCCCTTTCACATGTACGATCAAACCAGTGTGATTACACTAGGCTGGCTCAGACGCGTGGGTTCAAACTGCTGCAATCTGAATTGGTGTTGCTGTTTACAAGCAAAAGAGGGACTGAAGTGGTTGTCATAATGAATCAGTTGCTCAAATAGTCTTTTCAACATCACAATACCTTTATTTTTATGTTACAAACTTTCAAACGATCACTTTATAAAAGTTTAAAGCCGTTACCATCAGAGCGCACTGTTTTGATTCAGCACTGCAGTCATGTTTTCTGACATCAAACAAAGAGTACAATATATAAACTAGTCAGTCCACTCTGGCATTCTCCCATTCCATCTGTCACAACCACTTCCAGGGCTGGGAAAGTGGAAGGGCTAGGGAGTTCGCGATCACATGTTATCTATCATAATCAAGCTTAATAAACATCTAAAAACCCCATCACATGTTTAATAATATATAATCTGACCTTCAGCTCACCTGCTGTGATATAATCTATTCTCCAGTGCATCTGCTGTGAAGTGTAAGGTAAGATTTGTTTTAATTACAGTATGCAATAAAGAACTCACGCTGGGGTCTGTGACGCAAGTATACCTGCTGACCCACATCAGTAACTGGGCAATAGACCTTGTCGTTCAAAGGGGCAAGTCTCTCAGCAGCCTTGTGATCAGCATATTCCATGGCTTTTTCATGAGCTTCTCTCAATCTGTCTTGGTGAATCACTAACCAATTATGTTTTCTGTCCACAGTTTGCTCTTGACCTTGTAGTGCATCTACTGGAAGGTGCATGTTGACTCCAAACAGCAAGTAATGTGGTGAGAATCCAGTGGTTGCATGTGGTGTTACATTATAAGCATGAACTAACTCAGGAAGGTGTTCTGGCCAATGATTTTTTCTTTTCAGGGGGAAGTGTATGTAATAGATCATGGAGAGTTCTGTTAAAGCGTTCGCACTGAACATTGCCCTGAGGCCGATAGTGTGAGGTGCGGGTATTCTTTACACCATACATTCTACACAGCTCTGCAAATACATTGTTTTTAAAATTTGTGCCCTGATCAGAATACAATCGTTCAGGCACACCATATTTCATGAACAACTCTTTCAGAAGATTCTTGGCAGTGGAATCAGCCATCTGATCCTTGGTTGGAAATGCCTGTGTGAACTTTGTGAAAACATCATTCACAATTAACACATTCTCATGGCCATCAGAGGCAGGTTCAAACACAGTAAAATCTACTGCCACTATTTCAAGGGGACTTGAAGCCAGAAATGGCTTCACAGAAGGATGTATGCTTGGTTGTGGCATCATGCACCTTTGACACGTTTTGATCCAATGCTCCACATCATTATACATGCCAACCCAGAAGCATAGTTGCCTCAAAAGCTTTAGCATGTGCTTAATGCCCTGATGTCCCATACTGTCATGAACAAGGACCTGTTCTTTTAGACATGAGGGTAAGAGCAGTTTCTGACAATTACTATGATGTTGGTCAATCACATGCGATAAAGCAAGCCATCCAGCTTTTTAACACACTTCCACTGCTTTATCAGTGACAGTACAGACTTCGATAGACAAAATCTCTCATGAGTGGTGGGCTTTTGTTTATGTTCCCACTCTCAACACTAGACAGAGTGCCATGTCTGGTTCTGCCTTGCAACTAGATATCTTCTTGGGAGCGATTCACAACCTGTACAGGAAACAAGAGTTTCTCTGAACACACAAGAGAGGGAACAACAATCAGAAGGTAAGGGTGTGTTCACTGGTTCAACAGGAAGTCCCTTGAACCATCATTTAACATACACTTTGCTTCCTTGACCATTACATTGTAATTGTTGAAGCAGGTATGTGTACCATGTCTTATCCAGCTACTTGGGCTACGCTTCACTTCGCTTCTCTAGTCTGCTGGCACTCTGCACCTGCTGAAATGCCTCCCTGCAATCAGACTGCAAATCTCCACCTAGGTAGTATCAAACTCTGCATGAACCAGTTTTCTACATCTGCTAATGATGTTCATGCCAATGAGGGCTGGTACAGCAGAAGAGTTTTGTGAGTATCTGACTACTAGAAAACCACACTCTGGAAGTGTAATGCCCATGGTTTCAAACTCCAACTCAAGATAATGTAGGTAAGGTATGTCAAAAACATTAGCAGCTGTAATCTTCAGCAAACCTGCTGGACAGCATTTCTTTATCCTCCCCAGACATTTGTTTTCTAGATACCTGTATCAAGTATTTCTTCACACACCTCAGCTACTTTATGTGTCCTACACAATTACATCAGAAACATATTGAATGGCCATCATCTGTAAACCTTGGTGTCATCTTGGCTTTACTATGAGCCATATGTTCTGACATAGTGCACTGTAAAGTGAGTTTCTCGACAGCTTGTGTAAGCTAACCTACAGCTTTTCCTTGTTCTGCTACAATTTTTTTTTAAACTTCTTTAAAAGTAGCATGTTTTTTTCACAGCTAAACCAACAGCAGCTCACTGAGCTTCTACTTTCTCAGACACAACACTTCTGTTGCTTAATACTTTTGTGACATGAGATTTAGGATATTCTAGAGACCACATAGGGGCTTCGTCTCAAACAAATTTATGCTGACTGTGGCTTCTCTCTCACAAGCTTATGAAGCTCTCTTCTAAGGCCTGCATCCTTAATCCCCCCCAATGAATTGATCTTGTATTGTCAAATTCACATTTGATATTGCATTTGATGATTGTTTCAAGATAGAACTTTAAAGATATAATTTGAGACAAAGTACGAACATCCATACAGAAATCAAATACAAAAATGAAATATGAAAATGAAATGTGGTAGAGGATAATGTCAAATACAAACAGGGCATTAGCCAACCCATATGCTTCAGCATACATCACCTTAATAAATGCTTATAACATTCACATCATTTTATGCATTTAAGTACTTGCTTAAATCAAAGAATTGTATGTATTTAACACATGCTTAAATCACTAAAAGCATTTTATACATTTTAAACCAGGCTTTAAGGACATGGATAACAGTTTAAATCAATAGCATTCTCATTACCCACGAGCAACTCATTGCAAAACGAGGAGCGCAAGAAAGCAGGTGTCGCAAAACTCTGGTTCATAAAGGGGACAATTTATGACCGATTTATATGTTCAATTACAAAAAAATTATCCACTTGGCAACAATTATATTGCTGTTTTAGTGTCACAACATTACATTATAAATTAATGTGCATGTTAGCTATATATTAAAATCTTTCTTGTGTATTGTAAACCCAAATCGCAGATTTAATTCACTTTGAGGTTTAAAAACAAAGATAACTTTGGAGTCAAGGCCATGAGATTGAGACAGCCCTCAAATTCCCAGGCTATGATTTCATGCTTGCAGTATTTTTTATGTTTATGTTACTTTCCATTTATTGTGTTTATACACCATTACATCTTTGCTTATACTTTACTATGCTATTGTAATGGACAAGGGATGGGCAAGGAGGAAGCAGGAACCGGCAGAACAGTCAACGTAAACTTTAATAACATAAACTCAACTTAAAACAATATAAAACACATAGATGCATGCACACAAACACAGCGGACACGTGTCTCACTCTCTTTCACGAACTGACATGTCCAGCTCCCCTTTGTCACTGCACCCTCACGGCCCGCCCTCCTCCTCATCACAGCTATGTCTATAACTGGCAAAACCTGCATACAGTTGTGCCTGTGTGTTCTTCATAAACTTTTTTCCTTTGTAAGGAGACTGCTTGTTACTATGGTAAAGGGCCAGGATTTTCTCCCAAACTTATCTCATGAAGAGCTAACAAAATTTATCAAAACATCAAAAGCCACAAAATGTTTGTTAGATTCTATACCAACTAAGCTCTTAAAAGAGGTATCTCCTGTAATTTCAGAACCTCTTCTTAATATTATTAACTCCTTGCTATGCTTAGGACATGTCCCAAGAAACTTTAAAATGGCAGTTATCAAACCGCTTATTAAGAAGCCATAACTTGATCCTGGAAAACTGGTTAATTATAGACCGATTTCAAATCTCCCGTTTATGTCAAAAATACTAGAAAAGTGTCCTCCCAAATATGTTCATTTCTACAGAGAAATAGTATATACAAAGAATTTCAGTCAGGATTTAGGCCTCATCACAGTACAGCGACTGCACTTATCAGAGTTACAAATGACTTGCTCTTATCATCTGATCGCCGCTGCATTTCTCTTCTAGTGCTTTTAGATCTTAGTGCTGCATTCGACACGATAGATCATGACATTCTCTTGAATAGGCTAGAGAATTATGTTGGCATATGTGGAGTTGCATTAGCATGGTTTAGGTCATATTTAGCAGACCGCTACCACTTTTTTATGTAAATGAGGAATTGTCAAACCAAACAAAGTATAATACGGAGTGCCACAGGGATCAGTTTTAGGGCCTCTGCTATTCTCCATGTATATGCTTCCCTTGGGAGATATTATCAGGAATCGTGGAATAAGTTTCCACTGCTATGCCGACAATACACAACTTTATATTTCTTCAAAACCTGATGAGATTTCACAATTCTCCAAATTAGCAGAGCGTATCAATGAAATAAAAGATTTTAATGGCCAGAAATTTCCTTCTACTAAATTCTGACAAAACAGAGGTACTAATTATTGGACCAAAAAACTCTAAAAATAAGCCACTACAATAGCATTTGACTCTCGATGGATGTACTGTTACATCATCTACAAAAGCGAAGAACTTAGGTGTTACATTTGATGCCAATCTGTCCTTTGAAAATCAAATTACCAATGTTTGTAGAACAGCATTCTTCCACCTAAGAAATATTGATAAATTAAGGCACATGCTCTCTGTTGCTGATGCCGAAAAACGAATTAATGCGTTCATGACCTCAAGAGTAGATTATTGTAATGCATTACTGGGAGGATCAATGAATAGCAAGATCAATAAATAAACTTCAATTGGTTCAAAATGCAGCAGCCAGAGTGCTAACGAGAACCAAGAAATATGATCATATTAGCCCCATTTTATCATTGTTACATTGGCTACCTGTTAAATTCCGTATTAATTTAAAAATTCTGTTAACTACATACAAAGCTTTGAATGGTCTAGCTCCGAAGTACTTAAGCGACCTTCTACCATGCTATATTCCATCACGTTCATTACGATCGTAAAATTCTGGCCTGTTAATAGTTCCAAGAATATCAAAATCCACAAAAGGAGGTAGATCCTTTTCATATTTGGCTCCTAAACTATGGAATAGTCTCCCTAACACTGTTTGAGATGTAGACACACTCCCTCAGTTTAAGTCTAGACTAAAGACTCATCTATTTAGCCAGGCATACACCAAATTTATCCTCCAACCCACAATTAGGCTGCTTTAGTTGGGTCTGCCGGAACCAGAAACCAGAAACGTTGATCATGATTTAAAACTCTGCAATAAATTGAATGGCATCTATGCTAATATTATTTTACTTGTTTCCCTGTCACAACCTCGGGACTCCTATACTGAGGTCACCAGAACCTGCTGGATCCAGCACCATTCCTGCTTCGTGTTGGAGTCCACTGCTACGTGTCACTGAGTGATGATGACTAAATGCACCCGGTGCCAGCCAAACATCACTTCAGTCTATTATGATGGACTTCAGAGGATGAACTGATGCCAACTCCAACCATAAGACATGGGATACTTCATATGCCATTGTTTGAACCTTGGATTTAGGATGGACCACACCGAACCTCACCGAAATTACTGGCCAGGTTGAACTGCGTTTCACATCCCCGATTTCTGCCTGGATCACCTTTGATGGACTACGATCTTGAAATGGAATGCATAGACTAACAATTGCCAACTGTGAAATAATTAAGGCTTCTCAACAACTTAACAAAAGCCTTCATCAGCCAATTAACAAGGACAATTGCATCTATGTGAACTCTGCAGTTAATCCAGGATGGACTTCAAAGACATTGGTCATTAATCTTACAGTTCAAACAAAATCAATGTTTAAACACTGACCCTTAACACTTACTTAATTTAATAATTTTAAACCATGATTTTAACTATACATAAGTAATATTTACATTATATTCATGATGTTAGCCAGAGGGGAACTGGCCCCCACAGTGAGTCTGGTTTCTCCCAAGGTTATTTTTCTCCATTAATCAACATCTTATGGAGTTTTGTGTTCCTTGGCACTGTCGCTTTCAGCTTGCTCACTGGGGTTATTAATACAATTATTATTTAATTATTTATTTTTAAACACAATTAACAATCGTATTTTATATAATTACACAATGATGATTCATCGAAATTATAAACGTTATAGTTTTATCGTCTGTTAATGCCTGATCTTCTGTAAAGCTGCTTTGAAACGATGTTGTGGCAAGGTGGAGGGCAGGGCCGGGTAGTGACTCAACACGCCTGGTCCTGAATTAGGCTAATCAAGCCTCCGAGAGGGTTAAAGGCCGACTGCGGAAGACGGGTGTGAGAGAGAGATCGTTCACGGACATGTCCGTTGTCTTATGTGTTTGTATTTTGAGTTCCTTATTAAACCTATTATTTTATATGTCTAGCCGGTTTCTCGCCTCTTCCTTGCCCATGTACTTGATCTGTTTTACATTGGTGCCGAAACCCGGGAAGGAAGAGGGATACGCCGTAGTGGAGTTCTCACCACTGCCCAGTGGAGCAGCCGTGGCCATCTGCCGGGGGATGGAGGAGCCCAGCCGCCTGGACACAGAGGAATGGCCGCCGACTGCGAGGGGAGGAGCGGCTCCTGGCCGACCGCCTGGAACAGTTAGGGCCGCTGCCAGGGGCAGGGGAGTCCCCTACTAACCGCTGGAACGCGGCGGGGTTGGAGACCGCCAACCGCGTGCGGGGGGGAGGACTCGCCGCCGACCGCCTGGAGCGGGAGAACCGTTGCCAGGGGCGGGGGGAGGCCCCTTCGACTCCCCGAGAACGCGGTGGGGCGTTCCATCCGCCAGGGGCTGAGGACTGCCTCCAATCCGCCCGGAGAGGCGCGGCTGTCGTCCTGTAGAGGGTGGAGAAGTGGCTGAGGAACGAGCTACGGCGTATCAGAGAACCGACGAGTAAGTTTTTTTTTTTTTATCTCTCTCTCCTCTCTCTCACTGCCACTCAGCATTGGCCTTTTCCCTCTTTTTTAAATTATGGTGTTTGTGGGAGGGAAGGTACAGCTCAGTGCAGGAAGGACCCCCCTCCACATTTTTAATTATTGTTGTTTCTCTCCCCTTGCCCCCTCCCTCATCCAGGTTGATGGGGATGACCTGCCGGCAGACCACGCGGGAGGCGCCCCCCCAGGGGATGTACGTCAGGCCGGGGGTCCCCAGCCTGAAAGAACGAGGGAGGAATGTGTCAAGGTGGAGGGCGGGGCCGGGTCGTGACTCAACACGCCCGGTCCCGAATTAGGCTAATCAAGCCTCCGAGAGGGTTAAAGGCCGACTGCGGAAGACGGGCATGAGAGAGAGATAGTTCATGGACATGTCCGTTGTCTTATGTGTTTGTATTTTGAGTTCCTCATTAAGCCTATTATTTTATATGTCAAGCCGGTTTCTCGCCTCTTCCATGCCCATGAACTTGATCTGCTTTACAGATGTGTGTTGTGTGAAAGGTGCTATACAAATAAAATTGACTTGACTTGACTTGAACTCCACACATTACAAGTTAAATCACACAGCTGGTCTCAGATCAGCAAAAAAAACTGATACCCACAAACCTTGCTATCAAGGGACAGTGCCAGGCAAAGGCAGCCTTCCATGTGTCACCGTTTACATTTCCCACAGCAGGAGGCTTAAACAAGGGCCACTTCATCCAGAAAGGCTGCAGGTTATGTCAACAGAGCCCCAAAATGTACTTTGCTTAATTTGAATGGGGGACTGGAACTTTGTTTAATGTACGATATGTGTATATTTGGCCCATTTTTCCACTATCCTAGTTATATTATCTCACCCGTTAATGGAATGAAACCTTTGCAGTGAGGAAAAACTAAACAGAATCTACATTTCTATGTGTCTGAGTTTCTGTTATAAGATTTCTGAATCAACAGGCTATAGCACATTGTATTTCCATTGTAGATGTAAGTATACTATATATATACACAATTTGGACCAGCATTCAAAACATAAAATATGCTTCAGCAGGGAACTATAGCTAAGTATGTACACGCACACAAACACACACACACACACACACACACACACACACACACACACACACACTCTCTTTTAAAGAGCCCAAATAATCTTGTTTTTCTGTCTTTAAGTTCCTAGTTAGTTTTGATCTGACAGCTGCAAACTTGAAGCTTTTCAGTGACCTCATTGGTTGCCCACACCAGGTGGCCTTTTCGTTCTGGTGAAATCCTTTCAGATATTTAACATTAGATGTAAGAGGGAATATATTAAATGCAGTTGAATATATTTAGCTTTTTTTTTTTTTTTTTTTTTTCTTCAAATCATCATCAAACCAATAAAACCATGGACAATTCTTGCTTTCAGATATCTTTATTGGTCGTTTTTGTCCATTTCAGCTCCAAATCTGTTTCTCTCAGTGTTGAATTCCCCATTCACAGTATCTGTGATACTGTGATTGTCATTTATGCTAAACACCTCTCTCTATTCCCAAGGCAGTCTCATAATAGAGCTTGACACTGAATGGACTCATTATTCCCAAGAACGAAAGACATAAGAAAGTTGAAAAGGAAAATTTTGGTTTAGGCAATGATGTAAACTGAATTGAGCTTCAAACATTGAGAAAGTAGGTTCCTGGCTGCTAAGAGGAGAAGAGGGAATAATGTGAGCTTTTAGTTCATAAGACTGAGTGAAGCGTTCACAGGAATGCCATCCACCACTTGGATTTGTTCACAGAACAATAACCATTCAAGCATTCAGAGCAGCTAAACTGAAATATTTTCTCATAGAGTAAGACAGCATAGAGCTATCTGAGTAGGAACATTACTTGAGCTGTATCACAGCCTCAAAATATAAACAAACAAATAAATAAATAAACATAAGCATTGAGGTTCAAAATTAATACAATTCAATATAGAGAGGCGCTAGCTAGCACAGAGTACAGTGTGAAGACATTTTGTACTGATAAATACACAATTTGGTCACATAAAGTAGCCCCTAAAAGTAAAGTTTGTACACTTAAGGCACATTTACAACTGTATGAATTTCCTTTCGATAGATAACAAATATGCACCTGTGCATCTGCAAACAAATTATGCTGGGCCTTTTATCAGAGCTAACTTGGTGGATCTAGACACTTTTGCAATAACGTTTAGTCAACTAGTCCTAAGTAATTTTTTGCTCATATAGGTGTCCTGGCAGAGTAACAGTTGTAATTGTACATTTCAGAATCCTGTTTAGTTTTAAAAAGCCATTTGAATGGTAAATAAAACAGTTAGAAGTTGTCTGCTGTCCATCTTGGTAGATTCTTCTACCAGGGAGTTGGCCAGTGCATATGTAAACTGTGTTATGAGGGAGGGCTGAGGCATGATGTGAATGAATTGAGAAGGGGGCTGCATTCCTGGGCTGGGGCTTAGTCGAATCAGTTGAGTGGGTGCGTGCAACATGTAGTGAGAGTGTGTATGTGGTGTGGGCATTTGAATATAAGGGAGTGCAGTGCAACAACCAATCTCACAGCTAATTAGTTCAACCCTTGACAAAAGGTTGGCCAGCCACTGAAGAGAACCCCTGGGGCAGGCGTAACAGGGCTTCATGGACTGCTTTAGAGGCTTGAGTGGAGAGGGGTAATGGAGGACCTCCTCATGCTCTCCCTTTCTGGAACTTAACTGATGTTTGTCACATTTTCACTTATCCAGAGCATGTAAGAGCTGGAAACAGAGTAGGAGAATTGTTTAAGGACTGGTGGTTCAAGGAATTGGAGATAATGTCTGTACCAGACTTAGATGATGACAGAACTTTTAAAGACTGTAAGTAAGACCGATCAAAATTATTTAATAAAGTGTGGACCTTTTGGCCTATCAACTGACCTGATTTTGGTCATGTATTATTGCATTTTGCCATTGCAGGGCACCATATGTGGTATGCTATAGAATGTGTATTGTAATATTGTAGTATGCTGGAGTAAATATATATATATATATATATATATATATATATATATATACACACACACACACACAAAAACACTATTTTGTGGGAAATTATCTTAGCTATTACATATAATTTTAAAACTTGTTTATATTATTTTGAAATAAATTATTTTGCACTATGGCTCAAGTAAGGCAGCTCAAATGCAGACAGTGTGAAAATATATGCTCACATAATCTGTGTTCAACCACGTAGCCATAGACTGGGTGGTGCTCACTGCAGTTCAAACAAACAAAATTATTTATGTTTTAAATACTCACATAAGTCTCACATATTTGGTCCTTTTACAAAAATATATATTTGACTCATCTTCTCAATGTTATTGCTGACCCCTTTCAGAGGGGGTGTGTTTTACATGTCATGCCTGAGCTGATTCGAGCAAGACTGCACAAACAGTGGCGTTACTGTGGGTGTGAAACACTGATATCAAACTACAGCTTCCTGATGCTTGACACTTGCCCACCTCATAGTGGATGGGACAGAGCTCACAGGCACCTGTTTGTTTTGCTATAAAAGCAATTCTATGTGCTGATGCTGAAATGTTATCATACTGCTTTTACAGTGGATGTTGCTGTAAATTGAAATCATATTGAGGTGGAGGTAAACAATAGTGACATCAGCTATGTGCTATGTGTATCAGCTATTGTAGAATAGGGTGTAATGATTTACTGAGGAAAGTAAATTTGCAATTAACTAATATATATATATATATATATATACACACACACACACACAATTATGTGAATACTGTATATTTATCATTGGTCATTTGTAATGGGTTCCGTTAGATTACTCAAAGTCAGTAACATATTACAAATACTTTGGAATACTTCTTTAGTACTGGTAGATTTTTTTCACTTGTTTTGACTATAAAAACTCAACAAATACACATGTTAAAAATACATTCTCTGAAAAAACCTAAATATCTTATGCAGTGTTGTTTCTAAAACAAGATCAATCAAATTGATCTTGTTTTAAGGATTTTTAGATATTTTTACAGGAAAACAATACAAAAATGATTATGAAGAATTAGATTTTTTTGCCCAAATATCAAAGGCCTACTAGAAAAAAAGAAATTATGATCAAACATGAATTTTCTTGATAAAAAAAAAAAGATAATTCTGTAACGATTAAAATAATATCTATGCATGCATTCTATTAGTATGCAGGGTACCTTTAAGATACTGACCATCTTATTTGCATATGCATGTGCTGTGTGATTAGAGTTTAGGGATGGGCAATACCACTTATTTTCTTTTCGATACAATACCAATAATATTAAGTCCAATATTGTCGATACCGATACCAATCCTAATACCGATACTTCTAATACATTTTTTATTTTTTTTGTATGTATAAATGTTTTCCATCTGAAAGGACTGAATATTAAATGAAACAATTGACAATAAAATGCAAAGTAATCTCTTCGTAATCAAAATACTTTTTGAATGTAACTTTATTCTAATTACCAATTATTTAAATTGTAACTAGTTGAATACAGTTACTCATATTTTGTATTTGAAATATGTATTCCTGTTACATGCATTTCATTACTCCCCAACCCTGCCTATCTGATAGTATTCTGCATTCACATCAGAGATCACTAACAACACTAAAAACGTCTGTTTTTGTTCAGTCGTTGATCATGTCTGAGTCTAATTGGTTACAGAAGAGATTTTTAACTGCTGTGTTTATTGAAATTGTGCCCATTCATCAAATGAAATCCAGGTCACAGAGTGTCACCATCAAACTCTCAAGATGAAAGTTATCCTTTCACAATATATCACTCTCGGTCAACCTGCCAGTTAATCTTAATCATTGCAGCTGGCAAATCAAACAGTGTGATATACTAATAATGTTGAGAAATGAGGGTAAACTGCGGTCCCGTTTCTTTTTTAAGCATTAGAAACCCAACAGCCTCAAAAAGAGTTCCTTTGTCTATCAAATTTCTGAAGAACCAAAAAAGGAATGATTGTCAACACGAGGGCACATTTTTATCTTCGTAAAATTGGTGGTCAGTGCCTTCCAAATTTCTTAACTGCCCCCCCCCCCCCCCCCCCCAAGTGGCTGAAGCTGTCAGTCTTGAATATTTATTGCACCATGCACTGCACAAGCGCAACACACAAGCAAACACTATACAAATAAAACATTTGAATGGTGACGTGGTTTTCCAAGTCCGTATTTCAGAAACATTCGAGTAGTAATGAAAATACTCCTAACCCAAACATAACCATAAAAGCACTGAGACTGAAACAGCATTCTTTTATTTACTTCTGAATCTGATGCGAATAGCACAGCACGTCCGATTTTCTGAAACACCTTAGTATTAATCAGGGCCAATTCTGAGCATATGTGGGTCCTATAAGCTAAATACTACTTGAAGGCTCCACAGCATGACCAACAGGCCAGCCATCCATGCCTATCCAATTTCACCGTATATGACTTGCTCAGGATTCAGCCTATTACATCCAAATGTTGGTGGGATAAATTTTAACTAACACACAGATTTCCCATATATGACCTTGTTGCAAATTCTTTCTGCTTATAGTGAATGTTGTGGGGATGCTTCACAAGTTCTGGGAGCAGAAACAAGTGAAAGGCGTGAAGATGGAGACAGAGAATCTGGTACTCTATGAGTCCATTCCCTCACCCAGCCCTCCGTACATATGCTATGTCACCTTACCAGGTGGAAGCTGCTTTGGAAATTTTAAGGTAAGGGAAGGGAAGGGAATTTCAACATTCAAAATTACTGTAAAATATCTATTAATATAGATGGCCTGATAATTAAACGGATTTTTAATCAGTCAGCAAGTACCACCTTAATCCTTTTATTCTGAAACAATCCAGGCTTTACTTAACCATTAATGAGTAAATGGACTGAGGTCCAGTGTCTTTTATGAGTGTCTCATCAGTACTATTCATTCTTGCCATAAAAAAGAGGCTCTTGTGTGAAAATGAGGAGGGGCACCTGGTGGTTCTTATTTACAAAATTACTCCTGCCAAATGCAAATCAGTATGTGGCTTTTCCTTTCAGTTTAAATGGAATGTTTAAAATGAAGAGTTTATTTGTTGATGATGTTCTAGTATTGTTTTTTTTGGAAAGCATATATTATATAGTAAAGTTTTAAGTCTACCTGCATTGAAAATGTATCTGAAGTGGTATTAGGCTACATGAAAATGCCAAAAGTTCAATCTGAGAAGACATGTTTTGAAAATGGATAAAACTGGAAAAAAATTTCCTGATGGAGGGAACGAGACGTGTGTCGAAGAAGCGACACTAGGGGTCTCTCTTGAGCGCCGAATATGCCTATGATCTATGAAAAAAGGCCAATGAGAAGTTGGCAGACAGTATTTGCATACCCCGCCCAACGACATACATGTATAAAGGCGGGGAAATACGTCTAGTTCATTCAGAATTTTTCTGAGGAGACAGAAATGGTCCGGCCACAACAGTGGCTCGGCTCAGCGATTTGGCCGGGAGGACATAACATCTCGTTCCCTCCATCAGGGAACGGAGGTTACATACGTAACCTAGACGTTCCCCGTCTGTCGCTCACTTCGAAGAAGCGACACTAGGGGTCCAATTTAAATCACGCCATGCGCTGAGCCGTGTACATGTACTGCTGACACAGGAGCGGGCAGGTACTTGACATGCAAAAGCGACCAGCTGTATCAGACTGCACGTACCCTTCCCCGATGCCCCAAAAAAGACGTCAGAATCCTTCTGGTTACACTAGACAGGGGAACAATGCGACACTTGCCAACCTGGGAATGGGCCGAGCCTAGCCGGGCCTCTTTTCTCTCTATGTTTCTCGGATAAAGCCAAACGGCTGGGGCCTTTACATGCATCATGGGAAGGCGGACTTACCCGGTTTCCTGTTTTTCAGGGGGAAAAGACCCTGTGGAGACCACACATGCCCAGAGAGGGGGAGGTAAGAGTGGCGAATACATCACATGGGTTTTTAAAGTGGCGCGGAGGAAGATCCCACCTCTCCGGAGGGGGGAGTTGCAACAAATACGGCGACCAGGGAGCAGTGAGATCTGCCCAAGGGAGATGCGGGTCTGCTCATAAGGGGACCGTACCGTGGAAAATAAACACAGGGGGAGTCCATGTAGGAGTCCTGAGCTGTGGAGCACCTATTCCAGTACAGGGTAGATTAAGTACCCGCAGTGGATTGGGTTGGCGAGTTCCTCTGCTGAACTGCGGACCCAAAGGGCTAGGGAGGAGTCATTCAGGGATTCGAATGAGTGGGATCTCCTAGGAAAGAAAGCACACAGTTTTACCTCACCCAAAGGAAAGGGTGCTAGGTGCAAGTGATCCACCCAGTCAGTCCATCAGCGTGTACCGAGTTCTACCAGCTCGGACCTGAGAAAACACGGGACGATACCGACTCATCCTTGAAATTGTAGAATCTCGCAAAGTTATTAGGTGTTGCCCAACCAGCTGCTCTGCTTATGTCTGCCAGGGAGGTGCCTCTGGCCAGTGCCCACGAGGACGTTGTTGTTGCGTGTGTTTGGACCCACAAGGTGGGAGGCACAGCCTGGGTGTCATAGGCCAATGAAATGGTGTCCACCACCCAGTGGGAAAGCCTCTGTTTGGAGACAGCGTTCCCTTTCCGCTGTCCACCAAAGCAGACAAAGAGCTGCTCAGAATGTCTAAAGCTCTGCATGCGGTCCAAGTAGGTACGCAAAGCACATACCGGACACAGCAATGAAGGGGCTAGGTCTGCCTCCTCCCGGGGCAGCACTTGCAGGTTCACTACTTGGTCTCTGAAGGGAGTCGTAGGAACCTTGGGTACTCAGCCCGGCCACGGTCTTAGGATCACATGAGTGTCTGCCGGACCAAACTCCAGGCAAGTGTCGTTAACAGAGAACGCTTGCAGGTCCTCGACCCTCTTGATGGAGGCGAGCGCGATCAGCAGGGCCATCTTCTGGGAGAGGGCCCTGAATCCAACTGATTCTAGCGGCTCAAAGGGAGGTCTCTGAATGAACGAGCGGACCATTGAGAGATCCCAGGAGGGGAACAGGCTTGGCCGAGAGGGATTTAACCTCTGGGCACCTCTTAGGAACCTGATAATTAAGTCGTGCTTACCCAAAGACTTGCAGTCTACCGCATCGTGGTGGGCCGCGATAGCAGCTACGTACACCTTCAAGGTGGAAGGGGACAGCCTCCCCTCCAACCTCTCCTGCAGAAATGAGAGCACTGACATAACTGAGCACCTCTGTGGGTCTTCAGCTCGGGAAGAACACAAATTGTCGAACAAGCACCACTTCAGCACTTAAAGTTGCCTGGTAAAGGGGGCTCTGGCTTGGTTGATCGTGTCTACGATGGCAGGTGGTAGATCAGCTAGATCTTCCAGGGGCCAGACGTGGAGGTTCCAGAGGTCTGGGTGCGGATGCCAGAGCGTGCCCCGTCCCTGAGAAACAAGGTCCATCCTCAGGGGAATTTGAGTCTGACTCCAAATGAGGAGACGACGGGCGAGTTGTGACATGTGGCGGGAGCGTACACCACCTCGGCGATTTATGTACGATACCGCAGTGGTGTTGTCTGACCTGATCAAGATGTTTTTGTCCCGAACTAATGAAAGAAACCTCCACAGGGCAAAGAATACAGTCAATAACTCAGGGCAATTGATGTGCCAGAGCAGCAGGGCCCAATTCCAATGGCCCGCGGCTGCGTGCCCATTGCGTGGAGGCATCGGTCGTGACCAGGACGCGTCAGGACACCTGCTGCAAGGGGACTCCTGCCCGCAGAAAGCAGAGTTGTGTCCAGGGTCTGAATGTTTGGTGGCAGGCGAGGGTGACAATCACACGGTGCATGCCGTGGCGCCATGCTCGTCTTGGGACTCCAGTGTGGAGCCTGGTCCCTGTGAGCGCCTAGTAACTCTCGGGAGTGGGCCAGGATGAGCCAGTCATCGAGGTATTTGAGTATGCGGATGCCGGCTTCTCGGAGTGGGAAAAGGGGTGCCTCTGAGACTTTTGTAAAGATGCGAGGGGACAGGGACATGCCGAAGGGGAGGACTTTGTACTGATACGCCTGGCCGTCGAACACGAACCATAGGAAGGGTCGGTGTCGAGGCAGAATTGAGACGTGGAAGTACGAATCCTTCAGGTCTACCGCTGCGAACCAATCTAGATGCCTGACACAAGTTAAGATGTTTTTTTGCATGAGCATTTTGAACGGGAGTTTGTGCAAAGCCTGGTTGAAAAGTCCAAGATCGGTCGTAAGCCACTGCCTTTCTTGGGTACGATGAAGTAAGGGCTGTAGAACCCCTTCTTCATCTCGGTTGGAGGGACAGGCTCTATTGCATCTTTGAGTAAGAGGGTCGCGATTTCCGCACGCAGGGATTTGGCATGTTCACCGCGTACTGCGGTAAAGCGGACACCCCCGAAGGAGGGGGGAAGTGAAAGCCATGTGCCCAAACTCCACACTAAGGGGATGATTATCTTTGACGTACCCGGCAGGGCGGAGCAGCAGGGCGGAGCAGGTAATACGGCGTTGGGAGGCGAGGGTGCGTCCCGAGACTCTGGTGCTGAGAAAAGACTCGAAGCACTTACCTTGCTCCGCACACCCGGCAGGGGTTAGTGACTGAGGAGGAGGTCCAGTGGAGGCATGCTCTAGACTCGTCAGAACCGGCCGGCCGGGGAACAGTCGTGGGACTGTTGAGGTATGGCGGCAGAGTGCCATGAGAACGGCATTTGCGGGCCAGGTGACCCAGAGACAAAGGAAATAGCTCTTTTACTGAGAATGTGGGCAAATGGAATTAATTCAACAAAAGATTCTCCTCCCAGCCCTCCACCGGGGGACAGAGTGGTCTGCTTACCAGCTCCAGATATAACGTCTTGGTTCCCGGGTCGATCGTCACAGGAGCAACTGGGAGCCTTCCGGGTCCTCGAGGGGGTCCATGAGACGGGGGGCGTGTGCTTCCTGCGGGGTGCTCGACACATGGGCTGAGAGCTGGGCCCGGGTTGAGGTGGAGCAGGGTGTTTCTTAGCTGCAGGAGAAGGCCCTCGGCGAGCAGACGGGGCATGGCCCGTGGGGCAGGATGTGTGAAATGGCCTCCATCTGCTTCTTCACCGCAGAGAACTGCTGGGCGAAGTCCTTGGCGGTGTCGCCGAAGACAGGGAGACAGGGGCGTTGAGGAAGCGTGTCTTGTCCGTCTCACGCACCTCGACCAAGTTCTGACACAGATGACGTTCCTGAACCACGAGTGCCATGAGGGCGAGGTCGGTCGCTGAGTCGCCGAGGAACCAGTCATCCAGCCGCGATGGCTGTGGGGAGGACGGAGGGTTCCAGTCCAGCCCCACTCTGGTGGTGGCCCGGGCAAGCATGTTGGACATCTGCGTGTCATCCTCAGCCTGGGCGTGCTGGCCCAAAGGCGGCAGCCCAGGGGAGTTGTCTGCGTCAGACGCCGGACCGCTCTCCGATGCAGCGGCGAGCTCATCCACCTCATGCTCTAGAGGATAGGCAGGCTGTCCATGAGGCGAGCCGCTGTCTCGAGCACTCGAGCAGGGACGGGAGTCAACGAGCATGCCGGAGGGAACCGCACCCGCTGCCGTCCTCAGATCGCCTCCATCGCCAGTCGCATCGTCCTCAATCCCGTGGGAAGAAGGAGCGATGCAGGGGGCAGCTGGAGTGGCGTCCGTTCGGTTGAAGGAAAGCCGAGACCGCAATGTTGCCATGGTCATGTTCTCTCAGTGAGAAAATGAACCATCCACAAACGCTGCCTCGGAGTGATCGCAGCCCAGACACAAGAGACAACGCTAGTGGCCATCTGAAGCGGAGAGCGCTCTACCGCATCCAGGAACTACACAGGGGCAGAAGGGTATCTTTATAAAGACGCGTCCTGAAAAGGACGTTCAACGCCACTGTGTATTGCTCTTTTAGAGGAAAATACTCATTTGCTGAGAAAATCACTCTTTTAACAATAAACTCTTTTAAGTTTTGCACAGTCGAAGTGCCCAAGGGCAAACTGCACTGACGTGCAGAGAAGGAGAAAGCTGCTGAAGTGCGCCGTAGATCCAACAGCAGAATCAGCTCAGAGTAAGAGGAACAGGTGTGTGACTCGCAGCTCACTGCATTCACGACCATCGGATCCGAAGAAAATTTCTGAATGAACTACTGTAGATGTATTTCCCCGCCTTTATACTCATATGTCCAGGGGTGGGGTATGCATATACTGTCTGCCAACTTCTCATTGGCCTTTTTTCTAGATCAGAGGCATATTCGGCGCTCAAGAGAGATCCCTAGTGTCGCTTCTTCCACACAACGGTGAAGCGAGCGACAGACGGGGAACTGGAGTTTTAAAAAAAAAAATAGATGAATAAAGATTAATGGTTTTCATTGCACTGTATTATATTTAAATTACTTTTTTGTATATAGAATTATAGTTGTAAGCCTCAGTGCATTTTATTTATGTAACTGTTGTGCCTTTATGTTATAGCTTAAAGTGTATTTTATTTATTTTTATTTTATTTACTTATTTTGTATTACTCTTATGGAAGAAAGAAAAGCTGTATAAATAGTGATCTAAGAATTATATAGATTGTGTGAGTATGTGTTTGTAATTTGTTGTTTGGTCATATTTCTTTTTTATTTTCTACTGTATTTTTTGTGATTTTTTATTTATAAAAGATGTCTATTTATAAACTATGCAAGTGCACATTTAAAACTTTTTTATATGTTGTCTCTAAGAAGATGTTGTCCCTAAGAAGATATATAGCTGAATATTTGTCTCTTTATGGGATCAGTTACCATGGTTTCTGTGGGAGATGACTGTTTCAAGACTACCTGCTGCCCTTTGGAGATAAAGTGACACCACTGTTTGAAATAGATTGTAGACTTTGGTCACCATTTGGGCACATGAGGCATACACTCACTATTTATAATGATTATATAATCCACAGTGAAGCTCAACTCCATAGAGAAGAATTCTTCAGTATTTTTTTTTATTTTTAGGATCAAAGACGTGCCAAAACATCTATATATTCATCTTCATTTCAGCAGTGCTTGTAAATGTATTCTGGCATTGCATAGGAAGGGTTTTCAGCAACATTACATATCAAGAAATGAATTTCAGCACTTCAGCTAATAATTTAACCTCAAATTGCTCTCTGAGCATGTCATAATTTACAACATAATCCTGTGATGTGGTTAATGTGCATTATGTGGCTTTGTGTTTAAGACATGCTTTTGAGGACTTTACCTTAAAGCCAATTCAAGTGTTTGTTATCAAGTAAAATTCCTAATGATTGTTCAATCAGTGCAGATCATCATATTTCATCAACATGTCATGATTATGAGAAATTGATACACTCTCTGTCTCACACACAGTGTTGCTACAGTAAAGCAGAGGCCAGACGTGATGCAGCTCGAATCGCTCTGATGAACTCCACGTTTAATGAGTTGCCCTGTCGCCGTATCACCCCTGAGTTCATAGAATGCAGCGTTAAAGAGGCCGTCGGCACCACCAGTGTGAGTCACATTACTAACTGATTAGAAACAAACAATTGAATAATTTAAAGATGCAAAGTATTTTTGTCCTTGTTAAAAAAAATTAAAGAAATGAACATAATCTTTTGCAAATGTTTAAAATGATGTGTATTCAGATGAGATGAATACTACATTTATGTTAGTAACTAAAGCGTCTCGGTTACTGCCGTAACCTCCATTCCCTAATGGAGGGAACGAGATGTTGTGTTGATGTAGTGACAATAGGGGTCACTCTTGAAAGCCCCAAAACACCTCAGATCTTTGAGAAAAGGCCAATGAGAATTGGCAAGTGGAATTTGCATGCCAATCCTCAGGACATACGGGTTTAAAAGGAGCTGGAATACCCACTCTCATTCAGCTTTTGTGCTGAGGAGCCGAGACAAGGTCCCAGCCATTTCAAAGGCTAGTACAGCAAATTGGCAAGAGGGACACAACGTCTCATTCCCTCCATCAGGGAACAGAGGTTACAAAAGTAACCGAGACATTCCCCTTCTTTCACTAATTCGAAGTTGTTTTAATGTAGTGACACTAGGGGTCCCTATAGAAAAAACGCCACAACAGCTGAACCGTGTTATGTGAACTGCCAATGCAGGTGCAAGCAAACTGCTGCATACATAACAGCAGGTGCATCAGTCTGCACGTAACCTCCCCAATGCCTCACAAGACGTCATGTAGTTCCCCATACCCCTGAGGGGGGGAAACGACATAACTAGCATGGGACCAGTCTGCACCAGCTATGGCCTTTTCTCTCTCTGTTTTCTCACAACAGAGTATTAGATTCGGCTGGGGCCATCTAATTCTTTTATACACATCAGGGAAGATGTTATTTTCCTTTCCTGTTCTTTAAGGGGGAAAAGCGAAGGCCATATCCTGCCCGAAGGGTAAATGTGGCATTAATACACGTGGGCTCACCAGCCGCACATGGAAGAGGCGTGGTGGTAGGTTCTGCCTCGAAGAAGAAGAGCTCTACAAATTCAGCAAAGGGAGACGTGGGTCTGCCAACAGGGAGACCATACTGCAAAAAATACATCACAGGGGCTACCAGAGTAACCGGCACCTGTGGAGAACCTAATCCAGTACAGGGCATATTAGCACCCATAGAGGGTCTGGCTGCGAATTCCTCTGCCAAATTCAAGAGACACAAGGCTAGGGAGGGAAGACATCCAGGGTTCACGTGTTCGTGAACTCGCATGGGAGAAGCAGCGCACGTCTTCACCTCATGGAGGGGAAAGGCTCTATATGCAAGCGATCCACCTGGCCAGCTGTTCCGTATTACCAAACTTACTTATTCGTACCTGACAAAACATGGGTCGAAACCAGCTCAACCGAAGACTGTAAAATCTCACAAATGTATTGGATGTTGCCCAGCCCGCTGTTTTGCAGATGTCTGCTAGAGAGATGCCATTGACCAGTGCCCACGAGGATGCCACACTCCTTGTAGAGTGTGCTCATATTCCCAAAGGGGCAGACATGGCCTGGGCCTGTTATTCCAAAGTGATGACATCCACGATCCAGTGGGCAAGCCTCTGTTTGGACAGCATTCGTCTTCAAGGAGAGGGCTTTCAGCTAGACTGTCTCTAGTGGCTCAAATGGGGCTCTCCAAATAGGTGTGGCCTTGGAGGTTTCAGCTTCCAGGCACTTCTGAGGAACCTGATGATCAGGTTGTGCTTCCCGAGGGACTTACCGTCCACAGCGTCTTGGTGGACTGATATGGCGGCCACATATATCTTCAAGGTGGAGGGGGACAGCTTCCCCTCCAACCTCTCCTGCAGGAAGGAAAGCACTGACCCGACTGTGCATCTCTGGGGGTCTTTGGCTTGGGAAGAACACCACCTTATGAAAAAAAGCCACTTCAGGGCGCTCTGGCCTGAGTGATCGTGTCTATCACTGCCGGTGGTAGGCCAGTTAGGTTTTCCCTGTACCGTCCAAGGGCCAGACATGGAGGTTCCAGAGATCTAGACTTGGGTGCTAGGTGGTGCCCCATCCCTGTGAAAGAAGGTCCTTCATGTCTAGACGTGGGTGCTATGTGGTGCCCAATCCCTGTGAAAGAAGGTCCTTCTTCAGGGGAATTTTCCAGGGAGGTGCTGTTGTCGAAGAGCGTGAGGTCCGAGAGCCAAGTCTGGGTGGGCCAGTATTGGACCACAAGGGTGACTAGTTCCTTGTCCTCTCTGACTTTGCACATGATCTGTGCAAGTAGGCTCACTGGGGGGAACACGTATTTGTGCAGCCCCCAGGGACAACTGTGTGCAGCGCATCTGTCCCAAAGGGGACACCCGTCAGTGAATAGCGGGCAGTGGGATAATTCCCGGGAAGCGAACAGGTCTACCGGTGCTTTATCGAATAAACTCCAAAACAGCTGGATCACACGGGGGTGGAGTCTCCACTCTCCGCTGAGCGTCGCTTGCCGCAACAGAGGATCCGCTGTGGTGTTGAGATTGCCTGGGATGTGAATGGCCCACAGCGATCTCAGACGCTGCTGACTGAAGAAGAGGAGATGGCGTGCAAGTTGCGACATGCAAGGAGAATTATGCCACCTTGGCAATTTATATACACTACTGTCACTGTGTTGTCACCAACACATGCTTGCCAATGGCAATAGCCTCCACAGAGCGAGCAGTACAACCAGCAAATCTAGGCAGTTGATGTGCCTGCACAGCCGTGGTCCTTTCCAGGAGCCAGTGGCTGCATTGCACATAGCACCCCAGCCCAAATTGGAGGTGCCTGTGGTGACAACAACGCATCTGGACACCTGCTGTAGGGGGACTCCTTTCTGCAAAAACATGAGTCCAAGGGCTGAATAAGTGGTGGCAGATCGGCGTGATAGCCACGCGATGTGTGCCGCGGCACCATGCCCATCTCGTGACTCGAGTCTGAAGCCAGTGCTGAAGTGGTCTCATATGAATTAACCCGAGTGGCGTGACTGTCGCCGAGGATGCCATATGCCCCAGGAGCCTCTCAGTTCAGCACCTACTGTGCATACTTGCTTGTGAGGCGCACTTTCATTGACACTGAATCTAACTCCATGCCGAGAAAAGAGATGCTCTCAACAGGGGAGAGCTTGCTCTTTTCCCAGTTGACCAGAAGCCCTAGATGGCCGAGGTGTGTGAGCACCAGGTCCCTGTGTGTTCACAACAACTCTCAAGAGTGTGTTAGGATCAGCAAGTCATCAAGATAGTTGAGTATGTGGATGCCCACTTCCCTTAACGGGGCAAGAGCTGACTCTGTGACCTTCATAAAGACGCGAGGGGACAGGGACAGGCTGAAGGAGAGGACCGTGTACTGATATGCCAGGCCATTGAAAGCAAACCATAGGAAGGGTTTGTGTCAAGGTAAAACCGAGACGTGAACGTGTGCCTCCTTCAGGTCTACTGCCGTGAATCAATCTTGATGCTGGATGAATGCCAAAATGTGTTTCTGCATCAGGATCTTGAACGGGAGTCTGTACAATGCCTGGTTCAGAACTCGCAGGTCCAAGATTGGCCGCAACCCTCCACCTTTCTTTGGCACGATGAAGAAAGGGCTGTAGAACCTTTCGCGCCCTTGCATAGAAGTGTTGCCTGGCGAATTGAATCATGTATCTGATTCGGATGGACCGGGCCAGCCACCGTGATGGGTTGGAAAGCACTAGCCACGCATCCAAGCATGCATCCGGGCAAGGGGCACTAAGGGATGATTGCACCTGATGTACTTGGGAGGTGAGGCCTCGCGGCGGGGGAGAGAAGTGGGGAACGACACGTTGAGAAGAGTTGCTTCTTCCCAAGGTGGCTGCGCTGAGGGGAACCTCGAATCACGTACCTTGCTCCCCGTACCAGGCTTAGGGCAGGTTTCTGATGGAGGAGGAGGGCCATGGTTGTAGGTGTGCTGTAGATGGGCGCGCAAAGGCAGGGGGGCCGCATTCATGGGGCCCTGGCTGCGATTGCTTGGTGTCTTGTCGCTGTGGCAACCATCTCTCTCCCTGGGTCGTCCATCTCAGGGGCGTTTAGGAGCCTTCTGTGTTCTCATGGGGTGTTCCAGTCCAACTCAACACTCGCAGTGGCCCGGGCAAGCATGGTGGTCAGCTCTGCGTCTGTCTTAGAATGGACGGGCAGACTCGAAGGTGGCAGCACAATCAAGACCTCGGCGTCCAACATAGCCAATGCGCTCTCCGATGGAGCGATCGAGAACTCATCCGGCTCATGAACCCCAAAAGAGACGTTAAGCTGACCGTGAGGCGAGCTGGTCTCATCTCGGAACTCAACGGGGCAAACAAATGTGTTGGGGAATGAGAGGTCCGCGTGAAATTACCAGGCGAGACCGCGCCCATTGAATTCCCCAAGTCACCTACAGTGCCAGCCGGGCCTGCCTTGTACCCGTAGGTAGAAGACACAACGCGGGGGACGGCTAGAGTGGCTTTCCCCCAGAAGAAGGAAAGCCGCGACTGCAACGTTGCCATGGTGATGTTCTCGCAATGAGAACAGAAACCATCCACAAACACTGCCTTAGAGTTATCGCGGCCCAGACACGTGAGGCAGCGCAGGTGGCCGTCAAAGGCAGAGAGATAATGACCGCTTCCAGGAATCACACAAAGACAGAAAGGCATCTTTAAAATTACGTGTCTTTAAAAAGACATTCACGTCAAAGTGCTGCTCTAATAGAGGAAAATAAACTCTTTGCAGAAATATATACTCTTTTAGTAGCGCTGTCAAAGTGCCCAGGGCCATAATCTGCACTAATCTTGCAGAAGGAGAGAAAGCCGCTGGAATGCACCATATATCCAACAGCCTACGCTTCTTTCAGAGGTGAATGGAACAGCACAGGGATTCAGCTCACTGATCCACAACCGCTCAGCTCCGAAGAAAATATCTGAATGATAGTGGGCATTGCAGCTCCTTTTATACCCGCATGTCCAGGGAAGTGGCATGCAAATTCCACTCGCCAATTCTTATTGGCTTTTTCTCAAAGATCTGAGGTGTTTTGGGGCTCTCAAGAGCAACCCCTAGTGTCACTACATCGATACAACATCAAGGGAGTGGCAGAAGGGGAAATAGCTGTTTTGCTTGCTGCATCAATGCTGCTAGCTATCAATATAGATGACTGCCCTGCTGAAAAGACCAGCATTGCTGATCACCAGCTTATGTTGTGCTTTGGATTCTGGTTTCCCAGCATGAGATGCTGGTGTGCTGGTGTCTCATCCAGGCTTTTAAACTAGCTTAACTATGCAGCTTCATCAGAAACACCATGCTGGTAAACCAGATTCTCCAGCTAGGTATTGCTGGTGAAAAGCATAGCTACGAGCTAGACCTGCACCAAAGCAGCACTAACCAGCAGAAGCAGGCTAGACCAGCATGGCAATTGCATGCTGGTTAAGCTGATCTTTTTACCGGACATGTAAATCAGTGCAACAAAAACAAATTACTGAGTGCACCATTGTTTGGGACTTGTTTGTCTAGTCAATACCTCATTAAAAATAGCTAGAAATGTCAAACTGTACAGGCTCTGTGGGAATATGGAAGGCCACCCACTGTATTTTAACTAGTTCCATCCTCCTTGCTTTACAGTATATCACCCATACTAAGAGTCAAGAGGCAATTCCAATGAAAAATTGGCTTTGTACCAACAAAAATGTCTGCATTGAAAGTAATGACACCCTCTCTCACCCCAAACTGAATATAGCTGCCAAGATTTTCACATTCTGTAGGTGTGTGTGTGTATGTGTGTGTGTGCGTGTGTGTAAATACATGTGGGTGTGCATGTGTGGTCTACCTTCACTCCAATGTCATTTATCCTCTGCAATCTTGGCTTTTTTCCTTCTCCAACAATAAAGACAAGTCTCTCTCACTGGATAACAAAGCAAAGGGGTGTCTAATGAAACCCAGACCTCCCCCTGTATTTTTCTCTGCCCAGAATAAGTGATGACATGTCTGTAAGTCATTGTGTCCCACTGTTCACAGGGAAACATTGTAGATGCCTCTGACCCCAGTACTAGTATAGGAGCCTATTGTCTCATGCTGGAGCTGAACACTGGGAGAACCATGCTGGAATTTCAGGTTAGGAAAAATACAGCCAAGTCTTTACGTAACCCTGTTGAAAAGACCAGTCTTGACCAGCATTAATTTCCATGCTGGTCAAAGTTTATGCTGGTTTAGTGCTGGTCTAGCTGGCAGACTGTTACTCAAGTACTTAGTATGGTATCTACATCACCCACTGCCCCTAATTCTGTGAAACAATTCTGTGGAACTGATTTACAGACTCTATTCACAAAGAAATTCTGTTCACACACAAATCTTCAGTATGACATCAATCTTAAGTGAAAAAGAAATGCTGAAGCAATACGACATCTGTTTAGACAGTGCAATGTGTTAAAATAGGACCAGAACATCAAGCTTAAAAATAACCATGGAATGAATTAATTTATTTATAGAAACCAACACAAATTTAGTTATGGTGAATGTTGGATGACTTGAGTGTGACAAAACAAATTCTTCTCTCTGTCTCCTTTTCTCAAGGAAATAATGACAGTTTTTCAGCTTTTGCACTGGAATGGGACCCTTAAGGCTTTTCGGGAGATGAGGTGTAGCCGTCAGGTAAGAATTACATAATTTTTGGTGCTTGCCCAAAACGTAAAACTAATGCTAGAGGGTTGTCAGGGCATTGCAGTGAGGTTGCTAAAGTTTTCTAGGTTGCTCACTAGCCCAAGTCAAAAGAGCAGACTCTCATGGTGCGTTCACGTGCTATGGTAAATATGATATTTTCCACTTGTGAACTGATATTTACCAGTGTGTTGCGTTCAAGTGCTTTTGTTGTCGTAATGTGGTAAAAAGATGGAGATACACACACACACACACACACACACAATTGCAATCTTGACATCGCAGCCTGTTCATTATGCTGCGTTCACACCAAACGCGAATAGAGCGTAATTTATCGCTATTTAGAGTTTTATTTATTTTTATAACGTGTATTCTCCGTGTAAATTCGTGCACCGGACCGCGCCGTTTCGATTCAATACAAATGTACCGTTCCACCCCTAGCTAACAGTAGCAAAAAAGGTTCGGTTTTGTACAATGCTTACCATTCAACACTCTCCTGTTGCTCTCCGCCATTTTGAAAAGGTCAAAGGTTATCTCATCTCGGCAACTCGTGCATCAAAATATTCTACGAGTTGCCCAGTGGAAAATACCACATGAGGAGGTGTTCATGTGCATTTTCCACGTCGGCTTTTGGTATTTACCATAATTACCATAGCACGTGAACGCACCATCAAAATCTCTTTGATATTCTTGTTCATAGATATGACTCTGGTCCCTTCTTCAATGTAAGTGTTTAAGGTTTTTATTTTATTTTATTTTTCTGCTAGGAACAAACCTTTCCTAAACAAGCCACATGATTTGAAGAATCATTTATGTTTGTTGCACAGATAGTGTGGGATGAGTAACATGCCAAATGTAAATACTTAGGGTTATGGGTTTGTTCAAATCCCAAACTAAATGTGTGGACAATAGTAACAGAGATCGCTTTTACGTAACATATAGGGGCCTAATTATGTTGAAACTCATTTTCAAAACAAAAATGTCTCAAAATGCGAAAACTGTAAATAAATCTATTTTAAAACACATGTATATTGTTTGTTGTAATTTTTTGTCCATGTTGGTTTCATAAATGTAAAAAACAAACAAAATATATTAAATTTTCTACAAAAAAATAAAATAAATGAATTTATTGACTTTAAAAAATAATAAAGATGAAAAATCTATTTAAAATAATTCCTTGCTCCTCGAAGACACACAAGTGTACCTGATTATTTCTTAAAAAAAGTTTCAAAACAGATTTTTCCAAGGTAAAAAAATTATTTTTTTTTTTTTTACAAATCTCATTAATTTAACACACAGTAATGAGGGTCTAGTGGTCTTCTATTTTATTTCTTAGTCTTTTTTTTTTTTCAATAAAAAAATGGCTTCCTGTTTGTTGGTTACACACCAACAAATGCATTTGATTTGGTGGACAAAATAATACTATTGTGGCACGGTGGAGGGCGGGGCCGGGGGCCGGGTCGTGACTCAACACGCCCGGTCCCGTATTTGGCTAATCAAGCCTCCGAGAGGGTTAAAGGTCGATCGCGGAGGACGTGTGTGAGAGAGAGATTGTTCACGGACATGTCCGTCATCCTATGTGTTTGTCTTTTGAGTTTTCCATTAAAACTATCATTTATATGTCAAGCCGGTATCTCGCCTCTTCCTTGCCCGTGAGCGTGAACTGTTTTACAAATATATATATATATATATATATATATATATATATATATATATATATATATAAATATTTCACAATTTTTTTTAAAGAAATTATAATAAAAAAATAAACTAAACATAAACTAATTATGTCAATATGTCCTTTTTCAAGAATATCTAATTTTAATAAGACTTTTCTTTTCTTAACTAGGCATTTTTACCCAGAAAACTCATTCAGAAAATGAAAATGTTTATCATAATAGAGGTGTATTCAAGTCATTATTTTGTGTGAATTGCATTTTTGTTTTTAACATAAAAGGGCCATTATTTTAAAATGTTCCTTGAGGTTCACTTATAATGTTAGTAAAGTTTTTTGGACAAAAAAAGTTATATATTTGTAAAACGTGATCATTTTCTACCCGACCCTCTGTCAGAAACACTCTGTTTGGTGCTGCTTCTCCTTTAAAACTTATTTTTTGTTATGATTGTCTCTCTGCTCTTGTCTGACCTGCTCTATACTTGCCATTTCACTGCTCACCACTACTGGGCGGGTTAACAGAAGTGATAAGGTAAAATAGGATTTGATGTGTTGTTGTGGAGCTGTTAAGATTCAAATGTCTACCTCGGTGTGACATCACAATGTGGAGCAAGTTGAGAATGAGTTGTTTTGGCAGCTCGGTTACAACAAATGCTCTTTTTGCAGTGAAGAGTAAATTTTGAGTTCTGAAAGTTACAATATTTTTTGTTTATAACAGTGACCTCTTAAATGTAAAAAATCAAGGGACATTTGATTTCTCATGACATGACCCCTTTAATACATCCAGACCAAGAAATTAGCTTCATGTGACACCATTGACTGAAACACTTTTAAAATTTTTAATCAACAGCAATTTTTCTTGCTCATTTATTTGTTTTTACCTAATTGTTTACTTTTTTATTTTCTTTGCAGGAAGTGATCGATTACTATTCACAACAGCGTCTGGATGAGTGCACACGGAGCCACATGGCTTTGGACTGGCTACAGAAGGAGCATCAATCCCCCGGTCTACTCTCCCAAGAGCTGCAGCTGGCCATGAAGGAGCTGGGAGAAGCCCGGCGGGCTGGGAGGGAACTCCGCTTCTACAAGGAGAAGAAAGAAATCCTGAGCTTGGCTCTCTATCACGCTAATGCCGAGGATCTGGAGGGATATCACAGTGAGGAGGTGTCTTGGAGAGAAGACACTGAGTTTGAGTATTACACTCAAGAGGGCCACTGTCTGGAGGATTCTTCAAAACACTGCCACTTTCACTCTCAGGGCAGTGTGAGTGATAGAGAATCTGTAGAATGAGCTGTGTAAGACAGGATGTCTTATGTGCTATGGACAAAATGTACATACTTTACAGTAAAGTCTGTTTTTTTAAGTCTTTCAAATGTGATCTCTTTTTCTATGTGTTTTAGAATTTGAGATTAGGAGACATCGTTGATTTGTCTTGGTCACAATTGTATCCACAATTAAGTGCTTTAGAAACCCTTCTGAAACCTGGGCCTGGGAAGCTCTGCAAGTAAAGATGCTGACTACCACACCTAGACTCCAGCCAGGTCTCCTAAGCAACCAAATTGGCCCGGTTGCTAGGGAGGGTAGAGTCACATGGGGTAACCTCCTTGTGGTCGCTATAATGTGGTTTGCTCTTGGTGGGTCTCATGGAGAGTTGTGCATGGATGCTGCAGAGAATAGCATGACGCCTCCACATGTGATATGTCTCCACGGTAACGTGCTCAACAAGCCAAATGATAAGATGCATGTATTGACGGTCTCAGAGGTGGAGGCAACTGAGATTCAACCTCCGGCACCTGGATTGCGGCGAGTCATTACGCCACCACGAGGATCTAGAGCACATTGGGAATTGGGCATTCCAAATTGGGAAAAAAATTATACTAAAAAATCTATATACATTTTTTTAAAAAAGAAACCATTATGAAAAAAAAAATTCTAAGCTGGTTGGCTGATCTTAACTGGTCACAAAAAGGTGAGTTGTTTTTTAGAGGAGTTTTGGGCACTTTTTAGCTGGTCAGGCAGGACATCTGACCTGGTGACCTGCTAACAAGCTAAGTCTGGTTGAGATTTTTGTTGTTTTTTGTTTAACAGGAAAAGCAGCAAAAACACATACTAACAATGTAGCCTACCATGGTAATACCACGTATTTAGACATGTACCATGGCAATAGATTTTTGTTTTATTATTGTACTAAATAATGAGGCTACTTTAGCCACATGCTGGTGTTATTTATATATAACAGCAACAGCATCTGTTTTACCACAGGCTTTAATGCATAATAGAGCAATTGTGAATAACCTGCTTTGTAGTTATTTTGTTATTCTACTAGTTTGCCACAAGAGGACGGTATTTTTTTACTTTTGAAATGAACTGTCAGTTCATTTGTCTGTTACTGTCTAACTGAACAGGATGAAGCACTAACAGCACTGTCATTATTCATTACACGTTTTTGACTGTAACTGTGTGATTAGCTATTTTTTTATTTCAAACAAATGCACACAGAATGTACTTATTAAAATCAGGGCTCTGTAGAAGTAGTTGCAAATAAATTTTGGGTCTTTTTAGTAAAATATTGTGTAAATTGGTATAGATGGATTCTGACTATTAATCTCAACAAAGGGCGTTTATGTCAAATTTCCACGTTTTGTTTTTATTTTATTTTATTTTTTTATTACTATATGAGCAAATGCACAAAACTGGGCCATAACAAATCTTGTTTTTGCAACTTTTTTTTTTTCATCACATTGGTTGCTAGGAGACTATTCAACCTAAACCAAAAAAAGTCCAGCATTGATGTGTAGCTACTTTCCTCATAAATTGCTCTTAGTGGGAATAGATAATGTTACATAAAATGCTAATTTGCACCCTTTATAATATCTGTCTACTTGAACTGGGCTTTAAGCTTTTTTTCTCCATTTAGATATGGTATATCTAGTCGACCTACAGATGGGGAAAAGAGTGGGATAATTGCATTTCTGTATCATTCTAGAGAATACACTGTACTATTTGGAGGGAGAGCAATTTTCCAAATTCAGTGATTGTTGTGGACCTGAAGGGCTGAAGCCACTGGCATAGCTGCCTTTAATTTACTATGAAAAAATGGCTCCCTATCAAATGGAAAAGCGTGACATTCCATCCTTCCTTTTTCTTCTCAAGAGTCAGTACAATGAGATGTAAATGACACCGTCTCAGTGATAGGAAATGACAATGTGATAGAGAGCATTAGAGCTTTTTCATACAGCTCTTTGGAGCTGACCAAAGAGGGCAGAAATAATTTTTCCTATTTCAATATTGAATTAATAACCAAATGGATGGAAGAACACACAAATCAAATCCTTTTTAAAGGCAGATTGTGTTTCTCTGGTCCACCTTTATTAAATTTATGAGAAGATTGTGGAAAACTGATTAATAAAACTCATTTACATTGCATACTGAAAATATTAGCAACTTTGTAGTCTTCGATATAATTAATGTAATTCATAACCTTATTTCCTTCTTATCTCTTTGTTGTTTCCTTCACATGAGTCAAGACAAAAAGCAGAGTGTCTCGAATGCCTTTAACTTGTTGTCTTTGATTTTCAGTTTAACTAAAGGCATTCGAGACACTCTGCTTTTTGTCTTCTATCAGCTGCAAGCACACCTTTCCATTTTCACACAAATCCCACAGCAATTGCAAGCTCCATCTGACGCTGTGAGCCTATCAAATTTGACGTTGGTGTAAGTGCTGTTTCTGCAAAGCCTGCAGTGCTGTGGTGTCTGAAATCTCAAGAGAGCTTTGGTTCAGTCCCATAGAAAGACACACTGACCCGTTGTTTATGTTCATAATTTTGCATCTTGTTAACCTTGCATGAAAGCTCCTGTCAGGGCGTCTGTGCAGCAGCATGCTGAGTGAATCGGGGCTCTGCGTGAATGCCATGTGGCCCTTGCTTGCGTTGACATCTCTCCCACTCGCCTGTTCTTCAGGCGGTGAAGGATATCTCAAAATTCCCTCATCTTCTTCCACTATACTTTTTTCATCCCAGTCTCCCTATTAAATTACAATTCAATTATTAGTTACATTTATATAGCACTTTATCTGAGACCTCAAAGCACTTTACAAGGAAGGGGGAATCTCCTTAACCACCACCAATGTGCAGCATCCACCTGGATGATGCAACAGCAGCCATATTGCACCAGTACACCCACCACACACCACACACCAGCTTACTGGTGGAGAGGAGACAGAGTGATGAAGCCAATCAGTATACAGGGATGATTAGGAGGCCATGATGGACAGAGGCCAAGGGGCAGATTTGTCCAGGACACCAGGGTTACACCCCTACTCTTTCGAAAGGTATCCTAGGATTTTTAATGACCACAGAGAGTCAGGGCCTCGGTTTAACATCTCATCCGAAGGACGGTGCTCTTTTGACAGTATAGTGTCCCTGTCACTATACTGGGGCGTTACGACCCACACAGACCACAGGGAGAGCACCCCCTGCTGGTCTCACAACACCTCTTCCAGCAGCAACCTGATTTTCTCATGAGGTCTCCCATCCAGGTACTAACCAGGATCAGCCCTGCTTAGCTTCAGTGGGCAACCAGTTTTGGGCTACAGGGTGATATGGCTGCTGTAAATCCTATTGATATGTTTGATTTCAAATTAGAACATTTTGTTAAATTAATTGTTCACCAAAAACAACAACAACAACAATTCAGCCATTATTTACTTACCCCAATGTCATTTCAAAGCTATATGCTGTAATTTATTTCTTTGGATTACAAAAATAATTTTCATGCAGCTCTTTACCAAACAGTGACAAAAAAAGGACCAAAAAGCACACAAAAACACAATTAAAGCAATAAATCAGTCTTTTGAAGTAGTAAAATAGCATAGTGTGAGGAAAAGACTGAAAATTAAGTTGTTATTCACTGAAAATCTTACCTTCTACCGAAGCTCTGCAATCTCATTCTCTATCCTCCATATTCAAACTCCCATGATGCACTGTGACACACGAGAACCAATAATGTTTGTATCAATGACATTAAACCTGGTGTGACGTGTCTAAAGTTGTCTAAATGTTTAAAATTAACACAAGCATGAATGAGATTTTTGAGCTTTGTTTAAGTGGAATATTTTCAGTGAATGAATTTTGGAAAAAAATATGACTTGGTTTTTCACAAGAATTTATTTATGGCTTATAATTATGGTACTTTTGTGGTCCTTTTATTATATCTTTTTTGTGTCTTTGAATAACTTGGTTAAGATTCTTAAAAAATGTGGCTTCTATGTTCCATTGTAAAAATAAAAGCAAATGGGTTGGGAACAACATGAATGTGTGTAAGTAATGACAGAATTTACATTTTTGAGTTTTTTTTTTATTCCTTTAACCCTATAATGCCTTATGTACCAAATATGATACACAACATTTGACAGCTCCTGTCTCACTCTCTGTTCAAGCTGAAAAGAATAGAAACATATGGTATCAAAGTTCCAAATGTTTAAAGCACCATCTAGTGGTTATTTGTGAAAAAAAGTGGTTTCAATGTTTATGTCAATCTATTTAAAATGGCAGTGGACTGCCACAAAAAAGTACTCTTATGTTGGGATAAATAACAGCTTATTTTAATAAAGTAAAAGTGGTAATTTTGATGATTTGCTAAATAGAAGCAACTTATGCATTTTTAATTTATAGATTATTTCACTGAAAAAGCATATTGAAATTACATGTATCAAATATGATACAACAGGATTTTGAGGTGTATCTCTCAATCCCCATTACATTACATTCATGCCCACTATATATATATATATATATATATATATATATATATATATATATATATATATATATATATATATCAATAATAAAAATAACTAAATAAATACAAAATCACATAGCTTTGAAAATTCTTACATATACTTTTATAAGACATATGTGTATTTTCATATATATACAGACTGCTCTACCATTATAAACATCTCATTATTTCCATACTTCCATACGTCATCATACCATACTTCCTAAGACCCAGGGAAAAAAGTTTTACAATTTCCCTTTTTCAAATGTCAATATATATATTTTTTTGCATAAAATACAGATGATAGTTTTTTTTTTTTTTTTTTTTTTTTTTTACGATTTCTTTTTTATATTTTGTCTAATGGTACTATAAATAGTTTAAGGTAAAAAAAAATAAATAAATAAATAAAAAAATTCTGACAGTTCTTTCAAGTGTCAGGCTTTACAGGGTTAAGCCAGTGCCTGATCTCATTAAGTGACTGTGGATTTTTTATTTTAATTTTAATTTTTTTATTCTGTACCTTACATGTATTATGGTTGTCAAAATGTCCACTGTGTGATGTAAATTTAAACCTAATGCTAACCAACAGTGTCTTAAAAGCAAATGTGACATGAAAGATGTAATTGCTACAATGTCATTTTGTGGTGCTTCTAGAACACTTTTAGCACATGTGTCGATTTGCATGCTCTTTAGGACTCGTACCCCTTTCCTTTGCATTGAAAAGTCAGCTGAGCCAATGTGCAATTTGGTCACGACCAAACAAGCTTGTCCATTGTCAATTGATGTCACAAGATAGCATTGTGTGAGGAACAGGGCGAAAAGTAAGCATTTGTAAATTGCTAATCTGCTGTTTTACTCATGGAAACTGCAGTAATATGTAAAAAGACGAGGCAAGTAAAAATCGTTTTGCCAAAATGTAGGAATAGTAACATTATTCTATGAGACCAGGTTGCATTCTTGCTAGCCTTTTCAAACATTCAATATTTTGTTGTACAAATGGGTTAGAACAAAAGGCTGGGAGGCTCTAGTCATCTGTCAACCCTATCTATCTTTCTGCTGCTGCCCTGAATGACACTGCCAGAAACTGATGCCAAAGCAAGATAGAAATGTAATGAATGATGGTTTGAACAAAACAGCACTGCCATGCATGTGTGTGTGTGTGTGTGTGCGTGCGTGTGCGCATGCAAGTGTGTGCATAGACATCTGTGGAGAAATTGTGAGGCAGATGGAACTGTCAGCTTGTCCTCTATGCACAGTTGAGCCCCTGAAGCCTCATGCAGACTCTCACTTTATTGCAGCAGTTTGCACAAATGCTTCATTCCCCCTAACATAGTAATAACGCAGTCCTATCCACCCCTGACAAACCAAGTGAAGAAACGCGCTGAAATAGAAACGCAGCATGAGATTTACTCACACTGTTCACTGTCTGTCAAGCATGCCAAGATAACCAAGAAAGAGGTACAAGTATGGTATGAATAATCACCAGCCATAGAAAGGAACTAAAGTGCCAGCAAAACATGTTTAACAGACTAGAAAATACACAAAAAACAACTAAAAAAGATCTATTGGTTGTAAAGTAATATTGCAAATTAGATTACCGTATAACACATAATATAATTTTGGTTAAAACACATTTATTTTCACAAAAGAAAACCAATAAGTCTGTTTGGGAACAACTTAGTACTGTGTGTACTATTTCCATCCTTCTTTGTCTCTAATTAATTAAAATGTATATTATATTAATGTTTAACTCTTATTTTGAAATAACCATCTTTACTACATTTCCCAAGCTACACAGTTATCGTCTTCCCTCATCATTGTGTTCAGCAGTTTTGTGTCACCCATTATTTGTACCTTTTATTATGCCCTTCATGTTCAGTTATGAGTTGTCTAGTCTTGTTAACAGTAGCTTTGAAGCTAGTAGTTCCTTTGTTCTTCAAGCCTTGTGTTATATGTATTTGTATATTCATCTTCATTAAATACTGCATTTGGTTTCACTAACTTGTCCTGGGCTCATTGCTGACAGTCTAGTGACCACTTCACTAGTTAATTTGCTATTGCAGATGACTAAAGTTAAGCATGTTGCTACAAGAAGATTAACAGTCTTGGTAAGAATGCAAATATTATTAGTAGTCTGAGCCTGTTTTAAATCTGCCATGAAAAGCCGATATACATTTACAAATAAAGATTAAAATAATACCATAATTTAAGTTTTAGCTGAGATTAAGACATTCACATGGTCAGTATTACCACTGCAGTTTTTTCACAGTTGTTGGGTTATTTTTTTTTTTACATTAAATGTCAATTAGGATTAGGCTCTGAATAGTGTTACTAAGGACATATCTATTTTAGATGTATTTACCTATGTCATACAAACCAATAGAGTGACTAAAAGAACAGTTTGTGGATATGCAAGTTTTTATTAATCGCACAATACTATGCTGTATTGGAATCTGTAAAAGGGTATATTGGCATTGATCTTAACTCTATCTAAGGTTATTTTAAACAGCAATTTTCTAATTCTTGTACTGTATTATTGTTATCAAGCGACTGCACTCACCTATGATCTTTGGATTGAATTTGACCAGACTGAAAGCCATTAAATATTAATCTATTCATAATTAGGGTACAAAGGGTCCTTAAGTAAAATGCTTAAGAAAAAATAAATTCTCAACAACATTTCAGGTTGATATATATATCAACCTGAAATGTTGTTGAGAATTTTTTTTTGTCATGTCAACTACCCAAAAAGAATGATCTACATTATATTTTACATATACACCAACCAATAAATTCATGCTTGATCATGCACAATTCACAGATTAACACTTCTTCATCTATCCAAATTGTTCTTTATTTTCCCATAAAAAGTGTTTTTCAAAAAGTTCACTGATTAGATGCATCTGTTTAGTACATTTTAGTCTGACATCTCAGTATGTTGTGCAGACGTGATGTGCATGAGAGCTCAACAATAATGCTGAAGGATAACAGAGGAATTAATCCTGTGGACACTTCAGCTTTCTCTCTCTCTCTCTCTCTCTCTCTCTCTCTCAGTATGTCTCTATCACTCTCTCATTCTCTCTTTCTCTCTCTCACTCTCAGTATGTCTCTATCACTCTCTCATTCTCTCTCTCATCACCTTTTCTACTTACTCTCTGCTAGACAGTAAGCTCAGAGTGTCTGTCACAGACAAGTTGCGCCAATGACAAAATGCCTCATCTCCAAATTGCATTTTCTGAAAAAGGAAAGCACAAAGTCATCTGTAGGTCAGATAGATTAGTAGTGGGATCATGAGAGCTCGAGGTAGGTAATTTAACATGGCTTTCTTTCTGTTGAGACAGAAAAAAACAGTTAGATAAAATTGGATTTAAAGAAAATAAATGGATCAGAAAATAAGATTTAAATGACAAAACAAGTAAAGCACTTATCTCTGTTTTGTCATCCTCTCCATATAGGCCTAACAGAAATATCCTTTTGCCCAACAGGGAAATACTCTACAGAGTTTTTTCCTTTACACTCACTGTTGTGGAGTACACATCTAGAAAAAGCAAGTTGAAATGGCCCTCAAATTGATAGACCATCACAGTTGTATTTCAAGCTTCTGAACTATCTTTATCCTGAGGAGAGTGAGAGCTTTATTGATTGGTGAGTGAAGCAAATGGAAAGATGTGAAAGAGTGAAGAAAATGAAACATCCCTTACGTAAAGAGAGTTGTTAAGAGCTTAGTGGTTGGAGAAACCATGCTGTTACTTTCAAAAACAGTGCCAGAAAGCAGATTCATAATGAATAAATAAATAATAGATTTAGCTAATTCTTAGACTTCTTACTAAGGAGACAATATGCACAAAGTTACTTTTTAAAGTTTGAGAATAGATGCCTGAATATGCATTCAGGAGGTATGTATCAGGGGTGTCAAACTCAACCACAGAGTGGGCCAAAATTAAAAACTGGGACTACGTTGAGGGTCAAACAGGGTCAACATTTATTAAACAGAATAAACAGGATATTGGACAAAGTGCAAAAGGAAAACATATTAAGGTAGGCTACATTCTTCTTTTAGGAACATGTGCGAAAAGCACATTTACTTGGCTGCCAGTTTATCAATGTTTGGGTTAGGTTCTGTGCTGTGGAAACCCTCAAGACGGAGTGAAGGTGTGCATCAGAGAGACGACTCCTTTGTGGGTTTTTTGTTCATCTTTATCACATAGAAAAGCTGCTCACACAGGTATGTGCTTCCAAACAGTGTCTGGTAACACGGAAAGATACCAAAGTTGCATTGCTGCATCTGAGTCTCCCAAAGCTCTCACAAAAGGGCCAGCTCACATCGCCTCTTTTTGTCCCAGAGCTCTGTGGTGTCTTTACCTTTGCTTTTCAAAAACTGGCAAATTTCCTCATGCAACTCAAAAAATCTATTAAGCACTATCCCTCGACTTAACCATCACAACTCTGTGTGATAGGGCACAATGCCATGTTCAGAATCTACCTCCTCGAGAAAAGACAGAAATTGATGGTTATTTAATCCTTTAGCTCTTATAAAGTTAACCGTAAGTGTTACGGTGCTTATTACATGTTTTGAGAGCTTTACCACGCAACATTTCCTGGAGTATGATGCAATGATAAACAGTTAGTTCACTTGCACATTTCTCCTACTGTATCTTCTCCCACATCCTCCCCACTAATCCATTCTTTTTACCGCACATTGCAGGTGCCCAACCTGTCATCAATCCCATCAGTTTTTCCCAGGAATTCAAACATAGGTGTGGACACAGTCCAGCAATAGGGAAAACTTGTGTGAGCTGACAAGCTACCAATGATGGACACATTGGTCGAGTGATTGTCTGGGATAGTATAAGGTAAAAATCGACTGGCTGTTTTGGAACAGCAAAACTCGAGTTGCAGTCCGGTACCGTATTGATTGAAATAGTAATTATATATAACAGGTTGTGTGCACAATTACAATTATAGGAAGAAAATAGATTTCCAGAAAACGTCCCATGCTAGGTCCTGCTCAATGGGTGAGGAGGCTCTACCAGCTTGGTGACTGGGGCAGAGGGGCCTCTGCCCATGGAAGACGCAGTTTGCCAGTAGGGAAACGTATTTCAGTGGAATATACATTGCAAGGTGTTGCCTACGGGGAACCAGCGCATGTGGAGCACCTGTTCCTAGTACGGGGCTTAGTCAGCACAAGCACTGGGCTGGCAGTGAGTTTCTCCGCAAACTCGCCTGCCGCAGGGCTTGGAGGAAATCAACCAGGGAACACATTTGTGAACACTACTGGGAATCAACAACGCACATCTTCAGCTCAAGGGAGGTGAAAGATGCTAAGCGCATGCGATATACCCGGCTGGCTGACCCGGACATACATGTTTGTTCTTGCTAAGACACGGAACGAAACCGGCTCAACCCGGAGATTATAGAATCTCACAGAAGTGTTGGGTGTTGCCCAGCCCGCTGCTCTGCAAATGTCTGCTAGAGAGGCGCCACTGGTCAAAGCACAGGTGGTCACAACACTCCTGCTGGAATGGGCTCGTAGCCCTGCAGGGGCGGCACATGATGAGCCTGGTAGGCAACAGTTATGGGATCAATGATCCATTGGACAATCCTCTGTTTGGAGACAGCGCTTCCTTTCCGCTGTCCACCAAAGCAAACAAAGAGCTTCTCAGAGATCCTAAAGCTCTACATGTGATCCAAATAGATGCGTAAAGCATGCACCGGACACAGCAATGCTAAGGGTGGGTCTGCCTCCTCCTGGGGCAGCACTTGCAGGTTCACCACTTGATCCCTGAATGGGGTTGTCGGAACCTTGGGCACATAGCCCGGTCGTGGTCTCAGGATCACGAGAGTATCCCAGACCGGACTCCAGGCACATTTTGCTGACAGAGAATGCTTGCAGGTGTCCGACCCTCTTAATGGAATTGAGCGCAGTCAGGGGGGCAGCCCACAAAGTGTGTGCCTTAGCTCAGCTAAGCAAGGGCTTGGAGGGCTCCTCATAGACCCTGAAAAACAAGAGAGAGGCCCAGTGAGGGGACGAGGCGCTGTCTGGAGGGGTTCAACCTCCATGCACCTCTTAGGAACCTGATGAACGGGTCGTGCTACCCTAGGACTCACCGTCTACTGTGTCATGGTGGGCCACCATAGTGGTTAAATACACCTTGGAGGTGGAGGGAGACAGCCGCCCCTCCAGCCTCTACTGCAGGAAGGGAGCATCGAGCTGACAGCGTAACTCGTGTTCGTGTTCCCGGGAAGAACACCGCTAGAGGGCCAGACCTGGAGGTTCCAGAGTTCTGGTTGTGGGTGCCAGTTGGTGCCCTGTCTCTGAGAAAGAAGGTCCTTCCTCAGGGGAATTCACTGACGAGAGGAGCGTGAGGTCTGAGAACCAAGTCTGGGTGGGCCAGTAGGGTGCCACTTGAACGACCTGCTCCTCGTCTTCCCTGACCTTGCACAGGGTCTGTGCAAGCAGGCTCACTGGGGGGAATGCATACTTGCATAGTCCAGGCAGCCAGTACAATAAGCCCACTGTCTTGCTGCGCGGATGCGTGGCGAGCCCTCACAGTCATGTCAGAATGGGTGTTGAACACAATTTGACTGTATTGCACACAGAAATGAAAATATCCTTGCAAAGAATGCAATAGAGACTGTACCAGGCTGCAACACCCAAAGTGTGATTTACTGCCACTATTTTCTCATTCCAAAGAAAGCTGGCTGGCCGGCTTCTGCCCATTTAAGATCTGAGATGCATGAATCAAGTATCAAGAATCGTGAAGCGCCCATTCAAAATGGTAACTCAGAAACAGATTGTACAGCAAATCCATCAACAGGACTGGTTTTTGTCAATAGACCTGGAGGATGTGTACTTTCATGTACCATCATGAAGTGTTGGTGACTTTCTTCAGGTGTTGGTAGTTCAGGAGGCTGGAGGCAGGACATTGCTGTGCTGCTAACTGAGACTCCCCAGAGAGTAAGGGCAATAAATGGGCCATCCATTGGTGGGGAGGCAACCTCCATACCTCGGTTGACTTCTCGAACAGGTCAAGGAAGGCCTCTGGATCATCCTATGGCCCCATTTTCATCAGGGTCAAGGCTGGGGTGGGCTCCGGGGAGGTTGCAGATCCCCAGTCAGCCCCCTGACTGGCGATCAGGCTCCAGAACACTTGCCGATCCTCTGCTTGTGCCTGGAGCAGGACTTGGAAACACTGTTCCTGCTCCAGGTGTTACTCCATCAGGGTTCGATGTTGGTTTTCCTGGATGCTGGTGAGGGACTTGACAACACCCACGGTGAAAACTCCATAACGGATTAATCCTCCAAAGCCGGGTTTTCGGCACCGCTGTGATAACACTGAGTTTGTGGGCAATGGAGTTGTAAGGAGACAAAGAAACATGTCCAAGGTTAGTGTTAATAATTAAATGCCTCTGGATCAGACACTCAATCGACAGTAACCATCAGAAAGGTAAATATCACACTCAATTAATGAAGATGAAATCACTCCCAAATAATGAACACTCAGATTGTTGCTATCCTGCTTTCAGTCGCTCTCTTTCACATTGCGTGCCTTATCAGGTCTTCCTCAATATAATGAGAGGCAGAGTAATCACAACCCAGGTGACGAGCCTTACCACTCTCCTGTAGAAAGACACATGACCATGCTACCCCAACCCAAAAACGTACTTTCCCCCAGCCAATAATTTAGGGGTTCAGCTCAACTCTGTGAGCATGTGTGCTCACCTCATGAGCAAGCGCATTCAGGCCATTCTTCAGTGTCTGTCTCAGTTCAAACTGAGGAGAACATGTCCACTGAAGTCTTTTGAGAATATATGTGTTTTATTTCTTTGGTTCATGCCCCGGAGGTGGGTTCCTATACAGGCAGACATACGTTGAACCAACTCTGACCTAAGCCCTCAAGTTCCTGTGTCTCACCCTCTTTTATAAGGGATATTTGGGTTACAGAGTCTCTAACCTCGAGTGTGCACAGTTTTCATCCTTCGATGCATACTTCGGAGTGTTTTAAATTTAAATTTAAATGTAAATTTTATTTAACATAAAATTCCTTAGAGGAGCAAGGTGACTGAACCAGGCTTGCCCTGCTTTGGTGCAGACTTGGCACCTAAATCTAGTGCTGAAGGCACTCACGAGCCCCCCCGTTTGAGCCATTGGAATTTTTTGAGTTGCATGTGCTTTCATTAAAAACTGCAATTCTGTTAGCTTTGGCCTCATATAAACTTGTGTGTGACATACAGGCGCCGACGACTGACAAATCATGTCTGGAGTTTGGACAAGGTCTTTCAATGGTCACAATTAAACTTAGAAAAGACTACTTTAATAAGGTTTTATCAACACCCTTCAGGGCTCAGGTGGTCTGCTGCAAGCCTTCTGTCCCCCACTATTTAATTCAGATGAAGAGCAATCTATGTGATTGTAGTGGAGTGGAGGACAAAGTACAATGTAATGAGACTAATTGAGATTTAAGTTAGAAAAAGAGTTTGACTACGCCACCCTGTTTGTTAATAGGGAAATGCTAACCTCATCACAAATAGAAAGGACACACAGGTATACTGTTTCAAAACAAAAGGGCAAGAGATGTGGATACCAAAGTACAAATATTTGTATTTTAACAATAGAGGAGCACTGGACACGCATTACTTCATTTAAAGCTGTATTAAAATTATGAGCACAATTAATCAGCAGTGTGGTTTACAATATGATTCACACAAACACACACTCAAAAAAATAAGACAGCATATACTGGCTTAACATGGAGGGCTAAGGCTTACCAGGAACAGGTAGGTTAGACTGAGAGGAGCGATCCCTCTATAAAAAGACACTTCACTCATAGGTGTACCCTCACACAAGCACACAGGTGAATACACAGCACTCAGCACTTAGCAGGGAATAGCTAGCCCCTACACTGACCCTCACCTCATGAGAAAAGACAGAAGATAACATTTACTAAATAAAATGATGATAATAAACCAACACAACAAAAAGACAAAACCTCTTGCCACTATTAAGAATACACAGAGCTAACAAAACTCAAACACACATAAAACAAAATATGTTAGTGTGAAGGGCAGGGGAGACCTGATGACGAATCACCCTGCTAAGAACAACTTCACACAAACAATAACTAAATATAATGGTTTCAATCAGAACAAAATAACACCATTTACAAACTCAGGACAATCTCATTGGCTCAAGACATACGCACATAGAGAATGATTACACTTTTCTCTGAGTCCCAATAGAGCACTTTCGGAGCCAGCTACAGAGTTTTAAATGTAAACATGCCAAAAAACTAAGTAAAACAAAACAGAAACCAACAAAACAAAACAATGCAAAAGTAAAGCAAACAAAACTAGAAGCAATACAGTGAAACAAAACAGCAGTGTCAGAGTTCAGCCCTGCAGCTTCTATACAGACATTCTGATGAGCATTTTATTTCACCTATAAAAGGACAAAACAATGCAAAAAGCTAAAAACATTCAACCCGCACTTGTCTTAATCACATTGTATATAACTAACAATTTCACGTACCATACGGCCGCGAACACAGCAATGCCAAGGGCATAAGCAGACTGGATGAAGGCAGCAGTCAGACAGCAAAGCTTGATACGAGCCTCTCACTATCATATAAAGAGTAACTAACAGAAGCAATGGGTACCAGAGACAAGCGGTGAGCCTAACTTCAAAAAACAACAATATACCTTGCGAGCGGAAATGTCCAATACCGGAAAGGGGGCAGTCATTACACCATGAGACATGTGTAGGTGGCAGGTAACCACCCTAATATACCCCATGGACACATGCTGATTTCGAGGGGGCGTGATATAATAAAACAGACAGAAGCACTGTTCTTATCCACAATGTATAATGCAAGTCACATTAGTTAACATATATTATTCATAAAAGGGAAGGTCACTGTAATAGAAAATTATTAAGACATATTCTATTGTTTCTCTTCTGGGCACTTTGTCTGTTCTCTCCCCTGCATACCATATAATGTATGGACACTCTGTACTCTGCTTTGGTGATAAAGTGTGAGTGTCTTTTATTTGACCTTACTCCTTATTCTGCCCAGCAACAGCGTTAGTAGAGTAAGACACAACATTTTCACACACTAGAGGTATGGGCAAGACATGGACACTGAATGGCCTGTGAGAGGAGAGGAGCCAGTCTTCTCCAGTATCATTGAAACTTTGCAGAGTATAAGTCAAAGGACACAAAGAGCTCTTTGCTTTTCACCTGTGGAAACCTTGGATTTCTGTATGGTGACTGAGATTACTTGCAAGTATTATTAAAGATCCAGAAAGACATTTTCTGCCTCTCTGAGTCTCTTATTTTATAGAATTTCCATAACAATCTTGGCATAGTCGGCAGGATCGAACCTCCCCTACAAAAGAGGGTGAGGCACAGGAACCTGAGGGCTGATGTCAGAGTTGGATCAACACATGATCCACTGAGTCAACTGACTTTATAGAGATTGATTCATTACATTGTACTGCATTTGTATCAGAAGGGCCAGACGAGCAGTATGATAAATTTGGTTTGAAAAGCGAGTGAGGTCTCATTGGTTGAAAACAGATTGGTTGTTTTGGACTAATGTTAAATGTGCTGTTGGAGTCTGGCTGCCCAGCTTTGCAGTATAGGGTAAATGCAAGAACATATGTCATTGGTCAAAGCGAAAATCTTGAATGGGAAAATATAGGCCAATGGGTGAATCAATGTACATTTTCTGATGACTGGACTAAAGTGGGTGATTTAAATGTGTGGCATAGTGTACAGATGGATACTTTCAAAACAGACTGTCAGCATAACATAGAAACATAAAGGGGCATTCAGATAGTTCAGGACATGTGACAAACTTTCTCCGGCATTTGTCACATTGGGGGAACAAAGGAGCAAAGGAGGGGATACATCCCATTTTTTAATCATTAGTAAAGTCTGACATAACTGTGCCATGTCCAACATCTCCAGAACAAACTCCAATTTTTCCTTTCCAAAAGATTTGTGATAATTTCCAGCCAACAGAATGGAGATTTGTACAAGATTTGAAAGCTTGAAAGACTTATCTTATGCCTTTTTCAGCACTCCAGTTGATAAAGGCTCGGAATACTGGTTTGCTTTCTCATTTGAGGGAAAAACATACACATGGACCCAATTGGCTAAAGGGTACTGTGAAAGTCCAACAAAATATAATGCAGCATTGAGCCTCACATTACAAGGAGGAAGTGCACTTTTGGTAGATATTGGTCCAAATTTTTGTGGTTGTCACCTACGTATGCAGAGATAATTTGCTTTATGGTACAGTTTATTCGTTCTCTCATGTTAGTTTGTGGATGGTATGCCATAGTAATTTTCTGAGTGACATCGAGTACCACGATCTGACTAGATGAAATCAGGAACGCCCCACTGGTTAAGAATCTCTTTCCGGAGAAGTGATGCAACAGCCTGGGCATTGGCCTTCTGCATGGGGAACATTTCAACCCATCACGAGAAATAATCCACAAAAACTAGGAGATATTCATGTCGTTGAGTGCTGCAGGACAGAGGACCCATAATGTCTACTCCTAGCTTTTCGTTTGTATGTGAGATGGTGACTTGTTGGATCTTCCCAGCAGGTTTTTGGTTCTCACTTTTTTGTGTCTGGCAATTCACATACCTCTTAACATGCCTTTTAACATCCACCCACATTCCAGGCCAGAAGGCAACTTTGTACAAACTCTTGTAAGTCTTGTAAATTCCTACATGACCACTTAAGGGATGTGAATGGTAGTGTTGCAGGATCGTTGTGACAAGGTTACTAGGAATGTACACTTGGTAATGGACTTGGCCATTGGGCAGGTGAGTCATGTAATATAGTTTATCCTCGATTTTCCTCACATTGATTTTCCTATGAATTATCTTCTGCTAATGTCTTAAATATGTTTGTGATCTCAGGATATTTGTGCTGTTCCTCCCAGATGACAGCAACCGAAACTGGAAGTTCTGGATCCTCCTTCTGGGTGGAGTACAAGTTACATCCAGTTCTGGAGTACATCCGAGAAAGAGCGTCCGGTGCCATAGATTGACACATTGGGATTAGCGTTTATCGATATTCTCAACATCCTTGGAGTCAGACAAAATGCGACATGACCAACTCATTGCTATAATCATACGCTAGATTTAATTATGCTATATGGAGTTGATGCTGATACTATAGAAATTCTAAATCAGAGTGAAGACATCTCAGATCATTACTTCGTCACTTGATTGTTGCGATCAGCTAATGTCACTCAATCTACACCGCGGTATCATTCAGGTAGAACTATTCTTTCAACCACTAAAGATAACCACTGTGGCAGCGGGGGTGTGGTCAAGTGCCCGTCCGGATAGGGAAAGCGGTAAGGGCGCTTGCACCTGAGCTAAATTATGTCTAACACCTGTCTCTAATTTCAGTGAGCACGGGGAGATCGGCATAAAAAGAGAGCTTCACTACCTCCAAGGGAGAGAGAATTATGCCAGTCCAGTGTTGGCAACATAGAGAGAGACATTAATTTGTTATATGTAAAAGTCTGTATGTTTAGTGAAGTCTACATTTATCTTCTACCCCTCTGTGTGTGAATAATTTGAAATTAAAAACCCTTACCTGTGAGTCGAACCCCGTTCCCGTGTCCTCCTTCCCGTCCTGTGAACCCAAACCGTTTACAACCACTAATAATCTTCCAGAATTCTCTCATATTCCCAGTAATACAAAAAATCTAGAAGAACGTGATGTAATAACAGAAAGTATCACCCCTCTTCGATAGTACCGTGGTACTATCGTCACACTCATGATCTCAAGAGAGCAGCTTGGAAAATGGAGCGCAAGATGACGAATTCAAAATTAGAGGTATTTTAAGGTGCATGGAATAATTGTGTCTGTAGCTACAAGGTCAGCATATTTTAGCAAACTCCACCACAGAAAATAGAAAATATATATATGTAGAAAATAACCACACAATCCTAGGTGTTTATTCATTACTGTGGCTAAATTGGTTAGAAATAAAGCATCAACTGAACCAGATATTCCATTGCAGCACAATAGTAATGACTTTCTTTACTGATAAAATTGAAATAATCAGAAATAAAATTGGTACTATGCAATCAACTGTCACAGTACATCAGAAAACAGTGTCATAATGTTGCTCACAAGCAACTTTAAACCTTCACTGTCATAGGTCAAAAGCCACAACATATATGTTAGATCCAATACCAACTAAGCTCTAAAAAGAGGTATTCCCAGTTATCACAGAACCTCTTCTTAATATTATTAACTCCACCGCTATACTTAGGACATGTCCCATGAAACTTTAAACTGGCAGTTATCAAACCACTTATTAAGAAGCCACAACTTGATCCTAGAGAACTGGATAATTACAGACCGATTTCAAATCTACCATTAATGTCGAAAATACTAGAAAAAGTAGTGTCCTCCATACTATGTTAATTTCTACAGAGAAATGGAATATATGAAGAATTTCAGTCAGGATTTTGGCTCCATCACGGTACAGAGACTGCACTTATCAGAGTTTCAAATGACTTGCTCTTATCATCTGGTCACAGCTGCAATTCTCTTATAGTACTTTTAGATCTTAGTGCTGCCTTCAACATGATAGATCACAACATTCTCTTGAATTAGCTGGAGAATCATGTTGGCATTTGTGGACTCACATTAGCGTAGTGTAGGTCCTATTTATCAAACCACTACCACTTTTTATGTGTAAACGAGGAATGTCAAATCAAACAAAAGTTAAGTATAGAGTGCCACAGGGATCAGTTTTTGGAACTCTGCATTTCTCCTTATGAATTTTTTATTGGTAGATATTATAAGGAATCATGGAGTAAGTTTCCTCTGTTATGCTGGCGATACCCAACTTTATATTTCTTCTAAACCCAACGAAAATTCACAATTCTCCACATTAGAAGAGTGTATCAATGAAATCACAGATTGGATGGCCAGAAATTTCCCTCTACTCAATTCTGACAAAACAGAGGTACAAATGATTGGACCAAAAACCTCTAATAATAAGCAGCTAAAATATTATTTGACTCCCGATGGATGTACTGTTACGTCTTCTTCTACAGCAAAGAACTTAGTTGTTATATCTGATACCAATCTGTCCTTTGAAAGTCACATTTTCATTGTTTGTAGAACAGCATTCTTCCACTTGAGAAATATTGCTAAATTATGACACATCTCGGTTGCTGGTGCCGAAAAATTTATTCATGCATTCATGACCTCAAGACTAGATTATTGTAATGCATTACTGGAAGGATGTCCAGTAAGTTCAATAAATAAATTCAATTGGTTCAAAATGCAGCTGCCAGTGTGCTGACTAGAACCAAGAAATGTGATCATATCAGCCCCATTCTATCTCCGTTACATTGGTGTAATGTGTAGGCAGGCTGAAGAAACAGGAGCAGATGAAGACAATGAAGTGTGAGAACCCAAGTGCAGTTTTTTTTACAATGAACCAATAAGAACAAAACACATGAAAAATTGGCAGGAACAAGGAACTTAAAGGAAAATAAAAGGCATGAGTAAAAACAAATGAAAACATGACATACCCCCCCACAATGGGCAGCTCCCGAAAGTTCAATAGGGAGCTGGGGAGGTGAGGCAGGATGTGGGCCATGGCCTGGTAAGATAGGTGTAGGGCGTGGCCTGGCGAGACAGGGCATGGGACAGCAGACCAGGGCGGAGCCAGTAGCCAGCGAAGTGTCTTCCTGGAAGAAAGCAGGTCTGGCTGTTTGGGTGGTGGCTCCAGGAAGGGAACAGAGTCAAGAGACCTGGGAGGTGACCACAGGACATGGTCAGGAGGTCTGGGAGGCAGCCACAGGACAGGGACAGGTTCTGTAGAATACATAGACTATCATTTAATTGATAGTCTCACAGCCTTGCAAGCAGGGTAAATCCTCAATCGCTGCATCGGAGGGCGCACTGGCGATGTCGGACACCGAGGTCTTGACTGGGCTGCCACCTACCAAGTCTGAGGCTGATGCAGAGCTGACCGCCATGCTTTCCCAGGCCACCGCAAGTGTCGGGTTGGACTGGAACCCTCCACCCTCCCCTGAGGCCTCGTGGCTAGATGATTGGTTCCCACTTACGGCCGCACCCCCAGTTTCCTTTCTTACCGGAAGTGCATGAAGAACTGATGAGGTCGTGGATGGCACCTTTTTCTACCTGAACCCGACATCCCAGTTCGTCTGCTCTCACTACTCTTGATGGCAGGGTGGCCCACGGAGATCCCTCAGGTGGATAAGGCGGTTGCGGTGCACCCGCACCCGGCACCCCCCTCCCGGGCCTGTAGGACTACATCGTCTCTGGCGACCAAAGCCTACAGTAACACTGGACAGGCTGCCTCCGCCCTGCAAGCCATGGCCCTCCTGCAAGTCCACAAGGCCAAGGCACTAAAAGAATTGCATGTGGGTAGTCCTGATCCTGAGGTGATGCAAGAGCTATGCTCGGCTACCAACCTCGCTCTCCGGGCGATGAAGGTCAGAGCTCGAGCACTCGGGCATGCAATGTCCACCTTGGTGGTCCAGGAGCACCACCTATGGCTGAATCTGGTCGAGATGATCGATCGACAGGAGTCTGCAGTTCTGTGTAAGTGTTGTTATTTCATTGTTTTACTTTGTTGAATAGTGGTGTTCATCCCTAAACTTGTGCTGTTTGTTTACTGACTTGAACTTGTGTCGCTTAAACATGTGTGTGTGTGTGTGTGTGTGTGTGTGTGCTATATTGTTTTGACTTGTCCCAGAATATGCACTGCTAGATTTAGAGTCGGTGATCTAGTGTGTGTAAAATTACCGTTGTTGTTTCTTTATCTATATCCAGCACTTCACTTGTTTTAGTGTACTATTTATTGCTAAAGTGCAGCCTAATTTATTTGCTGTGTGCAGAAATCGCATTTGTTCCTGCACTTGTCACCTCGCGCGCCCCTTAGTTTCGGTTGACCACGTTACTAGATTTGTTGTGCTAGGTAGCTTTAGGGTGACCAGCTTTTATACACAGCATGTATATAATTTGATCTGAATGCTGACGCAGAAGCGGTAGCGGAGTGGTGGCCATCATGTAAAGCCCTCCATGTGTAAAGACCAGCGAGTCTTCCTGAACCACCGAACAAGGACACCGACAAGGGGCCACTCACCTTAGCACTTAAGTATCTTTTAATTCCATCTCTTTACTTATTTTTTGCTGTCTACATACTCACATGACTACTCCACGATTAACACATGCCTTCAAGCACATCCCTGTTATGTGTTATAGTCAATCTACAAGGCATAGATGCAAGACCACATGCAAACCACACAACCTACGGCCACTTTGCACTTCAGCAGCTGCTCCACTCTCATTTACAGTGGGACTCTGGAACTGCCAGTCAGCTGTGAACAAAGCTGACTTAATTCCAGCCTTTGCCACTAAGTCCATCCTTAGCATCCTGGCATTGACAGAAACATGGATACGTCCGGAGGATACAGCAACACCTGCTGCTCTCTCCAACAACTTCTCTTTCTCTCACACCCCTTGACACACCGGTAGGGGTGGAGGAACAGGTTTGCTGATTCATAACAACTGGACCTTTTCACAACACTCCTCTCTATATAACAATACTACTTTTGATTTCCATACTATTACTATAATACAACCCACAAAAATATATGCTGTTGCATCTATTGCCCTCCAGGTCAGCTGACAAAATTTCTTGAGGAGTTGGATGTCCTACTATCCTGTATACCAGACGATGGTAGGCCACTTGCTGTCCTTGATGATTTCAACATACAACAAGACAAGCTCCAGGCCACAGACCTAAATACTCTTCTGGCCTCATTTGACTTGGAAACACACCACAGCAACTCACAGATCAGGCAACCAGCTGGACCTCATTTTTACACGTAAATGTATCAACTCAAATATTCTTGTTACTCCATTACATGTCTCTGATCACTACTTTGTTCAATTCAACATGACTCTCCCATCTACATTAAAACAGACTTCACCTTTGGTTTCCTTTCACCGTTACTTTCACGTTCACTTTCACCCTCTCATCTTTCCACTGCTGACTCTACCTCTTTTTCCACACAAAATGTATTTTCCATGCTTGATGTAAACACTGCCACAGACACACTAAACTCTACATTAACAACCTGTCAAGGCAACATCTGTCCTCTCTCCTCTAGGCCAGCACGTACTACACCACCCAGCCCTTGGCTGACTGACGTCCTTCAGGAACATCACACTGATCTCAGGGCAGCTGAGAGGAGATGCCGGAAATCTAGAGGTCCAACTGCTCTAGGTAAATATAAGTCTCTGCTTGCAGCTTTTTCTAATAATGTTAAATCTGCAAAAACCTAATTTTACCAGAACAGGAACAACAATACCACAGACACTCGCAGCTTGTTTAAAACATTCAACGCACTGCTTTGTCCTCCCCCGCCACCACTTGACTAGGTCTACCTGAGCCTTGCCGAACTGTTCCCAAATCAGTTGGACCAACTGGGGTGAAGCCTCCACTCTCCACTGTGCAAGCGTTGTCGTGATAGTACGTCCGCCACCAGATTGAGGTTGCCAGGGATGTGAGTGGCGCGCAGCGACTTGATTTGTGGTGGGAGCATATACTGCCTTGCCGATTTCTGTACACTACTGCGGTGGTGCTGTCTGATCTGATCAAGACGTGTTTTCCCTGAACCAGTGAGAGAAACCTTCGCAGGAATACAGTCAACAACTCTAGGCAATTGATGTGCCAGCGCAGCGGGGCCCCTTTCCAACGGCCCGTGGCTGTGTGCCCATTGCACATGCCACCCCAACCCAATTTGGAGGCGTTGGTCATGACCAGGAGCATCTGGACACCTGTTGCAAGGGGAATCTGGCCCGCAGAAAGCAAAGGTCTGTCCAGGGTTTGAATGTTTGTCGTAGGTGGGGGTGACCATCACATGGTGCATGCCGCGGCGCCATGCTTGTCTCAGGATTTGAGTCTGTAGCCAGTACTAAAGTGGTCTCATATCCATCAACCCCAGGGGCGTGACCACCGCAGAGGACGCCATATGCCCCAGGAGACTCTGGAAAAGTTTTAAAGAGACCGCAGTGCCTGGCCTGAAGGCGGCGAGGCATTCCAGCACTGACTGCACATGCTCGTTGGTGAAGCACGCTGACATTGAGACTGAGTCTAACTCCATGCTGAGAAAAGAGATGCTCTGAACCGGGGCAAGCTTGCACTTTTGCCAGTTAACCTGAAGCCCTTAGCAGCTGAGGTGCATGAGCACCTGATCCCTGTGGGCGCATAGTAACTCTCGGGAGTGGGCCAGGATGAGCCAGTCATCGAGGTAGTTGAGTATGCGGATGCCGGCTTCTCGGAGTGGGGCAAGGGCTGCCTCTGCGACCTTCGTAAAGACGTGAGTGGACAGGGACATGCCGAAGGGGAGTACCTTGTACTGATATGCCTGGCTGTCAAACGTGAACCGTAGAAAGGGTCGATGTCGAGGCTATATTGAGACATGGAAGTACGCGTCCTTCAGGTCTACTGCTGCGAACAAATCTAGATGCTGGACGCAAGTTAAGATGTATTTTTGAATGAGCATTTTGAACGGGAGTTTGTGCAAAGCCCGGTTGAAAACTTGCAAGTCCAAGATCAGCCGTAAGCTGCCGCCTTACTAGAGTACAATGAAGTAAGGGCTGTACAAACCCTTGTTCATCTCGGTTGGAGGGACAGGCTCTATCGCGTCTTTGAGTAAGAGGGTTGCGATATCTGTGCACAGGGATTTGGCATGTTTGCCGTGTACTGCGGTAAAGCGGACACCCCCAAAGGGGGGCCTGGAAAATTGAATTGCGTAATCGAGTCGGATGGTCCTGGCCAACCAGCATGACAGGTTGGGATGTGAAAGCCACACATCCAAGCTCCATGCTAGGGGCACTAACGGGATGATTATTTTTGACGTACCCGGCGGGGCGGAGCAGGTAGTACGGCGTCGGGAGGCAAAGGTGCGTCCCGAGGCTCTGGTGCTGAGAAAAGTCTCGAAGCACTTACCTTGCTCCGCACACCCAGCACTGAGGAGGAGGCCCAGTGGAGGCATCCTCTAGACTCATCAGAACCGGCCGGCCGGGGTACAGTCGTGGGGCTGAAGGCGGAGGGTCCGCGTCCAGCATGCCGGGACTGTTGAGTTGTGGCGGCAGAGTGCCGTGAGAACTGCATTGGGGGTGCGGCAAATGAAATAAATTCAAACAAGGATTCTCCTCCCGGCCCTCCACCGGGGGACGGAGTGGTCTGCTTACCATCTCTGGAGCGAACGTCTTGGTCTCTGGGTCGATCGTCTCAGGAGCACCTGGGAACCTTCCGGGTCCTCGAGGGGGTCCGTGAGACGGGGGGTGTGCGCTTCCTGTGGGGCGCTCGATGCCGGGGCTTAGAACTGGGCTCGGGTAGAGGTGGAGCTGCACGTTTATTAGCAGGAGGACTTCTGTGGCGGCAGGTTTGCGGCGGGGCAGGATATGTTAAATGGCCTCCGTCTGCTTTTTCACAGCGGAGAACTGCTGGGCAAAGTCCTCGACGGTGTCGCCGAAGAGGCCGAACTGGGAGATAGGGGCGTTGAGGAAGTGTGTCTTGTCCGTCTCGTGCATCTTGACCAACTTCAGCCACAGATTATGTTCCTGAACCACAAGTGTGGCCATCGCCTGCCCGAGTGACTGCGCTGTGGCCTTCGTGGTCCTGAGGGCGAGGTCGGTCACTGAGCGCAGTTCCTGCAGCACGTCGGTATCAGGACTACCCATGTGCAGATCTTTAAGTGTCTTGGCCTGGTGGACTTGCAGGAGGGCCATGGCATGCAGGGCGGAAGCGGCCTGTCCGGTGGCGCTGTAGGCTTTGACGGCCAATTATGTCATCGTCCTACAGGCCTTGGAGTGGAGCACAGGGCGACCCCACCAGGTGGTGTTCTCGGGACATAGGTGGATCGCAACCGCTCTATCTACCTGGGGAATCGCTGTGTACCCATGGGCCGCTCCGCCGTTGAGGGTAGTAAGAGCATATAAGCGAGGGGCTTTATGACGAGTGGAGAGGGGTGCTCTCCATGTAGTCGTCAGCTCATCATGCACCTCTGGGAAGAAAGGTACCAGGGGGGCGTGGCCTCGAGTGGCACACAGACCCAAGGAACCAGTCATCCAGCCGCAACGGCTGTGGGGAGGATGGAGGGTTCCAGTCCAGCCCCACGCTGGCGGTGGCCCGGGCAAGCATGTCAGACATCTGGGTGTCAGCCTCAGCCTGGGCTTGCTGGCCTGATGCAGCGGCGAGCTCATCCTGCTCGGGGGGCTCCAGAGGATAGGCAGGCTGGCTGTGAGGCGAGCCGCTGTTGCCTCGAGCCCGGACGGAAGTTAATGAGTGTGCCGGGGGTCGGGTGGTTCGCGGGTGTGTACCCGGCAAAACCGTGCCCGCTGCCATCCCCAGATCGCCTCCAACGGCAGTCGCGTTGTCCTCAATCCCATGGGAAGAAGGAGCGACAAGGGGCGTGGCTGGAGTCGCGTTCCTTCGGTTGAAGGAAAGCCGTGACCGCATCGTTGCCATGGTCATGTTCTCGCAGTGAGAACATGAACCATCCACAAATGCTGCCTTGGTGTGATCGTAGCCCAGACAAATGAGACTGGGCCTGTGGCCATCTGAAGAGGAGAGCACTCTTTATAAAGACGCATCCTAAAAAGGACGTTCAACGCCGCTGTGTATTGCTCTTTTAGAGGAAAATACTCTTTTAGAGAAAATCACTCTTTTATAAACTCTTTTAGTTTGCAATGTCGATGCGTCCAGGGGCAAACTGCACTGCCATGTAGAGAAGGAGAAAGCCACTGAAGTGCGCCGTAGATCCAACAGCAGATCACCAGAGGTAAGAGGAACAGGTGTGTGTGACTCACAGCTCGCTGCATACACGACCATCGGCGCTGGATACACGACCATCGGCTCCGAAGAAAATTTCTGAATGAAACAGACGTATTTCCCCGCCTTTATATCTGTTTTCCGGGGGCGAGACATGCAAATTCTGTCTGCCAACTCCTCATTGGCCTTTTTTCATAAATCAGAGGTATATTCGGCTAGTTGCTTCTTTGACACAACGTTGATCTGAGCGACAGTTGGGGAACTTGACAACTGTTTAAAGATCAGTTAACAATCTGTAACAATTAGATAAGTCACAACTTCAAAAAAACAAACAAAACAAATGTAAAACTTAACAAAAAACATAACAAAACAGCAGTATACTGTACTCGAAGGTTTAATAGGTAAACACAACTCCACACACAGACAGGATGCTTAGCATGTCAACCAGCCCACCTAAAAACACAACCAATTACAAACATAGAAAAACAAACTAACACTTAAAACACTACCTAATGGACATACCAGGAGCAGGTGTTTTGTCAGACCATGCTAAAACAGCCAACTGCAACTATGTAATCGATACACAAATCACAGGTTGAGAATTGCCCTATTAGAGTATAAGCGCATTCAACTAGAGGTATGGACTCTTCATGGGAATGAACAAATGGTGTGTCCTTACAAGACATATCTGGCAGCATGCTGGTCTTTGCAAAACACGTTCACAAGGTTTTACAACATGAATGTGGCATCTATCTCTTCATCACACCTAGATGGCACCACAGATGGGTGCTTTGGTGCTTCTAGCGTTTTTGTTACTTTTGTTTGTTTGTCTGCATTATATCCTGCAACATCTCTACAGACCTGGGACTTATGCAAGGATCTTATTTGTGGACTTAAGTTCAGCCATCAATACCATCATGCCTGATCTTCTCTCAAACAAACTGACCTAGCTCTCCGTGCTCACCCCAGTCTATTGATGGATCACCAGATAGGCAGCAGCATGTGAGACTGGGGAAACTCAAATTCGGGACCCTACCTATTAGCAAAGCTGCTCGTCAGGGATGCATTCCCTCTTCACTGCTCTTCTCCCTGTACACGAATGACTGCAGTGTAAAAGATCCCACTGTCAAGCTCCTGAAGTTTGCAGATGACACCACGGTCATCTGCCTCATCTGCGATGGTGATAATTCTGCATACAGAAGGGAGGTTGATCAGCTAGCTGTCTGGTGTGGTCACAACAACCTTGAGCTGAACAAAACAGTGTAGATGATAGTCTTCCCCCCAAATTTCTGAAAACTGACAGCTAGAATGCCAAGGATCTGCAAAGCTGTCGTTGCCTCACATAGAGACATTTTTGATGAGAACTCTGACACTGAGAAGTTCTGACACGTTTTTTCACATTGTAATACCAATTTTCCAGACTATAAATTGTGATCAGTTGAATGCCACTTTGGTGAATAATAGTACCAATTTCTTTCCATAAGAGCAAAATCTGTACATTATTCCAAACTATTGGCTGCCAGTGCATGTAAATTCAAATATTTAATTAAATAACTGTACATACCCCTACCTTGCACATATACATACACTATTCTGTTATATGTCCTATTATTTGTATGTCTATTTATACTCTTACCTTGATTTATATTGTCTCACTGTAATGTTCTGTGTGCACTTGATTCTCCTAACACCAATAAAATAAAAAATCCTTGTGTACATGAGAACACTTGGCAATAAGGCTAATTTTGATTCTGCTTCTGATAAATCCTCTCTGTATAGAACGCTTTTTATGTCTGTTACAGGTAGACTACCAGTTATAATTAATACAGCCACCAATACATATGCTGTGGTTATAATACCCACACTGAAGTCTCAAGAACTCCCTATAAAAATAAAAGCTACTTTTCCAATCAGAGTTCCAAAATGGTTAAAATCACAATGTGTGATCTATATAGATTCCCAAACTATATTAGACCCATCTTGTAGTACCCATGTGGGGATGTTCATTATATATACATTTAAGGCATATCTTACAAGACATCGGCCTGCAGACCTGTGACTCTTATACATGTCCGTATTTAAAGGGATACTTCACCTCTGGGAAGATGAATGTGTATTTAAAATTGGTCATTTATATAGTATAAATGTGAAATTATTTTTGAATTTGAAGCATTCTAGACTGAGAAAAGGCGGAAAATTTATTTTTTACTCATGTGGCTGAAAGACAACAACTCCCAGAATGCACTTGCTTTGCTGCCCTTACGAGGCCACTCCCAAACCACGCCTACCGGTTACAAGCGGCAGTATCTGAAAATTTGATACAACTAGGCTTGCTTTGATACATCGTGACTCTATAAATCGTGAGTTAGTTGATAAATTTCCATCGAAATGCTGCTAAATTGTGTTGTACCAGGATGTACAACCAAAACCAGGAAAGGACAAGAGTAAGTTTCCATCATTTGCCAATAAAAAATTTGGAGCGATGTAAACAGTGGGCTATCAACCACCCGAAGTTTGGAGAGGACACCGATATGGAAAACCAGAAAACCCATAGGATTTGCAGTCGCCATTTCAAGCAGGAAGACTACGAACCGAATGTCCTTTGAATGAAGAGAACCACTCTGAAGGACACCGCAATTCCATCTATATTCACCTTCCCAGATGACGAACAGCCTGGGCCATCTGGTACTAAACGCATTCGCCTAGAGGTAAGACTCTCACTAATAATCGACTCTATTTCTGATCACACAGAAGCCTATAGTGTTATAGTTGTTAGCAGTAAAACAGCAAATTTAGAAAAGTAACGTTAGATAGACAATTACATATAAGTTGTATATAAGTTGACTCTTCTCACAGCTACTAATACTGGCTGTAGTTTTAAGCCTCTGGCCCAAAAATCCTCAGATGACGCAAAATGACGATTTTTGCGTCATCGGAGGATTTTTTCCAGACTAACCTACCTGGTTTTCTACTGATACAAAGCTTAATGCTAAATCCTGAAGTATCCCTTTAAGTGTTTTACCACTAGGGGTGGGATGTCATGTAGTTCAGCAGGATGGGAATCTGTTAACTCATAGCAATGTTGAGTGGACTGAATTGAAAGGGAATTAAATATTTGGGGTAATCTATTCTGATTACTTTTGGATTACTTTCAACCTAATTATATTTTATTTCACATGCATTTGAGTAGAATACTAATTTTAACATAAAAGTTCCAAGAGGAAGACAATGTATTCCATTCTTTATTGCGAACAAAAAGAGCCTCAAAAAAGAGCTCCTTATGACATTTTTAAAAAGTGCATTAAACATTACATTAATTGAAAATAAACATGAAATCTAGCAGCAATGAAAGTATGGCCAAAGTGTATAATTGAAAACATTGAGACATCAAGTTCATTTTAAGTGCATAAAACAATAGATACATTATGAACATTAATGACCATAAAATCAACATAAAATTATCATAAAATTAATGAAAATGAATGACCAACGAACTATCAGATGAGGAAGACTGAGGATGAACCATTTGCATAGTTTTATTAAACAGAGGGTAATCCAAGAGGCAAAAAACAATAAACATGCAGAAAGATCAAAAACCATATAAACATTTGAAAACCAAGAATCCAAAACAGAATCACAAAGGCAAAGACGTAATCCAAGAGACAAGAATAGGGTCGAGATAATCCAAATGACAGATAACAGGATACAAGGTTTGGTAAGGCAGACTAACAGGCAATACTTCGCAATCTATGCATGGAAAGCTAGGCTATTTATATAGTAAAACATGAAGTGAACTTTAGAGTTCAACTTATTCTTATCACTCAGGCGACAGTGACCTCTGGTGGTGAGGAGTGTGAGGTCTGGGCTCAGATGCTACAGGATCCCCCCTCCAAGGAGTGCCTCCTGGCACCAATCTCCTCTTAGATCTGCACCTTGGTCTGGGGCATAGGCGATCAGGATGAGACGATGGAAGTCATGTATTAGTGAAGGGTCCAGGATATCCTCAGCAAGTACCCAAGAATGTTCCTCTGGACCATCCCCTAACAGTCCACTAGAAAGGAAAGTTGGTCTCTAACATCTAGTGTCCATGATTTTATGTACCAGATACTGTACACTGGACTACTGGCAATCTCCAGTGGAGGTGGGGGTAGAATGAGTGGCTCGGCAGAGGAAAGATTCTATAATTAGCAGGGAGCTGTAACTTGTATGACACTGGATTAATGGACCAACATACCTGGGGCTTTATTTGCGACTTTGGTAGAGAGCCAGACAATCTGCCCTGGTTAGTAATGTGGATACATTGACGTCTGATTGCTCATTGAAGATGGACGTGTGCCATATCCCAGGGTCTCTCATTGTGATGCATCTAATCATCTATGTCAGGTAATTCTGTGGGATCTCCAGACCAGGGGAAGAAGGGTGGTTGTTATCCAAGGACACATTGAAAGGGCAACAGACCAGTTGAGGAGTGGATGAGACAGTACGCCTTGGGTGACCAGAAGGTAATGATATGTGAAGCCAATGAATGACACGATTGCGGAGCGTGTCTGAAACATACGTTTTACCTTCTGGACAAGACGTTGGTGTAGGATCAATCTGTTGTGCTTGTTGAATTTTATTCATAATATCCCATCTCATTGGAGCTACAATGAATCCTTGAGGGAGAATAAAGTCATATGTGGGTTTGTTTTGCTGAGCGTCATGAAATCTGGAAAGTGCATCAGCTTTACCATTCATGTTGCCAGGGCGATAAGTAACCGATAAAGTTAATCTGGTGAAGAACAGGGCCCACCTCGCTTGTCTTGGATTGAGATGTTTAGCTGACTTGATGTACTCAAGTTCTTATGTCAATAGTGAAACTTATCTTAAGACAATCAAAGGCCTGGGCAGCTAACTCTGTCCACAGTAGTTTCTTGGGCTTTCCTTTGAACAGAGAAGTCAGAGGTGAGGCAATTGAAATTAAGTTTTGGATAAAACAACTATAGAAATTAGAAAGTCTAGAAATCTTTGAAATTCTTTGATATTATAAGGTGTGGCCAGTTGCACAGCTTCAATCTTGGAGTTGTCCATTGAAACCCCTTGAGGGCTTTGTACATATCCCATGAATGAGATGGTGGACACATGGAATGCAAATTTCTCCAACTTGGCATACAGATGGTTCTGTAACAGTCTTTAAAGCACCAGACGAACATAATGGAAGTGTTCCCTCTCTGAGAATGAGTAAATCAGAACATCATATACACTAGGACAAATACGTTAATTATGTCTCTTGGTACTTCATTGATGAAGGATTGGAAAACTGAAGGCGAATTGGCTTACCCATATGGCATCACCCGAAATTCATAGTGCCCTAAGTTAGTAACAAAGGCAGTTTTCCAATCAACCCCCTCTCTGATCTAAACCAAGTTGTAAATGCTGCATAGATTGAGTTTAGGAACAATCTTATCTTATTTGATCTGTTCTAATGGATAGGGGACCAAAGGGAGTAGATACCAGTTCTAAATAGTGATGGAATTGAACCCTCTGTAATCAATACAATGTTGAAGACCTCCATTCTTTTTTCAAAGAAGAAAAACCAGGCGGCTGCTGGAGAAATGAATGGTCTGGCCCCAAGGCCTCATTAACATACTCCTCCATAGCTATGCATTCATGTTGAGACATTGGGTAGATTCTACTCTTAGGTAGTGTGGTACAAGGAAGTAAATCAATTGCACAATCCCGAGGGCGATGAGTTGGTAATTCTGTGGCTTTATGTTTGCTGAATAATTCAGACAGGTCTTTGTAACAGAAGGGTATGGATGGGTTTTGGTTTACCTCAGGACTTTCACTCAACATTGAGTGACATGTCAGAGAAGGAAGGGTTGTTGAAGAATTGTTTGAGGCCAACCATGGCTAACCTAAAATGAGAGGGTTTCTAAGAGAAGAAATTACATAGATTTGAATCACTTCAGAATGAAAACATCCCACCTGTAATTTCAGAGGAGTAGTGATATGTGGAATGGTACCATCCCTTATGGGATTATTGCAAATTCCTGTGACTCGTAGGGAAGGTAACAAGGCATTTTGGTGATATTTAACTTGGAAACAATCTCCTGGTTGATGAAACTGGCGGCTACACCTGAGTTGATTAAAGCTGTAGTAGAATAAACATTCTCAGAGTAAGACAGTTTTATAGGAACACTTAGGGTACGACTAAGTATGATTAGTGGTATGTCACTACTCACTATTTGTATAGTCGTGGTGGGGCGTGTAGGAAAAGAAGCCCGCAGGTGTCCGGATTTTCCACAGTATAGGGACAAGCCTTCACAAAGCCTTCTTTTTCTTTCTTCCCCAGAGAGATGCATTCTGCCCACATGCATGGGTTCTTCTGGACTTAGACTTAATGGAGAGGGCTGTGGTATTTTGCAAGGTTGTTGGTGGAAAGAGACTCTAGGGTTGTTGAGAATAAGATTGTCAATCTGGATGGATAGCTGAATATATTGGGAGAGTGAGAGATTGTGATCTTTACAAGCTAGCTTTGCTTGTAATTCCTTGTTCAACCCTTGTTTGTGGGCAGTTTTGAGGGCAATGTCGTTCCATTCACTCTGTGCCTCTAGGGTGCATACGAATGTACTAATGTTGCTCTCTGGGCATAAATTATAAATTTTCATGCCTACATCTTGAACCCTAGCAGGGTCCTTACATTTTTTTTTAATTCATCATATGATTTATGCAAATTATTGTAAACTCTCCCATTCAACTGTTGCCCAGTCTAATGCTTTGCAAGTAGGGGTGAATGGGGAAGAGTTATTGGCCCGGGATGTTACATGGAAACTGTTGCTGTACTTTTTTGCATATCGCTGCCTTTTTGTGGCCCATTCTGCATAACACGGCAGCCCTTTTCAGCTTATTGCGGCCAATTCTGCCCCGTTTCGTGGCAGGCTCACCAGGAAAAGTCCAGGTTCTCCTGATCACCTGTCCACCCCTGTTTGCCAGGGAGTAGAGAAAGAATGAACGATACCTTCAAATTTTCTGTGGGGTACACCAGGAGCTGTTGAGAGAGGTAGATGGAGCATTGGCAAAGAAATCCATGGCACTTGTCTGGCATTCCGTCAAACTTGCCTGGAAGTGCCATTTTGGGATAAATGGAATAGACAACTGGAGGCGTCTCTGCAGCAGATTGTGTAAGTGTTGATCAACTTTGCAGGAATTTGGACATCTCTTTGTTGGCAGTCTGTAGTGTATGCAACTCCTGGTGCTATTCCTCCATAACTCCAGTTTAATACGTTACAGTGGTTCGCAAGTTTTGTATCTCTGTTAGTTCTATGTCAGGCAAAGTATTCTGTAAACTATCAGATGAGGAATGCTCAGGATGATCCATTTGCAGAATTTTATTAAACAGAGTGTAATCAAAGAGGCAAAAACAGTAAACAGGCAGATAGATAAAAAAAACAGATAAACATTTGAAATTGTCTCGGTTACGTATGTAACCTCCGTTCCCTGATGGAGGGAACAAGACGTCGTGTCGAAGAAGCGACACTAGGGGTCTCTCTTGAGCGCCGAAAGATACCTCTGATCTATGAAAAAAGGCCAATGAGAGTTGGCGAACAGTATTTGCATACTCCGCCTCCGGATACGGATATAAAGGCGAGAGAAATACGCTCGTTCATTCAGGATTTTTCTGAGGAGCCGGGAGTGTTCCGGGCACCTCAGCGGCTCGGCTCAGCGACATGGCCGGGAAGACACGACGTCTCGTTCCCTCCATCAGGGAACGGAGGTTACATACGTAACCGAGACATTCCCCGTCTGTCGCTCACTTCGACGTCGTGTCGAAGAAGCGACACTAGGGGTCCACTTCAAAACTCGCCATGCGCTGAGCCGTGTACGTGTACTGCTGACACAGAAGTGGGCAGGTATTTGCACGTGCACAAGCGACCAACTGTGTTCAGGCTGCACGTACTCTTCCCCAATGCCCCGAAAAAGCATCAGCATCCTTTTGGTTACCCTAGGGGGGAACAAGGTGACGCTCCCAACTAGGGAACGGGCCAAGCCTGGCTGGGCCTCTTTTCTCTCTATGTTTTCTCGGCATAGAGCAAGAGCAGCCGGGGCCCTTACCGCATCGAGGGAAGGGGGTCTTATTCCCGAATCCCTATTCTTTTAGGGGGAAAAGACCCTGCGGAGGCCACACCCACCCGAAAGGGGAGGTAAAGGTGGTGAAATACATCACATGGCCTCTTGGGTCACATGTGGGAAAAATGGCGCGGTGGTAGATCCCGCCTCGAGGAGGGGGGAGTTGCTACAACACGGCGACCGGAGGGCAGCCAAAGACTGCCTAAGGGAGACGCGGGTCAGCTCGTAAGGTGACCGTACCGCGGAAGTACACACAGGAGGAGTCCCGTAGGAGGCCTGATCTGTGGAGCACCTATTCCAGTAGGGGTAGCCTGGGGTACCCGTAGTGGACTGGACCAGCAAGTCCCTCCGCTGAACTGCTGCGGGCCCGAAGGGCTAGGGAGGAATCAACCAGGGACCTAGGTTCTCTGGGAAAGAAGGCGCACTGTTTTACCTCGATCGAGGGAAACGGCGCTGGAAACAAGCGATTCACCCGGTCAGATCGTCGACATGTACCGAGTTCTACGGGCTTGGACCTGAGAGAACACGGGACGAGACTGACTCAACCCTGAGATCATAAGGGTGTTAGGTGCTGCCCAGCCCGCAGCTCTGCAAATGTCTGCTAGGGAGGTGCCCCTAGCCAGTGCCCATGAGGATGCCACGCTCCTAGTAGAGTGGGCTCGAACCCGCAAAAAAAAGGGGGGGGGGCACGGCCTGGGTGTGATAGGCCAACTGAATGGCATCCACCACCCAGTGAGACACCTCTGTTTGGAGACAGCGTTCCCTTTCTGCTGTCCTCCAAAGCAGACAAAGAGCTGCTCAGAGCGCCTGAAGCTCTGGGTGCGTTCCAGGTAGGCACGCAAGGCACGTACCGGACACGACAGTGAGAGGGCTGGGTCTGCCTCCTCCCGGGGCAGCGCTTGTAGGTTCACTACCTGATCTCCAGAGGGCGTGGTAGTAACCATGGGCACATAGCCCAGTCGAGGTCTTAGGATCACATGAGTGTCTGCTGGACCGAGCTCCAGGCAAGTGTCGTTAGTAGGGAACGCTTGCAGGTTTGGCCGGGAGGGGTTTAACCTCCGGGCACCTCTTGGGAACCTGACGATTAAGTCGTGCCTACCCAGAGACTTGCTGTCTACTGGGTCGTGGTGAGCTGCGATAGTGGCAACACACACCTTCAAGGTGGATGGGGACAGCCTCCCCTCCAACCTCTCCTGTAGGAACAGGAGCACAGACCTAACTGCGCACCTCTGTGGGTCTTCTGCCCGGGAAGAACACCAATTCACGAACAGATGCCATTTCAGGGCGTAGAGTTGCCTGGTAGAAGGGGCTCTGGCTTGGTTGAACGTGGCTACGACCGTGGGTGGTAGACCAGCTAGATCTTCCGCATCCCGTTCGGGGGCCAGACGAGGAGGTTCCAAATGTCTGGGTGCGGATGCCAGAGCGTGCCCCGTCCCTGAGAAAGAAGATCCTTCCTCAGGGGAATTCGCCAGGGAGGGGCTGTCACGAGGAGTACAAGGTCCAAGAACCAGGCCCGGGTGGGCCAGTAAGGAGCCACGAGAGTGACTTGTTCCTCGTCCTCCCTGACCTTGCACAGCACCTGTGCAAGAAGGCTCACTGGGGGAAAGCGTACTTGCGCAGCCCCACCGGCCAGCTGTGTGCCAGTGCATCTGTCCTGAGGGGAGCCTCTGAACGGGCGTACCAGAGCGGGCAGTGGGAGGTCTCTCGGGAGGCAGAGGGGTCTACCTGGGCCTTGCCGAACCGTTCCCAAATCAGCTGAACCGAGTGGGGGTGAAGCCTCCACTCTCCGCCAGGCAAGCGTTGTCATGACAGCGCATCCGCTATCACATTGAGGTTGCCGGGGATGTGAGTGGCACGCAGCGACTTGAGTCGGTGCTGGCTCCAAAGGAGGAGACGACGGGCAAGTTGTGACATGTGACGAGAGCGTACGCCGCCTTGGCGATTTATGTACGCGACCGCAGTTGTGCTGTCCGACCTGACTGGGATATGTTCATCCCGAATTAACGGGAGAAACTTCCGCAGGGCCAAAAGGACGGTCAACAACTCGAGGCAGTTGATGTGCCAATGCAGCTGGGCCACTTTCCAAAGGCCTGAGGCTGCGTGCCCGTTGCAAACGGCGCTCCAACCCAATCTGGAGGCGTCGGTCGTGACCAGGACGCGTCTGGACACCTGCTGTAGGGGCATTCCAGCCCGTAAGAAACAGAGGTCTGTCCAGGGGTTGAATGTCTGACGGCAGGCGGGGGTGATTGTTACCCGGTGCGTGCCGTGGCGCCATGCTCGTCTCGGGACTCGGGTCTGGAGCCAGTGTTGGAGCGGTCTCATATGCATCAACCCCAGCGGCGCAACCGCCGCGGAGGACGCCATATGCCCCAGGAGCCTCTGGAAAAGTTTTAAGGGGACCGCTGTGCCTGGCCTGAAGGCGGCGAGGCAGTTCAACACTGACTGGGCACGCTCGTTGGTGAGACGTGCCGACATTGAGACCGAGTCTAACTCCATCCCGAGAAAAGAGATGCTCTGAACTGGGGTGAGCTTGCTCTTTTCCCAGTTGACCTGAAGCCCCAGACGGCTGAGGTGCCTGAGCACCTGGTCTCTGTGGGCGCATAGTAACTCTCGCAAATGGGCCAGAATGAGCCGGTTGTCGAGGTAGTTGAGTATGCGGATGCCGGCTTCTCGGAGCGGGGCAAGAGCTGCCTCTGCGACTTTCGTGAAGACGCGAGGGGACAGAGACAGGCCGAAGGGGAGGACTTTGTACTGATACGCCTGGCCCCCGAACGCAAACCGCAGGTAGGGGCAGTGTCGGGGCAGGATGGAGACGTGGAAGTACGCGTCCTTCAGGTCTATCGCTGCGAACCAATCTAGATGCCGGACACAGGTTAAGATGTGTTTCTGCGTGAGCATCTTGAACGGGAGTTTGTGCAATGTTCGGTTGAGAACTCGAAGGTCCAAGATTGGTCGTAAGCCGCCGCTTTTCTTGGGTACAATGAAGTAGGGGCTGTAGAAACCCTTCTTCATCTCGGTTGGAGGGACAGGCTCTATCGCGTCTTTGGCCAGAAGAGTCGCGATTTCCGCGCGCAGAGAGTGGGCGTGTTCGCCGTGTACTGCGGAAAAGTGGACGCCCATGAAGGGGGGCGGGGGCCTGGCAAACTGAATTGCGTATCCGAGTCGGATGGTCCGGGCCAGCCAGCGAGACGGGTTGGGAAGTGAAAGCCACGCGTCCAACCTCTGCGCTAGGGGCACCAAGGGGACGGTTAATTTGGACGTACCCGGCGGGGCTTCGCAGCGGGGCGGAGCAGGTAGGGCAGCGTTGGGCGGCGACAGGGCGACCCGCAGCTGGTGTGCTGAGAAAGACTCAAAGCACTTACCTTGCTCCGCACACCCGGCAGGGGGCGGGTTAGCGATTGAGGAGGAGGTCTCGGGTAGGCGTCCTCTAAACTGGTCGGAACTGGCCGGCCGGAGGGGGCAGTCGTGGGGCTGGAGACGGGTGGTCCGTGTCCAGGAAGCCGGGACTGCTGAGATCTGGTGGCAGAGTGCCGTGGGAACGGCATTTGCGGGCCAGGTGACCCAGAGACAAAAGGAAATAGCTCGTTACAGAGAATATGAGAATGTGAAAACTAATTCGACAAAAAATTCTCCTCCCGGGGACGGAGCGGTCTTACCACCTCCGGAGCTAACATCTTGGTCCCTGGGTTGAGCATCTACGGACAGCCTGGGAGCCTTCCGGGTCCTTGAGGGGGTCCGTGAGACGGGGGCGTCTGCTTCCTGCGGAGTGCTCGACGCTGGGGCTGAGAGCTGGGCCCGGGTTGAGGCGGAGCAGGGTATTTCATAGCCGCAGGAGGACGCCCTCGGCGAGCAGACGGGGCATGGTCCATGGCGGCAGGCTTGCGGCGGGGCAGGATGTGCAGTGGCCTCCGTCTGCCTCATCACTGACACTGCAGAGTCATCAACGGTGGCGCCGAATAGACGGAGCTGGGAGACGGGGGTGTGGGAGAAGGTGTGCCTTGTCTGCCTCCCGCATTTCGACCAGGTCCAGTCCACAGGTGCGTTTCTGGACCACAAGGGGTGGCCATCGCCTGTTCGAGTGCCGGCGCTTCTGACCTCCGTGGCTCGGGGGCGCGGTTGGTCATCCAGCGCAGTTCCTGCAGCACATCAAGAACAGAACTACCCAAGGTGCAAGTTTTGAAGCGCCTTGGCCTGGCGTTGGTTGCAGGAAGGGCCGTGGCGTGCAGAGTGGAAGCGGTCTGGGACCGTTCCACCGCGAGTGTAGTGAGAGCGGAGGAGCGAAGAAGCCTTGGCTTTGCTCAACTCGTCGTGCACGTCCGGGAAGAAAGGAACGGGGGGGGGCGTGGCTGTGAGCGGCGCACCTGCCTCGGGACCGATCAAGTAGCCTGGGAAAGCATAGCGGATCTCCGTGCGTCAGGCTCAGGCTGGGCGGCAGACCCGAAGGTGGCGGCCCAGGCGAGCGATCAGCATCCGATACCGCTGTAACGCTCTCCGATGCAGCGGTGATGTCATCCAATTCTGAAGCAAGCAAGCGTGCCGGGGAGGCGGGCGGTTCGAGGGGGTTTACCCGGCGAACAGAGCCCGTCATATTCCCCGAATCACCTTCATCGCCCGTGGCGCCTGCGTCTATCCCGTAGGAAGGAGGCGAGGCGCGGGGGGCGACTGAAGTGGCTTTCTCTCATTACAAAAGAAAGCCGTGCGACCACAATGCTATAACGGCCATGTTCTCACACTGAGAAGATGAACCATTGGAGAGAATGCTCATCCCGGGCTCAGACGGAAGCAAACAAGCATGCCGGGGAGGCGGGAGGTTCGAGGGGGTTTACCTGGCGAACAGAGCCCGTCATTGTCCCCAAATCGTGTTCATCGCCCGTGTCGCCTGCGTCAATCCCGTAGGAAGGAGGCGAGGCGCGGGGGGCGGCTGAAACGGCTTTCTCTCATTACAAAAGAAAGCCACACGACCGTAATGTTGCCATGGCTATGTTCTCGCACTGACAACATGAACCATTCATGAAATGCTGCCTGCGTGTGATCGCAGCCCAGGCATGCAAGACAATGTTTTATGACCGAGAGAGGTGGGGAGAAATCACCGCATCCAGAAACTACACAGGGGCGGAAATTACATCTTTATAAAGACGCGTCCTGAAAAGGACGTTCAACGCCGCTGTGTAATGCTCTTTCAGAGAAATAAACTCTTTTACGGAGAGAATCACTCTTTCAACTCTTTTAACTCTGCGCTGTCGAAGCGCCCAGGGGCAAACTGTACGCCGGCAGTGAAGAGAAAAGCCGCTGTAGTGCGCCATAAATCCAACAGCAAAGCAGAGCGTCAGAGGATCAGAAGCAGGATCAGTTGTGTTACTCGCAGCTGACTGCATACACACAACCTTCGGCTCCGAAGAAAATTACTGAATGAACGAGCGTATTTCTCTCGCCTTTATATCCGTATCCGGAGGCGGAGTATGCAAATACTGTTCGCCAACTCTCATTGGCCTTTTTTCATAGATCAGAGGTATCTTTCGGCGCTCAAGAGAGACCCCTAGTGTCGCTTCTTCGACACGACGTCGAAGTGAGCGACAGACGGGAAACCAGGCATTCAAAAAAATAGTGCTTCATGTGTTAACATCTAAATTATCTGGATCTACTCAAAAATCTAAATTTTAAATATTATTTAACATGACTGAATAAACCTTGACTCATTAGGTAACACCAACGTAACACATTTTTAAGAGTTTCATCAAGTAGCTCAAACAGATCAAGGTAACAACTGCTGGATGCATTTCATGGTGTACTGTATAATGATGCATATTGTTTACAAAAGTACAGTATGTGGGTTACATGAAAACAAAACCTATACTAGAGAAAAAAAAGTGACAACAATCCCCCTTCTCCTAGATACTGAACTACACACATGTATCCATGAAATTAACAAAATTACAGAGATATTGAGGTACACAAATATTGGCATGTTTTGTGGTCAAGGTAATGAGAATGGATTAGTACTTTTGGGAACCAAATATTGTTCACATTTTGATGTAATTTCATTACATAAAGCTGCATTTATGCATGTTGGTATCTCTGTAATTTCTGTACCACAAGGATGTTTACTCAATACTCTGAAACACAGAGCTCTAACTGTATCAGATCTTAATAGAGATAGAGCAAAGCCAGTAGCGAAAATTTGTGAACATCATAAATCCAATCAGGAAGCCATGTAGTATTTCTATATTTAATTTAAAAAGAGCTGCATTTTGTTCTGGAACTAGATAAAGTACAAAAATATGCTTTACTTGTTATTTTGTTTCTTTATTTATCTAACTGGTCAATGTTTAATTTGTTAAACCCACAAAATTGTTTTGCATACATTTTTTACTTCACCGATTATTTTAGTGACTGAAATAACACATTTCTCTTGTTCAGAATTTAAATCTAATCTTTGTGCTTGAAGTATATTTCAAATGCATTATTACTGTTGTAATATTGTCTTCCATCAAAGTGGTTCTTCCACAAGCTGAATGAATAATTTTAAATTCTCTTTCTCTCTTTGATTGAATGCACAATGTTCCACATTCTTCTTTTTGTTCTAACATCTTTGAAGTCTCTGAATCTTGCCCCCTTGTGATGTAGGCTCTTAAATAATTTCTTCCTCCCTGATCCTGAAATAGTATCCATCAAAGAAAGCAGTCATCTTGAATTCATCTGCTAAGTTATGAATGAGTGGGATTTTTATGAAACCATGCGAACAGCCCACATGATGAACATTCATTACATGCAAATTTGCAATATTCATATGTATAAATTACCTTTGAGGACAGGTAATGTACAGAAGCACAGATTAATCACAACTTCTTAGCAACAAAGTATTATACAAACAGTGGGTGCCAAAATTCTGAGACCATTAGTAAAATACATTCAAATTTACATTTACATACTCTTGAGCTGGCACAGACTTCACAAGTTTGTTCAAAACCCAATGATCCATTTTATCATGGCATGATTTGACATGATTTCAAAGACAATTGTGTGTGCTTTAATAGAAGCAATGAAATCTTACTTTTTTCAAGGAGTTGATATGGTCAGTGCCACAAATTTCTTTCATTTGATTTGTAACTTAATATAGTGCAGAATCTTAAATATGTCACATTCATTTTGTCATAGAATTTGTTGGTCTAAAACTTTCAAGCTCACTGGACCCTTGGTTAATAAAATTTCCCTCCCTAATGTAATACTCTTTTGATATCCCATCAACTCTGGGAAAATAAAATCTAAATGAGCACCAGATGAAAGGAAGAATCAACTAAATTGGTTTAGTGAGCTCAGGTGCAATTGACACAGCACTCTCACTGCGAGACATCAAAGAGGACCCCCATTACTCTAAGGTAGTGTTATGTGTAGTCCTCATGCATGAGTCTTTTAAATGATGATTGTACTGGAGGATTCCCAGAACAGGTTCCTGGATCTTCCTTGGTGTCTCTGTATATCTCAGAGATTGCTCAGCCCCCCTGAAGTCAGAACTGGAGAGGGAATCAAGATGTTAAAAATAGCACAGAGCAGACGCTCTGTTTTCTGAAAAGCCATTATCAGTCAGCAGAGAGGTGTTGCTCTGGGCTGCTGCAAAGGTATGCACACCAACACTTTAGCACCCTCATACATCCCGGGTGAGGTGAGACAGAAAGAGAGAGAGAGAGAGAGAGAGAGAGAGAGAGAGAGAGAGAGAGAGAGAGAGAGCAACAAGCAAAAGAATATTTTACAGCTGGTATGAAACCAGCTAAATAATGCATATGAATTGGTGATGTATTCAGTTTATCAGTTCTTCTAAAGTTAACCTTTATCTGTTTCCTTTCATTATATACAGTTGGCTCTTTTAGCCCTACACATAGGGGATTCAAAACCATGTTTAGGGAATGCTTCAGCCTCCCTGTATTTCCTTTCAGCCAAAGTAAAAAAAGATTATACAGCAGCTACGTCCCAAATTGCTCACTAATAATGTAAAAAGAAATAATGAAAAAATAAAAATGTATACTTTATGTTGCAATTAACGATAACTTCTGTGAAGACTGTGCCTTGTAAATGTCACCGGACTCTGTGTCAATAATAGAGTTCGACAGATATTGGATTTTGCAGAAACTGATAAGCCGGTAGAAAAGGCTGATATTAATTGGCTAATAGTTTTGAAAATGATTTCTTTAATTCTAAAACAATCTTATCCTTTCCTTACTGTGATGGCACAGACATAGAGGCAACAAGAGTCTGAAAGGAATAAAATCTCAGATATAGGCCTACAATCCGGTAATATATAAAAACAGAACATTTTCCCTTTTTTAATATGAAAAACATCAGTAAAAATGAACATAAGCTTAAATTAACTTAAGATTAATGCATAATGTAACGTAGTTCACGGGCAAGGAGGAGGCGAGAACCGGCTTGACAATGTAAATAATATTTTAATGATAAACATAAAACAAAGGACAAACACACACATGACGGACATGTCCGTAAATTATCTCTCTTTCGTCGCACCACCGTTTGCCATCGCCTTTATCCCTCTCGGAGGCTTGATTAGCCTGATACGGGACCGGGTGTGCATAGTCACGACCCGGCCCCGCCCTCCTCCCTGCCACATATATCTACTTAACAACAAAACAACTTTGAGCACTCTTTCTTTTTTTTTTTACATTTACAACTTTACTGTAACAAATTGGACCCCTGTCAACCTCAGAAAATAAACTCTCATTGGATTTGCACAAATTATAAGTGACATTTTTTTATTCAAAACAGCAAATTAAGATGAAAGGTGAGCAGTTTCCATCCTTCACTTTGCAACATTGTTTTAACAATTTGAACAGCTAATGTTAGCATTTTCTCCAGCTTGTCGGCAAACATGCAGTTCTCCAATGCATGCAACAATTAGCAGTAAAAAGTGTACTGTACATTCTTTAGCTTTTCTCTATTAATGTTTTAAATCAGCTTTATTACTGTGTTGTTAGTGTTACTGTGCATAGCCAAAGTCCCTTTCAGGCCAAGTCAGACCACTTGAGAGCAATCTTGGGAATGCCCCTGGGCAGATATTTTCTGTGAATACAATCAGGGGCGGACTGGGAAGAGAAATCAGCCCTGGATTTTACATAGAAACTGGCCCAAAAGTGTCGCTGTCCTTTTTGGCATATTGTGGTGCCATTTTGCGGCCCTCTTCAGCCTGTCGAGGCCCGTTTTACCCCGTGTCACGGCCGGCCCACCGGGAAAAGTCCCTGTTCTCCCTATGGCCAGTCTGCCCCTGGATACAAGTGGCATGAATTTACAGATCTACTTGAATGGGACATGACACAAATCTCCAAAATGGTTGATCAAGACTACTATCATATAACATTATTCAAATCAGCAGTAAAATCTGAAAACGGTGGTATCATTAATTTCAGCTTCTTTAGCTCAGATCACCCCAAAGATGCTATTTGTCAGGCTGGTTCAGCTAATGCTCATTCTTTTTATTTCACCTCAAGAAGCCGCTGTTATTCTGTTGAACTTTTGAGTTCTAACTGTACAATCCTCCAGCGCCTACCACAATGTAATTCAACTATCAGCATTTAATTTTGACCAGATCCTAAAAGCAAAAAGACATCACATGCACTTGAAATGCTTCTTCCTTCAGTGAATGTTTCCATGTAGTAAAAATGAAAATTGTATCAAGGTCATGAGAGGTTATCAGAATTGGTTTCTTACACTATGTGGCACGGTGGAGGGCGGGACCGGCGCGTGATTGCGCACGCCCGGTCCCGTATCAAGCTAAATTGAGCCGTCAAGAGGGATAAAGGCCACTCGCAGACGGAGATCGGGAGAGAGAGCTTAATCAGCAGACATGTCTGCTGTCCTAAATGTTTGTTTTAAGTTCGTCATTAAATTATTATTTATGTTGACGAGCCGGTTTCTCGCCTCTTCCTTGCCCGTAACGTGAACTGTGTTACATTGGTGCCGAAAGCCCGGGAAGGAAGAGGGATACGCCGTAGCGGAGTTCTCGCCACTTCTCAATGGAGCAGCCGCGGCCATCTGCCGGGAGACGGAGGAGCCCAGCCACCTGGACGCGGAGGAGCGGCCGCCGACCGCGAGGGGAGGAGGGGCTCCTGGCCGACCGCCTGGAGCGGTTGGGGCCGCTGCCAGGGGCGGGGGAGTCCCCTAGTAGCCGCTGGAACGCGGCGGGGTTGGAGACCGCCGACCGCATGCGGGGAGGGGCTCGCCGCCGACCGCCTGGAGCGGGAGAACCGCTGCCAGGGGCGGGGGGAGGCCCCTTCGACACCCCGGGAACGCGGCGGGGCGTTCCGTCCGCCAGGGGCTGAGGACTGCCTCCGATCTGCCCGGAGAGGCGCGGCTGTTGTCCTGTGGAGGGTGGAGAAGTGGCTGAGGAACGAGCTACAGAGAACCGGCCAGTACGTTTTTTTTTTTTCTTTCTTTCCTTTAATCTCTCTCTCCTCTCTCTCTCGATACCGCTCTGCGTTGGCCTTTTCCCTCTTTTTTTAAAAATTATGGTGTTTGTGGGAGGGGAGGTACTGCCCAGTGCAGGAACCCTCCCCCCCCCCTATTTTTAATTGTTTTTTCCCTCCCCCTTGCCCCCTCCCTCGTCCAGGCTGATGGGGATGACCCGCCGGCAGACCGCGCGGGAGGCGCCCCCCCCCCAGGGGATGTACGTCAGGCCGGGGGTCCCCAGCCTGAGAGAACGGGGGAGGAATGTGGCACGGTGGAGGGCGGGACCGGCGCGTGATTGCGCACGCCCGGTCCCGTATCAAGCTAAATTGAGCCGTCAAGAGGGATAAAGGCCACTCGCAGACGGAGATCGGGAGAGAGAGCTTAATCAGCAGACATGTCTGCTGTCCTAAATGTTTGTTTTAAGTTCGTCATTAAATTATTATTTATGTTGACGAGCCGGTTTCTCGCCTCTTCCTTGCCCGTAACGTGAACTGTGTTACACACTATGATTCATTTCTCCAAATTATAGTAAAAATCCTAATTATTTGTCATAAAAGAGATATGAAAACACATTCACTCTTTAGAGGCATCAGAACCAAAGCACATGGGATGTCCCAAGCATTCTTTAAACTGTGGATCTCTCTCTCTCTAAAGATAACTGAGAGAGGGAGACAGTGAACAAAAAGCAGATTTGCAAGATGAAGAAAGTCATTGCCATACTGGCTATAATGATACAGCACATTTAGGATGTCCACAGGAACAAACAGAACACTAGTGGCCCCTCATGTCAGATCCTGAAAGCAGTAGCTACACCTCTCCAGCTTCTATCATTTGGTGTCCTAAAACTGTGGTACATGACAATTCTGAAACAATCCAACTGTTGTCCAAAGAACAATTGTTCAGTGCAGTGTCTGAATGGAAAGCATTTCAAATTGGTTTAAATTTAGAATGCCACAATAGACAGCTAGTTTCCATGAAGAAACCTTTAGTTCATTGATGAATACTATTTTGTGGTGATGATCAGGGTTTGAAATGAATACCCGCCAACCCGCCAAATGCAGGTGAAAATCAACCATATATTTAAAGGGGCCGCAAAACACCCAGAAATGTCCACCGGTGTCTTTTTGCCGACCTATCACAAGTCGCGTATTTCCTCATGAAATCTTTTAAATGTGAAAGCAAGAAATCGATCGATGGCAGAAAGTCATTCAAATTATGCTTGTTTGTTACCAAAATAAACAAAATAAAATACATTTGTAATAATAACTGTGGTCCTGGATGTGTAGTGCAATGGGTTAAATCAGTGTTTTATTACAGGAAAACCCGCCACGGCAATAAATAGTTTCTCCGCCATTTTGTCTTCGGAACTATTGTTTGGTGGGATCCAAAGTTACACTGTTGTGTTCTCTAGACTTTGCTAGAATGGAGCACTTCTATATTCCAATAGGTTGCCGCCAAACTGCGTCAAAGCTCATTACCATAATGTTGCCCACACTTTAGCTTTCCTTTGATGCCCACAATGCCCAAGACACGACGGCCACGGAAGTGCCACATCTCGGCGCCTAGAGACGCTGGCTGCCATAGAAAATGAATGACTTCTGGTCGATTTTATGCTATTGATGCCTCTGATCTGGATGCACCATTACTGCATCTATGGCCAATTACTGTAAATAATGTATTAGTTTTTATGTAAGTGATTCCATTTAAATAAAATGCCACTTGCCACCTGTCTCCACTAATAAGTTCCGCATTTTTTTTTTTTTAATTACTAAAGAAAAAAACTGCATGTTACTTCATATTTTAATTGGCAAATTGGTATAGTATAAATAATATCACATCAATAATTAAAATGGGAGGGCTACAAATTAACATTCAAAATCCACAGAACACTCCAATAACCCACCTGGGCAATTGTATTTTCTGTTTATCTAAAGTTGATGTCTCAGACACCTGTTGCAGAAGAGAAAATTAAAGTATACCGTCCATGGCCCATTTGTATATATTGCACAGTCGTCTATTTTCCAACCATAAACTATACATGTTTCCGTAGTCTAGTTTCCAGGAAGATGATGAAAAATTATACACTGTATTCATAAAAACAAAGCCACATATTTGTACCAGAAATGTAACATTAATGTAAAAACAGAAAAATACTTTGAACTTCGTGTATTTACACAAACTTGAGAAAACCAAAAGTGTTAGTTTGTACCATGCACTCCCCCATGAAATACATATTTAACATTAAATATACTTAAATCTTTAATTACATGGTTTATTGTTTTTGGTAGTAGAACTTCTGAATGGCTGGTAACTAAAAAAAAATTACTAGCCAAAATGGCGGGAGAGTGAAAAAGTTAATTTCAAACCCTGGTAATGATGATAACATTATTCAGATTGAAGATAGAGGAAAATACATTCATGTCTGTTTGGTCGTTAGTCCACCATCTCTGGACATTAATTAACTTAGATTGAAGAATCAAGTTTTGGAATCTAAAGGCCACAGCATGTAATCTATCCAGTAGTCTAGGACCATTAAAGCATTGTTGGTCAGAGTCAGCAAATACGTAAAACAAGCTCGAGAAAATAATAAAAGATCAGATAAAGGGTTAGGTTTAGGATTAGCGTTAGGTTCCTGAACCCTCATAAGAGCTGTGTGACAGTTAGGACAACTCTCAGAAATAGATTAAAGATTTGTCTTGATGGTAATGATATTGGAGTGGTAGAACACTTAAAAGCGATCTTAAAAGATTTTGACAAATATAAATATTTATTTAGGTAGGTCTGTTGCAGGTTATATACAATTGTAAGTAGATAAACGTTCTTTTAAACGCAAATTTCTTCACAGAAATGGACATGGGAATGAAAAAGAAGAGGAGAGCCATCTGTGACAAAAGAGTTTCCTGTTTCAATAGAAAATACATCAACACAGAAAAGAAAACTGCACTTGTTCAGCCATTTCATGGGGTCTTTAAACACCTAAGGATGCATTTAACAGTCAGCCTTTAAACCTGGGGCTGTCAGGTTCAGTATCGTCTTAAAGGACCTCTGCATTTGCAAAGATTATGTTATCTGCAATAATAATAAAAGCGCTCTTTAATTACATTAGCAGAATATTGCTTCATAGAAAATTATTTAGAATTCTTGTTTTTTTGTCATTTTACAGAAGATGTAAATAAAGAAAGGAAGTTTAATTATGGCTCCATTATGGCTCCATGTCAGTGATTGGTTAAAAGGAATGCAATTAGCTGATCTGCTGATGTTTCAGTTTTCTCACCCAAGATGAACATTAGACATTAAAACATGCTGAAACCTCACTTCCTTCAATGGTCACCTTGAGATACCAGAATAAAAAAAATTCTCCATCAAATCTAAGCACCTTTAGTGCCTGATGTCTTCACTGAATAGTGGTTTGCCCATGTCACAGTCTTGAATTAAATGCACATTTGCTGAGCACAGACATACCAGACAATTTAATATGACACTGCCTTTAGAGAAGAGGTTAGGGCTAATGAGTTGCTCTGTCCTTAGTGCATGTCCCACTGCTTCCAGATCAGCTCTTTTACTTGAGACAAACAGATGAGGTCATCACTTTCTGCCCCCGTTGCCATGGAGAAATAATATTGGCTGCTAATGATATCCACCTTTAGACTGGTCTTATTTTTTTCTGTAGACTATTTGGTCCTATTTGACATTTCCCCTGGCTCTAAACATTTACAGCATTTCCCTTATCTGTAGTCAGATCATTATCTGAAGAAATCTTTTAGACTCAGACAAATGATTATTGTTTTATACTGTGTGTGCGTGTATATATATATATATATATATATATATATATATATATATATATATATATATAACATTTTTGATACTATAATTTTAATGAGTTTATTCTTCACATTCTCTATTTTTCTCATACCTTCAGACAAGACATGTAATAATAAATAAAGACTGGCTTTATTGATATGAATCACATTGCAAATACAACACAGATGCAGGCGTAACAGTTTTAGATGACACCATCTATTTCTTCTAACTAACACAAAAGACACATGAAGCTGTCTTGAAATACAGTCAAAGAATACTACCTTATAAATAAGTTATTCACATTGTTGTTTGACACTTTTTCTTTTTTTCTTTTTTTTTGCTGACAACTTGTATATAATTTTGGATTCCTTTCCTTACCATCCCTACTATTTGTGATTCACTTTATTAAAGATAATCCAACACAAAAGATAATAATAAATAAAATAAACATGGCAGGAAGGATAGCAAACCCATCACTAAATTAATCTCTTTTTCACATATAAGGTTCATACTTTATTACTGCAAAAAACATACAATCATGTGAGACTTTCTGCTAAAAATGCCCATGCAAATCTTTGAGAATTTCAGAAACGACATAAAATCACAACAACAGACTGTAGTTCTTTAACAGATTGCCTCCAACATTCAGTGCCTTCTGTTCTTTAGTAGATGTTAAGTTGTCTTGATTGCTCTAAATACAATTACATACAGTGGCCCCCAAAAAGTATTTAGACACTAAAAGGAATAGTTTACCCAAAAATTATAATCTACTCATCCTTATGCCGTCTCAAACTCGCCAAGCACGGGGAAGTGTAATCGAGATTCAAATAATGATCGTACCCAGGAGACTACAAATGTCAAGATTTAAGATAAAAAACATATCCCATTTTGGTCTGTTTCCCACCCAAAACCAATTGCCGCTTCAGAGCATGTGGATTAAACCATTTAAATTGTATGGATTTCCTCTATTCTGTCTTTATGTCCTTTTTGGAGCTTGAAAATGTTGGACCTCATTGACTTGTATTGGATGGACATAAGCACTTCATATCTCCATCAAAATATCTTCCTTTATGTTCTGCAGAAGATCAAAGGTCATACGAGTTTGAGATGGTATAAGGTGAGTAAATGATGAGAGAATTAAATTTTTTTAGTGGACTGCTCCATAGCCACATGGAGTGCAGGATGTTGGTGTACTTTTCTGCACATTGCAGCCCTCTTTAGCCTGTCTCGGTCCATTTGGTATAATGCGGCAGCCCGTTTCAGCTTATCGTCACCCGTTTCGCAGCCGGCCACCCGGGAAAAGTCCTGGTTCTCCCTATGGCCAGTCTGCCCATGACCACAGGTGTACAGTTTGTTACATTAAATAACTCTCTTTGGTAATGTTGCACAAGTTTTGTTCACATTTTGGTACTTCATTATAAACAATATATCTATTGTTGTAGAATTAGAAATCAAAGAAGTTTCTGTTTCACTTATTTGTCATAAAAGAGTGCTTGTGCTGCATTTATTTAGAAAATGGCACTTGGTTTGATATTTAAAAAAAGAAATCAATGACATTCATTAAATTTTAAGTGAGGCTTAAGTGTCTAAATACGTTTGAGGTCACTGGAACTGGGTAACTAAATAACATCTTTCTTGCGTCACACATTTTTACCCCTATTAACAGGGTGTTTTGAGTAATGTTCATACATAAAGCTGTACAAGTACTCGTTATAATAAAGATCCCAACACAATCATCTAAAGAAAGCCTGAACTAAGCATTCATAGTCTTAAAAAAAGAAGAAAAATACCTTTTGGCAGCTGTTTATTATGTTGCCTCTAACTATTACTTTTGATACATTTTGATATCCTTTATTGAACAACCATTGAGCAATACTCTATTTTTCAATTATAAATTCCATCAGTGCTACTGTAGATCTCAATTGCATGAAGAATGTCACTGTGTGGATATTTAAAGCTCCTCAGAGCGAATGACGTGGAACAATGTGACATTGTACAGCACCTGGTGCCCGTTATTCCATGCATAAAGAGCTCTGTCTCTGGGGTTATAATCCAGCATGGAGATATGGGAATACTTATTCTGCAAGGGAATGTCAATGTACTCGTAAGTAGAGGAGTTGGTATGGAAAGCATAATATACCTTTGTCCCTCCTGAGTAGCCATTGGTGACATAAAGTGTTCCACAGATCATAAAGGCCTCACCTGCGCTCCTCTTTGGGTGGTTGGTAGTATAGCTCTTGATTACCTGCAGAGTTGATGGATTGAGCTTGCTGATGACGATGTTCCCTGCGTTTTGATTGGTGGCGTACACAACCCAAAGCCCGCCTTCATCCACCATTAGATCAATGTCTGAGTGACCACCCCAGGAGTAGTGATAGCGATTGTTGTAGCCAGCGTTATCCAGCTGATTTGACTTGCTGATGGTAGACGTCTTAAAGTCGAATTTGATGATGGTGTTGCTTTGGAACTTATTGAAGTAGATGGAGCCATTATAGACAACCTGTCCTGTGCCTGACCAGGGGTGAGGAAGCCGATGCGAGGTGAAATTGTCAGAATACATGAAGTCAGCCATGGACATGTATTCCCGGACAAAGCGGTTATTGTGGTAGCCATCCATGTACCAGACCTGTTGGTGTGAAAATAAATATGTATCAGTGCTTTCTTTATGGCTACAAAGACCAAGAACTATCTGAAAATTAGGACCCATTATAAAACTTACTTAAACTAAGTCAATTTAGGTTGTCTACAAAATTTACAAGAGGGGCAACAAATAAATATAAAGGTGACCCACTTTATATTAGGTGGCCTTAACTACTATGTTCTTAACCATTTGATACAATGTACTTATTATTGACATACATGTTATTGCATTATAATTACATTTAAAGTACTTGCATTTAATTACATTTGAAGTTACACTGTTAACTTTACCCCTAACACAATCCTTACCCCAAAACCTAACTCTAACCTCTAATCCTAACCCTAACCCAACCCAACCCTTACTCCTAAACCTACCCATACCTCAACCTCAGTAGCTGCAAATGTGGGAATCTTGCAGAACAACATTTATTTACACAGTAAATACATAGTTTTGTATGTATTTAATGCTAGTACATAGTAGTTAAGGCCACCTTATATAAAGTGTGACCTATAAATTAAACAGCACTGTGTTTATTGCAAAGAGCATACCTGGCTAAAGCACTTTCCATTTTTTTACTTTAATTTTTAATTTTCTCACATACCGGCCCACTTCAAGCACTGGCAACAGGATGCTAGATTAAGCACAATATAATGCAACAGAACTTGGTGGTCTCAAGAAGCGATTTACTAAATTGAACTACTTTCCTGACACAGCGTTTTAAAATGCATTGCTTATGCAGCAAGACACTGATAAGAGAGCAAGGCGCAATGGTCAAAGAACTCCACCTTAGTCATCATCAATGCATGGAACACATCTAAAATTCTAATTAAACAACAGAATGTACATTCTTATCTTAAAGTAGAAAAATATTTGAATTTCACAGTTTGAATAAATATTATTAATGAATATTAATTTTGTGACATTCTCCCATTAGTTTCACCTGATATGCTGATAACCTGAAAAAAAAGGATAAATATAAATAACAAAAACTGAAGAAAAACAAAAAATGCAATAAGGTAAGAGAATGAAACGTCTCGGTTACGTATGTAACCTCCGTTCCCTGATGGAGGGAACGAGACGTCGTGTCGAAGAAGCGACACTAGGGGTCTCTCTTGAGCGCCGAAGGATACCTCTGATCTATGAAAAAAGGCCAATGAGAGTTGGCGAACAGTATTTGCATACTCCGCCTCCGGATACAGATATAAAGGTGAGAGAAATACGCTCGTTCATTCAGGATTTTTCTGAGGAGCCGGGAGTGTTCCGGGCACCTCAGCGGCTCGGCTCAGCGACGTGGCCGGGAAGACACGACGTCTCGTTCCCTCCATCAGGGAACGGAGGTTACATATGTAACCGAGACGTTCCCCGTCTGTCGCTCACTTCGACGTCGTGTCGAAGAAGCGACACTAGGGGTCCACTTCAAAACTCGCCATGCGCTGAGCCGTGTACGTGTACTGCTGACACAGAAGTGGGCAGGTATTTGCACGTGCACAAGCGACAAACTGTGTTCAGGCTGCACGTACTCTTCCCCAATGCCCCGAAAAAGCATCAGCATCCTTTTGGTTACCCAGGGGGGAACAAGGTGACGCTCCCAACTAGGGAACGGGCCAAGCCTGGCTGGGCCTCTTTTCTCTCTATGTTTTCTCGGCATAGAGCAAGAGCAGCCGGGGCCCTTACCGCATCGAGGGAAGGGGGTCTTATTCCTATTCTTTCAGGGGGAAAAGACCCTGCGGAGGCCACACCCGCCCAGCAGGGGAGGTAAAGGTGGAAAAATACATCACATGGCCACTTTGGGCATGTGGGAGGAAATGGCACGGTGGTAGATCCAACCTCGAGGAGGGGGGAGTTGCTACAACACGACAACCGGAGGGCAGCGAAGGACTGCCTATGGGAGACGCGGGTCAGCTCGTAAGGTGACCATACCGCGGAAATACACACAGGAGGAGTCCCATAGGAGGCCTGATCTGTGGAGCACCTATTCCAGTAGGGGTAGCCGGAGGTACCCGTAGTGGACTGGACCAGCACGTTCCTCCACTGAACTGCTGCGGGCCCGAAGGGCTAGGGAGGAATCAACCAGGGACCTAGGTCCTCTGGGACAAAAGCGCACTGTTTTGCCTTGGCAGAGGGAAATGGCGCTGGAACAACCGGTTCACCCGGTCAGATCGTCGACGTGTACCGAGTTCTACGGGCTCGGACCTGAGAGAACACGGGACGAGACTGACTCAACCCTGAGATCGTAAGGGTGTTAGGTGCTGCCCAGCCCGCAGCTCTGCAAATGTCTGCTAGGGAGGTGCCCCTCACCAGTGCCCATAAGGATGCCACGCTCCTAGTGGAGTGGGCTCGAACCCGTAAGGGGGGGGGCATGGCCTGGGTGTGATAGGCCAACTGAATGGCATCCACCACCCAGTGAGACACCTGTTTGGAGACAGCGTTCCCTTTCTGCTGTCCTCCAAAGCAGACAAAGAGCTGCTCAGAGCGCCTGAAGCTCTGGGTGCGTTCCAGGTAGGCACGCAAGGCACGTACCGGACACGACAGTGAGAGGGGCTGGGTCTGCCTCCTCCCGGGGCAGCGCTTGTAGGTTCACTACCTGATCTCCAGAGGGCGTGGTAGGAACCATGGGCACATAGCCCAGTCGAGGTCTTAGGATCACATGAGTATCTGCCGGACCAGGCTCCAGGCAAGTGTCGTTAGTAGGGAACGCTTGCGGGTTCCCGACCCTCTTGATGGAAGTGAGCGCGATCAGCAGGGCCGTCTTTTCAGGAGAGGGCCCTGAGCCAACTGATTATAGTGACTCGGGGGGGGGGGATCGCTGAAGACCGGCGAGGACCACCGAGAGATCCCAGGAGGGGAACAGGTTTGGCCGGGAGGGGTTTAACCTCCGGGCACCTCTTGGGAACCTGACAATTAAGTCGTGCTTACCCAGAGACTTGCTGTCTACTGGGTCGTGGTGAGCTGCGATAGTGGCAACATACACCTTCAAGGTGGATGGGGACAGCCTCCCCCCCAACCTCTCCTGTAGGAACAGGAGCACAGACCTAACTGCGCACCTCTGTTGGTCTTCTGCCCGGGAAGAACACCAATTCACGAACAGACGCCATTTCAGGGCGTAGAGTTGCCTGGTAGAAGGGGCTCTGGCTTGGTTGAACGTGGCTATGACCGTGGGTGGTAGACCAGCTAGATCTTCCGCATCCCGTTCGGGGGCCAGACGTGGAGGTTCCAAAGGTCTGGGTGCGGATGCCAGAGTGTGCCCCATCCCTGAGAAAGAAGGTCCTTCCTCAGGGGAATTCGCCAGGGAGGGGCTGTCGCGAGGAGTACAAGGTCCAAGAATCAGGCCCGAGTGGGCCAGTAAGGAGCCACGAGAGTGACTTGCTCCTCGTCCTCCCTGACCTTGCACAGCACCTGTGCAAGAAGACTCACTGGGGGAATGCGTACTTGCGCAGCCCCACCGGCCAGCTGTGTGCCAGTGCATCTGCCCCGAGGGGAGCCTCTGAACGGGCGTACCAGAGCGGGCAGTAGGAGGTCTCTCGGGAGGCAGAGGGGTCTACCTGGACCTTGCCGAACAGTTCCCAAATCAGCTGAACCGAGTGGGGGTGAAGCCTCCACTCTCCGCCAGGCAAGCGTTGTCGTGACAGCGCGTCCGCTACCACATTGAGGTTGCCGGGGATGTGAGTGGCGCGCAGCGACTTGAGTCGGTGCTGGCTCCAAAGGAGGAGACGACGGGCGAGTTGTGACATAAGGCGGGAGCGTACGCTGCCTTGGCGATTTATGTACGTGACCGCAGTGGTGCTGTCCGACCTGACTAGGATATGTTCGTCCCGAATTAACGGGAGAAACTTCTGCAGGGCAAAAAGGACGGTCAACAACTCGAGGCAGTTGATGTGCCAACGCAGCTGGGCCCCTTTCCAACGGCCTGAGGCTGCGTGCCCGTTGCAAACGGCGCCCCAACCCAATCTGGAGGCGTCGGTCGTGACCAAGACACGTCTGGACACCTGCTGCAGGGGTACTCCAGCCCGTAAGAAACAGAGGTCTGTCCAGGGGTTGAATGTTTGTCGGCAGGCGGGGGTGATTGTTACCCGGTGCGTGCCGTGTCGCCATGCTCGTCTCGGGACTCGGGTCCGGAGCCAGTGTTGGAGCGGTCTCATATGCATCAAGCCCAGCGGCGCGACCGCCGCGGAGGATGCCATATGCCCCAGGAGCCTCTGGAAAAGTTTTAAGGGGACCGCTGTGCCCGGCCTGAAGGCGGCGAGGCAGTTCAACACTGACTGGGCACGCTCCTTGGTGAGACGTGCGGACATTGAGACCGAGTCTAACTCCATCCCGAGAAAAGAGATGCTCTGAACTGGAGTGAGCTTGCTCTTTTCCCAGTTGACCTGAAGCCCCAGACGGCTGAAGTGCCTGAGCACCTGGTCTCTGTGGGCGCATAGTAACTCTCGCGAGTGGGCCAGGATGAGCCAGTCGTCGAGGTAGTTGAGTATGCAGATGCCGGCTTCTCGAAGCGGGGCAAGAGCTGCCTCTGCGACTTTCGTGAAGACGCGAGGGGACAGAGACAGGCCGAAGGGGAGGACTTTGTACTGATACGCCTGGCCCTCGAACGCAAACTGCAGGTAGGGGCGGTGTCGGGGCAGGATGGAGACGTGGAAGTACGCGTCCTTCAGGTCTATCGCTGCGAACCAATCTAGATGCCGGACGCAGGTTAAGATGTGCTTCTGCGTGAGCATTTTGAACGGGAGTTTGTGCAACGCTCGGTTGAGAACTCGCAGGTACAAGATTGGTCGTAAGCCGCCGCTTTTCTTGGGTACGATGAAGTAAGGCCTGTAGAAACCCTTCTTCATCTCGGTTGGAGGGACAGGCTCTATCGCGTCTTTGGCCAGAAGAGTTGCGATTTCCGCGCGCAGGGAGTGGGCGTGTTCGCCGTGTACTGCGGAAAAGCGGACGCCCATGAAGGGGGGCGGGGGCCTGGCAAACTGAATTGCGTAACCGAGTCGGATGGTCCGTGCCAGCCAGCGAGACGGGTTGGGAAGTGAAAGCCACGCGTCCAACCTCTGCGCTAGGGGCACCAAAGGGACGATTAATTTTGACGTACCCGGCGGGGCTTCGCAGCGGGGCGGAGCAGGTAGGGCAGCGTTGGGCGGCGACAGGGCGACCTGCGGCTGAGGTGCTGAGAAGAGACTCAAGCACTTACCTTGCTCCGCACACCCAGCAGGGGGCGGGTTAGTGACTGAGGAGGAGGTCCTGGGTAGGCGTCCTCTAGACTTGTCGGAACCGGCCGGCCGGGGGACAGTCGTGGGGCTGAAGACGGGTGGTCCGTGTCCAGGAAGCCAGGACTGTTGATATCTGGGGGCAAAGTGCCGTGAGAACGGCATTTGCGGGGCAGGTGACCCAGAGACAAAAAGGAAATAGCTCATTACAGAGAATATGAGAATGTGAAAATTAATTCGACAAGAAAAAATTCTCCTCCCGGCCCTCCACCGGGGACGGAGCGGTCTTACCAGCCTCCAGAGCTAACATCTTGGTCCCTGGGTCGAACGTCTACGGACAGCCTGGGAGCCTTCCGGGTCCTCGAGGGGGTCCGTGAGACGGGGGCGTCCGCTTCCTGCGGAGTGCTCGACGCTGGGGCTGAGAGCTGGGCCCGGGTTGAGGCAGAGCAGGGTGTTTCATAGCCGCAGGAGGACGCCCGTCGGCGAGCAGACGGGGCATGGCCCATGGCGGCAGGCTTGCGGCGGGGCAGGATGTGCAGTGGCCTCCGTCTGCCTCACCGCTGAGGACTGCTGGGCAGAGTCGTCAACGGTGGCGCCGAATGGACGGAGCTGGGAGACAGGGGTGTGGGAGAAGGTGTGCCTTGTCTGCCTCCCGCATTTCGACCAGGTCCAGTCCACAGGTGCGTTTCTGGACCACAAGGGGTGGCCATCGCCTGTTCGAGTGCCGGCGCTTCTGACCTCCGTGGCCCGGGGGCGCGGTTGGTCATCCAGCGCAGTTCCTGCAGCACATCAAGAACAGGACTACCCAAGTTGCAAGTTTTGAAGTGCCTTGGCCTGGCGTTGGTTGCAGGAAGGGCCGTGGCGTGCAGAGTGGAAGCGGTCTGGGACCGATCAAGTAGCCCGGGAAAGCATAGCGGATCTCCGTGCGTCAGGCTCAGGCTGGGCGGCAGACCCGAAGGTGGCGGCCCAGGCGAGCGATCAGCATCCGATGCCGCTGTAACGCTCTCCGATGCAGCAGTGATGTCATCTAATTCTGAGGCAAGCAAGCGTGCCGGGGAGGCGGGCGGTTCGAGGGGGTTTACCTGGCGAACAGAGCCCGTCATATTCCCCAAATCGCCTTCATCGCCCGCGGCGCCTGCGCCGATCCCGTAGGAAGAAGGCGGAGCGCGGGGGGCGGCTGAAGTGGCTTTCTCTCATTACAAAAGAAAGCCGTGCGACCGCAATGCTATAACGGCCATGTTCTCACACTGAGAAGATGAACCATTGGAGAGAATGCTCATCCCGAGCTCAGACGGAAGCAAACAAGCGTGCCGGGGAGGCGGGAGGTTCGAGGGGGTTTACCCGGTGAACAGAGCCCGTCATTGTCCCCAAATCGTGTTCATCGCCCGCGGCGCCTGCGTCAATCCCGTAGGAAGGAGGCGAGGTGCGGGGGGCGGCTGAAACGGCTTTCTCTCATTACAAAAGAAAGCCACACGACCGCAATGTTGCCATGGCTATGTTCTCGCACTGAGAACATGAACCATTCATAAAACACTGCCTGCGTGTGATCGCAGCCCAGGCATGCAAGACAGTGTTTTATGACCGAGAGAGGTGGGGAGAAATCACCGCATCCAGAAACTACACGGGCGGAAATTACATCTTTATAAAGACGCGTCCTGAAAAGGACGTTCAACGCCGCTGTGTAATGCTCTTTCAGAGAAATAAACTCTTTTATGGAGAGAATCACTCTTTCAACTCTTTTAACTCTGCGCTGTCGAAGCGCCCAGGGGCAAACTGCACGCCGGCAGTGAAGAGAAAAGCCGCTGTAGTGCGCCGTAAATCCAACAGCAAAGCAGAGCGTCAGAGGATCAGAAGCAGGATCAGTTGTGTTACTCGCAGCTGACTGCATACACACGACCATCGGCTCCGAAGAAAATTACTGAATGAACGAGCGTATTTCTCTCGCCTTTATATCCGTATCCGGCGCTCAAGAGAGACCCCTAGTGTCGCTTCTTCGACACGACGTCGAAGTGAGCGACAGACGGGGAACTTAATTTAAGGTTTATATTCTTCAGTTTTTTTTTTTTTTTGTTTAAGTTTTTTTTTTTATTATTATATGAAGTCAGGACAATAGTTTAAAACATTGTACAATAGTAATACAACATAAATGAGGATAAAATAGAACTTTCCTATTCCCGAGCCCATACCATCCCCAACCCCATATCCCCCACCCCCAAGGACAGGGTTTATGTGTATGTCGCACACACATAAACTCACAAAGAAACATTTACTGAGAAACCAAATTAAGTGAGCATTTAAAACATAAAAAAAGGGGTGGGGGCGGGGGTGGGGGGGGTATATAAAATAAATAAATAAATAAATAAAATAAAAACAATAGCATAAAAAGGAGTTGTATAAAAGTTATAAATAAGTCTTATTATCTTATACAGTGTTGCTTCTCAAGTAATTGTATGTTGTTTTAAGGATATTTGTATTGGAACACATGATACAAATACCAAAAATATTTCTTTTGAAGCAATCACTTGCCTTCTAGTTGGCCAATTTTTTTTTTTTTTTTTTTGGCACTCTTAAAATGAAACCATTAACATAATATGATTAGTTCCCAGAATGTGGGGAAATATTCTCTATTATAATGGTTGTTACGCCCTTGGCAAAGACCTCATCTCTCTAGTCATGGTGAAGCCTTGCTTTTAACAAAGTACTTCATTCACATTATATTATACATTATATAGACCTGAGTCATATGGACTGTCAAATAAAATTTGTTTCCTAACTTGCCTATAATAAGACATTCATACTCAAAACCCATTGGAAACTCTCAGACCCTGTTTACACCTGTTATTAAGATGCTTGGGTGAGCCGATCACAAGTGGTCAGATGAGACACGTCACTGTTTACATCTTGTTATTTAAATACATCTCCTGTGATAACTTGTGATTGTATTTGGAGGGGATGGAATGTGTTTCATGACAACATACATCAATCACTATGTCAGTGTGTTACTGCTTGACATTTAAATGCAACAAAGTCAGAAAAGACAAAGGAGTGCCAAAAAGCTATTTCTCCCAGATACACCTGGAAATTTAATCTAAGCAGAGAATCATAATTTCCAGCTAAATTTACCATTACTTTAGAGGATTACTATATTAACCTGAGCTACAGATGTTCATGCTTTCATGAGTGTCTATGCATGTTCATTTCAGACACACTGAAGAAGATCTGTGAAGTTCTCACATTTGTGGATATATCTGCTTATTTAATTTTTCAGATCATATAGTTATTTCCTTTTAAACTGCTTGAATCAGATTAGCATTTACACATAAAATGTGATGCAGTTACATGCGTTTTTGACCACATATGTATGTGTTTTTTGTGATCCGATCACAAAATGTTTTAGACCCCCAATTAGACCTGACCACATGTGATCTATCACCAAAAATCCATCTTAATACCAGGTGAAAACAAGGTCTTAATGTCTGATCCTGTAAAGTGTGTTCTCACTGCCGAGAGAGAGAGAGTTGAACTCAGACTATCAGAGGCTTCACGCAAGGGCAACTCTCTGACCCTTCATCAATCATTCAGAGCTCAGACAGAACTGCAGGCCAGAAGCCCTTCTGTTTCTGAGCTTTTCTACTGGATCGATCCATTTCAAAGGAGCTAAAAACTCCACAGCCTCTCCTTCAGCCATCCCCTTTGAAGTTGTTGCATTAATATATGATGGGATCATGGATTAGTTGTCAGGCAGCTTACTTGCTACTGACATCTAACAAAGATGGATGTGTTAAACAATGTTAGACAAATTGGAAGAAGACGGAAAAGCTTGTACAAAGACAGGAAACCAAAATAGTCTTTTAAGACTGTGTTTGCACAGAATACTAAAGTATGTGTGAAAAAGCTATGAAAACTACAGCAATGTACCAACATTTGTGTTAAATAGGAATTCATTCATTCCTTACTGGGAATGACTTTGCTGTCATGCTAATTAAGTTTGCAAGATTTACACCTATCATTTGCATCTTAATGTGTGGTGGAAATTTATTCTTGGCCTGTTTTCAAGAAAATACACTGCAGGTACAAAAAAGAGTGCTGATGAGATGAAGTGAAAGAAATTTTACCCCCAAAAATCCCCACAGAATTGTGACTAAAGTCTAGGGCATGCAGTGATTAAAGCCATTTCTCTTACACTGAACAGTGCACTTGTCATTTATTTTAGTAGAATAAAAAATTATAAAATAAAACAGGAATTCAGCTATGACAGTTAAGATTCTATGAACTCACCCTTGTATCACCATCAGGGGCAAGTGGATCAGTCATCCAGGATCCATACCTTGATCCAGATGTTTTTATGGTTATGGAATCACTTATTCCAGTCAGCTTCCCACATGCTGGTAACAACAGTAAAAATTGCAGAAGGGTCATCACAATAGAACTTTGAGGTGTGTTTCTATGCTTTCCAACAAGTGAGCAATATGCTGTAAAACGTAAAGAGAGGTTTACCCAAAAATTTGAATTCTGTCACCATTTACTCATGTAGAGAAATTCTAAAACTGTATGAATTTCTTTCTTGTGAAACACAGAAGGACATATTAGGCAGAATGTTAGCCACAGTTAAAATTCACTTTCATGGAAAAAAGAAGCAATGAAAGGGAATGGTAACTGAATCGTAATCTAACATCTCCTGCTGTGTACCATAGAAAAAAGAAAGTAATCCAGGTTGAGAACAACATGTGGGTGAATAAAAGACAACATTTTCAATATGAACTATCAGTTTAAAGATAAATTGTGTAATCTCTGTGCCACAAGCATCACCAAACGTAAAAAAAAGATTGTTTTCAAACAGATTTTCAGATTACTCAGCCTGTCTTTCATTTGTCAAACATGAGTGTGTCATGTGTGCGTTTCCCATCCGATAACATAATTCACTGCTTAACCACCACATGACGCATCATTGGAGAAATTAACCAGCTAGTCATGACCGTAGTAATTAAAAAAGTCTTGACAGAATGCAAGATAAGGAATAAAAGACATATAAGCCTCAGCAAAGTCAAATGACACCACAATCTCATAAGAAACAATGCTTCGAACCACAAGTAAAGAGATGTAGTTCCAACCACACAACTTTGCGATGCTGTTTGCAAATGTTCATAGGAACTGTGGTTTTGTTATATACTAAATTGTTGAACTATGTTGGTAACAATGGAACTTGCAATTGTAGACCTTACTCACAGTAGTGCCATATTTGATATTTTATGTGAATAAAAATGCTGTGATGGATAGACTTACAGGCTCTGTATAAAGCTGTATAAAGCTCCTTGATCAAAGCTAATTTTCCATAACATGTTTTCAGGAGTTTTTGTCAACTGATATATTTGTATTTTTTTTTTCTTCAATGTGTCATCAGTGGAACAATTCAAAACACTAAACAACAGTACAACCCTTTGAAGAGACTTAAATCTATCCCTCACAGGCTTGGTTTACTCTGCATAGTAAGCTCAGATAGGAACAAGTATTTTAGCAACTAAATGACAAATTTAGTTGAATTTTTAGAATTTAAGGGTTCTGCACTGATAAATGGCAATGTGCTGGATGGGGAGGTGCAGGTGTTTCTGTCATATTCTGGCATGGGCACTTAGGCAGTTTGCAGGTATCAGTGAACCTCTCATTGTCTCTGTTTTGAAACAGTGTCAGACAAATGCACCGAAGCATAACTTGTGTGGACGTCTGCAGTGTTGAAGAATGCGGATACACAAGGATGTGCATCTCTCATACTTATTTCTTTCTGGCAATCTTTCTTTTTCTCTCTTTCTCTGTCGGATACTTGATTCAGCAACCCCCCCCCTCCCCCCCTCTCTCTCTCTCTCTCTCTCACTCTTCTGTATTTTCTTTCTCCTGTTGTGCTGTTCTGACAGCCTACTGAGGCATAGCAACTGCCTTTTTTTTTATAAAATGTCCATTTATAGTTACTCCTCTGTTTCCCATAATATCTTTTCAATATTATTTTCCTGAGAGTGAAACGTGAACATTGTGCTAGTTTATATAAAACCTCATCAGAGACAATTCTGGTGAAAGGATTATTTTCAATTTCACAGACTGAAAATCTTGTGTTATTTTATATTGTCAGTTACTCTTATTTCAATTTTAGATGGTCAGTGAACTATATTTGATCTCTGAGCACTGAAATGTATGTTTTGGCATACAATTATTTTAACAGAGTAATACTGATTTACTCTACATTAAATTCACTACAAAACTCTTTAACAGACAGCAGAATCGACCTCTTTATGATTACTCATAATCTGCTAATATTGGTTTGTGTAATTCCATAATCCCTCTTGGATTGAATGAATTGTAATTTATTCACCCAGTTCTCTGTACTAGGTGTACTGCCACAAACATAACCTACATGCAAGGCTATTCTATGGTACATGATGGTCAATAAATACTAGCACAGATGGTCAATCTTTACAACAGACCTGATGACCAAATGTTAATTGAATAGACTGTGGCAGGCAATAGATTGTAATTACATTAGTGTATATATGATTGGACAGTATGATGTAGCAAAGTAACATTTCTAGGTTTGCAATGATATGCAATAGTACTGAATACAGCATGAACTCAAAGCCAGGATGTATAGTGTTAATGAAGTAGACTGTTGATGAAATTATCTTGAAATACATACAAACAACACAGAGTTTACAGCCCCATCTCGCTACTGTGTGACTGCTGCTTAACATAGTTAAATATAACTATAATATATACTGTATTTTCTTCAAATATATTTCTTATACAATTCTGCCATTAAATATCACCAACACATATTTAAAGAAATGTCTGAGGTTTCATAAAAAAATAAAAAAATAAATAAAAAATAAATAAAACTCATATAGTCACCTTCCTAAAATAATGTCCTAAGTCATTTTTTCAGGTTTTTCAGAAATTTTACCAGAGGTGGCCAGAATCTTGAGATGATTTAGGCAAAAAAAAAAAAAATTGTCAAAAATTTACTTGAAGGTGATATTGTGCCACTTAAAATTACAACGACTTTTACAAGAGGGGAAGTTCACACAGCTGGCTGCACTGCTGACACAGACTGTCACTCAAGTCATCAATGCTGCAGCATAAATCTCTTCAAAGTGAAACACTTTCTTCGCTTTGCACAGTGAAAACATTTTTAATTTTGTCATGCAATGTCTTCATTTAAAGGTGTCATGAATTGGATTTTTATTTTATTTTTATATGTTCTTTGAGGTCCACTTATAATGTTAGCGTGATTTTTTTTTTTGTCATAATTTAGGAATTGGTCATTTTCTATCCAGTTTTTGTGCCTCTGATTCAATTGCTCCGTTTTTTGGGGTGTGTGTTCTTGAAGACGTCAGTGTAAATGCCCACTGCTGTGATTGGGTAACATTTTTGCATGTGGATAAGTGTAAATGCTCTCGCCATTACATGTGTGGGTTGTTTTGAAAACTTTGGATGGTTAAAAAAAATGACATTGGCATTCATCCATACATGTTTGAGCCAGAGTCTGATCCTGAATTAACCCCCTCCACAAACACCTTTTTGTCTTACCGACACAATCCGGGACTTCATTAAAAATAAACGTTAGCCACTCTTTCTTAATGTTGGAATCCTTGCAAAGCAAATGCAAGAAATCTACTTTCCCACAACCTGGCACTGCACAATGTCTTGACATCTTTGTGGCCATCATGACACCTCCTGTTGCTCCAAAACAAATCTCACCACTCTACTCTAACTGCAAGACTGGTGGTCAGGCCTAAGCAGTGTCGACGATAAGGTAGTCATTGATCTGTTTATGCAGAGGCTGGCCTGTGCTGATGTAATACCCCACTATGATGCATTAGTGAGGAGGAAGTAGAGAACAAGTCATTTTGGCACCTTGGTTTCAATAAAGCCTTTTTTTGGACTAGATGGATATGAACTCTTATATGTCAAGATATCATGGTAAGTTTGATTTTCCAATTCATGACCTCTTTAACACCAAGACAAGCTGATATTTCAAGATTAAAATCTCAGCTTCATTTTAAGGCAGTTAAGTTTTGGCTCTAATGCTAACACTTGCTTTTCTGTGTAATGAGATGGTCATTTTCAGGGTGATTCTGTAACTGGGCTCTTATGACATCAGTTTTTAAGTGTACATTTTTAAATCAGTGCGGCAATATATCAGTGGGTTTTGTCCCACGTCCTGCATGTCATGAGCAGTATTTGTGCATTTACTGTGAGTGCACAGTGAGGGGTGCAAGGCGATCGTTTGGCTAAGAAAGTGGCTGTGTCCAAAATTGTTCACTCATTTACTATTTCCTATATAGTGTATGGCAGTGAGTGCACTGTATCTCAGCAGTGAGTAAATTAAATGAGTGAGTGAATTCGGTCGCTGACGTATACACCGAGTGTCGGAGCTCTGGGGCTGTCGCAGAAACAACGTCACATATGAACTTTTAAAAATGCTTAGACCTTACTTGTTATTCTTATTAAATAATATATTAATACAATAAATCTTCATTCTGTTTGTCATTTTTAATATATACTGTATGTTATAAAGATTAAACACATTTGATCAAATAAAGAGTGCATTTTAAAATGTATCTGTATGTTTTGTCTCTCTATATGGTATTACGTTTTTTTAATCCAGTAATGAATTTTCAAAAAGTATTTTACTAAAAAAGTAATTTACTAGCATGAGATAAAACATTGCAGGAGTGAAGGAAACAGCAAACTCCCAGCTCGTACGTCTTCCCCGTGGTGGATTGTGGGAAATTAATCGTCATCGAGTGTACTTGAAATCTACGCTTGAAATTAGAGAGCATTGTGGATAAGAATGAGTGAACAAAAGTAGGGAACCAATGGCTCACTCAGAATTCAGACACTCCTACAAAATGGCGTACACTCGAAATTATGCACTATATAGTGGATAGGGGGCGGTTTGAAACACAGTGAGGGGTTGGTTTCCTATGCCTGTACTCTGCATTTAGAGAGCGGTAGTACTGCTGTACAGAAATAATGATCTCAATTCTTTCGACACTGAAAACAGTAACTACACTGAAATAAGAATCCACACTTCTCTGCATACACCTATCATATTACTTCTGAAGACATGGATTAAACCACTGGGGGATTATAGATTACTTTATGCTGTCTTTATGTGCTTTTTGGAGCATCAAAATTGTGGCCTACAGAGCTAAAATATTCTTCTAAAAATATGAATTTGTGTTCTGTAGAAGAAAGGAAGACACACATCTGGGATGTCATGAGGGTGAGTAAATTATGAGAGAATTTTCATTTTTGGGTAAACTATCTCTTAAAGTGATAGCTCAGCCATCATTTATTATTCTGTCATAATTTCTCTACCCTCATGTTGTTCCAAACCTGTGTGACTCTTTGTATTATGTGGAACACAAAATATGTTAGACAGAATGTTAGGGACTGACAGTCTCGGTCACAATTCACTTTCAAAATATGGAGTAAAAACCATCACTGAAAGTAAATAGTGACTCAGGCAAAAATTCTGTCTAATATCTCCTTGTTGTGTGGCATGGAAGAAAGAAAGTCATACGGGTTTAGAACAACATGATGGTGAATGATGACAGAATTTCCATTAATAATAATAATTTTGTAGTACATGTTCATTGTGTATTATGTAATGGAATATAGGGGAGTAAATGTCTATTATGTCATTTGTGATAGTAAGGAGTTACTCACTACTTGAGTACTCTTTTTATTGGATACTTTCTTACTCTTACTCAAGTAATTATTTTTTAAAATAAATGTACTTTTACTTAAGTACAGTTTTTGGCTACTCTACCCACCTCTGTTAAATTGTAACTAATACTTCCTTATTGTAAAATGTTCCCTCAGCGAATTCTGTCAATAGAACTTACATATTGAATCTGGAACATTCTTTTAAGTTTTCTTGAGTGTCTGCTATCATAAGCATAATGGAATGCCAATGGATGCATAATCGGTTTGAAAAGCATTTATTTTGTATAATCAATGTGAGTAGCATTTATATTGAAAACTGCTTAACCCAACACTTCTCTTAATTTATTAATAGCTCTTAGTTCTTATAAGTAGGCATGCTACATACTATCATTAGTACTTCTTTTTTTTTTATTAAGTAATTTGTATCCTCATAGCTTCCAAATGAATTCATGATTACGACACAATGTATGCACCTTGTAAAAAAACAAAAAAATGGAAGTAAATGCCAATGTCTATTAAGCATGGTCGGCATTCAGAGAATAGCTGGCCCAGGCTCCCATCAACGCAATGCCTATTAAATAAATTGAAGCCCAGCTTTTATACTAGTAAATGTATGTCTAGCAAATTATTGTGGGACTTTTTCCCTTATGTGGTAGCATTACCAGATGCTAGTGCAGCATTAGGAATTCATGCAGCCAGGGGATTACTGTACAGGGAGCAACAATCTTTCAATAAAATCCTGTGATCATATTTAGAAGGCCCTCTTTATCTCTGTATGCAGCTTTTTGCTCAGTTGAAAACTTCAGACTGCAGCTCTTTTTGCTATTTATTGTAATGCACCATAACCCAGCATGCTGTCCTCTTTTAATCAATCAAAGTAAGACTGCATTTGTATTATGCATGAGAACTGAATTTTATTACACCAAAAAGACTATGGTGCTGCTGACCTACAGTATATTCCAGTGTTCTAATACAAACCAAAAAAAATTCTGGGAGAATTTTAATTTTGCTTTTTTAAAAAAAACTTTAATATCTTTATTATCTTTACAGAGGTTTTGTCTAATAATTATATTAGACAACTGTTATATTATATTTGATCATCTAATTTACCTGTAAAGCCACTATGAATACATGCCATGTCTCAGGTGAACCCGAAAGTATTTGTTAGAGAAGAGGACAGCACAGAAAGTTCTCATTAGACACGTTTGTGTCTAACACCTACTTCAGAATAAGACAAGAATCTGCTGCTAAAGTATCATATTTGCAATGCTAATATAAAATATTTCAAAGGAGAAAAATAAGGAAAGAGTGGTTTATATATTGTGATTTTTAAATTCAGTGTGCTAAAGCCCCATGCTGTAAAACTGCACAACAATGTTACAGTGTTTTGTACAATCATAATTCATAGAGTCAGGATTAATGACTCTGATGTTATAAAGGAAATATCCTTGAGTCTATTTTTCAGTATATATTGAAACTATATTTTGTTATTGCTTTTTGGTAGCAATAAATATTTTATTTAAATATTTTTGAGTTATTTGAGTGTGTGTGTGGACGTGTGTGTGCGTGTGTTTGCGCATGCGCGAGCGTGTGTGCGTGTGTTTTTGCGCATGCGCGAGCATGTGTGTGTGTGTGTGTGAATATACAATATATGTGTGTTTAGACATTTTCATATTTTGTTAATTTTCATGACTTTTTTGCATTATTTAATTTCCTAGTATATGGTAAAGACAAAATAAAAAGAAAAGCTTTTGTCTTTAAATACAAGAAACACAAATATGTTTTTCTGTTTGCTTTTCTGGGTTGTTTATGTTCAGATCATGGTTGAAAAGTAACTAAATAAAACTAAATAATCTTCATAATTAACTTTGTGTACTTGCTTGCATACTAAAATTTGCATTTTAAAACAGTATTCTTCTGTCTAGCTAAAAAAAAAAAAAAAAAAAGGTTGTGTGTTTGTGCTCAAACTCGTCCTACCTAATTTTTGCATGCATGCACGAAGCCTCTCCTCAAGATTTGACACCCTGTTGTGAAGCTCCTCGTAGTCAAACGCCCCGATCTCCTCCTGCAGTTCACTTAGCACTGATGTCAGATTCTTGACCTCCTCTTTAAACTGCATTACCAATTTTGCATCGGCCTTGTATTCCTCCAACACTGGTATCATTGGTCTAAGTTCCTCCATTTTCGCTTTTATGGCCTGAAAGGTTAAAATAGGCTTGGTTCAGTAGGCATGCGTGCAACGATTCTGTCCAAACACCTGTCTTTCCCTACACTTTCTCTCTGGCTACACTATCATAAGTGTGACTAGGAAATAGATGTAGAGTTCAAAATGACATAAATATCATAAAACAAGTTCTCAGTACACCAGCAAAAATGTGAAAAACTCTCTTTATTTGTCACCGTTGAAAATGCAATGTGTTAAGGGTTACATGCTTCACATACAACAATATTTTCCCCATTTTCAAAATATCCAAATATGCATTAACAAATCTGAATTAGGAAAGACATGGAGATGGTAGTACTGTAGGTTTAATATAAGCAAATCTACTCATGGAAGACTGCTGTAGTGGCATGCACAATAAGACGGCAAACAGAATTCAAAGAGGCTTTGTAAACTGAATGGTGCAAATACTCAGTTGACCAGTTCAGGATTACAATGGGATTGAACTTGTTCTTCAGTCTCGGCAGTTTTGATTTAAGTCATAAAGTTAGCCCTGTAAGCAAGAAAATGAAATATTGTTGAATAGCTAACTTGCTAACCTTTCTAATACATACATAAATTCAGAAATTCTGAACTATGCAACAATTACTTTTAAAATGTGTTAAATTCACGCACACACGTGATTACTATTATTTGCATTTACAGTATGTAAATAATCATGATGGTATTTACCCTAGAGTTTTTAAAGCTTTATAAGGTTATATTACTGATGTAAAAAAAAAAAAAAAAAAAAAAGGTAAAAAGAATAAACATAACATATTTAACAATACTAGCAAATTATGAGCTCATGACATATTGCTTCGGGACAATAAAGAGCAAAATCACCCTTGTGCAAACAAAGAAAAATGCCTTTTTTACAGTCCTTTGAATCCATTTATGAAACTGAAACCTTTATGTATTCCTGCATCAACTGAAATGCCATGTTTGTTTAAGCTCTGTGAAGACCTGAACTTCTGAAAATGAACAGCACCTTGTGGACTGCAGATTATATGATGATGTGTAAAGGATGACTTTTTACAATGATTGCATCCAAATATCTGATGCCTTCATGCAATAAATGTTAAAAGGGCAGAGCTATAAAATGTTTTTGAATATTTATCTTAGTTGGCCAATGAACAACATGTGCCACCAACATCATCCCAGAACAGGTACTTGGCCTCTTTGCTTGAACCATTTTACACATTCCTGACCATCTTACTTGTTTAAAATTAGCACATATATTGCTTCAACAGCTCTGAACACAATGCAATGTTTTGCTTTAAAGACTTTGAAGGGCATGCCATAGGAGCTAAAATATTTTGCCCGACTGATCTAAAAATAAATACCTATTCACTCTGAGAGATGAATACACACTACAAATTGCAATGTGCAACAAAATCACTGCTCCGCTGTTTAGAAAAATAGCAATGGCCTCATTAGCATGCAGATGCAATTGACGTACTTGGCCAGCTAACAATACCTATGATTGAAAAGTAGCTATGCTCAATTTTATCATATTTTGTAATTCAGTACTTGTTGGGAAAATGCTTGTGGCATCAAGTCAGAAAGCAAAAAATCATTCTAAACCAATATTTTGAGCAAGTTTAGCTTGCTAATGTACATGCATACTAAATGTAGCAAATGACTCGCTTTTTTCTCTCTACATTATACAATTATTGATTAGATAATTTAGTGTTAAATAGCATTAACAATAGTTGATCTAGATAGACAAGGCTTAGTGCAATACATAAGTAACATTTTGTAAATGAGAAATATTGAATTCTGTCACAAATGAAAGTAAGACTGATGACAGTGGTATACCCAGAGATTTGTTGTACCTTGTATTGCTTGGCTATATTCTGTTTGTGGCTTTCCTCCACCTGTTTGAACTTGGATTCCAGGCCTCTCAACTGCACCTCCATTCTTTGCACATACTGCAGGTCTTTTTGTGTCCTCTGGTCGAGATTTTGGATTGACTGGGTCATATTCTGGACCTGGCAGAAAGATAAACAACATAAGAAAAGAACAAGCTCTTCCTACCTGCAAGAAAAAAAAACTGCTGAAAACAAACAAACAAACCAATAAAAAACATCATTAGCCAGCCTATGGTGGTTTACTAGTCTTAGCTGGTTTAAGTTGGTTAAGAGTTTAAGTCTGTCTTCCAGCCAGGCCACACTGGTCCTCAGCTGATGCCCCAAACCCCTCTAAAACCAACAAAAGAAGCCAGCCTAATCACCATTGACTGGCTGGGAGACCATCTGACCACTTAAAGGGATAGTTCACCCAAAAAATTAAATTCTCACATCATTTACTTACCCTCATGCTATCAAAGATGTTTATGACTGTCTTTCTTCTGCTGAACACAAACAAAGATTTTTAGAAGAATATCTCAACTCTGTAGGTCCAAACAATGCAAGTGAATGGGTACCAAAATTTTGAAGCAGCAAAAAGCACATAACGGCAGCATAAAAGTAATCCATAAGACTCCAGTGGTTAAATATTTATTTTCAGAATGATATTATAGGTGTAGGTGAGAAACAGATCAATATGTAAGTCCTTTTTTTTTTTTACAATTAATTCTCCTCCCTGCCTGGTAGGTGGCGATATGCACGACAGATGCCAAAAGAAGAAGAATGTGGATTTGTGAAAGTGATAGTGGAGTTTGATAGTAAAAAACTACTTAAATGTTGATCTGTTTCTCACCCACACCTATCATATTGCTTTTGAAGACATGTATTTAACCACTGGAGTCATATGAGTCGTTTTATGCTGCCTTTATTTGCTTTTGGAGCTTCACAATTTTGATACCCATTAACTTGCATTTTGAAGACCTACAGAGCTGAAATATTCTTCTAAAATTTTTAATTTTTTAATTTTCATTTTGGGAGAACTATTCCTTTAAGGTTGGTTTATGCTATTTTTACAGCATGTTAAAAAGCTTTAACTGGGTGACAACCTTGTTGAAAGGATCTGTGAGAGTAATTCAGTGATGTATTTATTCTCTCAGTAAGTCTTTGCTTGGATATGTGTGTGTGTATTTTTTCCACAATGTTGAGATTACTTTTTCCAGAAGCTGTCTCAGTTGTTTGGTCCTGGCATCCCGCGAGCACATGGTCTGCTGAGGAGCAACAACAGTGCACACACACCTGCCCTCGCTGTCTTGCGCTGAGCTGTACACCTGCCATGACTCCTCAGGGTTAGCTGGCAGCACCTGGGCAAGAGACAAAACAAAGAGGAAAAAAGGTCAATGAGTGAGGACAGCAAAGAGATATGATTCAAGGGAAAGCAGCTTTGTAACAATATGATCCTTTCAGACTTTATGATGTCAGTCTGTCTTTGAAAAGTTTACCTCCTTGAACAGTATATATTCTCTATATTACTTCCTCATTCTCTGACACTCTGTTTCTCTCATTATGTTTCTTTCTGTTCATATGGGAGCAGAGCTGTGTATTAGTGGTCAATATATGGATATTCTGGCAAAACACAGTTTTTTCAAAGGATTCTTATATTTGGTTCTTTGTTGTGAAATGGTCTTTTCTCAATGGGGATTTTATGACCCAGTGGCTTTACATAAAAGAGCCATCTGGAAGAGTGAGTGTTTCCGTATGTCTTATCCTAATCCTGAATAATCTAATGAATAATCCATATTCATAACCAGTGGGGACAAAAGCACTTTTTATTAAATCGAAGGAACGTCGTTGCAAATCTGCTGCCATTGTAAAGATGATTTCAGATTAAAATAAAAATCTAATCTTGTATTATGTGAGGACAGCATTTATTAGAATACCAAAATAGTAAAAGCATTTTTTTAAACACATACAAGAGATTCATCTCTCTCTCTCTCTCTCTCTCTCTCTCTCTCTCTCTCTCTCTCTCTCTCTCTCTCTCTCTCACACTCACACTCACACTCTCTCACACACACACACACACACACACACACACACACACACACACACAGTTGATTTGATTAGTATATCTTACATAAAAAGATTTCTTTCATTGTATAGGTGACAGATAGAAACAACCCAACCCTACAAATACAATCTGGTCAAAACTCTTCTCACTGAGATACATTTTTACCCATTTACTGCACCTTTTGCATATAAGAAGAGATTTTTGTCCATTTGAAGAGCTGCATAATATGTAAAATCAATTAACATTAATCACATACTGTCGGGTCAGGAAACTCCTACCACCTAGTTTCTGGTTTGACTCAGCTCTTAGTGTCCTCCCAGAAATGTTGAACTAATGAAAATGAAATGTGATTTTGTCTGTGCGTGGGCAAGTTCATTATCAAAGGTGACTGTTGTTTTTGTATAGTCATTATTTATCCCTTTTTGTCTGGCTGCACCACATGCAAATACTGTTAAATAACAGAGGTGTAGGCCCATTTGTAGTCTGCAATCTCAATTAATAACTGAGCTCTGTGTCTACGATTTTACTTTTCTTTTAATATTAACTTTATGAACCACAAAGGACGAAAAATTACTGTAAAATATCTGAAGCTTCCTTAAACCAAAAAGTACTGTGGCAGTAATATGGTACAGTGATGGTATCAGATGGTAATACCGGTACTGAATAATTACTTATAGTATTTACATGGTACTACAGGGAACTTAATTAATATTATGATAGTAAAATCAATAAAAACAAAACAAATAAAAAAAAATTAAAAAAATAAAAATGCTATGCAATGGTACATGTCCAAATAGAATAAAAGAATAAAAATAAATAAAACTGCTATTTTATATAGGTTACTGTTTTGTGTGCATTGCTTGACAAGAATCGTAATCAATAAATTATATTTTGTCCCATTATACAATAATTAAATTCAATGGATACTATGGTTCTACCATGTACTACCATAGTACTACTATTAAGTGTTACTTTTACCATTTCCATTCCATACTGAAATTAATAATTTAATTCCCAATTATATAATATAAACTATTTAAATACCATACTTTCTTTATAATTATTAGGCTTAATAATACAAATGTTTTGCAGCGCACATATTGTCTAAACAGATCTTGAGAACATTAATAATGAGAATATTGAAACTCACGCCAGTGATCCGGTCCGGCACACCAGGAGGTGCCACGCTTAATTTGGTGCTATTCAGACCAACAAGAGAGGGCAACGTTTGCGACATCCAGTTGGTGATCATCGCCATCGTGCTGAGCACTACTCCAATTTTCAGTAAAGGCACCGACATCTCTGCTGTTCTTTCTCCCAGTAACCTTCATTCTACACATTCCAGTGGAGAACTGTGGTGCTGCTCACCTGCGCTGCTGACAGAGGTGATGTGCTTCTCTAAAGCACCCATTAGAAATGAATTCATCTGCAGCATTTTTACGCGCACTATCCTATAGTGAACTTTATAATTACGGGCGCTCTCTTGGTTTATGAGAACAGTGTAACTCTGCAGTCTTCTCTGTCCACTCGAATAATGACGGCAATTCAGCAGACCATCTCATCTCATTGGTTCTGTGCCTCCGCCCACCCAGCACACTAGTGAAATATTCATAAATATCACAAACCTCTTCCCGACGCTTGACGCACGAACATTCAAAATTACTAAACGCATACCAAAAAGGTTTCTTTACATTCTCACAGTGCCCACACAGGCAGCATAAATTATAAAAAAGACGAAATATGATCATAAAATCAGATATTACACTTTGCTCTCAAATGGCTGTAAATATTATAAGTGCCTCATTTTGAATTTCAAGTAATATACAGTTACGAGTATCTGATGTAATACTGCAGTGATACAGCAACCTTTATAGCATATAGTACATCATTCATGGACTAATAAAGGGTTCGTATTTTGTTTATGCTCTCTGAGCATTACACGAAGCTTTAAAATATGAACAGATGTCAGATTAAAGAGAAACATCATTTACACTCAAAGCTTTATGTCTGTGAAAAAGTGTCTGGACAAGATGAGTAGGGGAGTATTTTCTATTATAAGTATTATTATTAATATTATTAGGATATCTGACCAATGATACGGTTTCTCACATCATGTCATGGCGAGAGTTGACCAATAGATGGCAGTGCAGGTTTCTATTTTTTCCATTATAGTCTCTGACAGACGTTCCTATCAGATTTGTGAGAGTAACTTGAACACAGAGCGTGCATGGACCACCACCATTACACCAGACCTTTTTTTTAAAAAAATTTTTTTATATATCACAAGTGGTGATAGTAATAGACTATGGTGTTGGCGTAGAACTGGTAAGCAGAAGGTTACTGGTTGGTTACTGGTTCAATCCCCACAGCCACCACCATTGTGTCCTTGAGCAAGGCACTTAACTCCAGGTTGCTCTGGGGGGATTAAGTGCACTGTAAGCGTTTGCCAAATGCATAAATGTAAATCATAAATCTTGCGTTTATAGACATATACACATATAGAAATATGGTTGATTTGCTAATAAATTGCTGCCAAAATACTCTAGCCAACTCAGATTTTAAAGATTGTTTTGATCCTTGTTAAAGTATGTCATTGTCTTGCATACATATGCATATAATTAATCTTTATTTTGAGCCCTTTTTTATATGTAGGTTAGCAACATTTCTTCTCACCTGGACTAATACATGAAGTGCAACATCTTTGATTTAGACAAGAGAATTTTCATTCCTGAGCAGGTCTGTATTTATGCTTTAGAGATTTTGAGCAGCGTTTATGTCTACATTAAATAATCACATCTGGAAAAACTGCAAAGAATTGAATGTTAAAGTAATTACTGATAATCAATATGCTTAAATGAATGCTTCACCTCTGAATTAAAGAGCATGTTGTGCTATGAAGTGTTATCAACTCACTGTTTATGTTGTATAGTGTAGGGATACAAAGTACATCATATGTATTTTAAGCATTATGAATAATGTAGCTATAATTCTTTAAATGCTGGATTAGTTCACTATTGCATTATTTGTGTACTATTGCATTTTTATAATTTTTCAGTGAATAATGATCTGGGATTCTACAAATCATTGCACACTGCACTTAGTTTCATAAAACAGATTCTGGAAACATAGTAAATCGAAGTTATTTTAGAACAAATGAAGATAAGCAGTAGGCTACTTGCAACAATTTGCTTTACAAAATAACCCATTGAAGAATACAGAACCAGGGGTGTAAAGAAATTAAGTAAAAATACTTAAGTATTATTTTTGGGGATTTGTACTTTGCTCGAGTGCTATTTAAACTGAATACTTTTCCAAATAAAAAATAGTACATTTTACTCCTTACAATTTTTATTTTTATTTTTTTAGCATGACAAGTACTGGTTACATTTTTTGTAGTCGCCTTTTCACTGCATCTGACAAATGACAGATGACAGACCAGAGGTCAGCCATTTCAAATGGAGTGTCGCACGGCGTCTGTGTGGCGTTCCGGCCATCTGCAGAGGCGGAATTTTGAATCTGATTTGAGCTTCTGATATGTAGAATTATTTGTGCGACTAGACTGTATGTGACCGTCTGACTGAATGTGAAAACTAAGAGCACGAAGTGTGAAACACTGACGGTTTTTGTCTTAAACTTTATTCTACTTGCATGATACTTCTACAGATTGGATGGTTTCGAAGTCAAAAATGATCATTCACTTTGTAAATATATAAAAACAAAAGGCTTTTGCAATTAAATGTGTACATGTCAATTATTTCTACACTTGCCATCATATTTAAATTTAAATATCTATGAATTTCTACTCCTTATTTGCTGAATTATTATTGTTGTTGTTATTATTGTTGTTGTAGGGAACTATTAATTATAATAACTATATAACCTAAAGTTAACCGCAAATGTGAGATGGAAAACACAATTTATTAAGCAACCACATAATTTTCTGGTGCTCTATGACACTTTCGGCTCATGTGTCGACTTGCGTGCTCTTCAGGACTCATACCCCGGTCCTTTGTATCGCATTTGCAACACTATCAGTTGAGCAACTGCACAATTTGATCACACATAAACAAGCTTGAAAATGTAGTTGGTTATGTAATGCAAACATAAAGGTGCTTGTATGTCATAATATAGCATTGTGTGAGGAACAAAGCAAAAAGTGTTTATGAACTGATAATCTGCCATTTTACTCGTGATTTGAGTGAAAGAGGATAATAGTCGTTGTTGTTTTAGCACAAGTGTTCATTCCACAAGGAAATTGCCGTGTTATGTAAAACAGGCCACATATAAATAATTTTGCAAAAATGTTTTTATTATAACATGATTCTGGTGTTGGATTCTATGAACAGGTTGCAAATGCCACTAAGGGAGAAATATGACAGTCATCAGAGAGAGTAATTATGGCGACTTAACAAAGCAACCAAATTTAACAACATCCTCTCTCACACATTCTCCTCTCTTGATTTCATTCTAGCTAGGAAAAGCTAGTATTACTAGCTAGTATTACTTTTTGAATACTTAAGAACAATTTATTGTGAATACATTTTTACTTTCACTCAAGTATATTTTTGGCTAGATACTTGGACTTTCAATTAAGTATAATTTCTGAGTACTTATTACACCCCTGTTCAGAACACAGGAAAGAAGTTACAGTATATTTCCCAAATGAATGCTCTGTTATTTAGACAAAAGACCTTGTCTCTCCGAGGCAGTTTATTGTTATCATTTGATATGACTCCACATAATCTGCTATTAGTTTGTTTAACTATAATATAAAGGGACAGAGAAAAAAGACAGGTTGCCGAAGAGATCATGTTGAGTGTGAAGAAAGCAATTCACTGGCTATTTTTGTCTTCAAAGTGGGATTGTGGAGTGTCAGACACAATCACAGTGTGTGGATAATGAGAATTTGCTGCACAAGCCCAGGAGGTGTTTAATATTGAATGGTTACAACCAAGTAGCTTGGCAAAAAAATGCTAAAATAATAATACGTATTGCTCTCACAAATCCATTTCGTTTAGACTTTAATGCAATGTATTTCTGTCTTCAAATTTTAAATCTGAAAACTATTACTACTACTACTACTACTACATAATAATAATAATAATAATAATAATAATAATAATAATAATAATAATAATAGCAATCATGCATAATGTTAAAGCATGCAGGCTATAATCTGAATAAATAAATGCATAAATAAATAGCCTACAACAAAATTATACATCTATCTAACCATATGGCTGGTTAAAAGGTCTAGATACGAGAACCCCGCTGCGACTTCTTCTGAATTCAGCTCAGTCGTATTATTACATCCCGATTTCTCCTGCTTAAAAGATGAATCTACCCATTTGTAATAATACACGGAACCGGCTTATTCTGTGCATATCTGGTTAATTAAACGGATAAAAATGCGCTAAAAATGGCGTTTATAAACCTACTTGGGTGAGTTCAGTGCCCATCAGTACAAGGAGGGTAAGACTTAGGAGCTTGCTTGCAGGCTGCATCTTCTGCCGCTGATGACACCTGATCCAAAGATATCACATGCAGATCTGTTTGCTGCTGTCCGGCTCTCTATTTAGAAGCTCCTCTTGAGTATATACTCTATAATTCAGCAAAAAATAATAATGGATCAAATGGCAAGTGGTTTGCAGAGCCGTCTCTTTGCATATTTATTGCATCCCAGTTTCTCGATGCTCCCTCAATCACTTCCTCGCTGCCTTTGAGGACCACAGATCCGACCGCGAATGTAGGGATGAGCACGAAAGCGGTGGAAATATTACTTAATCACTAGACAAACTTGGCTGGTTAATACAGGAGAGTAGGTGTGGGCAGGAAATTTGAGAAACTGTGCCAAGCAATGGTGCTCAACCGGATGTGACTCGGTTTGTCGTGGGAAATTTAAAAATGTCTGGCCGGGCAGCGATGCTGTGAATGTTGTGAACAGCGTGAAAGACTTGGAACCGGTGAGTGAGCGCTCATAATATGTTATAGCAGTTGGACATAAGCAGTCGGTCCGAGTGTGAAACGGCACAGTTCACAGTAAAAATGTCAGGGCTTAACTAAAGGACAAAAGGAGTGGCGAGGTTGTCATGGCAACTGCTTCCCCATCTTTAGAAGATCATAAATTAGAAAAGGTTGAAAGGTGAGGGAAATTTAGTTTTGCGTAGTAGGCTATTGTTTTGGTATTAAATCTTGATATGTAAGACATTTATTTATATTTATGTTTAAATTGTAGCTTATTGCATAAAAATTATACACATTGAATATACTGTAAATGTTGCGCTGGAAAAAACTAACCTTAACAATGTGCTTTATGTGTTAACATTTAAATTAAATGGTTTGATTAATGTAACAAATATGATCTGACATGTGTGAATCAACCTGTCTGCATTTGAGGGTAAACAAATATTTACGGGCTATGTCAGTAGAAATAGCTCCTTAAGGTAACAATTGCAGGTTACTTCTTTTTACTTTATGTGCAAAGTAGTTATTTTGAATCAAAATCAGTGGGGAAAATCTTGATGTTAAAGCTTTAACATCGGCATTTGTTCAATACAAACAACCTTAAATGCCATCGTTAGGTTTATTAATTGTCTTGTTTACTGACAGTAATTGACTCATCTGAAAGAGCAACTGGCTAAATGTCATCACCACAGTGGCCATAAGACTGACTTAAGCATAAAATATAGAGTAAACTACTTGCATTAAAGGTTGAATTCACACCTGTTACAGTAGTAGAACAAAAAAAAATAAAAATAAATGTGCAAGCAGTTTGAAATGTAAGATGTGCATTTCAGATTTACATATGGCAGTAATACATAATTTCTTTAAATTAACTGCTATTTTATTTTACTGAAAGATGCAAACATGTATAAAAAGAGATGAATGGATGGATCCTATTCAGTTATGGATATCAATTTTACCACCGAACCTATTCTGGTAACACACAGTCTTCCCAATCATTTTCCATTTTATTGGTTACTTGTAGCCGATCGTTTTTTAACACTGGATACTACAGACAGACGGTAGTAACATGGTGAAAATCAACCACCAACGTTTTTGTCTTGCTAACACTGAAACTCGGTAGTATGACCTAGGGCATCTGTTGTAAAAATGGTGGTGGTGAATAGGACAAAACTCCCTGAGGTACTCCAGTTCTGCTCAATACTGTGTGCAAACTGTTGCTTGTCAGCATGATAGAGCCTGTGATCTCTTGGGGAGTTCACCTGAACTTGTTTGCATGGGTAAAATGGGGATAAAGGCATTGGAGAATTTAAAGAACATGATTCTATTTGTGGAGCCAGCAAAAAAAAAAAAAAAAAAAAAATGAAAGTGATGAAAATATGAAAGTAGTTTCTTGGAAATTTTAATTTAGAATTCTAATAATAAGTGTATCAAAAATGATCATATAAGATAAATGTGATCGCACAATCGTATTTCAGTGAATATCCAGTGAATTTGTTTTCTATTGCAAATATTTGCACCAGACTTAAAAATGAATGCATAAATAGGACTCCATGCTTAAAATGAAGCCCTTGAGAGGTTTGAGACAAGCTCGAGGAGATGTCCCACTTTTCAGTCTCTCTCTCTCTCTCTCTCTCTCGCTCTCTCCCTCGCTCTCTCTCTCTCTTCTTTTGATTTGGAGATCAGTGAAACTATACAAAGCATTTTTGTTTTTCTTCACTTCTTTGCATCTGCTTTAAACAATGGCATAATCTTCTGACTTTTTAAAAGTGATGTTTAATAATAGTATAAAAAATATGTTAACAAATACAGATGCCTTCAAATGTGTCTGAGTGAAAGGGAAGGCAGAATAATGAGGCAAAATTTATGCTGCGAGTTGATCTTGGAAATGAATCATTTCTCAGTAGAACACAAAGGAACGCTCATTATTTTTCAGATTAGACATTGATTGATGCTTCTACAGGAGAGAGATTCAACATCAGGCACTTTAATTTGCAGTCTTTCAGGCCATGTTTTCTCATGTATCAATTTCCTGTATCTTTTTACCCTGCAATGTTTATGACATCCCAGGTAATAAGTGCAACATTTCATATTTGAAGATTTTTCATTGGATGCATTTTGGATGTTGGACATTGGATGTTACTTGTCACTTTGAAGACCCCTTTTACATTAACTCGTTAACCAATTCAACAACCTGTGATCACGTATCTTCAAGTAAAAAATTATAATATGGTACAGTAGGAGGGGGACCTTGATAAGTCTTTCAATTAATTATATATATTGCAAATAACAGTTCTTATTCCATACCAGTAATAATCAGCCAACTGGCATCTTAAGAGATGCTGTTCAAAAATATAAGTGAAAATTTAAATCATGCTGTGACAAGCATCAAACGCACTTCTTATTATCTCACTTATCCTAATCAACAGCATTCAGTCCTGGGCCTTACCAGTGCTTTGTGGTACCAATATTGCAAGATTAAAACTCTATTTTATAGTCTCATTAGAGGAAGAGCCCTCTCTGAAACCATTTCAATTGGATGCTAAGGACCAAACAAGCTTTGATTGAGATCTAAAGTACAAAGGGCAGGAGTATAATATATCTGATGGCAGTTGTGATGGTAGGTTTTGGTAGTTTTAGAAATGCACATTTCATTCTTATGTTCTGTTGTAAAGGCAAAAATGGTTGCGATAGCTTGGTGATGCATCAGGTAACATATTTAAGCCTGTCTCCAAGTAAACATACAGAGAATTAAGGCTCAGTGTTAACAGCCAAGCAAGAAAATGTGATGTCTGCAGAGTAAAGCAAAGTTCTCTGACTTGATTTGAGCTGCCAAGTTCTATGGTGTCTTTGATTCCATTGTACACCGTACAAAAAACATCCTTGTATCAACAACACCAGACAAAGACTAGCAACTTGTAGTTCTGTGACAGTAAGCTGGTCTCAAAACATTTTTGCTGGTCTCAATCGCTGTCTTATAAATGTGTTTTTAATGACACCTTATTTGTATCATCCTGTCAGACAGACATTCACGAAATGTGATGTGCACTCCAGATCTTTTGAAAGCTGTTGAAGTCACATAAGACAAGATCAGAGAACTACTTCCATCCCTCCACTAAAATAAGTTCATTTTCTTACATTTCTTATTCTTATTAGTAAAAAGGCTCTAAAACAATATTTAAAAAGACCTTTGCCACCATTATGCTGCTCCAAAGGTCAGAAATAAACAACTGGGAAAACACCTCCATATGCTGTGACTTTTGCTTGCTGGAAATAACAATAAGTGAACTTGTTATATTAAAGAATGACTAATCAGCCTCTGAAGTATTTATAAGGTCTTTCAGTAGTGACTGCTCATTCACAGTATCTCCACTTTTAATTGCAAATCTAAATTAGTAATTGAAACCTCCCTTAACTGAACATGTACACATGGTTCCAAAAGCACAGCGACTTGAGTCATAGACTCTCATGTTTCTTGCCAAGAAGAGAAGGATGGCGGTCCAGATCTGACTGTGGGGGACCATCTGCCTCTCTCTAATCCAGTAACAAAAAAGCACCTCACTCTGGTTCCTTTACGTACCCACAGTGCACTGCTGCTGAGAAGATGTAGGCACTGGCAATCAGCTAAAGAGCAGATTATTAACACTTCTTCCAAAGAATGAGGTGTTTGTTAGGGTGAGCATGACTTTTATTATTAAACAATGTTTCAATTATTTCATAGTACCACAAGTCACCATGTGATGCATCCTATCGGCCTGATCTGTTCTGTACAGCTCACAAAACTCTTGCCTTTATTAGGTCTGAAGGATGTATTGAAGGAAAATTTCAGTATTTTGGTCTCTTTGTCACACAAAGCTATTATATGTATTCGAAAGACTTTTAGTCCACAAGTCACAATGACCACTATAATGATACATTGAAGATTGTATTTTATTTTATTAAAAAAAAAATTGTTTTGGAGCTTGACAGCCCAAGTCCCCATTCACTTTCATTAAATAGAAAAAAGATTGGCCAGGATATTCTTTAAAAATTTCACGAAAATGACATGACTGTGGTGACATTACTGCAAAATGATATGGTTCATTACACGTATCGCTGCAGTTTTGAGATGAAAAGTTTTTGGAGTTTTTTTCTCCTAAACAGGTGAATTTTTTAAGGTTAATGCTCGATCGAGTTTTAAATCAACAAAACTACCCATACACTCAACCTTTTACCTAAACCTAACCAACGCAATTGCTGAAGCAACCACATAATTTCATTGTACTTCAATGACTCACGTGCCAACTTGAATGCTTTTCTAGACTCATACCCCCTTCCTTTGCATTGCAAGTGCAAAGCTCTATCAGGTGAACCTCCATGCAACTTCATTAATAAGCTTGTAAATTGTAACAGGAAAAGGTCGGGCAGGGAGGAGACGGGAACTGGCTGAACAGTCAACATAAAGTTTAATGGACAACATAAACTAACATAAAACTTAAGTACACATACACAACGCGGCCGCATGCATCTCTCTCTCTTGAACCGGTGCCTCCGGCAGCCCCTTATCTCCCTCTCCCACTGATCAGCCAATTCAGCACCGGTCGTGCTCCCTCACGGCCCAGCCACACCCTCCTCCTCGTCATACTCCTCCACCACCCAATTCAGGGTGTCTGACTAACTAAGAAGCATTTGGACCCAAAATATATACACCATACCTAGCCTTGCTAGATAATTCTGAAAATGACTTCAATCAATTTTATAACTGACAAATTAATGATTTTAAAATATGTGTAGTGATTTGTAATCACTTCTAACTAACTAATGAATAAGTATAATCATTAATCTTGGATTATTCATCTAATTTTACTAAGAATAATAATTATTCAAGGCTTAACCTGATAATATATGATATATGATAATGACAATCAGGTTTCTCATAATGTGTAATGTTTTATCCATGTTGTAAAACCAATAAATTAACCAGTATGATATATAATCAGGGATTATTTTCATGTTTTGATAATACACGTATAATATTAATGAAAGAATATCATATTTAGTATGAAAATGATTGCATGTTCACGTAGAGAATGTTTATGACAACGAATGTCATGTGTCTTGCACCATTTTTAAGATATAAAATGATTTATGTTTATGATTATACATGCACTATTTTGAGTGGGAGTTGAAAGAATCCTCCACACAAAGGATTGTAAATACACTTTGAAAGGGACAAACCAATTGACTACATGACTCTGAAAAGCCACTTCTGATTGGCTCAGGACACGTTTGGGGAGCGGCCAATTTCAGTTCAAAACTTTCTTACCCAGAGAGAACTCTTTTAGCTCTTCTCTCTTGCAACGCTCTCTTGGAACTGTCATTTGATCTCCTCTCTTCGGCTCTCTTGCTTCTCCCTAATCCTTTGTGCCATGTAGAGTCCAAGGGAAACTCTGGACACAAAAATCCTGAGGAGGCCTCTCACTCTCTACTCTACAGTTCACACACTCAACAGGAGTCATGAGTCAAAGCCCACCTCATCAACCACCCAGACAAAAGCTATCAGCGATCATAACAGTGTCCAAGACATCAACAGAAAACTTTCTTCAAATGCCAAAGAACCAATCAACACAAGGAAACACAATGCATGGAAATGCAACGCCACGCAAGTACATCTCAAGACTTTTGCTTAAAGTGCTGGTGTATTAGTTAAAAACTTTGGGTAATCCGATTGCAAATCGATTTAGATTCAAAGAAGGATAAATGGTTCTTAAGGCATTGTCAACAGACTCCATAAAGTTCATTTTCTCTGTTTCACATTCTGTCACTTTACTCACCAACCTGTTTTCTGTTTTGTTTTGTTAGATTAGTTTATGTTTAGAATAGCAACAACATTTTTAGGTATTCAAAGATAATTTGACTGTGGCATATTTTGATAAATAATCTCATCCCTGTTTTTAAAAGATTTTGCTTCAAAGCTGTACCTAAATATGTGTGATATTATTTTCAATAAGCCATGAGAATAATATCACTCCAATAAGTGAATTAATCATAATTCCTTATTAAAGCTAATTCTTTACAATAGAAATTGTGAGCGGATACAACAAAACATTGTATTACGATTTTAATGGAGGAGAATTTTATTTAGACAAATAATCAAATTATTTGTAATTTATCTTGCTAATAATGGTTGTCGAATGTGATCATCTAGTGTTCATTTAACCAGGAATATGACACAATAAATATAATGAGGGTTGGAAGTTAAGGGTTTGGAATAACAAAAGGGGGAGTAAGTGATGATTGAATTCTATTTTTTGGGTGAACTATTCCTCAACGGATGCACATTGAGGTGCACTGTATCGTAACTTTTAAACTGGGTAACTTTTAAACTGTGTCTGTCTATGCAACCTAATGACTGTTGCTGGAGACTTTCAATTTCAACTGGTCAGGTGATTGATGTATTTTGTTTAATCTCAGGTAATGACTGATGTTGTCTTCAGTACTGTTGGGTGTGGACAAGCCTGTCAGGTTTTTATTTAAGAAACTGCTCACTGGAACACACTAAGACTTGAAGCTGTGAAACAAGCTAACCACAGCAGCCAGCCTGCAGTGGTATATATATATTTTTGTCTCAACATTTAACTGTACAAACGTAAACATTAGTAATAGAAAAACTGCCAAAATTGTATTTTTTAACAGCTTTGTTATGTGGAACAGGCATAGAATGGCAATTGAAAAGGGTGAATTAAATTTGTTTTTTAAAAACAATTTCACTTTATACAATGTGCATTGCAATGTAGCCAGTTATCATCTTCTTTTGAAGGTATGAACATAAAGGTTACTTTCTATTTAAACAAATGTTATTTTAATATAGCAAGAAGTGACAGGTTGTTTGGACCTAGGTCTGGAGAATAGCATATGATTTATAGACAATTGGAAGTTTTTTGAGGAGACTGACCTGCTTAAAAGAGTCGGACTCCATCCCTCCAGGGAAGATGCCGCTCTCCTCTCTATTAAATTATGATCATATTTGACTAACTGGGGCCCAGGTCAGGAAGCAGACAAACTGGTTAATCTGAACGTCCGCTAACTGTTGATGCTGACTGTCTCACCTAGATATCACATAGAGACTGTGTCTGTTCCCTGAACTACCAAACACAAAACTCTCACTAAATAATTAAAAAACATTTGATTAAATTCAAACTTGAACAAGACAAAAAAATTAAAGACAAAAATCATATGGGCTACTAAACTTTAGATCTCTTTCTACCAAAGCACTAATTGTAAATGAAATTGGTACAGATGATAGTTTTTATGCACTCTGTTTGACTGAAAACTGGCTTAAACCAGATGAATATATTATTTTAAATGAATCTAGTCCCCCAGGTTATTGTTACATGAGCCTCGCCTGAAGAGTCGAGGAGGAGGTGTTGCTAAATTTTACAGTGACGTTTCTAGTATTTCTCATAGGGCAGGATATAAGTTTAATACTTTTGTACTAATCATGTTTAATGTGACACTGTCAGATATAAATAAATGAACTCAACCTTTTGCCTTTTGCCCTTGCTACAGTATATAGATCACCAGGGGCTTCTGATTTCCTTGGTGAATTTGCTAATTTTTTTTAACAGATCTTGTAGTTACTGTAAATGGAGCTTTAATTGTTAGTGACTTCAACATTCACATATATAATGAAAATGAAACATTGGGATTAGCATTTATCGATATTCTCAACTCTCTTGGAGTCAGACAAAACGTGACAGGTCCAACTCATCTGTGTATTCATATGCTAGATATAATGCTGTCACATGATGTTGATACTATAGAAATTAAACTGCAAAGTGATGACATCTCAGATCATTACCTTGTCTCTTGTATGATGCGATCAGCTAATGTTACTCAATCTATGCCATGCTATCATTCAAATAGAACTATTCTTTTGACCACTAAAGATAGCATCACTAATAATCTTCCAGATCTATCTTATACACTCAGTAAACCCCAAAGCCTAGAATAACTTGATGAAATAACAGAAAATATAAATACAGTGATCTCTAGCATTCTTGATAGTGTCGCCCCACTTCCATTAAAGAAAATTAAAGAAAAAAGCCCTGCACCATGGTACAATGCTCACACTCATTATCTCAAGAAAGCAGCATGGAAAATGGAGCACAAGTGGAAGAATACAAAATTAGAGGTATTTTGCGGTGCATGGAAGGACAGTGTCTGTAGCTACAGGTCAACATATTTTAGCAAACTCTTTGAAAATAACTACAACAATCCTAGTTGATTATTCAGTACCGTGGCTAAATTGGTTTGGAATAAAGCCTCAACTGAACCAGATATTCCACCACAGCACAAGAGAAATGTCTTTCTTATATTACTTTCTTTACTGAAAAAATTTAACTAATCAGAAATAAAATTGGAATTATACAATCATCTGTCACAGTACTTCAGAAAACAGGGTCTCATAATTTTCCACACGTGCAACTTCAATCCTCCGCTGTCATAGGTCATAAAGAGTTAACAAAACATATTGAAACATCAAAAGCCATAACATGTATGTTATATCCAATACCAACTAAGCTCTTAAAAGAGGATTTCCCTATAATCCCAGAACCTCTTCTTAATATTATTAACTCCTCGCTATCCTTAGGATATGTCCCAAGAAACTTTATAATTGTAGTTATCAAACAGCTTATTAAGAAGCTACAACTTGATCCTGGAGAACTGGCTAATTATATACCAATTTCAATTTTTCATCCTCCCAACTGTGTTCTTTTCTTCAGAGAAATAGTATATATGAACAATTTCAGTCAGGATTTAGACCCCATCACAGTACAGAGACTGCAATAATCAGAGTTAAATAGTACTTGCTCTTATCATCTGATCGCAGCTGCATTTCACTTCTAGTGCTTTTAGATCTTAGTGCTGCATTCGACACGATAGATCACGACATTCTCTTGAATATGCTAGAGAATTATGTTGGCATTTGTGGACTTGCATTAGTATAGTTTAGGTCCCATTTAGCAGACCGCTACCACTTTGTCTATGTAAATGAAGAATTGTCAAACCAAATAAAAGTAAAGTATGGAGTGTCAATGGGATCAGTTTTAGGGCCTCTGCTTTTCTCCTTGTATATGCTTCCACTAGGAGATATTATCAGAAATCGTGGAATAAGTTTCCACTGTATGCTGATGATACTTAACTTTATTTCCCCGTCTGTCGCTCACTTCGACGTCGTGTCGAAGAAGCGACACTAGGGGTCTCTCTTGAGCGCTGAAAGATACCTCTGATCTATGAAAAAAGGCCAATGAGAGTTGGCGAACAGTATTTGCATACTCCGCCTCCGGATACGGATATAAAGGTGAGAGAAATACGCTCGTTCATTCAGTAATTTTCTTCGGAGCCGAAGGTCGTGTGTATGCAGTCAGCTGCGAGTAACACAACTGATCCTGCTTCTGATCCTCTGACGCTCTGCTTTGCTGTTGGATTTACAGCCGGCGTGCAGTTTGCCCCTGGGCGCTTCGACAGCGCAAAGTTAAAGGAGTTGAAAGAGTGATTCTCTCCGTAAAAGAGTTTATTTCTCTGAAAGAGCATTACACAGCGGCGTTGAACGTCCTTTTCAGGACGCATCTTTATAAAGATGTAATTTCCGCCCCTGTGTAGTTTCTGGATGCGATGATTTCTCCCCACCTCTCTCGGTCATAAAACACTGTCTTGCATGCCTGGGCTGCGATCACACGCAGGCAGCGTTTTATGAATGGTTCATGTTCTCAGTGTGAGAACATAGCCATGGCAACATTGCGGTCGTGTGGCTTTCTTTTGTAATGAGAGAAAGCCGTTTCAGCCGCCCCCCGCGCCTCGCCTCCTTCCTACGGGATTGACGCAGGCGCCGCGGGCGATGAACACGATTTGGGGACAATGACGGGCTCTGTTCGCCGGGTAAACCCCCTCGAACCTCCCACCTCCCCGGCACGCTTGTTTGCTTCCGTCTGAGCCCGGGATGAGCATTCTCTCCAATGGTTCATCTTCTCAGTGTGAGAACATGGCCGTTATAGCATTGCGGTCGCACGGCTTTCTTTTGTAATGAGAGAAAGCCACTTCAGCCGCCCCCCGCGCATCGCCTCCTTCCTACGGGATTGACGCAGGCGCCACGGGCGATGAAGGCGATTTGGGGAATATGACGGGCTCTGTTCGCTGTGTAAACCCCCTCGAACCGCCCGCCTCCCCGGCACGCTTGCTTGCTTCAGAATTGGATGACATCACCGCTGCATCGGAGAGCGTTACAGCGGCATCGGATGCTGATCGCTTGCCTGGGCCACCACCTTCGGGTCTGCTGCCCAGCCTGAGCCTGACGCACGGAGATCCGCTATGCTTTCCCGGGCTACTTGATCGGTCCCGCGGGCAGGTGCGCCGCTCACAGCCACGCCCCCCCCGTTCCTTTCTTCCCAGACGTGCACGACGAGTTGAGCAAAGCAAAGGCTTCTTCGCTCCTCCGCTCTCACTACCCTCGCAGTGGAACGGTCCCAGACCGCTTCCACTCTGCACGCCACGGCCCTTCCTGCAACCAACGCCAGGCCAAGGCACTTCAAAACTTGCAACTTGGGTAGTCCTGTTCTTGATGTGCTGCAGGAACTGCGCTGGATGACCAACCGCGCCCCCGGGCCACGGAGGTCAGAAGTGCCGGCACTCGAACAGGCGATGGCCACCCCTTGTGGTCCAGAAACGCACCTGTGGACTGGACCTGGTCGAAATACGGGAGGCAGACAAGGCACACCTTCTCCCACACCCCCGTCTCTCAGCTCCGTCTATTCGGCGCCACCGTTGACGACTCTGCCCAGCAGTCCTCAGCGGTGAGGCAGACGGAGGCCACTGCACATCCTGCCCCGCTGCAAGCCTGCCGCCATGGGCCATGCCCCGTCTGCTCGCCGAGGGCGTCCTCCTGCGACTATGAAACACCCTGCTCCGCCTCAACCCGGGCCCAGCTCTCAGCCCCAGCGTCGAGCACTCCGCAGGAAGCGGATGCCCCCGTCTCACGGACCCCCTCAAGGACCCGGAAGGCTCCCAGGCTGTCCGTAGATGCTCAACCCAGGGACCAAGATGTTAGCTCCGGAGGTGGTAAGACCGCTCCGTCCCCGGTGGAGGGCCGGGAGGAGAATTTTTTTGTCTAATTATTTTTCACATTCTCATATTCTCTGTAATGAGCTATTTCCTTTTGTCTCTGGGTCACCTAGCCCGCAAATGCCGTCCCCACAGCACTCTGCCACCAGATCTCAGCAGTCCCGGCTTCCTGGACACGGACCACCCGTCTCCAGCCCCACGACTGCCCCCCCCCCCGGCCGGCCGGTTCCGACCAGTCTAGAGGACGCCTACCCGAGACCTCCTCCTCAGTCGCTAACCCGCCCCCTGCCGGGTGTGCGGAGCAATGTAAGTGCTTTGAGTCTTTCTCAGCACCCCAGCTGCGGGTCGCCCTGTCGCCGCCCAACGCTGCACTACCTGCTCCGCCCTGCTGCGAAGCCCTGCCGGGTACGTCCAAATTAACCGTCCCCTTGGTGCCCCTAGCGCAGAGGTTGGACGCGTGGCTTTCACTTCCCAACCCGTCTCGCTGGCTGGCCCGGACCATCCGACTCGGTTACGCAATTCAGTTTGCCAGGCCCCCGCCCCCCTTCATGGGCGTCCGCTTTTCCGCAGTACACGGCGAACACGCCCACTCTCTGCACGCGGAAATCGCGACTCTTCTGGCCAAAGACGCGATAGAGCCTGTCCCTCCAACCGAGATGAAGAAGGGTTTCTACAGCCCCTACTTCATCGTACTCCCGTTCAAGATGCTCGCGCAGAAACACATCTTAACCTGCGTCCGGCATCTAGATTGGTTCGCAGCGATAGACCTGAAGGACGCGTACTTCCACGTCTCCATCCTGCCCCGACACCGTCCCTACCTGCGGTTTGCGTTCGGGGGCCAGGCATATCAGTACAAAGTCCTCCCCTTCGACCTGTCTCTGTCCCCTCGCGTCTTCACGAAAGTCGCAGAGGCAGCTCTCGCCCCGCTCCGAGAAGCCGGCATCCGCATACTCAACTACCTCGACGACCGGCTCATTCTGGCCCACTCGCAAGAGTTACTATGCGCCCACAGAGACCAGGTGCTCAGGCACCTCAGCCGTCTGGGGCTTCAGGTCAACTGGGAAAAGAGCAAGCTCACCCCAGTTCAGAGCATCTCTTTTCTCGGGATGGAGTTAGACTCGGTCTCAATGTCGGCACGTCTCACCAACGAGCGTGCCCAGTCAGTGTTGAACTGCCTCGCTGCCTTCAGGCCAGGCACAGCGTTCCCCTTAAAACTTTTCCAGAGGCTCCTGGGGCATATGGCGTCCTCCGCGGCAGTTGCGCCGCTGGGGTTGATGCATATGAGACCGCTCCAACACTGGCTCCAGACCCGAGTCCCGAGACACGCACCGGGTAACAATCACCCCCGCCTGCCGTCAGACATTCAACCCCTGGACAGACCTCTGTTTCTTACGGGCTGGAGTGCCCCTACAGCAGGTGTCCAGATGCGTCCTGGTCACGACCGACACCTCCAGATTGGGTTGGAGCACCGTTTGCAACGGGCACGCAGCCTCAGGGCGTTGGAAAGGGGCCCAGCTGCGTTGGCACATCAACTGCCTCGAGTTGTTGACCGTCCTTTTGGCCTTGCGGAAGTTTCTCCCGTTAATTCGGGACGAACATATCCCAGTCAGGTCGGACAGCACCACTGCGGTCGTGTACATAAATCGCCAAGGCGGCGTACGCTCCCGTCACATGTCACAACTTGCCTGTCGTCTCCTCCTTTGGAGCCAGCACCGACTCAAGTCGCTGCGTGCCACTCACATCCCCGGCAACCTCAATGTGATAGCGGATGCGCTGTCATGACAACGCTTGCCTGGCGGAGAGTGGAGGCTTCACCCCCACTTGGTTCAGCTGATTTGGGAACGGTTCGGCAAGGCCCAGGTAGACCCCTCTGCCTCCCGAGAGACCTCCCACTGCCCGCTCTGGTACACCCGTTCAGAGGCTCCCCTCGGGACAGATGCACTGGCACACAGCTGGCCGGTGGGGCTGCGCAAGTACGCATTCCCCCAGTGAGCCTTCTTGCACAGGTGCTGTGCAAGGTCAGGGAGGACGAGGAACAAGTCACTCTCGTGGCTCCTTACTGGCCCACCCGGGCCTGGTTCTTGGACCTTGTACTCCTCGCGACAGCCCCTCCCTGGCGAATTCCCCTGAGGAAGGATCTTCTTTCTCAGGGACGGGGCACGCTCTGGCATCCGCACCCAGACCTTTGGAACCTCCACGTCTGGCCCCCGAACGGGATGCGGGAGATCTAGCTGGTCTACCACCCACGGTCGTAGCCACGTTCAACCAAGCCAGAGCCCCTTCTACCAGGCAACTCTACGTCCTGAAATGGCATCTGTTCGTGAATTGGTGTTCTTCCCGGGCAGAAGACCCACAGAGGTGCGCAGTTAGGTCTGTGCTCCTGTTCCTACAGGAGAGGTTGGAGGGGAGGCTGTCCCCATCCACCTTGAAGGTGTATGTTGCCACTATCACAGCTCACCACGACCCAGTAGACAGCAAGTCTCTGGGTAAGCACGACTTAATCGTCAGGTTCCCAAGAGGTGCCCGGAGGTTAAACCCCTCCCGGCCAAACCTGTTCCCCTCCTGGGATCTCTTGGTGTTCCTCGCCGGTCTTCTGAGATCCCCCCCCCCCCCCCCCGAGTCGCTAGAATCAGTTGGCTCAGGGCCCTCTTCTAAAAAGACGGCCCTGCTGATCGCGCTCACTTCCATCAAGAGGGTCGGGGACCTGCAAGCGTTCCCTACTAACGACACTTGCCTGGAGCTCGGTCCGGCAGATACTCATGTGATCCTAAGACCTCGACTGGGCTATGTGCCCATGGTTCCTACCACGCCCTCTGGAGATCAGGTAGTGAACCTACAAGCACTGCCCCGGGAGGAGGCAGACCCAGCCCTCTCACTGTCGTGTCCGGTACGTGCCTTGCGTGCCTACCTGGAACGCACCCAGAGCTTCAGGCGCTCCGAGCAGCTCTTTGTCTGCTTTGGAGGACAGCAGAAAGGGAACGCTGTCTCCAAACAGAGGTGTCTCACTGGGTGGTGGATGCCATTCAGTTGGCCTATCACACCCAGGCCGTGCCCCCCCCCCCTTTTTTTTGCGGGTTCGAGCCCACTCTACTAGGAGCGTGGCATCCTCATGAGCACTGGCTAGGGGCACCTCCCTAGCAGACATTTGCAGAGCTGCGGGCTGGGCAGCACCTAACACCCTTACGATCTCAGGGTTGAGTCAGTCTCGTCCCGTGTTCTCTCAGGTCCGAGCCCGTAGAACTCGGTACACGTGGACAATCTGACCGGGTGAATCGCTTGTTTCCAGCGCCGTTTCCCTCGATCGAGGTAAAACAGTGCGCCTTCTTTCCCAGAGAACCTAGGTCCCTGGTTGATTCCTCCCTAGCCCTTCGGGCCCGCAGCAGTTCAGCGGAGGGACTTGCTGGTCCAGTCCACTACGGGTACCCCAGGCTACCCCTACTGGAATAGGTGCTCCACAGATCAGGCCTCCTACGGGACTCCTCCTGTGTGTATTTCCGCGGTACGGTCACCTTACGAGCTGACCCGCGTCTCCCTTAGGCAGTCCTTCGTTGCCCTCCGTTCGCCGTGTTGTAGCAACTCCCCCCTCCTCGAGGTTGGATCTACCACCGCGCCATTTCCTCCCACATGCCCAAAGTGGCCATGTGATGTATTTTGCCACCTTTACCTCCCCTGCTGGGCGGGTGTGGCCTCCGCAGGGTCTTTTCCCCCTAAAAGAATAGGAATTCGGGAATAAGACCCCCTTCCCTCGATGCGGTAAGGGCCCCGGCTGCTCTTGCTCTATGCCGAGAAAACATAGAGAGAAAAGAGGCCCAGCCAGGCTTGGCCCGTTCCCTAGTTGGGAGCGTCACCTTGTTCCCCCCTAGGGTAACCAAAAGGATGCTGATGCTTTTTCGGGGCATTGGGGAAGAGTACGTGCAGCCTGAACACAGTTGGTCGCTTGTGCACGTGCAAATACCTGCCCGCTTCTGTGTCAGCAGTACACGTACACGGCTCAGCGCATGGCGAGTTTTGAAGTGGACCCCTAGTGTCGCTTCTTCGACACGACGTCGAAGTGAGCGACAGACGGGGAACGTCTCGGTTAAGTATGTAACCTCCGTTCCCTGATGGAGGGAACGAGACGTCGTGTCTTCCCGGCCACGTCGCTGAGCCGAGCCGCTGAGGTGCCCGGAACACTCCCGGCTCCTCAGAAAATTCCTGAATGAACGAGCGTATTTCTCTCGCCTTTATATCCGTATCCGGAGGCGGAGTATGCAAATACTGTTCGCCAACTCTCATTGGCCTTTTTTCATAGATCAGAGGTATCTTTCGGCGCTCAAGAGAGACCCCTATTGTCGCTTCTTCGACACGACGTCTTGTTCCCTCCATCAGGGAACGGAGGTTACATACGTAACCGAGACGATTTCTTCAAAACCTGATGAGATTTCACAGTTCTCCAAATTAGCAGAGTGGATAAATGAAATAAATGATTGGATGGCCAGAAATTTCCTTCTACTCAGTTCCAACGAAACAGAGGTACTAATTATTGGACCAAAAACCTCTAAAAACAAACCATTAAAATATAATTAGTCTCTCTATGAATGTACTTTTACATAATTTTCAATAGTGAAGAACTTAGGTGTTATATCTGATACCAATCTTTCCTTTGAAAATGAAATTTCCAATGTTTTAGAACATGACCTCAAGGCTAGATTACTGGGAGAATGTCCAGCAAGATCAATAAATAAACTTCAATTGGTGCAAAATGCAGCAGCCAGAGTGCTGACTAGAACCAAGAAATATGATCATATTAGCCCCATATTATCGTCGTTACATTGGCTACCTGTTAAATTTTGTATTAATTTTTAAATTCTGTTAACTATGTACAAAGCTTTGAATGGTCAAGCTCCGCAGTACTCAAGTGACCTTCTGTCCCTCTATATTCCATCACGTTCATTACGATCGCAAAATTCTGGCCTGTTAATAGCTCCTAGAATATTAAAATCCACAAAAGGAGGTAGATCCTTTTCATGTTTAGCTCCTAAACTATGGAATAGTCTCCCTTACACTTTTCGAGATATATACACACTCACTTAGTTTAAGTCTAAACTAAACTGACACATTTTCTGTTAATGCATGATTTTCAGTAAAGCTGCATTGAAATGATGTGTGTTGCGAAAGGCGCTATACAAATAAAAATGACTTGTCTTGACTTGAATAGGTGGATGTCATAACAACAAGGGTCAAAGAGCCAGAGCTTTGTATACAATTGGCTAAGCTTTCACACTAACTAATGAATTTGAGGGTACCCTAGTACATACATCATGTATTTAAACTGTAATTACAATGTAATTATTATTTATGCATGTATTACAAAAAAGGCATTTATACAACAAAACAGGAAAATATACCTATCTTGAATTTTTTTTAAAGCTTTTCAAATTTTGATAAAAACAAAGAAAGAATTTCGTTTAATTGCTGTTGTTGATTACGCATGTATTAATTGACAGTACATCTTTATATAAAAGGGACATTACAGCTTAAAGCTGAAATGTGTAATTTTTTAGAAATCTTATCCCTGATCAATATGCAAAGACAATTAAGAAGGATACTGATAGATAGGTTCTTCTGAAAAGTATAAACACTGTGGTGGTATCAACAGTGGTGACTTTTCTATTTTTCTTTTTCTCTTATTTTCACATTTGTTTGAGCAATCGTGTGAGTTTGGGGTGGGACTGTATTTTTTTCTGGCCAATGGAATACTGCTGGCTTGTTATTTGTTTTGTAATTTCGTTTGGTGTCACTGATCTGCCTTCCAATGAAAAACATGATCACACATGAAATTGTGACATTATTTCTTAATTTATCCACTTAAAATCAGACCCAATGGGTCAAATTATGAACAAGCAGAATCATGTACCGAATTATCATGCCCCCCAAAATCACCTGTGTATTGCCTTTGACATCACATCCCTTTTGATCTCTGAAAAGGGAGATACTAAAAAAACATTTAACCTCCTGTTGCCAATTTGCTGTGAGATCAGTCAGAGCATTTCAGAAAGACAATGTACACTAAGCATTTTTACAAATCTCTGTTTTTCTTTCTGCCTCTATTTCATCCATCCATTTTCTGGATCAGTTTTTCAGGAAAAGGCCAATAATTTCTGCTGACATGCTCTGCATTGCACTCAGAGGCTTGGTAAGCTCCAAGTTAAAGCCTGATCATTAATGTACATTTCTGGTTCAACACACTCTATTTCATTATGGATTGAGCTGTCATTGTTCCTAGTGTTAATGCATTCCACTCATGTATAATGAAGTACAGCCATGTCTTGTGCCAGAACCAACTCCCAGCTACATTACATAAAAAGCAAATTGAAGAGGAGAGGGACTGCACCTTCATGCATATTATGCGTGTCACCTGCATGGCCAGGGATAAATCCATCACACATGAGGGTCCAATGAGCTGCCACTATCATGACATCACAAACATTTGACTTTGTATATCTTATTCATGCAGGTCACAAAAGGAACTGATGAGCATATATTTGAGTTTGATTTGAGTTTCAGCAAAGGAACCTTTTATACTTGCATGACCTAAAAGTGTAGATATGTGCTTGCCACTCGTTGTTTTGCACAAATGTGTTGTCCACTCTCTCACTAGGCATGCATGAACGCTCCTCAACATCCATGCAGTAAGCAGTCCATTCCCCAACCACATCTTTGTGCTAATGGTTCAGCCCACAGTGCAAAAAGCAAGAGACAAAAATGGTAAAATAGAAAATTGGTGCTAAATAATTTCAAGAGTCATAAATCAGAGGTTAAATGGAAGAAAGATAGAGAAAATGTAAATTATCCATTCATGCATGTAACTGGAAAAAATGCATTATGATAGTTTCAAACAGTTTTTCTATTTTTGCATTTGGATTGGTAAAGTCTGAAAACTGAACTGTGAAGTGTTCATGGACCACTTTGAGACTTTTATGTTTAAAAAATATTTAAAAACTGTTCAACAATATGAAACTGTAGAGGCAGCAACTTTTTCTTTGCAGGAGAAAAGCATAGTAATGCTGGTAAACCAGCTAGACCAGAACCAACCCAGCACCTAGCCATAAGACTAACCGTAACATTAACATAACAACATAAACCAGACTGAACCAGCCATACTGATCTCACTGTGAATTCAATGACAGTAGGTCAAATTTTTTTTTTTTTTTTTTATGGTTTTATTTTCTTTATCATTAATTCCATATTGCTACATTTTTGCTTTTGCATTTAATCTTACTTGGGTTTTCACATAATGTAACGAGGCTGACGAGGAATGAGGATCTAGATGCGGCTTTAATAATGAAAACAAAAGATGATCCAGGTAACTCAGACTATAAAGAAAAAAACAAAAACACAGGGAACCAAGAGCAGGGCTAGAACAAGACAGAAATACATTCAACAACTGACAAAGGACAAGCAAACAACAGACCATTATATACACAGTGGGTAATGACTTAATGAAACACAGGTGAGGACAATGAAAGACAGCTGGCAGTGATGAGAGCAGGGAATTATGGGACGTGTTGTCCGGGAACAGATGACAGGGGAGAAACACAGGCTAGACAACAGTGAATCGTGACACATATCAATAATATAAAACATTCTGCTGGATCTTTGTCTTTGAATCACTTTAAAAAGAAAAAAAAAACTTTACGTATCTGAAGTGTTTTACATCAGCAAATATTCAGCATATGTCTTTTTATCAAAATGCCTTTGTATACCAAAAACAGTTATCATTTAAAATGATGTAATTGTTATTGCTGTGCTATCGTTAAAACATTAACAGCTGTGCTGTCATTGGCAGTATGCCATGGTTCTGGTGGGTTCACTGTGTTTTTTTCTGTGTGTGTACGTGGAGATTGTTTCCCTCTGTGTTTTCCCTGCCACGTGAGTGGCACATTTGTCGTTTCCATGGAAAAGTCATTAGTCTTGTTTAGTGCCAGATTTTTCCTTGTGCTTTCTCCCTGCAGTCTCACTGTTTCATCAATCCTATCTTGTGTTGTCTTTTCCTTTACTGTTGTTTTTTTCTGCCCAGTGTGCTCCGGTTACCTCTGCTCTCTTCACCTATTGGATTACCACTCTGTGAACATTATCGTTAGAGTATTTACCTGGAATTACTGCCTGCCAGTTTAGTCATCTGTTTCTCACTCAGGTGTTCATCATGCCATCGTTGTCTACATCTCCAGCCATTTGCATGTGTTGTTGTTACATCTTGGGTCACCCGTGGTTAGTAACCTATAACCCTCATGTCAACTGGGCACATAGTTCTGTTTTATCGTGGAATTCTTTCTGTTATTCTCATTGTCTTGTTGCTGCTCTCTCCCCAGTCTTGTCCTGTTCTTTGTCACTGGAGGAACAGTGGACGTCACTGGGGTACATGGGGTTTCCCACAAATTGAGGGTGGTATTCAGCAGGTCCCGGGCTGCTTCTGTACCTCCACACCACCTGTATAACCGATCTGTTTCCTTGCGCTTCTCTACATCAAGGTCATCTCTATTTGCTCTTGGCTACAGAGTGGGAGGCCATGGAGAAGTACATCAGCGATTCCATGGCAGCAGGAATTATTCGTTCCTCTTCTTCTCCGGCTGGGGCAGGTTTCTTCTTTATTAGTAAGAAGGATCACTCCTTGAGCCTGCATATATTGTCAAGGGCTGAATGACATCACGGTTAAGAATCATTACCCTTTGCCGTTGATATCATCAGCTTTCGAACTATTGCAGGGGGCCACCGTCTTCACAAATTTGGATCTACACAACTTACCACCTGGTCCGTAATAGGGAGAACGGCAAATGGAAAATGACTTTTAATACCCCTACTGGGCATTTTGAGTACTTGGTCATGCCGTTCAGCCTTTCCAATACCCTAGCTGTCTTCCAAGCACTTGTCAATGACGTGCACAGGGACATGGTCAACCAGTTCATATTTGTAAATCTCAACAACATTTTGACTTTTTCTCGTAGTCTTAGCGACCATGTTCAGCATGTCAGGCGGGTGCTTCACTGACTGCTAGAGAATCACCTTTTCGTCAAGGTGGAGTAGCGTGAGTTTCACGCACTGTCGGTTCCGTTCCTGGGTTTCATCCTCTCGCCTGACTGTATCCGAATGGATCCGGATAAGGTGAATTTTTGGTTCTGGATCAAGGTTCTGTATCATGGTTCTGGTGGGTTTGCTGTTTTTTTTCCTTTGTGTCTGCATGGTGATTGTTTTCCCTCTGATTTCCCTGCCACTTGATTGGCACGATTGATGTTTCCATGGGAATACTCATTCGTGCCACTAGTCATTAGTCTCACCTGCAGCTCATTTACTCTGCCTGTATATACCCTCTTGTTTCGAGTGTTCAGTGCCAGATTGTTCCTTGTGATTTGTCCATGCAGTCTCGCTGTTTCATCGATCCTGTCTTGTCTTGTATATTCCTTTACTCTTGTTTTGTTTTTCTGTCCAGTGTGCTCCGGTTACCTCTGCTCTCTTCACCTGTTGGATTCCGGCCCTGTGACTTTATCATTAGATTACGGTCCTGGAATTACTCCCTGCCTGTTTAATCATCTGTTTCTCACCTGGGTCTTCCTACGCTGATCATCGCTGTCATCATCCTGCATTTTTTGTCTACATCTCTAGCCATTTGAATCTGTTGTTTGACATTTTCATCTCTGTTATACATCATTTTATCAATAAACTGTATTTGTGTGGCCTGGGTAGCTCAGCGAGAAAAGATGCTGACTACCACCCCTGGAGTTGTGAGTTTGAATCCAGGGCATGCTGAGTCACTCCAGCCAGGTCTCCTAAGCAACCAAATTGGCCCGGTTGTTAGGGAGGGTAGAATCATGGGGTAACCTCTTCTTGGTCACAATAATGTGGTTCAATCTCAGTGGGGCACGTGGTGAGTTTTGCATGGATACCGCAGAGAATAGTGTGAAGCCTTCACATGCACTATATCTCTGCAGTAATACGCTCAACAAGCCAAATGATAAAATGCACTGGTTGACGACCTCAGACTCGGAGGCTGCTGAGATTCGTCCTCTGCCACCTGGATTGAGGTGAGTCTTTACATCACCACAAGGACCTAGAGCACATTGGGAATTGGGCATGCCAAATTGGGGAGAAAAAGGGGAGAACCTCAGGTTAAATGTATCAAAATAAAATACCAAATACCGTGTGTGAAAATATCTATATTAATATTATTATTATACTATTAGGCTGAAATCTACCTGGACCTATTCTGAATACAAAGAGTCGCATCAAAGAAAGTTGGAACGCAACATATAAGTTGTGTTCATGTACTTACAAAATACTAAAATTTTCACACAGACCCATTTAATTCAGTAACAATCATTAAATTTTGTTTCAATGCTACAGAATTTGGTGGAATTACAGAAAAAAAATTATATATCATAATTCAAAGAATTTATATTTTTTTTTATGTAAAATAATAAAAATATATGCATACCTACAGTAGTGCTGAGGTCTTATGTATTTATATCATATAACAGTATGTTTTGCATTGCAGTCATATGAAAGGTTCAAAGTATTGCCATGTGTTTTATTTTATTTTCATTTTTTTGGACAAGGTATGTTACACCATGTTTTTGGACAAAACACCTGATATAAACTATGGTAATGGTTTATAAAAAAGTACCATCTGATGCCATCACAGTACCATGGCAATGCCACATTACTTTTTTAAAAGCTAGGTAATGTAAGGCAATCAATTAAAGACAATTATATAAACAGGTATATTATTTCAATCTTATGTTGTGCAAAATACGTAGCAGCCACTTCTAAACTTACTATTTCTGTCCAGGTTACACTGCAGCCTGCTATTACTTGTGTTGAACCCTGTCAAATAAATCATGTGTAAAACAGTGGGTACTGTTCTTGCTATCTAACCAAGAGTAATACTTAACACACTTGACTAGCTAGCTAGTAAATACATATGTAGTTGCTAAGACCAAGAACTGATTAACCCTTTAAGGCCTGATCCCAAAATTCTGAAAATTCCATTATGTGCCAGAATATGATGTTCATATCCATATTTATATTACATTCATATAAGATCACACACCTGAACTGTGTATATCACATTGAAGAGAATAACTAGTGCTTTCAAATGATATAAATATATGTATGATTATTTAAGGCTAATCATCCTTAATTAATGAGATTTCACACAGCAATTTTTACAAAAATCTTCTCCGACCACCATACTTCATCTGAAAACTGCATTTTCAACCATTTTTTTTTATTATTAGCTAGAGGAAAACTTAGAGTGTATGAAATATACAGAATTTTATGGGCAATGTAGAATAGCAGACAGATTAAAAATATAATCTATTTTGTAAAAGTTATGACCATTCTAGTGATTAGTAGGAAAACGGAATAAAACAAACATTTAGAATGTTAAGATACATTTGACATGACCAATCCTCAAATACTCCTTTTGAGATCCTGTAATAATAAATTGAGATTGCATCTGAAATTGAAGGACACAAACACTAAAATCTAAATTTTATGTGTTCAATAAAACATCTCGGGTTACTTAAGTGTAACCCTTGTTCCCTGACAAAAGCAGCCCAAGATGCTGCGCTGAGAAAAGCGCTTTGGGAAAATCTTTAGGTGTGACCAGGTGTGAATATGTGTGCAACACTTCAATGAACATTGACCAGAATTTATAGCCTCTGCCGGTGTAATCATTGGATGCACCTGGGGCAGGGCTATAAATAGATGCGTCACGGGAGCATCGTCAGGTATTGTGTCTGAAGAGCAGTCCTGGGGCATTCCAGTTCGGCAGTGAAGCGCAGCATCTCGTTCCGTTTTTTTCAGGGAACAAGGGTTACACTTAAGAAACCCGAGATGTTCCCTTTACAAAAAGTTTCACTTATGATGCTGCGCTGAGAAAAGCACTTTGGGAACAAGAATACCCACGCTGCCACACTGTGGCTGTCCGGAAAACCTACGGTTGTGTAGTGTGCTCACAAGAACGTGAGAGGTCTCAGACATGGCAGCCTCTGGAGGAAGTATTTCAGGGCCAGAAATATAGCTATTAACTCAAGACAGTTAATGTGACAATCGAGCTGACGACCCTCCCAATCCGCTTGAGCTGGACGACCACTTAAGACCGTTACCCAGCCCGTCAGGGAGGCGCCTGTCGTTAACAGCCTGCGACGACAAGACACTCCTAGAGTTGGACCCAAGGTAAGAAACCGGGGTCTGAACCATATAGAAAGGGAACGAATCCTGCGCACCACCTTATTTTCCATAGGGGACCGGCCCTTGGATGAAACCTCCTGGCTTTTAGCCACAGCTGGAACTGCCTCCTGTGCAGAAGGCCCAAAGGGATCACCGTGGACGCAGATGAGACCTAGTATTCATTGATACTGACGAGCAGTGCAACCTTGACCTAGCCTGACTTTGCTCAGGGTGTTCTGAATGGAAATGATTTGAGCGGGAGACAATTGTGCCTGCATCGTGATTGAATTCCATATAACCCCTAGATAAGTAATTCCCTGGGTGGGAGAGAGAACGCTCTTTTGACGTTGAGTCTCAGACCCGGAGAAACCAGATTAGCTAAGACAATATCCCTGTGCTGAACTGCCAGTCCTTGGAACTGCGTTAGTATCAGCCAGTCGTCTATGTAATTCAGAATGCGGATGCCCCGGAGTCGCAAAGGAGCCAGTGCTGCATCCATGCATTTCGTGAGTGTGCGGGTTAATAATAGGGATAGGCCGAATGGAAGAACCCGATACTGGAAGGCTTCGCCCCCGAAAGCGAACCTCAGGAACTTCCTGTGCTGTGGCAGAATTTCTATATGAAGATATGCATCCATGAGATCGATCGTGACCAGCCAAACATGATGTTGGGCTTGTGACACGATCATCTTGATAGTTAGCATCTTGAACTTGAACACCCTGACTAAGAAGTTCAAGCCTTGAAGATCTAAGGTCGGACCCAACCTCCCACCCTTCTTGGGAACCAGGAAGTATTTGCTGTAATAACCTGACTCTTTCTCTGGAAGGGGAAACACGTTCTATGTGTTTCTTTATCTTTCAAAAGATTTTGAAATTCTTTCCACAGTAGACATGCCTGCTCCGGTTTACGGTAGTGGGGACCACGTGGTTGAAACATGGAGGGCGGCGAGCAAATTTAATTCTGTAGCTTTTTTCTACTGTTTTTAGGACCCACATAGAAATGCCTGGCAGAAGTTTCCATGTTACCAGGTTCTCTGAGATGGGTATTCATTTTGACACTTCCTGTTGAGGGGATGTCGAGTGTTCCGCCTCCTGGACTAAGGCAGGAAACATCGGTACACCCAACTTTTCATTGGAAGCCTCTAACTACCGAAACACCGGAGGTGGCGGGAATGGAGAGGTTCCGTGGGGGTACTGGGAGGGGCGAAGTGGCCCTTGTGGGGGCTGTCAGCCACACAGCCCCACGATTAGTTGAATATTTCAACGTCGAGGGCATGAAGACACGAGAAGTACAAGAATTCCTCCATGGATGAGAATTCTCGTTATGGAGGTCATAGAAGAAAGGAAGGGACTGATATAGCGCTCCCTTCCCTCTTTTTTTATTTATTTAAATTTTCTTTATTTATTTAGGCCACCAGACAGAAATCTGTGTTCTAGTTTGAAGCGTTTGGGGGGGGGGGGGGGGGTCTTTTAATTCCACAACCACTTTATTATTATGCTCGGGATTACAGAGGTTCAGTGTCCTCATGAACCGAAGAGGTGCCGAGGTGCGCTTCAGGCTTACGAGAAGGATCAGCTGGATCTGGGGAGAGAGCGAGTGATAGGGACGAACCTGTCTCTCGCTCCTCAGCCAGATCCATACGAAAGCCCCACGAATTAAGTGTGGGTGCCGACTCGTGGAAGCGAGAAGAGCGAGAAGCATTTTTACCGAGAGCCGATCGCAATGCTCACACCTGTCCCGCACCAACGCGAGAGCAGCATGCTCTTCCCCCAAACAAACAAAGCAAAACTGATGCGTGTCCCTCTCAGCCAAAGAGTGGAGACAAGGGAACACACATCGTTTGCCCTGACTTTCAGTCATTTTTATTTATTTTTTTCTTTTCCCCCTTTTTTTTTTTTTGAAAGAAGAGAAAAAGAGAAAGGTCTTCCGCACACTGCCTAACAAATTCTAACTCCTAACAGAGGAAAGAAAGTTTCTGACAGGCTCGTGAAAGCGCACACACACACCGAGTGATCTGAAGACAAAAGATCTGATGATGCTCCTGTGACGCATCTATTTATAGCCCTGCCCCAGGTGCATCCAATTATTCTGACTAGCTAGCGCTAATGTCCAATGCTAATGCTAATGCTATTTTCCCCTTGCCAGAGCTCTTTTATTCCTTAATGTTAACAAAAGGCAAATCTGGATGATGTTCCATTTTAGCTTGCTACCTAGTGATCTAGCTAAAGATTGCAGTGAACTCACTAATGACAGTTAGACTAACTTGCTAGGTGGTGGCTGACTAGTTTTGATGTCCTCACTGCTGACACACATAGCATTGGCTGGCGAGAAGCATCATAGCTAGCTTTATATTTTAATGGAAATTAAACAACAGTTTCCAGCAATTATTATTATTAATATTATATTTTATTATATGTTATATGTTTTTTGCAACAAGTAGAATCAACTATCACATCCTCACCTTATCTTACTCCATATTTCCTTACAGGAACACAGAAAATGTGCTCTCTGTGAAAAGTTCTCTCTGATATTTGCAGCTTGCATGCATGAAAGTTTGGGCTAGGGGGTACATAGATATGTAGTATCCCTACTGTAGATACCTTGTGAGCAGTTCTTCCTATAGAACGATATAAATCAGCACATTTGCCATATTGGAAATGTCAAGAGCCATTTGTCAACACATGAAAGTAAATTGACAGATACGGTCTGCAACAGTCTGCGTTCTTTTCCAGCCAATTTTCAGATGATCTGATTTTCCATAAAAACTGGGCAATATTTTAGATGAAATAAAAATTCCTGATTTCCTGACCTCACTTCTCACTTCTTTTTTTTTTTTTTGTAGCAAACTGCAAATAAAGTACACTACAAATTAAAAATCATGGCAACCATATTGAAAATTAGCACCCACTCAGTCAGTCTGTTCATTATGATGAATTGTTTCCACTCAAAATAAGCTTATGCGGTCTAAGTCTTTCACTTACATCAGACAGCTCTCCTTGTTCACCATTCCATAATGGTGCCACGGTGGACATATCCGAACCAGAAATTCATGCTGGTTTTAGCTAGTTGTTTCATCAGAAACTCTGTCTAAGGTCTAATGATTTAGCTATAGGGTTGTTTATACAAAGAAGGATCAATCCCCATATTGATTCATGTCTGAATAAAATCTGTTTATGTATCTCTTTTATTCTCATCTGCAAAATGCTTTGAGGCATAATCTACAGGTAAGGATGTTTTCGTTTCCATAGATGAGGACACTTTTTTAATGATCTGAGACAGAGCTATACCAGAACAATATCTGCACAGCCAAGACAACCCAGTCAGTAGATATTATTGAAAGAGGCCATGTTTTATAATAAAACATCTCATAACACCAAGACACCATAGAAACAAAATAGTAGAGCCTACAACAATTGCAAGCAATTTATAAATTACACCACAGCCTATTATCAGTTATGTAACATATAAGAATATTCACTCTGTAAACATGTGTAACCACATCACAAGCTCCTCAATTCCAAAAAACACAATGAAAAAACAACAATAACCATGAAACACTAAACAGTAAACGAGACGTTCCCCCTCTGTCACTCACTCAACGCTGTGTCGATGTAGTGACATTAGGGGTCCCTATAGAAAAACAGCTGAACCATGTTACGTGAACTGCCGATGCAGGTGCAAGCAAGCTGCAGCGTGCATAATAGCATGTGCATTAGTGTGCACGTAACAAACACCAACGCCCCACATGATGTTGTAATGGTCACTTACAGGGATTACGGTAATTCTGGAGTGTGATACAGCTGCACAGAGAGGGCGCAGACAGAGAGAGCGTATGAGAAGGGTGTGTAAAATGGAGGATGTGAGGAGATATTTGCTCTCCACTTGTTTTCAGTGCTCTAAGTCAAAAATTGTACGATATTGTTGCCATGTATGTGTCGGTAGATGTGCATATTAATTTGAGAGATAAGGTTTGATGTTCTATTTCCCTAGGACCTATTAAGGAACCGTAATTTTGGTGTATTTGTTATTTAATTTTCGATTTGTTTTCTTTTGAGTATATTTTCTGTTTTGCTGATTTGACAGACATTGTTTTTCTCTCTGCACATGTTTTTGTCTGTTCAAAATGGCCAGTAATCATGGACTACTTGACTTTCTTAGATGACTTTGTGCCAAGACAGAATACTCCACAGAGTGAGGATGGAGGTCTACAGTCTCAGGTTCAGCTACTGCAGGACGAGGTTGCTGTACTGCAACTGGAACAAATCGAATTAATTTGTAAACACAATGTAGGAAAATACAGGGTGGTGCTTTGTGGTACTAGTGTAACTTATGTAATGGATCTTCTCTTGCGTGCTCATGAACTTCATGCGTTCTTGGGCCCGTGTGGCCGTTACGCACCCCAATCCCCGCAGAGAGTTTCTGCGATAAGAGAGGTTCACTGTTTCAAATGTTTGATGCCAGGCTTCACTTCGCGTAACTGCCCAATCTGTAAACTCTGGAAAGGACTGAATTTGTGCTCTGAAGGTTGCAAGGTTCTGAGGTTCCAAGTAGCCCGTTAAATACAGAGGCTGTGGCCCAAAGTGATTAATTCAGAATGAGGTCGGAAAACTTCAGGAGGGGGAGGACGTTTCAGAGAGGCAATCCTCCCCCGAGACAGTAACTATGCCTCACTTATTCGACACTTTTCAGTGTACTCAACCTGTTTTCGGTCATGTAGAAGACCTCACATCTTTATCGGTCTGGAACACTTCGTTCCGGGTTCAATTAAATTTTCATGGCAAGGTACTTGAGGCTACCCTGGATACGGGCGCTTCAATCTCGGCCATGCGAGCTGACATTTCTAATTTTGTTCAGGGAAATACTTTCAAGATGACATCTTGGCCAGCACCTGATTTGCAGCTTGCCAATGGGGCGATGTGTCGTCCATTTGGCCTAACTTGGTTGCATTTCGGTTTCATGGGCCAACGCTTTTATCATAGATTTGCGGTAGTTCAAAATATCTCAGCCCTTCTCATTTTAGGAATGGACTTTATGATGAGAGCATCCGTTGTGATTCATGTTCCGTCCAGAACGGTTGCTCTGGGCGATGTGCCCGTGGTCTCGGACGAGCTGGAGTCGCTGACCTTTCATTTGATTACCCCAGCCTAAAGTGTGTGGATGTTAGCCCATCTAAAGTGACTGCAAAAGTTAACAATGCAAGTTTTTCAGATAGAGAAAATAGTAAACTTGAAGAATTGTTGAGATCTTTCGATTAATTATTTGATGGTCATCTAGGCCACACATCTATGGTTGAACACAAAATCGACACAGGACAAGCGAGGCCAATTCATCTTGCTCCTTATTGCACTTCCCCTGCAAAAAAGGAATTAATCGAAGGACAAATTGAGATGATGCTGAAAGAAGGTATCATTGAGCCGGCGTCAGGTCCGTGGGCTGTGGCAGTTGACAATGTGCAAAAGCCTTCTGGAGAACCAAGATTTTGCGGAGACTACAGGGGTTTAAACCGGATTACAGTTATTGACTCATATCCGCTTCCAAGAACTGACGAATCTCTACATTTTCTAGCTAGAGGTACTTTTGTGTCCACAATCTACTTAGCAAGGGCTATTGGCAAGTGGCTGTTGATGAGTCGTCAAGGCCTATGGCTGCTTTTATTTTGCATTGTAGGTTGTACCAGTTCTGTGTTCTACCCTTTGGGCTATGTAATGCCCCTGTGACCTTCCAGAGCCTTATGAACACGGTACTGGCAGGCCTCATTTACAAATCGTGTTCTGTGTATCTGGACAATATTGTAGTTGCCTCACCCATGTTTGAGCAACACTTGATAGACCCTGAGGAGGTCCTTGCTATGCTTCAGTCTGCTTGTTGGTAAAATTTGAGATGTGCCAGTTCTGCAGATCAGAATTCATCTTCTTAGGGTATCAGATCACCAAGGATGGTATCCTTCCAGATGAGGATAATGTGAAGGCGGTCATTGATTTTATGACTCCGGGTAATGTTAAGCAGATTAGACAGTTCTTGGACCTAACAAGTTATTACCGGCGGATCATTCATGATTATGCTCACCATGCGAACCTCTTTTTGCTTTGACTAGGTCAAATGTGCCTTTTTTTGTGGATGACTGAGTGTCAGGATGCCATGGACTTTTTAAAGGGTAAACTGACGTCGGCGCCCATATTGAGATTCCCAGACTTTGAAATTACGTTCTACATCCACGCGGACACGTGCAACGTGGGTCTGGGTGCTGCTTTAATGCAGAGGGATGAGGATGGTAAAGACGTTGCCATGGCCTACGCTAGTCATGCCTTACATAAGTCTGAATGCCCTTATTCCACGCCTGAAAATGAGAGTTTGGCAGTAATTTGGCACTGGAATTCTTCAGACCGTACATTGAAGTACTACATGTGACTGTTTTTTCCGATCACAACATTCTGAAGTGGTTAATGTCACGGTCCAACCCCACGGGTCGGTTGGCTAGATGGTCGTTATGCCTCCAAGATTTTGATTTTGAAATTGTCCACAAGCCAGGCTTGTCAAACAGTGTTCTTGACAGCTTTTCCTAGGAATCCCCTGCCCTACAGTGCCAGTTGATTTTCTTAGAGATCATACAGTTCTGGGAAGTCTGGAATTGTGTGCCTTGCTGACCATGCTGTTCAAACACAGGGATCAATTGAGAGTCTTGCAATGGGAAGATCCAGACATTGCCAAGTTGTTAGGGTCAATAGAGAAAGATGAGGGTGAAAATTCAGGGGAAGATCCTCTGTTTGTTGTGCTGGAGGGTCTGCTGTATCACAAGGACCTGAAAATCGGGTGCACTCTTCATCCTATGAAACAGTTTAAGATTTACGCTCCACAGTTGGTGAGACGATCTTTGAAAGAGTATTTTCATGATCATCCAACAGCTGGCCATTTAGGGGAGACTAAAACAACAATGAGGCTTAGAAAGAGATTTTACTGGCCAAAATTGTTGACAGATGTAAAGAAGTATGTCAGTACTTTGCCACGGACACCCAGTGGTAATGCGTATATTCTTGTGTTTGTAGACTACTCCTCAAAGTGGGTAGAAGTTTGTGCGGTACGAGAAGCTACAGCTTTGGTTGCAGCTGGTAATCTACTCTCTGAGGTTTTTGCTCGACACGGCGCTCCAAAATATATGATTTCTGATCGGGGGTCTGTGTTCGTGAGCAAGCTGTTCAAACACACAGTGTCTGAGTTAGGGTCTGAACATAGGCTCACGACAGCCTATCATCCACAGACAAACGCCACTGAGCATGTAAATCGGACGTTGAAGTTGGCAATTAGGGCATATGTGGGTACAAAACATACCTCTTGGGATCGTTATTTGTTTCAAATTTGTTTTGCTTTGCGTACTGCCCATTACGAGAGTACAGGAATGAGCCCATTGATGGTCTTGTTATGTTTGTTATGATGGTCATTGATTGTTTATGAGTTAAACACACCACTTGATTTGATTTTTCAACCTGACAGAGGAGGAGATGATGTTCCGGGAGTTAGTTCATTGGACAACCTAAGACACTCACTCCGTGAAGCGTGTGATCATGTCAGGTCTTCACTTGAAATGAGTTATGTTAAGAGGAAATGCTATTATGATTGTAAACGTCAGTATGTTTCTTTCTCAATTGATGACTTTGGAGATTGCGGACCCATCCGAGGTCTGGCGCTATTGCTAAATTCACAGCAAAGCTTGCACCTTTTTATGCAGGCCCTTACCGTGTAACGCAGAAGCTCTCTGGTGTCAATTACAGACTTTCTGATGTGAATGCTGGTGGGGATGCAGGGGTGTTTCATTTGGTTAACATGGAGCCGTTTCGTACATGGGATGACAGTCAGTGGTCTAACACTAATTCTGTTGACTTGTCTGTTGATGTCGTGGATGAAAGTGTTTTACTTGATGACTGATTTTTGTCTGTCAGACTCTATCATCCTTACTGACCACGATAATGGTGATGAGTGTGAAAACGATGTGACGACTGTAGATTTTCCTTCAGCTGTTGGTTCTGACTGTGTGGAAGATGTGAGTCTGAGTAAAAGTGCTGGTGGTACTGCTGTTCTTGACTTGACTGAATGTGAGGATGAGGAAATTGGTAACCGGTGTAACCTCAGACCAAGACTTGCACCTAGAATTACTTCAGGGTGGGCCGAGACTAAGTTGACAAATGAGTTTCACACTGACCGTTTGGACCTGAGGTGAATGATTTTGTTTATTTTGAATCTGGTATATCAGGTTAATAAATTTAATTTTCTGTATTTTTTCACCTGTCAATGTTTTTTTCTACATTTCTGTAAGTGTAATGGGTTTTTGGAAAATAAATAAATAAATAAATAAATGTTTTTGAGAAAGTGTGCTAAAATTGTGTTTGTCCTGTATTTGTGAATTGCTTATTATTTTTGTGACACTAATTATAATTTTTTTGTGTCCATGCCATTAATAATGGGTAGCCTGATTTTTGTCATGTATGTAGGTGATCATTGTTTTTCCATGAATCTTTGTGATTTCTGATTGTTTACAACTTTCATGTATGAGGTTGTTTATTTTCTATTATGTCACAAGTTTATTGGCTGAGGACTGACATTATTTTTCCAGGGGGGCCTCTGTAATCCACTTTCGGGGATTATGGTAATTATGGGGTGTGATACAGCTGCACAGAGAGAGCGCAGACAGAGAGAGTGTAAGATAAGGGTGTGTAAAATGGAGGATGTGAGGAGATAGTTGCTCTCCACTTGTATTTCTTTTTGTTTTCCTTTTATTTTGTGTGACTGTGTTGGTTGTTATATGCTTCCCCACTCGCCTTAATTTATGTGGAGGAGGTAGCACTCTTTTTTTGGACATTTTATTAACTACAGGTTGAAATGCTAACACCTGTTTGTCTCGTGTGTCTCCTTCTCACATGAGTTATATCTATTTTCCCTCCTTGAGACACCTCTAACATCCATCCTCCATACAAAGTCATGTAGTTCCCCACACCCCGAGGGGGGGGGGAAGTGATGTAACTAGCATGGCAGCAGGCCGTGCCAGCCGCAGCCTATTCTCTCTATGTTTTCCCTCCACAGAGTATTAGATTCATCTAACGCTATTATATGCATCAGGGAAGGTGTTATTTTCCTTTCCTATGCTTTCAGGGGGGAGAAGACCCTGCAGAGACCACATCATGCCTGAAGGGGTGGTTAAAATGTGGCAAATTCATCACATTGGCTCACCAGCTGTATATGGGAGAGGTGCGGTGGTAGGTCCTGCCTCGAAGGGGAGGGGCTCTACAAACACAGCGACTGGGGCAGAGAAAGCTCTGCCCAAGTGAGATACGGGTCTTCCGACAGGGATGCCTGGGATGTCCGGGATGTGAGTGGCCCGCAGTGACCTCAGCTGCTGCTGACTCCAGAGGAGGAGATGGTGGGCCAGTTGCGACATGTGAGGAGATCGTACGCTGCCTTGGTAATTTATATATTCTACTGTCTCTGTGTTGTCTGACCGGACCAACACATTTTTGCCACGGATCAATGGCAATAGCCTCTGTACAGCATCTTAGTACAGCCAGTAACTCTAGGCAGTTGATGTGCCAACACAGCCGTGGTCCAGACCAGGAGCCTGCAGCTGTGTGCCCGTTGCACATGGCACCCCAGCCCGACTTGGAGGCATCTCTGGAAAAACACCCCAAAATCACTCCAGCCTGTAAAAACATGAGGTCCATCCAAGGGCCAAATAAGTGGCAGCTGACCGGCGCGATAACCACGCAACAGTGCCATGCCCATCTCGGTACCCGAGTCTGAAGCCAGTGCTGAAGCAGTCTCATATGCATCAACCTGAGCTGCGTGGCCACCGCCGTGGATGCCATATCACCCAGGAGCCTCTGAATGTGTTTCAGTGGGACCGCTGTCCTCCACCTGAATGACTTCAGGTAGTTCAGCACTGACTGTTCACACTCGCTTGTGAGGAGTGCTATCATCAAGACTGAGTCTATCCAACAGCAAATGCTTTTTTAGAGGTGAATTGGAACAGCAGTGGATTCAACTCACTGACACACAACCGCTCGCCTCTGAAGAAAAAATCTGAATGAGTGGTTGTGAGCCAGCTCCTTTTATACCCGTATGTCTGGGGGAGTGGCATGCAAATTTCACACGCCAATTCTCATTAGTGACCCCTAGTGTCAATATATCGACATAATGTCAAGTGAGTGACAGAAGGGGAACAGCATTCTCACATATGTGTTCGTTTTTTCTATTATGCAATGGCATCTTCAGTGGAGCAGTTGTTGCAGTACGCAAACTGCAGTGAGTCCAGTGAGGCAGGCAGCACAGAGCAAATGTAATCTCTGATTAGCCTCTCAAAGCATTTGCTGATGATGGGGTCAGAGCAACAGGACCCCAGTCATTTAAAGTTAAATTCCATCTGGACCCACGGCTTTACGGATATTCACAAGTCGGAAGGATCAGGTTACATCTGCTACAAAGACAGAGAGTGAACTAACCTCTGTAGCTTCTGCCACGAGAGCTATTGTTTCCCTCGAAACAAGCATAAAAGTATTAACCTCATCCGGGAGTTCATTGTGGAGTTTTTATTCCCTTTGAGTTCTGTGATGATGTTATTTCCACATGCTTCTAGAGTCAGTGGTGTTGAACTGTCCTTCAATCTTGTCCCTGTACTGGCGTTTGGCTGCTCTGATAGTTTTGTGCAGGGCATAACTGGCTTGTTTATGCTCCTCTGCATTCCCGGAATTAAAAGCAGAGGTCCGCACATTAAGAGCCACATGTGGCAGACTGGAACTTCTCCCAGTTCACATGATCAAAACAGTCCTGTATCATAGAATCTGACCAGTTTGACCAGCACTGGATCGTTCTGAGGGTGGTGCTTCCTGTTTCAGTTTCTGCCTGTAAGTGGACAGAAGGAAGAAGGAAGAGTGTTCCGATTTGCCAAATGATGGGCGTGAAGGGATTTGTAGCAATCCCGGAAGGGAGAGTAGCAATGGTCCAAATCCCAGTCCCCAGGTGTGTTGCAACTTATTTGTTGAAAGAATTTCTGTGTGGTTGACTTGAAGTTGGCTGTGTTAAATTCCCCAGTCACAATGAACGCGGCCTCAGGGTGTGCGGTTTCCTGCTTACTTATACTCTCATACAGTTCCTTGAGTGCCCGGTCTGCGTCAGCTTGTGGGGGGATGTACACAGCTGTGATAATGACCTCTGTGAATTCCCTCAGTGGCCAGAATGGTTTACACAGAAGCATGAGAAATTCCAGATCAGGAGAGCAGAAAGACTTGATAGAATGAACGCTCCTCTGATCAGAACCAGGATTTGTTGATCATAAAAAATATATCACCTCCTCTGCTTTTACCTGAGAGGTCTTTCAGTCTGTATGCTCAGTGCACAGAGAACACCATGGATCTGGAATCTCCTCAGTTTCTGTAAGGCAGAAAATGCAGCAGTCCCTCGTCTCTCATTGTAAAGAGATCCTCACTCTCAGCTCACTGAGCTTGCTGTCCAGAGACTGAACATTTCCCAGTAGTATACTGGGTAGCAGGGGGAATTTGCACAACGTCTTAGTCTGATGAGAATGCTGGCTCTCCTTCCCCTTTACCGGCTACATTTCCATAGTCCGGCTCCGCTGTCACGTTTGAAAACAGCAGGTTTACATTGAGGAATTTAAAGTCCTGTTTTCGGTGTGCTATTGAAGAACCAATGTCCAAAAGTTTTTGTCTATCATAGACAATAAGGCTGACAACATCCAAGACAAAAAACACAAGAACTGTAGACAAAACAAACTGCAATATTGGGTCGGAGCTCGCAGAGCAGCAGCCATACTCTTCGCCATCTTGAAGCATTGTAAGAGGTTCTGTTTTTGTATTTGGAATGGTATGGTCTGAAAAATCAACTATAAAGCATTACACAGATCACTTTTTTAGATCCCCAAACACATCTCTAAACCTAACCAATTATCAACAATATAAAACATATAACACACAGGCAAACATGGTCAAGTTTACATTACACTTTTAAATGGATATTTTTGAGCAACTAACCCCACCCTTGCCAACACCTAAGCCAAACCAATGACACTTCTATGCGTTTATTTTTATTTATTTTTTCCTTTCCATGCTCGCCTTTGGCTTGCTTATAAGGCTCTAAATACAAATATTATTTACATATTAAGGCACAATCTACAATCACATTTTAATCAAATTAAAATGATAAGACATTACAGCTATATTTTCTATTATAGCATAATTTCCTGTAAAGCTCTTTTGAATCAACGTCTGTTGTGAAAAACGCAAAATAAATAAAAATGACTTGACAACTTTAATCTCACGTGTCAGTTTACGTGTTAAGCTGGGCTCAAGTCTCGTTATTCTGAGTCCAAAGTCTAACGCTATTAGATGAGCTACTGCACAATATAATCATGTTGTAAAAAGAGTATAAATGTTGTTGGGTCTGTCACATAAGTGTTAAAATGTTTTGTTTTTCGAATGATGCGTAAGTGTTACGAAGTCATAACACAGCAGCAGTGTTGGGGTGTAACGGAATATATGTAATGGGAATACGTATTTAAAAATACTAAATATATTTAACTGTATTCCACTACACTTACAATTGAAATCATTGGTATTTAGAAGTACAGTTACATTCAAAAAGTATTTTGATTACTGAAGAGATTACTTTGCATTTCATTGTCATTTGTTTAATTTAACATTTTGTCCTTTCAGATGGAAAACATTTAAACATATAAATGATGCAATCCAAAGTGCATTTGAACAGTGGTGAAACACTTTCTTATGATGTGTTACATTCATACGAGCAGACAGAGTAATTTTGAAGTAAGTTCAGAGCAGAAGAAATAGAAATAAACCTTGTGTAAATTGTCAGCTTTACTCTAAGCTAAAATGCTATTTCTAGCCATTTTACATGCACGTTACCAGGCACGATCATATTTTTTATCAAGAAAATTCACATTTGATCATAATGATTTTTTTTTCTAGTAAGACCTTTGATATTAGGGCAAAAATCATATTCTTAATAATAATTTTTGTATTGTTTTCCTGTAAAAATATCTAAAAATCCTTAAAACAAGATCAATTTGATTTATCTTATTTTAGAAACAACACTGCATAAGATATTTAGGTTTTTCAGAGAATGTATTTTTAACATGCGTATTTTGTCTTACTGTACTGGCAGAGTTTTTATAGTCAAAACAAGTGAAAAAATATACCAGTGCTGAAGAAGTAATCCAAAGTACTTAGAATATGTTACTGACCTTGTGTAATCTAACAGAATGTGTTACAAATTACATTTTATAGCAGGTATTCTGTATTCTGTAATGATATCAAAAGTAACCCTCCCAAACCTGCATAGCATTGTGTGAGTAAAAATAAGTGTTTCTAAAGTCATAATCAGCCCTTGTACTTGTGATTTGCAGAGAGTTAATTTCACCAAGAAACAGCGGTGAAACGTATAATGCGGCATGTAAAACTCAGTTTGCAAAAATGTCGTTATATGAGACTAGGCTGCATTATTCCATAAACCTAATAAACCAGTTTAAAAATGGAAAATGGAATCAAAATGGTAATTTTACAGCATTATACATGGAGAAATTAACAGAAATTAATAGCACAATAATATCAGATATCAAGACAAATAGATTGTGTATCATGTCCAGGCCGGTGCTCTATCTTAAAGGGAAAGGCAGGTACAATGTTATTTATATGATAACATAATTTTATAATAAAATTAAAATTATTTTATTATTTAATGAACTTCATGTTGCTCCAAACCAATAATAATGTTTTCTTCTGTGGAATACTAAAGGAGATGTTAGCCTCAGTCACCATTCACTTTTATTGGATCTTTTTTTCATACAAAGTGAATGGTGACAGAGTCATTTTCCTCAGCATCTCCTTTTATGTTCCATGGAAGAAAGAAAATCGAATGGGCTTGGATCAACATGAGGGAGAGTAAATGATAACAGAAAATTCAACTTTGGGTGAACTGTCTCTTTAACAGACAAATTTGTGTTTCAGTTTTCCCATGTTTCCCTGAGTATATTGAGCATCTCTAAATGTGGCCCCACACATCTCCGTAATCACTCTCACACCTGACACCACCCCTCCCCCCTACTTCCCACCGTTGTCATAGCAACATGATCCAAGTGATCTTTCTGCATCATCTTGAGCATTGCTCTCTTTTCTCTGAGCCAAAGTGAGATCTCATCAACAGTGTGTGTGTGAACAACAATTTATGCTGTTTAACAATTCACCATGGAGGCTGCAAAAATGTTGTTTAAATTTTCAAAAGATTTTTTTTTCAAAAATACTTAAAAAGTATTTGCTAAATCTCTTCCTAAATACTTGAAAGGCAAGGCAGTTAACTATTCATTATCATGGTTATCAAATATCAAGTGTTTCAAACCCCACTGTGAGCCATTTTGTGTATGGTATGCTACATTCTGTAAGGTGCAGTTTGACCATTTTTGGTATGAACAGAACTGATATGAATATTATTCAAGCATTTATTTGATTGTAGCTTCTGTAAACCAAAATAAAACAACCACTTTTTGTTTGTCTTGCATCTTAAAATGTCATCTCAAAACTGCCCTTGTAACGTTGAGGCAGGCTGAAGACAGGAACAGACAATGACATATGAACTCAAGTGCAGTATTTATTAACAACGTGAAATCCAAAACATGAAATATGACATGAGATTTGACTTTGACAAGAATCATGAACTGACCATGATAAGACAAAACAATAACTGACTAAGGCAAACATGAGGGTTTAAATAAACAGATAAGGGTAACATGATAACATGACAACAAATAACAAGACTGAACAAATAACAAGATAACAAGATTAATAACCATAAACCAGTGAAAAGACAAGACTAATGAACATGATAAGATAATGACTATAAACTAGTGTTGGGTTCGAATCCACCTTAGTCGAGACAAGTCAAGTATAAATCTTTAAACAATTGAGTCCAAGTCCAAAAGGGGCCAAGCTGGAGTCCATAACAGGCTGAGTCAGAGTCAAGTATGAGTCCGAATGATTCTGTTCATGAATCTGAATTAAAATTGTAACCGTAAACTAAACATCAATATTTCATGCTTATTTTAACCTTCACAACTAAGAAAAACTATTTGTCAATATAAATGCAACAAAAACACCTCTGTTGCATTTCACATTCACATTTTATGATTAGTATCCTGCTGAACAATTTTAAATTGTTTCAGAATTTTTGTTGACATTTTAATTATTTGTTGTTTTTTCACCTCCACTCAAACATAGACTAAAGAAAATGAAAGCTGCGTACATCATTACAACCAGAGTTATTATTATTTTGAATTTTAATTTAGTATTTTTTTCTACTTTATTTTTAATTTGTCCATTTAATTTAGTTTAGTTTCTTATCTGTCACTCACTCGACGTTTTGTCGATGTAGTGACACTAGGGGTCACTCTTGAGAGCCAGAGACACCTCTGATCTTTGATAAAAGGCCAGTGGGAATTGCCATCGACCGCTCTTCTCAGAAGAGAAAAAATTAATGAGCGGTATGCACGCCCCCTCCTTTATACACGTATGTCCGGGGGAGTGGCATGTAAATACAGCATTGCCACTCCCCCGGACATACGTGTATAAAGGAGGGGGTGTGCATACCGCTCATTAATTTTTGCTCTTCTGAGAAGAGCGGTCGATGGTTCAGTGAGCTGAATTTCCCACAGCTTTCATTCTCACCTCTGCTGGATCCTTACGGCGCATTCAAATGGCTTTCTCCCCTCTCTGCACAGGTGCACTGCAGAGATTACCCCTGGGCACTTCAGCAGATCAACTAACAGCAGAGTATATTCTAAAAGAGCGGCACACTTCGGAACGTCTTTTTAAAAACGCGTCTTTTTAAAGATGCTCTTCCGGTTGTGTGTTATTCCTGGACGCGGTCAATATCTCTTGCCATCAGACAGCCACGATTGCTGTATTTTGTTCCTGGGCACCACACATGCTGACACATTTTTCGTGGATGCGTCATGTACTCAGTGCGAGGACATAACCATGGCAACGCTGCAGTCGCGGCACGCTTTCGTCAGAAAGCACACCACCCCAGCAGCTCCCTGCATCAGTCCTCCTACCTAAGTGTATGAGGTCAGCGCGGTGAGCACTGGGGGCGATTTTATGGAACACAATGGGACTACCTCCGCTGGGGAAATCCCAACAGACTCGTTTGCTCTGATTAGATGCTCGGATGAGTGCACAGGCTCGTCCCAGGGTGAATTCAACCTCTTGTTCTGTGCCTGCAAAGGTGATGAGCTCTCGAGCGCAGCATCGGAGAACGGGCTCATCCAGTCAGACACAGAAACCTTCGCTGGGCTTCCCCCCTCGGGCGTGGTCGCCCAGTCACAGGCGGACACTGAAATGATGGACATGCTTTCCCGGGCTTACAGCCATGCCCTGCCCCAGTGCCATTCTTCCCAGAGGAAGAGGAGCTGACAAGGTCGTGGGAGGCACCTTTCACTGCCCGGTCCCGATCTTTCGGCTCCCCCGCTCTCAATATCAATACCCTCGATGGCGGGTGGCCAGGGGTTATTCGGCAATGCCCCCAGTGGAAAAGGCACAAAGCTTCCATCCAGGGCCTATAGGCTTATGTCGTACCTGATGACCAGGGCCTATGTTGCCACTGAGCAAGCCACCTCTGCCATGACTCTCCTGAAAGCACACCAAGCTAAGGCACTGAAAGAGCTGCACAAGGGCAGTTTCGCCCCAGGATTGATGCAGGAGCTGCACTCGGCAACCGCCCTCGCCCTCCGGGTGACGAAGGTCACGCCGTGGTCTCTCGGGCGGAAGTTGTCCACTTTGCTGGTCCAGGAGCGCCACCTATGGCTTAACCTGGTCGAGATGCGAGAGGTCGACTAGACACGCTTCCTGAACTCACCCATCTACCAGGCCATCCTATTCGGTGACACCGTCGGAGACTTTGCCCATCAGTTTTCGGCAGTGAAGAAGCAGACAGAGGCTATCCAACATATCCTGCCCCGGCGTGGCTCAAGATCCCGCACCCCATCTGCACATCTGCGCCTGCTCCGCCTCAGCCCGCCCCTGTGGCCCTGCCCCAGCATCGAGCCCCCCACAGGAAGCAGATGCCAGCCATCTCACGGCCACCTGCTAAGAGTTTTGACGTGGCTTGCGCTCTCCAACCCATCACGATGGCTGACCCGGACCATCCGACTCGGCTACTCTATTCAGTTCGCCAGGTGTCCACCCAGGTTCAGTGGCATCCACTTCACCTCGGTGAATGGCGAGAATGCCGCCATCTTGCGTGCGGAATTCGACACCCTTCTGTGGAAGCGTGCGATAGAGCCTGTCCCTCCGGCCATGAGAATGATTGCATCTAAAAGATGCTTATCCTACTTTCACCTTCTGTGAATGTAGCTTTAGCCAGGAGGATTTGATGTCATCAAACAGTGTCCAACGGTCATTGGGTGTTTTGACCCTGAACTGCAACACCTTCCTGTTGGTGGGTCGACAGTGGTGGCCAAATCACTGCCCATCTCCTCCTCTTGGCTTCCAGCTTGTCTCCTCTCTCCTGTTCCATAGCCAACAAGAGGTTCTTTCTGCTGCCTCCCCATCCTGCAAACTGCTCTCTTCCTCTCCTTTCCTGTCATTCCAATGACTGTGAAAATTCTCCATACTGACAGGGCAGGAAATCCTCTACAGCCAAACTCGACTGGGAACAGCCACTCCTGCCATCCTTTCTCCCGACATTCTTGCAAAATATCCTGTTATTTGGCACTCTTTCTTTCAAAGGCTTGGTCACACCCTTCTTCCCATGGGACTGTAAGTTCGATCAGGATGATCTTCTTGTACTCCTCAGACCACAGGACCACATCTGGCCTTAGGTTTGTCTGGACGACCTGGGGGAACTGCAGCCTTCCTCCTAGGTCTACCTTCATATCCCATGATTGGGCCTTTTGTAGTAGGTTGTTTGTTGTTTTTACTGTGGTTAATGGCTTTACTCCCTCTCTCACAAATTTGATCAATGGTGTTGGTTTCCTGTGTGTTTGGTGTTTCTTGCATCTCTTCTGCTCCAGGGTGTTAGCAAGCGTCATGAGCACCTTATCATGGCGCCATCTGTATCTTCCCTGGATGAGTGCTTTTTTACACCCTGACAAGATGTGTGACAAGGTGCCCCTCTCCCCACAAAGCTTGCACAGTGGGTCCTCTCATACCCCTCTTGTGAAAGTTTGTTGGAGTTGGGAGCGTGTCTGTGGCACGGTGGAGGGCGGGACCGGCGCGTGATTACGCACGCCCGGTCCCGTATTAGGCTAATTACGCCGTCAAGAGGGATAAAGGCCACTCGCGGACGGTGATCGGGAGAGAGAGCTCAATTACGGACGTCCGTCTTATTATGTGTTTGTCTTTTGAGTTCTCCATTAAACTTTTAAGTTATACGTTAAGCCGGTTTCTCGCCTCTTCCTTGCCCATGAATATGATCTGTTTTACATTGGTGCCGAAATCCGGGAAGGAAGAGGGATACGCCATAGCGGAGTTCTCGCCACTTCTCCACCCTCTACAGGACAACAGCCGTGCCTCTCCGGGCAGATCGGAGGCAGTCCTCAGCCCCTGGCGGACGGAACGCCCCGTCGCGTTCCCAGGGTGTCGAAGGGGCCTCCCCCCGCCCCTGGCAGCGGTTCTCCCGCTCCAGGCGGTCGGCGGCGAGCCCCTCCCCGCACGCGGTCGGCAGTCTCCAACCCCGCCGCGTTCCAGCGGCCAGTAGGGAACTCCCCCGCCCCTGGCAGCGGCCCTAACCGCTCCAGGCGGTCGGCCAGGAGCCCCTCCTCCCCTCGCGGTCGGCGGCCGTTCCTCCGCGTCCAGGCGGCTGGGCTCCTCCGTCCCCCGGCAGATGGCCGCGGCTGCTCCATTGAGAAGTGGCGAGAACTCCGCTACGGCGTATCCCTCTTCCTTCCCGGGTATCGGCACCAATGTAAAACAGATCATATTCATGGGCAAGGAAGAGGCGAGAAACCGGCTTAACGTATAACTTAAAAGTTTAATGGAGAACTCAAAAGACAAACACATAATAAGACGGACGTCCGTAATTGGCCTTTATCCCTCTTGACGGCGTAATTAGCCTAATACGGGACCGGGCATGCGTAATCACGCGCCGGTCCCGCCCTCCACCGTGCCACAGTGTCATACAGCAGGAAGTATATGCGGAAAGGCTCCAGTTTCCATAGATCCGCCCATGTTATTTTCCTCTTTGGAAGGTCCCATTTGGTCCAGGATCCCTGGGATGCTAGCTCCACTGCCCTTGATCTTCGTCCTTCCTCCTCCAGATTCCGTACTTCCTCTTGGATCATGGCTCTTCTCTACTTGGTATCTGTCTTCCCCATTGTTGGAAATGGGAAGTTCCGAGGCCCTGTCTCCCTGTGCATGGCATTCCAAAAATGTCACGTAGTTTCAGCATACTTTCTGCTTGTGTGACAGAGGTATCGGCTACCCACTTGAGTCCTGATCTTGTAGTAATGCCTGCATGTCTGACTTGTTCATCCTGGGTGTCTCTGTATGTCATTACCAAGCTACACTTTGCCACCTTGATTTCCTCCACCACTGATGACAGAGGAAGCTGGAGCTGTCCTGGTCTTATGTATAGGCCTACTGAAGTAAAACTTGGAGGGATTCCCAGCCATCTTCGGAGGAACTTGTTAATCTTCCTCTCCACTCCTTCCACACTTGTCATAGGAATTTCATACACTGTCAGCAGCCACATCAGTCTCGGCAGCAGTCTGTGTTGGTAGAGCCATGCTTTGAATTTCCCCGGAAGTCCTGATCTTTCGATCCTCCTCAGCCATTCCTCTGACTGCTTTTCAGTGTTGGTGATGTTGTTCCTGTCAGTAAGTGAGTCATCAAACCACTTTCCAAGGCATTTGATTGGATTCTCCTCTATTGATGGAATATCCTCTCCCTGCACTTGCAGCTTAAACCTATTTATCAGTTTGCCTTTTCTGATCTCCATACTCCTGGATTTCTTTGGCTTAAACTTCCAGCACTGTTAGCACCCACCTCGCCTCCATGGGTTGTGGTTGTTACAGTGAGATCGTCCATGAAACCTCTTATTGGGGGTTGTTGGATACCCGATTTCATTTTTGGTCCTCTGTTTTCTTTCCCAGCAGCTGTTACAACGAGTTTCATTCCCATAATAAAGAGGATGGGGGGAGATTGTGCCTCCAGTTATGATTCCTTTTTCCAGGTCTTGCCACTGAGTTGTAAACTGGGCTGTTTTGAACCGTAACTGGATACCTCTGAAGTAACTGGAGGATCATTCCCTTGATGAGCAGAGGGATGTGGTAATGGTTCAATGCTGCATAAATTAGGGCATTTATGCAGCATTTCTAGGGCATTTATGCACCTTTCTGGATAGAGGTGTCAATGTATCTGTTCTCTGTCATGTACGAAGTCAACCTTTTAGCCAGCACTGAAAAGAAGATTTTCCCTTCTACACATAGAATTGAGATAATTCTGAATTGGCTTATAGTTGATGAGTTCTCTTCCTTTAGCACAAAGCAGCCTTCCGCCTTCTTCCGACATGTTGGAATGGTGCACTTTTTCCAGATCCTCCGGAACAGCTTCCACAGCCTCTGAAGGAACATCGACCATTTCGTATATACCTTATATGTTATGTCGCTTGGGCCAGGGGCAGATCCTGTTCTAGCCTATTTCACCACCTCTTGGACTTCCTTCCAAATGGGTTCGCTTATGTTGAGCTTTTTGTCAGGTGTTTCAGCTCTATAGATTTTTGGGTTAGCATCCATAGCTTGGTTTCTGGACGTGTCATTGTGGGTCTCCCTCAGGAACCCCTCTACATCTTCTCTGGGGCTGCTCAGTTTCCCAGATTTTGCTTCACCCAGCAGTGATCTGGTGAACCTGAAAGGGTCTTTGGTGAACTGAGCTCTTTTGTTCTCCCTCTCCTTCCTCTGCTTCCGAGTGCTTTCTGCTCTCCGAAGCCGGCAGAGACGTTCCCGGATTTGACTCGTCAAGTCCTTGATGCCTTCCCTTTCTTCAATGGGGCCTCTTTTAAACTGTTTATTGAGAGCTTTAATTTCTTTCCTCAAGCTGTGGATTTCTCTTTCTCTTCTGCTTGGCTGCTTTGCAGTTTTTGTGTTAACCTTCTTATCCTCCATTCCAAAACGCTCTCTTGCCAGATTGTATGTTATTGTTGTGAGGGCTTTGACTTTCCACTCAACTGTCCCTGCTAACGTGACACTTTGTCAAGATCTTGGTCTAATTGGTGCCATTCCTTAGTATTGCTCATCTTGGGCCATTTGATTCATTCTCTCGCAGGGTGGGTTTGACTTCAGGGGTGTTGTCGGGTGGATCCCTCCTGGGGAATTGAGGTGACACAGGTGCTGATTGATCTCCAGTACTGTGGGGTGCTTCCTGCCTTGAGTTCTCCTTTGTCTCACCAGATGCTACCACTGTTCCACACTTGGTCCTGGCTTGGTGTATTTTAAGCCCTTTTGCGGACAAAATGAAGAACGGTTTTAGGTGGTTGGTTGCGACCAATCTTGGACCTACGAGTACTGAATCAGGCTTTTGCAAAAGCAGATTCTAGCGAGCGTCCGACATCAAGATTGGTTCGCGGCTGTAGACCTGAAGGATGCATACTTCCACGTCTCAATTCCATCTCGACATAGACCATTCCTGCAGTTTGCATTCGAGGGTCAGGCGTACCAGTACAAAGTCCTCCCTTTTGGCCTGTCATTGTCTCCTCGCGTCTTCACAAAGGTCATGGAGGCCGCCCTTGCCCCATTAAGGGAAGTGGGCATTCGCATTCTCAACTACCTCAACTCGGCTCTCGCACCTCAGCCGGCTAGAACTTTGGGTCAACTGGGAAAAGAGCAAGCTCCTCCTGGTTCAGAGCATCTCTTTTCTCGGTCTGGAGTTGGACTCAGTCTCAATGATGGCGCTCCTCATGAACAAGCCTGCCTAGTCAATGCTTACCTGTTTGAAGGCGTTCAGACAGAAGACGGCGGTTCCACTGAAAATATTTCAGAGGCTCCTGGGGCATATGGCATCATCGGTGTGGCCACACCACTAGGGTTGATGCATATGAGACCTCTTAAGCACTGGCTCCAGACTTGAGTCCCGAGATGGGCATGGTGTGGCGGGACACATCACATTGCAACACGCCGATCTGTCACCGCCTTTTCAGTCCCTGGAATGACCTCACATTTCTACGGGCAGGTTCTCCCCAAGACGGGCTGGCATGCTGTATACAATGGGCATGCAGCCGCCGGCTCCTGGACAGTCCCACGGCTATGTTGGCACATCAACTGCCTCGAGTTGTTGGCAATACTGCTCGCCCTGCGGAGGTTTCAACCATTGATCCAGTGTGAGCTTGTGCTGGTTCAAACAGACAACACGGTTATGGTAGCATATATCAACCACCAAGTCGGTTTACACCTCCCTCGCATGTCACAACAAGCCCACCGTCTCCTCCTCTGGAGTCAGCAGCACCTAAAGTTGCTGCAAGCCACTCACATCCCGGGCAACCACAGTGGATGCATTGTCACGGCAGGTCACCTGCAAGGGAGAGTGGAGACTCCTCCCTCAGGTGGTCCAGCTGATCTGGAGTCGATACGCGCAGGCATAGGTAGACCTGTTCACCTCCCCAGAAACATTCTATTGCCCACTCTGGTACGTCCTGACCGAGGCACTCCTTGGTATATATGCGCTGGCACACAGCTGCTTGGACTATACAAGTATACGTTCCCCACAGTGAGCCTGCTTGCACAGACCCTGTGCAAGGTCAGGGAGGACAAGGAGCAGGTTGTCCTTGTTGCACCCTACTACCCCACCCAGACTTGGTTCTCGGACCTCACGCTCCTCACATCAGCCCCTCCTGGCAAATTCCCCTGAGGAAGGACCTTCTTTCTCAGGGTCAGGGCATCATTTGGCACCTGCAACCAGACATATGGAACCTCCATGTCTGGCCCCTGGACAGGACGCCGAAGACTTCATTGACCATCACTCTAGACGCCACCTCTACGAAGCACCTGTATGCCTTGAAGTGGCATCTGTTCACTAAGTGGTGTTGTTCCAGATGCGGAAGCACTGTCTCCAAACAGAGGATCGCCCACTGGATCATTGACATCATAGTTATGGCATATTACACAGGGCTACAAGCCCATTCTACCAGGAGTGTTGCGGCCTCTTGGGCCCTGACCAGTGATGCCTCTCTTACAGACATTTGCAGAGCAGTGGGCTGGGTTGAGCAGGTTTTGTCCCATGTCTTGGCAGGACAGGTAAGTCTGGGACAGTTGGCTGGGTATATTGCTTGTGCATAGCGCCTTTCACCTCCACTGAGCTGAAGACATGCGCCGTTAACTCCCAGTAGTGTTCACAAAATGTGTTCCCTGGATGATTTCCTCCTAGCCCTGTGGCAGACGAGTTTGCAGAGAATCTCGCTGCAGAGTTTGTGGTGGCTTGTGTTCCATGCAACCAAGGCAAGGTTCCTCACCAGTCACCTCTAGGCTTGCTATATCCTCTCTCCATACCACTCCAGCCCTGGTCCCACCAGTTCAAGGATTTCATCACTGGACTCCAACCATCCCGAGGTAACACTACAATCCTAGTCATTGTGGACAGATTCTCTAAAGCATGTCATTTTATTCCCTTGCCCAAGGTACCCTCCACCAAAGAGAATGCTGAAATTGTAATTAACCAAGTGTTTCGAGACTATGGTATTCCACAGGACATTGTTTCCAATAGAGAAGATCTGCTCTCTTTTCTGGCGAGCATTCTGTCGACTACTCGGGACAATGGTGAGTCTATCCTCTGGGATCCATCCCAACTCTAACAGACAGACAGAGAGGCCACACTTAGGTGCATGGCCGCCCACAATCCCTCTACCTGGACATCTTTCGTCATGTGGGCTGAGTATGCACACAACACACTAAGTTCCTCTGCCACTGGAATGTCTCCCTTTGAGTGCCAGTATGGATTCTCAACCCCCACTGTTTCCAGACTAGGAGGAGGAGGTAGGAGTTCCTTCTGCTCAGTGCTTTATCCACCATTGACGCCAGCTCCTCCAGTGCTCAGAGCAGTACCAATGCCAGGCCAACCACCGTCGATGCTCTTTTTCTCTCTTAAAACCTGTCTTGTCTTCTTCTTTTGCTTCTGCGGACCTTCTTCTCCACCTCATATGATCGGCGATCAACCAGCTTATAAAGTACAACAGATACTGGTTTCTCGTTGGGTCCGAAGGTCCCATCGATATCTGGTGGACTAGGAAGGCTACGGGTTGGAGGAATGCTCCTGGTTTCCTTCTCGAGACATCATGGACCCCAATCTGATCAGACAATTCCATGCTCATCCAGATTGTCTCGGAGGGAATGTCAGGAGACTGTCCTGTCAGTGTTTTGGTTTTGTTGTTCCTCATATTGTACACTAGATGTCCCCATTGTGTTCTCCCTGTGTTTCCCTTGCTTGATTGTCATAATTAATTTCACCTGTGCCTCGTTTTCTGTAATGTACATAAGTTGCTGTTTTTTTGTTCACTCGCTGCTCAGTTTTTGTGAGTTAATGTTCTGTTCTTTGTGTCTCTGTGGATTACTGCCTCTCTTGCTGGAATACTTTTGGAATTACATTTTGTTCTTTGGATTTATGTTTTTTGGATACCCTTTTAGATTTAACACAGCCGATGAACTTTGTTAAACTTTTACTTTTGGAATCACTACTGAACTATCATTTAGATTTATTAAAGACTTTTTTGTTTTATCCCTGACTTCCTGTGTTCTTTGCAACTTGGTCCATAAATCCCATTCCAAACTCAGTTCCCTCAGCTTTGTGTTACCCCTGAGCCTGATAACAACAGGCTTATTTTATCTGCTGATGATTTATATGACAGTAATTTAGCTCAAAAAGGGAATTAGCAATTGATTTGGGGAATATTAAAAGAATCAGCGTTTATGACCGATCAAAGTCTTCAGCCAGAAATGAGTTGATCGGAACGTAAGATTAATTCTTACAGTTATACTACTGTCATGGCCATTGAAAATAATATCACAAATAGATTAAAATACTGTTCATGAGCATGTAGTTTAGGATCGACAGATATCAAGGGACCCATATGAGTTAATCAAATACACAGTCAACTCCTTTTTGAATAAAAATTAGTCTTGATTAACTAATCTACAACAGCCAACTAAACTAACAAATGAAAAAACAAACACATAGACAAACAAACATAAACATGGTTTGTCAGTGAGCTTTGACAGAAGATGAATGGAAAGTTAACCGTAACAGAAAAAAAGTATATAGACCTTGCCTTGAACAAAACTTAATTTAGTATGACATGATTTGAGATCTGGTTATTCAAATTATTTTAAAGAAAGCATCAGATTTCAGTGAAAGTCTTGAGGTACTTGTGTTGTTTGGCACTGAAGTCAATGTCCTTTGACTTGGCTTGTGGAAGGTCTTTGTCTGTTGCGTCAATGGATGGATGATGGAATGACCAGGTGGAAACCCAGAAGTGAGGTCTCCCACAATGGAGACTCTGGACTTCCCAGTACAGAGGTCAAAGTGTGTGTAAGCCGTAAAGCAGAGAAGAGAGAAAAGGGTTGTCCAGGCTGGTGTTTTCACCCCTTCGGTTTGTTCACACCCCAAATAGGCTCTAAGCTAATCAGAGGCAGCTTCCAGAAGACCTTTGGTTTCAGAGTGTCCTCCCCTTAAGATAATTCATTTATGGCCTTTGCTCTAAGGTTTGTCAGTTTCCCCACTCAAAAGGTAACCATGAATTTCATAAGAAAAATATAACTGCAAATTACCCAAATATACTTCACACCATCATTATGTAATTTAAAAGACAATCAATTACATACCAAACACTTGTACTTTCTTATTAAATTACAGTTATAATTCTGTTATTTTGCATGATAAAACTTCAAACAAATTAGTTATTGAGTTTTAAACATGGAAAATCCCTTACACATTTTGAGAAACATAGTTGCCAGGGTTATCATCTGCATAAGATGCATTCGTCAATTTCTGACACACGGCTGTATATTTGGATAATAGTGAAATATAAAAAGTCCAAAGTCCATGTTAAATATCCATGAATTAAGCTTTATGCGAGATGATAAGCCAGAAACATGCCTCATGATTAGCGTAATAATTTTAAGTCTCGAGTGTTGGTTATACAGAAGAACAACAGAATGTCTTTGTCCTGAAATTCCCATGACAGCCATTGGGAAGTTTCTTCAGCAAATGCTCTTATCAGTCTTTTTTCTGCTTCTCCCTTGCTTGCACCAGTCTGAATACCCTTACAGTTTAGGAGAAATTCAGTGTAGATTCTGTATTTATGTCATTCTGTGTAGAATTGTTCAAATTCTCTTCTGCCTCAAAATCCTACAGGAGAGGACCCGGAGACCAGGGCAGATCAGTCGGACAGGTTGGAGCTGGCTGAGGACCTGGAGACCAGGGTGGACCAGGCAACAATGGTCGATCCGGCGGACAGCCGGGAATGTGGCCAGATGAGGCATCGGGGAATGGCAAGCCTGACGAGGCAGCGGGGAATAGCAAACCTGACGAGGCAGCGGGGCATGCTGGACTCTCCATGCGCTGCCTCTGGGATGGACGAGTCTCCAGGCTCTGGCTCATGGAATGTGGCAGGCATGGGCGCTGGTTCCTGGACTCCGGCAGGTGTGGTGGAGGACTCAAATGTGGTGGTGGACTCTGTTGTGTTGCACACTGTAGGAGAGCCACGTTCATTGTCAGCCACTCCCACAGTAAATGACGAACCACTGAATGGCATGGCAAAGTTAATATAATCTTGGAAAGCCCAATCTATTCCCCCTTGATGCATCAGGGAATAAATGGGCTTGTTTAATCTGGCATGAAAGAACAGTTTGAGGGAGACCTCATGGAACTCCTCCTCAAAATCCTTGATGGGTCGGTTCCCCTGATGCTGAAAATAATCATGAACTGACCATAAAAACACAAAACAATACCTGGCAAAGGATAAAGGTAAACATGCAGGTTTAAATAGACAGACAAAGGTAACAAGATAACATTACAACCAATCACAAGACTGAACAAATAACAAGATAGCAAGACTAATAACCATGAACTAATGAAAAAACAAGACTAATAAACATGATAACAATACAATGACTATAAACCAATGAGAACAATACACATGAAAAATGAGAATCACATGACAGACAGGATATAGGAAGTCAATTTCAAAATAAAAGACATAAATGAAGAACATGAATCAAAACATGAACAAAAGCAAACATAAACATGACAGCACTTTAACGCTCAGACCAAATTTCTATCCAATAAAAAGGTAACTATTCTCCAAATATAAGGATCTGTATTGGTTCAATATTTAATTTGTTTCAGCTCTCTGTTCATTTTACATTGAACAGACTTGCTGGAGTCAACTGCAACAATTAGCATTTGAAAATGCTGGCCATGGCTGTTGACTGAGCATGCATAATGAATAGTGTTTGAAGGAAAAACATCTCAGAGAGCACAGCTGAGATGTATTTTGCACCATGGGCTGATGATATGCATTGATTCTGCTTTACTAATTCACATTTAAATTCAATCACAATATAACATTTCACTGCAAACTGTCAGCCCTGTTACCCCAGCTCCATAATATGTATATCAAAGAAGGAAAAATAAACCAATTTATTGTTGGAATGATGCTGCAGTTGACCAATAAATCTTTTATAGCTTCAGATTTATAGTTTCATTTGGGTGGCACTGAAATAACAAACCATCTGATGGTTTCAGCAAAGACAGGATTAAGAACCAGCTAATAGGACAACAGAGGCTGTAACTGCCACCTTCACTGCTAATGACGTTGGTCACTGGGTTTGCCTTGTGATTCAGTTTTGAAATGTAATTTGGATGTCTCAGTGGTCTGGTTGGATATTGTGTCGATCAGATATCTACATATGTTCTTCATGACAGTTTATAAAATGATTGCATAATTTTACTGAAGTCTTGAAGCCAAGTCCATCAACAAGAACAAGCTTGCAAGAGAGAAATAGAAAAAATAAAAAACAAAAAATCTAATTTCTTTTCAGCCGCATCTCTCTCGGTTGGTCAAAAAAAACAAATTCATTCTTTTTCAAATGCCTCTTTCAACCCTTGTGTTTCCACTGCTCTCGTCTTTACATTTTGCAGTTCAGAGGCTTCCTGACACAGTACTCAGAGATATTGATTTTACTTTTTAGTTTATAGCCATTCAGAGTAATTTCCTAAATTAGGATTATGGCAGCAGTGTTTGAAGTCACGGGCAGAAATCCTGTAAGTTTCAATTTGCCTGAATGAGCTTTTGAACTGATCAGAATTTCTGAAGGTCTGAGAAATAATTTCATATAAATTTAGGAGAGAGCTGTAAATAATAGGATTATACTTTTTATCATTTTTGAGTTTGTGAGGAACATTTGACAAAGTGTTGTTCAGTGATTCACAAACATGGGATACTTAAGCAGGTTCCAGCGGACACTTGGGAAGAGTATTTTAAAGCACAAAATCCAAAATCAAAGTAAATGCAGATCTAAAATAACAAACACAGACATACATTGAACAGTATGTATGACATAAATGTAGAAATGTAAATTTCTCAAAAACACATATAAACAGTGTATACATAATATAATTGCAGAAATATGTTGAAATATAAGTATTTCTCAATCTACTTGCAATCGCATGGGAAGTGCAAAAACTAAACTCTTTTTAAATCTGCTTTAATGAAATTTGCCATGCTTAGTGTTACATATGTCCATGTGTTTTTGCCATATGCAACAAAAAATACTGTATGTCCACTAAAATAACATGAACACATTTTAGGCTCATAGGTTTGGAAGCCTTGCTTATGGGTCTATAGGGTACCTAAGGGGGAAAAAGGTGGAAAAAAGTTTAGTTGAGCTCCAAATAAAAAATAAAAAAAGTAGGTAATTCTGTGATTAGGGCATGACTGGGCCATAATGGTGCATGGCCGGTGCTGAATCAGCTGATCAGCGGGAGAGCAAGATAAAGGGGAGCCGGAGGCACCAGTTCTAGAGAGATGCACGTGCGTGCGTGCGTGTGTGTGTTAAGTTATTTATATCATTATAATAGGAGTGGTTCCATCTGCCAGGGGCCAGATGACATATTGCCGTCCGCTGGGTTGAGCAGCAAGCTGGCATTGGCCAGAGGGTGGAGGAGTGCTCATCTCTCCCTCAGGTTCACAGGAGGTGGGGTGGACCACCGGCTGACAGAATGGATGGAAGGGCAGCGTCTCCCCTCCATATGGGGGGGTGGCAAGGAGGATATGGCCGGGCCATAATGGTGCACGGCTGGCGCTGAATCAGCTGATCAGTAAGAGAGCAAGAAAAAGGGGAGCTGAAGGCACAAGTTCGAGAGAGAGAGAGACGCACGCGGCCGCAGTGCATGTGTGTTTGTTTATGTTTTATGTTGTTTTAAGTTCATTTATATCATTAAACCTTACGTTTACTGTTCAGCCAATTCCTGCCTCCTCCTTGCCCATCCTTTAACTGTTACAAATTAATTTTGAGGCTTTTTTTTTGGCCCTATTTCTCTTTATCATGCTGTGTTTTCTTCAATCTTTCTTTTTTCTGGCGACTGATATTGATTTTCAGTGTTGCTTCAAGACCAGAACCACCTGCAGCTATTAGCACCATTGACCATTATTTGCAATTTAACTTTAAATGCAATTTAAGTCAATTTAAATGCAAACTGGGGAAAAGTTCAAACATTGCCATTAACATGGGTTGTATTTCAAGAAGTACAAATTTATAAACACTTGCTGGCTGTACAATTAATAAGTCTAAACTAAAAGTATCATGTGCAACTGGCTGCAAATAATGTATTTGTCTAGTCTTGTTTTGTCAAATAGGAGTCAGTAGCTGTGCAGCTGGAGACAGGTGTATTATTAGAATAATGGGTTGCACACACAGCATGTAAAAATTTGTCAGGATATAGTCCCTTCTTCTGCTCTGAAAATAAATGTATTGCACCTTGTAAACTTTTAAACCATCTCACTCTGAGCAGCAGTTATTCCAGTCAGCCATGGGAGGTCTGTATGGTCAGTATGCCGAGCTTGTGCTTGCTATCGATTCCTTCAAATCAATACACACTGCACAATTATACAAATAATAGTGTTTGAAGCATAAGAGGTGAAAGCTCATTTTTGGCCTTCATATGCATTTGCCAATATGACACAAGCAACTGACTGCAAATTCTGAATTTTACTTTTAAACCATGAACAGTAGTTCACCTAGTACTTATGGTGAAGATAAGAGAACTCTTAAAAAAAAAAAAAATTCTTATATGTACAACATGTCCATGGACTTTCTTTTAAACATGATTTGAGGTTAAAATGAATGTACTGTATTGTCGAGTGTACAATTTTCACTATTTTAATCACTTTTTTGCCTTAACTCCCTCATTTTAAATGGATCCTCTATGTGAAAAAGTATAAATATTCCTTGTAGTCTTTCAATTGATATGAGGTTATAAATGTGGCATGCATTATCATAGAAATATTCAAAACTTAAAATAGTTTTTGATGGAGTATAGCATATCACACTACAGGCCAAGTCAACAAAAATTATTTAATGTCTCTACCCATATGCACTACAACAATTAATCAAGATAAATTATATAATATATATTCTTTTTTAGTTCCTTGGGGCCAAAGGTTATTAATTAGTTCTAAACAATGTTAATAAAGTAATTAGTTGAATTTTTCTTTCTGATTAACCCTTTTCATGACAAAGAATTTGACCGTTTTCAAAGTGAGGTGAAATTAAGCTTGAGAAGGTAATTAAGGCCTAAATTAAATGGATTGATGTAGAGACTGATGTTAGAGTTCCATCATAAATAAAATGACTAGTCTTAGTATTAATATAATTATTTTAGAATGCAAAGTGAGCAATGCAAATGAGTACTCTGTTGTAATGTTGTATTCTGCAGCACTTTTATCCACAAATTTGAGTTTGAAATTATTTCATTACATTAAGGAGATGCTGTCCACCTGCTGGTCAGTTTGGCAAACTGCATCCATTGCTAGCCAGAATAAGTTATGTATCTCAGCGCTTAACTAACTTATAGTCTTATTACTTTAAGTTTTTCTCCACTGCACTTACAATAGTGTATAATGTATTAAAGGACAATGACTGATTGAACCCTGCTATTGTCTTAAGAAACTGCCTTTTGACCTTTTAGTCATTTTTGACCCATACCGAAAGCCATTCTAAATGCAAAAATGGATTAGTGTACAATAGCACCAAAGACCCCTCCTTACTGAAAATCTGTTTCATTGTGGCCAACATGTATAATGATAAAGGGAAATGAATACTAATTGAGAAAAGTAATTTTAAAATTTTACTTAAGGCAAGGCAAGGCAAGTTTATTTATATAGCACATTTCATACACAATGGTAATTCAAAGTGCTTTACATAGTAGAAATTAAAAAGAAAAAAAAACAAGAATAATAAAATAAGAATAATTAAAATAGTTTAGAATAAAAGATTTTTTTAAAAATCTAATAAAACACAGTACAAACAGTCGGACACACAGTGGCACAGTGCTCATTCAGTAAATGCACAGCTAAACAGATGTGTTTTGAGTCTGGATTTGAATGTGACTACTGTAGGAGCACATCTGATCTCTTCTGGAACCTGGTTCCAGCTGCGGCTGGCATAATAGCTAAAAGCAGACTCTCCTTGCTTAGAGTGAACCCTTGGTATTTCTAGCTGATGTGATTCTAATGATCTGAGTGATCTGATGGGTTTATATTCAGTGAGCATGTCTGCAATATATTGAGGTCCTAGCCCATTGAGTGATTTATATACCAGTAATAATACTTTAAAATCAATCCTAAATGAAACTGGGAGCCAGTGTAAAGACCTGAGGACTGGTGTGATATGTTCATATTTTCTGGTTTTGCTCAGAATTCTGGCAGCAGCGTTCTGTATGAGCTGCAACTGTCTTATGGTCTTCTTGGGAAGGCCCGTGAGGAGTCCATTACAATAATCCACCCTGCTGGTGATGAAAGCATGCACAAGTTTCTCTAGGTCTTGACTGGAAACAAAGCATCTAATTCTTGCAATATTTTTCAGATGATAGTATGCTGATTTAGTTATTGCTTTGACATGACTACTGAAACTAAGGTCTGACTCTAGAGACACACCAAGATTCCTGACTTGATTTTTAGTTGTTTGACCCCTAGCGTCAAGGTATGCATTCACCTTGAGAACTTCATCTTTGTTTCCAAACGCAATGACTTCAGTTTTGTCTTTGTTTAACTGAAGAAAGTTTTGGCACATCCAACTGTTTAGTTCATCAATACATTGGCACAGGGAGTCAATGGGGCTGTAATCGTTAGGTGATAGGGCTAAGTAGATCTGTGTGTCATCTGCATAGCTGTGGTAAGCCATTTGGTTCTTTCTCATTATTTGGCTAATTGGGAGCATATACAGGTTGAACAGGAGTGGAGCAAGAAAACTTTTTTTTTTAAACTTAGCAAACATTGGCCAAGTTTTTCTCATTTTTTATATATTTACTATATTACAACAATTTATGTGGAATTAATCATGTAGAAATTTAGAAATTTAAAATTTTAATAAATGTCACAAATCTCTATTGCTCTTTCCAGCAGTCAAAATGGGCACACTTTGAACGTCCATTGCAACAAATCCATTCCTTCCCACTAATGTCAAACAGTTTGTTGAAGTGTATGTGGACATGTACATATGTGCAAAAACCCCGTTTGAGATGAAAGTATGCAATTTGTGGGAAAGATGCAGTAACCAGTGGAGCAGGTGGGGGAACTAGAGAACAGGATGGTGCCCGGGACAAAATTTGATTCATACTGTAGATGTACAATAAACAATTATCTGTATAACATCCAAAAAGTCAGAAGGTAAAAGGTCTTCTGGCTCTTCTCAAGGAAACAATTTTTTTTATTGTTATTTCTCTTAAACAATAATATATATATATATATATATATATATATATATATATATATATATATATATATATATATATATATATATATATATATATATATAAAACACATTTTCTTTATTTTTTTATTTTCTTGAATTTTTTATTTATTTATTAATTAATTTTGTTGTAGTTGTTTTGATAGTTTGGACAAAGTCACAATGTGTGTTCCAGTACCAAAAACTATGCAGTATTTATAATGTATTCTTTACCTGTCCCAGGTCAAAAAAAATCCTTAAGATAACAGGAGGGATATTGTAACAAAGCTATTGCAATTTTCAAAATGTCAAACCTGGTGTAATCAGACGTAATGACTGTAAGAGACATATGTCAACCACTTGACTTAACTTGACTTGACTTAACTCGTAAACTGAAATTAATATAAATCAAATAAACATAAATCACCATGTAAGAATTTGATTTAAGGGATTGATGAATAACCCATTCTGCTCTCTAGTGGACATGTAATGCAAATACACGTGTGACACCCCCAATCCTTGATTTGACAGCATGCCCTTAAGTGTCTGTACTTAGGATACCCTACCTGCTTATTGGCACTTACTGAAAGACTTGTTTGCACTTTAAGGATTACGGTAAGCTTTTGAATCTCTGAGAGCACCAATGAAATGCTGTCTTAAAGCAGATTATGCCTACATAGCTTCTTCAGTTGGTGATTGTTATCGTTAAGGTTAAAAAGCACCTTCTGTAGTGGTCTCATATGTCTCCTAAAACAGCTTTGAGGAACTATATTTCCATAGGTAAGAAAGAGATGAAAAGCACTAGACCTGGTGAAAAGTTACCTAAAACAGGCTTTAGTACCGCCAGTGGGAAAGGCCCTATTAGGCACATTTTTATTCAAATATAAGAATCACTTAACTTAATTTTGACACCTAATATTCATGCTTTTCTAACTATATTGCAGGAAGATTAATATATATATATATATATATATATATATATATATATATATATATATATATATATATATATATATATATATATAAAGGGGTCGACATGTAAACAAATTCTAACATAACACAGAATTTAGCTTTCATTTAATTAGTGACAGGGTGGAGCCAGGAGTCTTTCACAGAGATGGTTGGGCAGGGGCCAGTGATCAGTCTGCATGTGCCCATGTTATCAATGTTTACCTAATTCTGGGAAGATAGACAAGGTTTATTGAGCCTTGGAAGTCAAAATGTACTGTTTACATTTCATTGGAGACACAAAACATATAAGAGGATTTCAAACCTTCTTCCAAAATAAGTCAAAGAGAACTACTGAACTGCATATTGATGTTCCAAGTTGTGATTTCAGAGTGAGTTCTGTGAGTTGTTTGCAGATTATCTTGATCTATATGAAAGTGAACAGGCAGGTTTGGACTTAGTCATAAGAGTTCAGCTATAGATGTGCTCTGAGGCAGTCAGGGAGAACCTACTGTATACAAATGAGCCAGAAGATGATACATGTCTCTTATGTTTTGTTCTTCAGAGATTTTCTTAGTCTTTATCATTACAGTGCATCCGGAAAGTATTCACAGCACTTCACTTTTTCCACATTTTGTTATGTTACAGCCTTATTCCAAAATCGATTTAATTCATTATTTTCCTAAAAAATAATGACAATGTGAAAGAAGTTTGTTTGAAATCTTTGCAAATTTATTAAAAATAAAAAACAAAAAAAAAATCACATGTACAAAAGTATTCACAGCCTTTGACATGGCACTCAAAATTAAGCTCAGGTGCATCCTGTTTCCACTTCTTCTTCTTTCTTTTTATTGGCGGCTCGCATTCTAAAATAGAGCATTATCACCATCTACTGTGGGTTACAGATCAGAGACTCTTTCCCCTTCCTCCACGGACCTTTTAGGACTCATGCTTCCAATGGCGCTGCGTGTTCAGCTCCTCCATTTCAGCCCCAAGTCCATCACTGCCCATGGAGAGGAAGAGAGAGAGAAAATAAAAACACCTGTTATGGCCTAGCTATATTCTTTCAATTAACCGTGTTCTATTCAGAAATTGTATTAATAGACTATCCCCTCTTACTGGATTTGAAAGCTTCTTTAAGATGAATTTTTGTTCTCCTTTCTTCTGTAATTCATCTGCTAGTTTATTTCCTTCCTCTTTATATCTGTTACCCTGTATTAATACATGTTCCACTGTTTCTCTAACTCCACACCAATCACAGAATCCTGTAAGATGTTTTCCTATTATATACATTGTTGAGTTAAGTCCTGTTTGTCCCAGTCTGAGTCTAGACAAAATACATTCTTCTTTCCTCCTCCCGCCTGAATTCCTTCCTCTTCCTACTAATGGTTGTATTAAATGTTGGTGTCCTGTTTCCACTGATCATCCATGAGATGTTTCTACAACTTGATTGGAGTCCACCTGTGGTAAATTCAGTTGATAGGACATAATTTGGAAAAGCACACACCTGTCTATATAAGGTCCCACAAATAACAGTCCATGTCAAAGCACAAACCAAGCCATGAAGTCCAAGGAATTGTCTGTAGACCTCCGAGACAGGATTGTATAGAGGCACAGATCTAGGGAAGGGTACAGAAAAATTGCAGCAGTATTGAAGGTCCCAATGAGCACAGTGGCCTCCATCATCCGTAAATGGGAGAAGTTTGGAACCACTAGGACTCTTTCTAGAACTGGCCGCCCGGCCAAACTGAGCGATCGGTGGAGAAGGGCCTTTGTCAGGGAGGTGACAAAGAACCCAATGGTCACTCTGACAGAGCTCCAGCATTTCTCTGTGGAGAGAAGAGAACCTTCCAGAAGAACAACAATCTCTGCAGCACTCCACCAATCAGGCTTATATGGTAGAGTGGCCAGACGGAAGCCACTCCTCATTAAAAGGCACATGACAGCCCACCTGGGATTTGCCAAAAGGCACATGAATGACTCTCAGACCATGAGAAACAAAATTTTCTGGTCTGATGAAACAAAGAATGAAATCTTTGGCCTGAATGGCAAGCGTCATGTCTGGAGAAATACCATCCCTTCAGTGAAGCATGGTGGTGGCAGCATCATGCTCTGGGGATGTTTTTCAGTAGCAGAAACTTAGAGACTAGTCAGGATCAAGGGAATGATGAATGCAGCAATGCACAGAGACATCCTTGATGAAATCTTTCTCCAGAGCGCTCTGGACCTCAGACTGGGGTTAAGGTTTATCTTCCAACAGGACAACAACCCTAAGCACACAGCCATGATAACAAAGGAGTGGCTATGGGACAACTCTGTGAATTTCATTGAGTGGCCCAGCCAGAGCCCAGACTTGAACCCAATTGAACATCTCTGAAGAGATCTGAAAATGGTTGTGCACCGACGCTCCCCATCCAACCTGATGGAGCTTGAGAGGTCCTGCAAAGAAGAATGGTAGAAACTGCCCAAAATAGGTGTGCCAAGCTTGTAGCATCATACTCAAAAAGACTTGAGGCTGTAGTTGATGCCAAAGGTGCTTCAACAATGTATTGAGCAAAGGCTGTGAATACTTCTGTACATGTGATTTTTTTTATTTATTTATTTTAATAAATTTGCAAAGATTTCAAACAAACTTCTTTCACGTTGTCATTATGGGGTGTTGCTTGTAGAATTTTGAGGATAATGAGTGTAATCCATTTTGGAATAAGGCTGTAACATAACAAAATGTGGAAAAAGGGAAACGCTGCGACTACTTTCCTGATGCACTGTATGTCAGTAACCAGCTTCTATCTTGAGAAGTGCATTATGATGTGTACAATGCACTGTATCAGCATCTTTAAGCTTAAAACACAGAAATACTTCAATCTTGTCATCATTTGAAAGTAATGGGCTATCCTACTCCAGTTCTGAATAAAGGCCCCTATATACTTCCAGAGAAGTTCTACTCCTTTCTTCGATCAGGAGTAAAAAGTAGTTCTAAACATCCAGGCAAAGGTATACTGTTTCTGAACATTCAGACACCCACCACACCGATGTGGGAGGTGTTTAGAAGTACATTTTAAAATCAGGATGCTCAGTACCTCACTAATGTGAAATTAAAATGTGTTATCAATGACTTTATGCCTCATTCTATGAGTAGAATTCGTATGAGGTCAGTAAAAGAAGTTGTTTTATCCACTCAATGATGATTTAAAGTAATATATATGCAGAAGAAAATGTTTCATTTGCCACTTTTATGTAAGGATAAGGATATAAAAGTTTAAGGATATAAAAATATTTTGGGGTTTTATTTTAATGACTGTTTATTAAAAGGGAAAAACAATACAGCAGTCAATGGGCCGTATATATTAAAAAGAAAAGAAAAAAAATGGAAATGAAATACAAAAATTAAATATGGCTCAACGAAATATGGTAGAGGCTAATGTCAAATGAAAAAACAAACAGGGCATTAGCCTAACCATGTGCTTCAACACATACTTAATACATGCTTAAACATGCTCAAACACTCACAGCATTTTATGCATTTAGCACATGCTTAAATCACTCAAAGCATTTTACAAAATTTTAACCAGGCTTTAAGGTCATGTATAACAGTTTAAAACAATGGAATTATCATATTTTCACATATGACATTTTACACTTACTCACTAAAATGGAAAACACTCTGGGCAATAAATCATTAAAGTGAGATATGATTAATACTAAATTTACATACCCAGTCCTAACATGTATCCCAAAACGTGGTTCAACTCCACACATGCAATCCATATGCATCCTTCAAAAATAACCCATAGCAAACACTAACTTTTAACATAGGATTCTTCTGAACACATACTGTATATAATGCAATTTATAAGCATTTTGTGTAATATATTATATTTACCCAAATAATTCTCAACCTATGAAAAAAACTGGGAGCTCTCTTGCGTAATACAAATTCTCACCTTTCTAACATCGAAAGCAGGTGTCGCAAAAAAAAAAACGGTTCTTAAAGGGGCCACATCCAGTTTATGACCACAGTTAAATTATATGGAATTTCTCCACTTACATTATGAATTCATTCATCAAACTATACGTGGCCGTAATATATACCGGTTAAACTCTGTTATTGTGATTTATGATGACACTGGTACTACTGAAAATGAGTGTACAAAAGTGTTAATGTGCAGAATAAAGACAAAAGAATGATGATAGAGGAATATCTTACTTTAGACAGATTTTTGAATGGCTTTCGCTGCAGATGGCACATTAGTGAAAGGGCACTTGAGAGTATTTGAGAAGATTTTATTCCTTTAGTAGACTAATTAAACAAATAAAAAAAATGGCATGACATGGTCTTGGAAAATGTCTCTAACACAGTGTCCAAATCAGACACGATGCTACAACATGCGATTAAAGGTATCTTTTCCATGTTAATCAGATTTTTTTGTCCTAACCAACCACGACATCTAGGGACAGCTACAGGGCTAATTTTTACAGGGCTTCCCATTTTTGGAATGGTTTCTACTTCTGCATCAACGTGCAAGGCAGCGCAGTCAACAAATGGGTCTAAAAGTATTATTTTTAAATATATTAAAGCCGACATCTCACTAGCCATTTTGCCATCTTGATTTTGGCTGAGGGTGTCACACACCTACCAAATGTGCTTGAGGTCTCGCTCTCATCAGCCAGAGCTCTGTCAAACACACACACACACACACACACACTGGTTCAGAATGGCAGAGGGGAGACATACCAGCTCATTCCAGCTTTCTCTCTGCTTCCTGGTCACATTGAAATAGGCACAATACCAACAGGAATACAGCTTTAACATAAACAATCGTAACTGATTGAATAAGGATGCGATTCATAAAATAACTTTCACTGTGTATGTGTGTGATTGTGTATTTATCCCCTCAGGGCTTGTCGTTGAAAGTGTTATGGTGCTTATGTGAGAAAATGAGTTGCGTTCAATAAACATACTGTTCCATCTGTGATTTTATTGTCAATTATCCTCATTTTAGTGTATGAACATTGACGTACAGGCCATTGGGAGAACTGGGACTTTTCCAGTGGGCCAGCTGCGAAACAGGGCCGGATGGTGCCGAACAGGCTGTGACTGGATGAAGTAGGCAAAATAGCTCCGCGATATACACTGAAGGGGGCCAGTGACCAGGGCCGATTTCTCTTCCCAGTCCGTCCCATGTGTATGAATATTGCGGTGTTGCATCATGCTTGGTGTGGACAGACAGATTGCTTGTCTCCTGAATCTTATTGGATTAGGACACGGTACACAAATGATCATCCAGATGTAGGTCAATTGCACTAGCTTGCTAATATCTATACACGCTGATGTATACCTGTTGACTGATTTTGACTGACTGAACAACCTAAGCATAATTAGCTGTCTGCCTCAACCAACACCTACCAATGAAGTGGACCAATGGCAGTAAGAAGGCATTTAGCAGTCTGTCAGGGTTACACCCATTTGTTCTTCAATTTCATAGGAAGTATATTGAGGCCTTAAGGATAGCATACCGCAGAAATGATTTCCTGAAACCCTTATGCTAACTGGACCACGTTCAAGCAATACTGCCTGATTTGAGAGCAAATAATGCATAAGCTCAGTTGAATTCCTGCCATAGTCTAATGTGAGACCATCAAAGCCTAAATGAATTACAGTAATCGGATAGTCTTTGGAATCCACATTCTTTTTTAATGCAGGCAGATTTCTAAAGGGGATTATTTGCTTAATGTTGCCATGAATCCATTACACACCTGATGAATAGTTTAAGCAATGAGTCTCTCATCACCATCTGAAAGGCATGAGAAATAGCAGGCTCTATTGGTGCCTCATGCTTTTGTGCTGCATGATTTCTCCAATATTGCTGGGCTGGTGCTTCAGCTGCCATTGTTGTTGTGCCTGTGCAGCATCAAAGACTTAGAATCCTGTACAGCACACATGTCAATCACTCCTGTCCTATTCTATATTAAAAGACAAGTGCCTCATAGGCTTCATGCAGAGCTATTATGAGCAATTAGACTGTGCTGTATGTAACCCAGAGCTAAGCTAGGAGCTGGGAAGCTGTTCCTCATCTGCAAGGTTAATCTCTTACACATAGAATTAAGTTTTGGATCATGCCAAATAGAGTGGGAGTGGAAAAAAATAAACCTTTTGAGTCTCCTCTCACGCTTTCCAGGCTTCATCTTTGTGCTGCAGGCAGGAAACGGCAATTTTCACAAAAGTGCCTCATTGAGATGCTTAGAACACATTTAAACATCAAGAAGAAACACTTTGCAAAGCTGTAGATTTAGGATTTACAAATGAATATAATTAACATTGAAAACACGATACCCATTCAAAGCATCCCACTGTAAAAATTTAAATGTGCAATTGTTTTATTGTAAATTATAATATTTACTTTATTAAACTCGTTCATTTAGAATAATTTAGAATTTAGTGTAAGTTTGAATATTTTAAGTTGACCTGACAAAATATTTTTCACTGTGGACTGTGCATCTTGTCAAGGTAGTTCCCCATCTGTCGCTCACTTGGACGTTGTGTCAAAGAAGTGACACTAGGGGTCTCTCTTGAGAGCCTTTTGAATCTCTGATCTCTGATGCTAATTCAGGGCAAGCACGTCTTGATCTGATCAGACAGCACCACCACGGTAGCGTACATAAATCACCAAGGCGGCGTACGCTCCTGCCACATGTCACAACTCGCCCGTCGTCTCCTCCTATGGAGCCAGCAGCAACTCATGTTGCAGCGTGCCACTCACATCCCAGGCAACCTCAGCGTGGTAGTGTGTTTTCTCAGGTCCGAGCCGGTAGAACTCGGTAACATGCTGACAACTGACCGGGTGGACAACTTGCACCTAGCGCCTTTTCCCTCCGCTGAGGTAATACCGTGCGCTCTTATCCCAGCAGATCCCTGATCTAACTCGGCTCCTTGAATTCAGCGGAGGAATTCGCCTACTAAAACCAATGCTGGTACTCAATCTACCCTGTACAGGAATAGGTGCTCCAGAGGATGGGCTCCTACGTGGACTTATCCCCCGTGTGTATTTTCCGCGGTATGGTCCCCTTGCGAGTGGACCCTCGTCTACCTTGGGCAGTTCCCACAGACCCCTAGTCACCGTGTCTGTAGCAACTCCTCCCTCCCAATGAGGCAGGATCTACCACCGTGCCAAGTTCCACATATGACCTAAAAGCCCATGTGATGTGTTTTACCACTCTTTACCTCCCCCAGTCTGGGTAGGTGTGGTCTCAGCTGGGTCTTTTCCCCCCTGAAAGAATAGGAACTGTGAAAGATTGGCTTCCCCGATTCATAATGATGGCGTTAAGATGGCCCCAGCCGCTTTAACTCTATGCGAGAAACATAGAGAGAGAGAAAAGGCGCGGCTGGCTCGGCCTGCTCCCATGCTTGGCACGTCGCCTTGTTCCCCCCTGTCGGGGGTAAAGAACCAGAAGGCTTTGATGATTTTATGGGGCATTGGGGAAGGGTACGTGCAGTCTGACACAGCCAGTTCCTTCGGCATGTAAAATACCTGCCCGCTAAAGTGTCAGCAGTACACGTACATGGCTCAGCGCATGTCGTGATTTAAAGTGGACCCCTAGTGTCGCTTCTTTGACACAATGTCGAAGTGAGCGACAGACAGGGAACGTCTAGGTTACGGATGTAACCTCCAAGACTGGTAGATTGATTTGTTGGTTAAACGTCACAATCCCTTATGATTTCCCTTTTACATAAGCACGCCCTTAAAATCTGTTAAGTGTTGCAGAAAGCCCCTTACAGTATTTCTTAAGGTTAGAAAAACTTTACCTTAAATATAGGTTAAGTTTCAAGGTTTCTAAAAATGGAAAAAAAAATAATAATAATTTGCTACGTTTATATATACAACCAATTGAAGAGCATAGTGTGCTGAGGCGCATTATTCGCAGTAGCGAGAACCCAGTTTAGACCAATTTAGCGATGGAAAACTGCTGCAGGAGTACATATTTGACAGTCCAACAATATGAGAAATCGCTAACAAGCTGGAAGGCGATCAAATAGGAACACACACAAACCACAAGTGTGCCAAGTATTAGCTGCTCACTGCATCTATATAAACTGTACATTGGGGCACTGGCCACAATTCACTTGCAATGATTGGACAAAAAGAGATATTCTTCTAAAAATCTTTGTTTACATTCTGCAGAAGAAAGAAAATCATGTGAGATGGCATGAGTGTGAGTAAATGATGAGAGCATTTTTAAAATTATGGGTGAAATATCCCTTTTGAGGTATGCCAACACAGTCTAATGACATTCACTTTCATTAAAGGAGGGATCCGCACCATTTCTAGAGACCAGTATATCATGGGGACAGGGATGGACTCCCTAGCAACAATCAAAACACCCTAGTAACTGCATAACAAAATGCTACAGCCCACTCAAAACGTCTATAGCAAGGCCTTAGCCACCATCCACAACCCCCCTACATCGTTGAAGTGACTTTTGCACGGCCAGGCACGGCTCACATTTTTTATTTTTTTTTACAATTTTTAATTTTTTTTTTTTTTTATATATGACTATTTAGTCAGGTGGACTTTAAGCAAAAGGATAAAATATGCATCCCTGCTTTTACTGTAATGCAAATTTCATATGAATATGGATATCCTCCATACCACTTCCCCAATTAGACCTGCTACACATCACACATGCCAGACACCCTACTCTTGCAATCATGACAACTGCTGTTAGAAGAAAAAATAGATAAGAAAAGTGGTAGGAGAGAGAGAGTGAGAGAGAGAGAGAGAGAGAGAGAGAGAGAGAGAGAGGTACTCACTCATCTTACATAGCCACATTAATGAATAATAAAGTTTCAAGTCACCATCTAATCAGTTCTGAAACTGATTGGCCCCTTCAAAGCCCAGCATGAGCTTTTGATATGTGTCTCTGTTTGTTCCAAAAATCCACCCCCTCCTTCATTAAACATCACTTACGAAGTGAGGATGTGCTTCATAAATGTTCATTAAACAGAATATGCACTGAAAGCTCAGACATATTGCTAATACCACACACATTAGAACAAAGAGACTGACTCTTCTGTCACAGTTTTAGAGGAGAAACTGGGTGTGAAAGTGTTTATCTAGAGCTTTGGGATTATCATTGAGCAAATTACTTCTGATCCAGCTGAGGGGTCTCAGGCAGACTGTGTGCTTCTGTCATCAACAGTGACTAAATTCTCCCTCTCTCTCTCTCTCTCTCTCTCTCTCTCTCTAGGGCTTAGGAAAGCATGGGCAAAATGAGGAACAAGTGACTGTACTGTATTGTGAATTAACGCATGTAGCCTAATCTTATTGGCTCTTTTATTGTTTTTCCTATTTTTCCTTATTGATATCACGCTCCTCCCCTTTTCCTTTTGGTGTGTGTGTTTTGTTTTAGAGAGGTGGGTCATGCTGAAAGAGAACATGACTCCCAGGAGGATTACTCAAAACCAGTCGTTACCTTGCATGCATTGCTCAGTCCTTGGTGACTTTTTCTTCAGCTGCACCCATGACTTTCCATATACGTCTTCTACATGGATTTGGACTGTATTATTTCTTGCCATTGCTGACACTTTTCATGTCACAAGGTTGGTAGATGTGCTTGTCTCGGTGTGTATGTTTGGAATTTGCATGTGTCTTTCATTCGCTTTTTTAAGATGTAGTTGTGGGTTGTACACTGTAAAAAGTGGTAACCTGCATATATTGTCTTAGTTATTTTTTATTTTATTGCAATTCAGATTTAATGATTTATTTAATGCATTCAGATTGATTCAGTAATTTAAATCATATTTTTTTACTTAAATCAAACCAGTTAATTTAGATTTTATCACATGATGCACATGTTTTAGGTTAACTTTATTTTTCAGGTAGTAAAACCTGAAACACCTACATTAGAGGACCAGCCTACGGTCCCCACAAGGAAAACTTTTTTTTTAAACATACTAAATAATGTCTTGATTAAATAATAATAATAATAAATAATAATAATAAAAAATTGCAGGATGGTTGCAGCCTTAAGTGTTGGAAAGGGAATAGAAAATATAATTAGCTCAGTATAAAAACAACAGAAGTCAAAGGAAAATCCCTGACACCATGATATGTGTGTATTTTGTGCTCAAGAGATCCTTTTTGTGCAAGTCTAAAAGGTCTTTGCATTATACTTCATATTGAGCCTTCTATGCTTTTCATCAGTGCACAAAACCAATGAAGTTACCCGTCACATCAATATTCATAGAACGAGAGTTGTATTTCCATTGTGTTCGCTTCATTACTCTTATCTCATAAATCAAATTAAGCTCATGAATCAAACAAACACACTTCTATGTGATAAAGCACTCACTAGAGCCATTTGTATTTGTCACTTCAAGGTATGATTTTGTTATGCCAAAAATATCTGTGTGATATGACAGTAATTAATTCAGATACTATTGTTTGCTCGCAGTGCTGCCTCCCAAAGCTCGCTATCTTCATTTATATCTAATCTTACATGCAAATACAACATTTCTGTCCAAACAGATTCCAGTGAGAAGGTTATGTACTTTATAGTGAACCAATGCCACCAGACAAACTTTGCCTTTTAAAAAGGACACAGAGACCATATCAGCATAAATGAGAAATTAGCAAACATGAGAAATAGCCAATAACCTGTCACAAACAGTACAAACATCAAACAGATTTTTACTGGATAGTCTCAAAGCACAATGCCCTAGAGATCACACGTCAGTGTAAATTATTCTAAAGATTAGTGTGCTAGACTGAATTGCATCAATAATGCATGCAAGTAAATGCCTTGCCTTGTTAATGTAAATGATTAATGTTTTTGTGACGTTCCATTAACAATTTGCAATGTACATGTCAAGCACAGTAATAATATACAGGTGCATTACATTATGCTAACAACCACCAGTCATGATGTAGCCTGAGGCACAGTGCAGCTGATCCCATGTGTATCAACAGCAGGGTTCTGATCCCAGTAACTTGAAACCTTGGGGCTATAGTCAATCTTAGTCACTATCTGCAGGGTGAAATTGTTAGCTTTTAGATTATTAGAGAAACTGATATAAAAAGAAAATAGTGACGTACATTTGGTTCTTTTTGCAATTTCATGTGTTCAGATGTAATGCAGTTCTTCACAGTGTCACGAGTAAATAGATAATGGAAGCAGATGAAGAGCACAAAACACAACACAAGCACTTATTTCCTCCATGTACTATTTATGAATGAAAGTTTATGGGATTATTCTGTCATCATTTAATCATCCTCATGTTGTTCCAAATCCATAGAACTTTAATCCGTGGAGCACAAAATGAGACGTTATGCAGAATGCTAGCCTCAGTTACCATTCACTTTCGTTGCGTTATTTTTTCCATACATATTAAATGGTGACTGTGGCTGCCAGTCTCAACTATACTGCCTCACATCTCCTTTTGTGTTCCACAGAAGAAAGAAATTCATACTGGTTTGAAATTATTTAAAGTTGAGTTTATCATAACAAAATTGACATTTTTAAGTGAACTGTGACTGTGAACTGTGAATCATAAAGATATTAGAAATAACAGTGGAGTTGGGTGGTGGAGGAATTCCAAAATAAGTGTTACAGAAGAGAGGTAAGCAGCCACTACAGTAGGCATGCTCCTCTATTTAAAAAAAAAAAATCCATATTATGCAAGTGGAAAATGGCCTTCCATATTTTTTTCTCAGTGTTCTGCATAGCTCTGAGGAAGATCTGTGTGTGTTTGCTTCTTTATAGCCGATGGGCTGCAGTGCTACGCCTGTAACATCATACATGACCAGAGGTATGTAGATGTAGGCTGCTCCCGCCCTGAAGTCATCACCTGCTCCCACTCACATAAGGGTTTCAAGCATCGCTTCTGCATTAGGACTGAAAGTGGTGAGAACATCCTCCACTACAACCACCCACCAGAACCCACTAGAAAAAGTACAATCAATAGAGTTTACACATGGCTGTAAAATTTTATTGCTCAGAGTTTGCTATTTCAAAGCTTAGGAAAGTTCTTGCAGATCAACTTATTGGTTATGTTTCATTCAAGCATCAACTTTGTTTTGGATGTTTCTCCTGAAAGTCCTTAGAAGAAATACAAGGAGATGTAAATGTGTCAATTGTTAACAGAGCAATAATATTAATTTGAACAGCATCACTCAGATTATTTGGTCTTGAAAGAATCTGATGAGAATGTTTGTGTTCATTTTGAAATCTCAGCAAATGTGAGCACAGTTTGAGATAATGAACTCTTCTGCAACTTTAAAGACAAATGTTAGATCACCAGGGGTCTATTTCTGAGGAGAAAAAAAAATCCTAGACACAAGAGAATAAAACAGAACTCTCCATGTGATCGCTTTCGAATATCACTGCAAACAACTGAGATTCTAAAGAGATATCATTTTTTTTTTTACATTTCCAATGGGTGGCTTCGAATTAAGCAGTCATTACCTATGGAGAATAATGTCTAATGGTGTTAAAGCTTATTTCCGGTGACAAATTATAGATATAAAATTCTGCAGAGGGTTTCTGAAATACTTTAAGCAACAGAATCCCAGGGTGACTTCTTAATCCTCCCTCTGAGACTCTGCGTGTAATTGTCATAACACCTTGGCAGCATAAAGAGCATTAGAGAAGGATGATCGCTGCTCAGAAAAGACTGACTGTGCTCACTGTCTCTGTGGCGATCACAGGCTTCCCTGCCCCCCTCCAATTAACCTGCTCTAAGACTTACTTCCAACACCTTCATCTCCCAATCTACTATGCAAGACAACACCTATCCATCTATGATTCCTTTTGACATATTGTATTCTATAGACTGAGCATATATACATTTTAATACAGTAGTAAAGTTATCAAATAAAAGTAAACAAATACACATCTTATATTTATTGAATTACCACCTGAGAATACAGCTCTGCACATTCTGGGCATTCATAAATTCATGAGGTATCCAACTGGAATACTTTCTAAACTGTATTGATGGAGTTCCCATCATGTAGTATCAAAGGCATCATGTAGTATCTAACAATAATAGTGAAAAAAGTGGTTTCAAAGTTACCTGGTTTAGGTGTGAATTCTGTAGGTACTGTAATTTTCACTCTCCGCTTTCTCTGAATCTGAGCGTAGCTGAACCAAACCCAGCGACAACTCAATAAGTTGATTAATCGATTTTGGCCCAATGTGTAGTTACTGTGTTTTGCCTTTGCACAGCAGTATGCTGGGAACTTGTTGGATGCATTCCTTCGCTATCCAGTCCAACTCATTCATTGGAATTAATTAATTAATTTTACATTTGTAAATTCGTTATTCATATGTAAAGGCAGAATTTATGTGGTCAGTAAAACAATTTTCAAGCATTTTAGCAGGCTGTAGATCAAAAGATTTTTAAGATCATGAGGACATAAAATCAGTCAAGTGTGTTCAAACTTTTGACTGGTAGTATACGTAATATTACATTTACTCTCAGACTTTGTTCAATTAAATAAAAATTCTGACAATATTTATGACCCAAATGACATTAACAGAGTACTCCAAAATAAACAGTTTCCCAGAGAGGTGACAGGGTGACAAAGTCAATTGATATGGTTGATAAGAGCATTTGGAGAGTGATCATCAGGGATTTCTTTCTTGCTCTCTCTCTCTCAGTTGGATCAGCAGCCAGTCATAATCCACTTTCACAACTTGAGCCAGCTCTGTCTCCCTCCACAGCTCAGCATGGCTCACAGACCTGTCACATGACTCAGCTCTAAGCACGTTTTCATGCCACTTGTTTTATGTATATATATATATATATATATATATATATATATATATATATATATATATATATACATAAAATATATATATACCCCTTTGGTCCCCTTTAGCTTTTAGTTAAATAAATGCTGCAGAATCAATACAAGTAAAGCCAGACTGGCAGTATGTGGCCAGCTGTGAATTTACACAGACAACAATTTTGTGTCATCCTTAAAACAATTTCATTTACAGTAGTGAACTTACAATGGAAGTCTATGGGACGAAGCGTCTCATGAGGTATAAAAGTAGAAATGTGCAGGTCATATTTTTGTTAAAGCAATCCTTTTAATCATTCCATAAAACATTTTTTTTAAAAGCTAGTTATGCATTACAAAGAATTATTGTATAGGTGTAACTTTCTGTAAACAGCTGTATACAGGATATTTCAACAACTTTCTACAAACCCTTTCGGGTATCCTTGCATATATCATGCAGTTACCAGGTTTACCAGGTATATTGTATTTATGTATATTGTATTTACATGACAGGAGTTGTCATGTATATTGTATATTTTCAACAATGTACAGACTAATCTCATGTTAACACATGAAATGTTTAAGCCTTGTGGCTAAACTTTAGAAATAGTGCATCCTTGCTGAAAAAATACAAAAAAGCATCGAGTTTTGAACACCTTTTAGCTGGTCAGGCTGGGAGACCAATAAGCCCCCCATCTTAAACCAGCTTGGCCAGACTTTTTTTTTTTTTTTAGAAACATATATATTCTCTTTTTATTAATCATCCTCATGCAATGCCTTGTCCCATGGTAAGCATATTAATATAAACGAATTTGTTTTATTGTTCTTGAGCTAAATACTTTTAAGCTGATGATAGAGTTCAGTGTATTCTTGTTGTTGGTTTTTTGTTTTGTTTTTTTATGTTTGCTTGTTTTGGCTAATTGCTAAACTTTTAATCAAAAAACAAAATAGAATCCGCACACCAGGTGTTGACCTTACAAAAATAAAAAAAAGAGAGAGAGGGAGGGAGGGAGAGAGAGAGAGAAAGAGGTACAGTGTCCAAGATCCATTGAGAGGAAAATATTTACTGAAAATTGCTACAATCACAAAAGTACATAAAAAAGTTCATATGCGTGCACGCGCGCGGCACACCACACACACACACACACACACACACACACACACACACACACTCAAAAGAAAAAATCTCTTTGACAAAACATTAGTAATGTTGCTAATTTCTTATTTTAAAATTCACTTTGAGCATCAAAGTTTTGGTTCTCATTCACTTGAAATGTGAGAGCCCACAGAGCTGAAACATTCTTTCTAAAAATCTTTGTGTTCAGCAGAAGAAAGATAGTCATACACATCTAGGATGGCGTGAGAGTAAATGATGAAAGAATTTTCATTTTTGGGTGAACTATCCCTTTAATGAAGTGTAAAAAGTGTGCAGATGCACAACAACAAAAGACAAGTACACATGAGTCTCCAGTTTGAGAAGCAGACTCTTCACAGGTCATAAACTGGCAGCTTCAATTATCAATACATTCCAAACAATTCAGGTGCAATTCAGGTGTCTGAAGGCGTTCAGACAGAAGACCGCAGTTCAAAATGATTTCAGAGGCCCCTGGGGCATATGGCATCATCGGCGGTGGCCACACCTATCGGGTTGATGCATATATGACAGCTTCAGCACTGGCTCCGGACTCAAATCCCAAGATGGTCATGGCACCACAGCACACATCGCGTGGCCATCACACCGATCTTCAGCCTTTGGAACGACATATTCGGATGGGCAGGGGTTCCCCTAGAGCAGGTCTCCAGGCACGTTGTGATTTCAACCGTCGCCTCCAAGACAGGCTGGGGTTGGCACATCAACTGCCTCAAGTTGCTGGCAATACTGCTCACCCTGCAGAGGTTTCAGCCATTGATCCAGGGCAAGCACGTGTTGGTTTGAAGAGACAACACGGCGACGGTCGCAAATATCAAATGCCATGGTGGGTTACACTCCCCACGCATGTCACAATTCGCCGCCGTCTCCTGCAACACCTCAAATCTCTGCGAGCCACCCACATCCCTGGCAACCTCAACACCACGGTGGATGTGCTGTCATGCTGGACGCGCATCAGGTCACCTGCAAGGGAGAGTGGAGACTCCACCCTCAGGTGGTTCAGCTAATTTGGAGTTGATATGGGCAGGCACAGGTAGACCTGTTCGCCTCTCCAGAATCCTCCCTTTGCCCGCTCTGGTACGCCCTGACTGAGGCCCCCCTCGGCATAGATGCGCTGGCACACAGCTGGCAACCTGGACTAGTTTGCATTCCCCCCACAGTGAGCCTATTTTCACAGACCCTGTGTAAGTTCAGGGAGGACGAGGAGCAGGTCACCCTAGTTGCTCCCTACTGGCCCACACAGACTTGGTTCTCGGACCTTATGCTCCTGGCGTCAGCCCCTTCCTGGCGAATTCCCCTGAGAAAGGACCTTCTTCATGGGACCTCTCCTACAAGGCCTGCGTAGTTTTCCCTTTGATCCCCTAGTGTCAATAAAGCTTAAGGCACTCACTTTGAAGACTGCCCTCCTGACGGCGATCACCTCCATCAAGAGGGCTGGGGACCTGCAAGCGTTCTCTGCCAGCAAAACGTGCCTGGAGTTCAGTCCGGGCTACTCTCATATGATCCTGAGACACCGAACAGGCTATGTGCCCAAGGTTCCCACAACCCCTTTCAGGGATCAAGTGGTCAACCTGCAAGCACTTCCCCAGGAGGAGGCAGACCCAGCCTTAGCATTGCTGTGTCCGGTGTGCGCTTTGCGCATCTACTTGGATTGCACAAAGAGCTTTAGGATCTCTGAGCAGCTCTTTGTCTGCTTTGGTGGACAGCAGAAAGGAAGCGGTGTCTCCTAAACAGAGGATTGACCACTGGATCATCGATGCCATAGATGTTTTCTACCGTGCTCAGCACGCACTGCCCCCTGCAGGGCTATAAGTCCATTCCACCGGGAGCGTGGCGGCCTCCTGGGCTCTGACCAGTGGATCGCACCGCCGATCCACGTAACCCAGTTCAGCCAGTTGTGCCGTTTTTGTAGGGGCCCCCTAGTGTCACTACATCGACACAACGTCAAGTGAGTGACAGATAGGGGACGTCCTGGTTACATTTGTAACCTCCATTCCCTGATGGAGGGAATGAGATATTGTGTCCCTCCTACCACAATGCTGAACTACCACTGAAAGGGCTGGAACCTTATTCTGGGCTCCTCAGCACAAAACCTAGTGAGCCGTATGCACATCCCTTCCTTTTATACCCGTATGTCCGGGTAATAGTAATAGGAGCTACACTGGTTTAGGACTGAAAGTTTGCTTGACAGAAAGTATACTGAATCATTGCATGAATATTTAAATAAAAACTGTGCATGTAAAAGCTTAATTCAACTTAATTATAAGTCATAACATTCATATTCTATTAATATTATTTTAATATACTATATTTTATTTTAAGATTGATTTTACTGGTATTTACGATATTCGGAGCATGCTAATTTTATTTTACTATATCATGTGAACTGAATGTATTTATTTTATTTTGAATACCATTTGATGTACCCAGTTTAACATTGGGGTTTCTAAAAACTAAAAATCTTTAGTTTCCCATTGTTGGTGTCTTTGTATTAATAGACATACTTTTAATTGTAGGATCTCCCACAGTTTTCATAATTTTTATCAGTGGGACACACACGATTATTCATCTGCTGTAACAGAGGTGGGGAATGATGGGAGGCCCACATATTTATGTTACCATTATGTAATTTTCTTATTTGGTGTGGCAATAAAACTCGTTCGTTATCTTGTCCATGGCTGTGCAATCTCATGTAGAGGTCCATCTACCTCCAACAACTAGGTACTGAATTAAATGTTGTTTGAACTGAAGATAATTTGCCTGATCATACGGTACAGATGTTCAGGATCTCAAAATTAAAGAAAAGAATTTTAAAATTTTAAAGGAAACTGTAAAAGGACCCCATTGAAAGGCAGATTAAACATGTAATATAGAATAGGACCATAGCTACTAATGGTGTAGGCAGAGCATAAGAAAGCCATCTTTTCATTTAATACTTGAACACCAGATAATAGAGTATAATGAACAAGTCTGGAAATGTGTGCATTTATATATTCAGTACATTAAAGTGATAAGGAATCAAACATCTAACCTTTATGCTATATCTGTTGTCTGTGAAAAGATCAAGGATTTTCTAGTTAGTGAAGGAGAATGAGTGATTCATTGCTTAAGCTTTGAATTGACAGACATTATTATTGATACTATGGAATGGAATGTTATAAATAACATGCATTTTTATTGACTGTAGGAACAGTAAAAATTAATGTGGGTACTATAATAATTTTATTCTTTGATATGTATAGATATGTTCATTAAATTAATATAATGAAATAACATTATTTATTAGAAAGTGTAAATATAAATAGATTAAATCCTTTCTTTGCAATGAAGAGTGTGGAGGCCTTTACAGTGTGTTCTACATTTAAAATATTACAGTATTTAAAACTTCTCACTAAAAGAAAAAGTACAATGTACAAAATCTTTCCACTTTTGAATGCACATCTGCACTGTGTGAGACTGCAACTGCCAGAGTAAAAAATATTTGAGGTAAAGATTGTATTTTACCATAGTATTGATTTAAAAGTATAATCATGTGCATAATCTGAGTTTCTACGCCCACTGTGTTGCTATTAAAAGGGCATGCATGCACTGACAACCTCTGAAACTTACTGACATTTACCTGAAATAAAACTAACTCTTGAACATAATGTACTACAGAGCAGGCTATGTTCAGAGAGTAAGTTGCTATGGCTACTAACATACCCTGAAAGTTACTTCCATTTTTGAAACCGAAAGTAAAGTTACCCGGATAAACCACTTAGCCTGCTTTCTGGAATACCCCTCTGTAACTGTCCACCTGTTTTTGTAGAGATTTCTCATTCTGACGTCACTGGACTTCCTGTTGCTGATGGCACGCTGCACAAGAGTTTGTTTGTAGCCTGCTTAGGCTGCTTAGCATTGCTTATTCTTATTCTCAAACGTTCATTTTTTATATTCATCATTCATCGTTATATCCTTTGTCATTTTACCGCGTTTCAGGTTTTTCCGCTTTTTTACTGCTTCATCTGCGTGTATTTTACCTGTTGCTGCTGGCACCTAGCTAGAGTCTGCATTTTACTCACATTTGCGAGTGAAAATGACTGTGTGGGAATGCGGAAAATGATTTGGACGCATTGTGCAAATAACAGCTGATCTAACGAACAAAGTTATAAACATATTATTGCAGCCTACCATCAGAATTAAAACTCCCTATTGTAGGGCTTGGGTAGCTCAGCAAGTATTACCGCCGACTACCTGGAGTCGTGAGTTTGAATCCAGGGCATGCCACGAAATAAGATGCATGTATTCATCTTTGGATAGAGGAGAGTCACTACGCCACCACAAGGATTTAGAGCACATTGCAAATTGGGCTATCCAAATTGGGGAGAAAATGGGAGGAAAAAAAAAAACTCCCATTGTATCTTCCCTCGCATATCAAATACTTTTAAAAGGGGTGCGTTTTTTCACTCTCACATGGCTGCGAGCACTGTCCCATCCCTACCTCTCTTTCTTTCAAACACATGCAGAGACCGAGGGAGAGATATAGGCTAAGGTTTAAGCAGGTTTACTTTTTTATGTGTCAAAATTACAGACAGTGTTTTGAATAATGACGGATTAATCTCGCATTCACATGCTAAATTCTGAGAAAAATGGCGAGTCAAATTAAAAATGTGCAAATTCATAATATGTGTGATAACAGTAAACAGCATGTCAGGATCCTCGCCTAACTCAATGTGATAAGAAAAATCTCAAATATATATAAACTCAGTAAAAAATAACGTCCTCTCACTTTCAACTGCTTTTATTTTCAGAAAACTTATGTGCATGTGTAAATATTTTATGAACATAAAAAGATTCAACAACAAAGACATAAACCGAACAAGTTTCACAGATATGTGACTAACAGAAATGGAATAATGTGTCGCTGAACAAAGGTAAAAAGTCAGTATCTGGTGTGGCCACCAGCTGCATTAAGTACTGCAGTGCATCTCATCCTCATGGACTGCACCAGATTTGCGAATTCTTGCTGTGAGATGTTACCCCACTCTTCCACCAAGGCACTTGCAAGTTCCCAGATATTTCGGGTGGAAATGGCCCTAGCCCTCACCCTCCGATCCAACAGGTCCCAGATGTGCTCAATGGGATTGAGATCTGGGCTCTTCGCTGGCCATGGCTGAACACTGACATTCCTGTCTTGCAGGAAATCATGCACAGATTGAGCAATATGGCTTGTGGCATTGTCATGCTGGAGGTTCATGTCAGGATGAGCCTCCAGGAAGGGTGCCACATGAGGGAGAAGGATGTCTTCCCTGTAACGCACAGCGTTGAGATTGCCTGCAATGACAACAAGCTCAGTCCGATGATGATGTGACACACCGCCCCAGACCATGACGGACCCTCCACCTCAAAATCGATCCTGCTCCAGAATACAGGCCTTGGTGTAATTCTTCAACAATAAACACGAGTCCGACCATCACCACTAGTGAGACAAAACCATGACTCATCAGTGAAGAGCACTTTTTGCCAATCCTGTTTGGTCCAGCGAATGTGGGTTTGTGCCCATAGTCGACATTTTTGCCGGTGATGTCTGGTAAGGACCTGCCTTTCAACAGGCCTACAAGTCCTCAGTCCAGCCTTTCTCAGCCTATTGCGGACAGTCTGAGCACTGATGGAGGGATTGTGCATTCCTGGTGTAACTCGGACAGTTGTTGTTGCCATCCTGTACCTGTCCCACAGGTGTGATATTCAGATGTACCGATCCTGTGCAGGTGTTGTTACACATGGTCTGCCACTACGCAACCCGATATCACGCCGAGGCGTGAAATAGACACGCCGGTCCACTCGCGGATGCGTGTCGGTGTCACGCTTTGCCTCCTCCAGGCGTGTACATGACACGCGCGCGTCTACGTAGAATACCGGCAGGGGGCGATCGTTTCCTCAACGCCAACAACTCTCCGCGCACCAAAGAGGAAGCGATACCGTTGTCGTCGCGTTGCACGTTCGTGCGGGCGGGATGCCGGCCAATTTCGCCGGTTACTTTCACTTGTGACCATATGTGACAAATAAAGGTTCATTATAGTGCTGCTTTCATGAAGAAATCCTAACGTTGCTGTAGCCTAACGTTGTTATATGTGTGTGTGTGTGTGTGTGTGTGTGTGTGGGCTGTCGAGTATCTTGTGCTGATGTAAATAAATAAATAAATATATATATATATATATATATATATATATATATATATATATATATATATATATATATATGTTTATTTAAAAAGTGTATTTATGTACAAAAATATATATCCTGCTAACCGGAACTGGAGAACGCGATATATCGCTTCCTCTTTGGTGCGCGGAGAGTTGTTGGCGTCGAGGAAACGATCGCCCCCTGCCGGTATTCTACGTAGACGCGCGCGTGTCATGTACACGCCTGGAGGAGGCAAAGCGTGAAATAGACACGCATCCGCGAGTGGACCGGCGTGTCTATTTCACGCCTCGGCGTGATACCGGGTTGCACTACGAGGACGATCAGCTGTCCTTCCTGTCTCCCTGTAGCGCTATCTTAAGCCATTTATTGCCCTGGCCACATCTGTAGTCCTCATGCCTCCATGCAGCATGCCTAATGCATGTTTAGATTACACTAGGCATCTTTTTTAGAGTCAGTTGAAAGGTCTCTTTAGAGTCCTAAGTTGTTATAACTTTGACTTTAATTGCCTACCATTTGTAAGCTGTTCCACAGGTGCATGTTCATTAATTGTTTATGGTTCATTAAACAAGTATGGAGAACATTGTTTAAACCCTTTACAATAAAGATCTATAAAGTTATTTGTATTTTTACAAAATTATCTTTAAAATACAGTTTCCTGAAAATGGGACGTTTCTTTTTTTTGTTGCACATCATGATGGGGATTCCCCGATCTGAGGCAAAGGAGGGAGGAGTGTGATGAAGAGGAGGGCATCATGGCCTGTCCCCTAATCGGGCTAATCAGCCGAGGAGAGGGATAAAGAGCCAGATGCGGCAGTTTGGGAGAGTGAGAGCCACATGCAGCTGCCGTGTGTGTATTTGTGTCTTTTTATTTTATGAAATATTACATTGACTATTCATCCTGTTAACAGTAACCCTGTTACTTTGGTTCCGAAACCCGGGAAGGAAGAGGGATGCGTTGTCATGGAGTCCTCGCCACTTCTGTCTGCCCAAAGGAGCAGTCGCCACTGTCCGTCGGGGGACGGAGTAGTTGCTGACGGCCGCCTGGAATGGTGGAGCCACTGCCAGAGGCAGAGGGGCTCACTAAGGGCAGCCAGAACACAGAGGGGCATTCCATCCTCCAGGGGTCAGAGGACCCGCTCCGGTCCACCCAGGGAGGTGTGGTCGAGGATCAGGCGATGTTTAAACTGAAAATACGTTGATGTATTTATGAATGTCGTGAAAGTTTGATTGAAAGATTTAAATGTTGATGAACTAGCTACTAATCTGTTATTAATTAGTCATACCTACAGTATAAGTTTGTTAATAGCAAATAGAAGTGGCGTCAATATATTATTCGTTTATTACTAATACTACTGATGTAGTTTGGGGCTGCCTGTAAGGTTAATTTAAGAAATAATCATTTGAAAAAAGGTTTATAAGAGAAGACGTCCTTTGTCATGTATGAAGAATATTTTGTTAATTATTTCTGTAGTAATTTTAAAGCAAGCATGCTCTGTTGTGATTCATTACCAGTTGTATCAACCTGAACACTGACTGTGCCCCTAAATACCTCTAAGCGCAACACCCCCCAATTAAACCTCCACAAGCTCTGCAGAACTCCAAATGGGAGTGGGAGACTGCCGTGAATGTTTCGGTTTTTGACCAAATATTCTCATAAACGGAATGGATAATATTTTTACGTAGGCTGGTATGAAGAGTGACATTGTAATGCATATTTATATACATTTTTTAGTAAAAGAAATTGTTAAATTACACGGTAATTTGGTTAAAAATTGTGGAGACTGTAAATCAGAATCAAGACAAATGATTATTAGTCACTTGAAAAGAGAAAAACTAGTGATTACACATCTAATAACATTAGCGTAAGTGAACAGAGCTACTCATAACATCTCTTATCACTCATTTTGATTCTGGGAACTGTTGATTTACTATCGCAATTACTATGACTTGTATCAATACAATAAAATATCATTCAGTTATTAGTGTTAGTTTGCCTTGGAGCAAATGTAGGTGTTGTTGCAGATGTTATATGTTCATTTGGGAATGAGGGCTGACACAGTTTAATCCATAACATGATCTTCTCCAGAATTGTTAAAGATTATTTAAAAAAACATAGCTGTAAAAAAAGCTGTAAAATTGTAAAATAGATATTGTGTGTCAGCGTAATGGCAGCAGGGAAACAGTTGCTAAAACAGGATTGGCCAGAAGCACTTTTAAGGTGGGACTTGGCGATGGGTCAATTCACGATTGGAATAAATAAATCATGGCTGACTGTGAAACGTGAATGTAACAGGTAAGGATGGGCAAAGAGGAGGCGGGAACTGGCAGAACAGTCAACATAACTTTAATGACATAAACTAACTTAAACAACATAAAACACACAGACAGTGAAGCCTCGCTGGCATCCCCAGCTCCTCTTTATCACTCTCCCGCTGATTGGGCTGATTCAGCGCCGGGCATCCATCGTTATGGCCCGGCCACACCCTCCTCCTTGTCACAATGAATTATTCCAATGACTTCACTGAGAACTTTTTGCATGATGCTGGATCTGCGGCGCTTGGTATCATTGAAACAAAAAGTACTAAAGATTTCCTGAGTGCACATTTAACTTAATCAAACAGACTTATGTAGTCCTGGAGCGAATTAGGGTAAAAAACGTACTTTGCATTCTGTCCATGACATAGGGGCTCGAGCACTGGACTGGGCTTGAGCTCTCAGATCCCACTGACTATTACAGAAAACTTCTGTCTCAAGCAAGGAAAAGAGACAAGGAGGCACATTTTCATTTCCAGTGTTTTATTGCATTTTTGTAGTGCTAATAAATGTTGCACTATTCTCGAACAGTGCTATTTATGTTTATAATGTGACTGTAGCGATTGGCTTTCAAATAAGCTTTCAGTTAGGACGCCAGTGAAGTTGTCCTAAAGGATTTTTGGCAAATTAGGATGCTTCTGTAATGCTTTTTTCCTATCTGTAGTTAATTTAGGAAATTATATTCTGTTGTAGCTCTTGGACTGGGCTTGAGCTCTCAGGCCCTCGATGAGGAGTAGTAGGGATGCCGGATGTTACCAGTGTGAGGAAAGCAGACACTTATACTGTATATCCGTGGGATATTATTAACAGGCCAAGTTGAACAATCTCCGTTTGGAGATTCATTTCGTTTGGAATTTCATTTGATGAATCATTGCAAAATGCATTAGTCATACTTTTTAATAAAACAGAAGGTAAACTCTCTGGGGGTATTTTTTATTTTTTTTTAACCCAGAATGGTTTGGTCAAAAGAAAGTTTTGTTTGTGTGGTTTCAGTTGCATTGGGCATCATGCTGACCAGTGGCTGCGCAACATCACGACACTGCCACACGGAGGAACTGCCGGGAGTCAAGATCCACTGCTGCGACTCTGACCTGTGCAACAGCGCCACCCGCTGGCAAACACCCACACTGCTGCCTATTTTCTCATTGACGTTTGCTTTGTTGCTGCAGAGGGCGGTGCTGTCCACGAAATAACATTGTACTTTTAGCTTTGAAAATTACGGCAGCTGCCCCATTGCAAGTCATAAAGCAGAGAACTTTAAAATATTTTGTGAACACAGAATCTGGATTTTGTATTTTGTTAATCACAAAAGTATTCAGTGTGTATTAACCAAACTAATTATTGTGTAATTGTTTATCAGATTTTATGAGTTTAAAGTTCTCTTTGGATATCAGTGGGCTGGACAAATTGAAGTGTGTGATATAGACGATTTTTAAAACTCACCATACGCCTGATAAATACCTTTTATATGGTCAACAATTAAAAGCAAGATCTGTTTAATTTTTTAACAACTGTTCAGTCACAGAATGAAATATGTTGATGACGTTTACATTTATATGTATTTTTGGGGATGAAGCTTTGTATGCCTCTTCAGGAATTGTACATTCAGTGGCCCAAAATCGATTTGGACACTAAGCCACACTTGAAAATGTATGAATGGCATTCATGAGGTAAAAATGTGGGATCTGCAAACAAATGATGCAGAACTTACTTCTCTTTTGTTAGACATTGGAAATAATTTTTAATCAAATAATTCAAAGGTCATTTGTAGATACCTTAATCTAATCTTTCTTTAAAATATTTGCCACTTGATTTGATATTTTGGTTATACAATGCAGTGCTTTTCATGTATTTTTAAGTGTGGCTAAAGTGTTCAAATACATTTAGTATCCACTCTTTTGTGTTTGTGACTAAAGGAAATGCTATTATTAAGATGCCTTGGGCAATTCCTTTTTCCATTTAGTATACATAGATATAGATAAAGACAACACCCTTTTTTTCCCAAAATGGCTTAGACAAAAAGTCAATTAATGCTTTTAGTAAAAGCAGATATATCAAATGAAGCTAGTACATTCTTAAATTAATTTCAGAGGTTTAGATTCATCTGATACATACTATATTCTTTGGTTGAGAACTGAAAATCTCTCTCACTGAATTGTGTCTACTGCTCCAAGCAACAGAAGACGGCAGTGTTTCTGCCGCATCTGCTTCTGGTCTCTTGATTGCACAATTGTTAACCCAACAAACTGTGGAACCTCTGACACGGCAGAGATTGTGTTGTGCTCAGTCCTCTGTGTTCATCGCAGTTAGATCCATAAACCATGCCTGACTAGTGCAATTCATTCTTTGCCAGGTATGATGTTTGTGATACAGTTTGTGTATAGCGATTCCTCATACGGGTCCTTTGAAGAGGCAACAAAGATTCAGAGAACATTTAAAGAGCAATGGCCTGTCTAATGGTGAAAGCTCTTAAGAAAATAAACGAGAAAAGATTCTCGGAGGCTCATGGCTGTGTTTTGATTTGTTTTATCCAGACTTTGAGAAAATGCAGGCAGTGAGAACCATCTCCCCCACAGAGTGCAGGGAGAAGTGTTTCATCTTTTAACTCTCCAAAATTAGCAGAGAGAAAGATTGCTGAGACAGATTTGAGAGCTGCCATATGAAATAAGAAAGGCAGTCTGAGTATACGCTCCAACCAAACTCTCTCAAAGATCTGCACTGCCTATGAGAAACAGCTAATGAGCAGTGAAGCACAAGCTGTCCTCAGTGTGGAAGCACACAGAACTCTCCATTATATGGTTTAACTTCTGTCACGTTTCTCTGACACTGAAAGGCTGAAAGGAGTGGAACGGTCTAACTATACACCACACTACTTAATGAGTATTATGCCTTTCTTCATGCACGTTGACTAATATATGAAGTCCAAAAGCGTATCCACTCACAGTCATTGAGAAAAATGGTTTGTTGCTTCCTCTGAATTAAGAGGATTTTAAGTGGATTTGTGTGATATTCGAGATTAGTCAGGAGAGAAAAAAAAAAACATTACCACAGATGAGACAAGAATTAAGCAACACGAATTCTCTAAAATGTAAGTCATAGCTCAGTGCACATTATGAATGAGAACTGACTAATGATTGAATATGTTTGTTCATTTAACCAGGCAAAATCCCTGGTTAGAAGTACACATTCAACTGTGGGTGAGAGTTATGATATCAAAATGAATGCTGTTATGATGCAGTAGTCAATCTTTTGTTGTAGAACTCAATTTGATATCCTCAAACTAAGAAAAAAAGGACATTTCAAGTCAAGTCAAGTTGTTTTTATTGTCGTTCAAACATATACATTTAGTACAGTATACAGTGAAACAAGACAACGTTCCTCCAGGACCATGGTGCTACATAAAACAACATAGGACAACACAGGACCACATGAAACTACACAGACTAAATAACGCCTATATAAAGTGCATGTGCAAACGTGTGCAAAAGTACGGGACAGTACAATAAATTACTAAAAAATAACAGGCCAATAGGCACAGTGAGAGACAGTGCAGCGCCAACAAGTAGTGCAAAAAGATGACAGTTTCTAAGAATGCCAAATGTAAACATAACATGAGATAGTGTTCTATGCACATAGCAGTTATTGAGGTAGCAGCCAGGTATAAAGTGACAATAATTAAAGTGCAACTAAGGACACGTGTGTGTGTGTGTGTGTGTGTGTGTCAAACCAGTCTCTGAGTATTGAGTCTGATGGCTTGGGGGAAGAAGCTGTTACACAGTCTGGCCGTGAGAGCCCAAATGCTTCGGTACCTCTTGCCAGACGGCAGGAGGGTGAAGAGTTTGTGTGAGGGGTGTGTGGGGTCATCCACAATGCATGTTGCTTTGCGGATGCAGTGTTTTTTGTAAATGTCTTTGATGGAGGGAAGAGAGACCCCAATGATCTTCTCAGCTGTCCTCAGTATCCTCTGCAGGGATTTGTGGTCTGAAACGATGCAAGTCCCAAACCAGGCAGTGATGCAGCTGCTCAGGATGCTCTCAATAGTCCCTCTATAGAATGTAGTGAGGATGGGGGGTGGGAGATGTGCTTTCCTCAGCCTTCAAAGAAAGTAGAGACGCTACTGGGCAGGTTCAGCTATCCAATCAGGTGCTGAGGAATTACTGTGTTGAATGCTGAGCTGAAGTCTATGAACAGCATTTGAATGTATGAGTCCTTTTTATATAGGTGGGTGAGGGCCAGATGGAGGGTGGAGGTGGTCGTCTGTTGAACGGTTTAGACGATACGCAAACTGCAGTGGGTCTAGTGTGGGGGGCAGCTGGGTCTTAATGTGCCTTAACGAGCCTCTCGAATCACTTCATTATCATGGGTGTGAGTGTGACGGGACGGTAGTCATTGAGGCAGGACACTGAAGACTTCTTTGGCATGGGTACGAGGGTTTTGGACTTGAAGCACGTTGGAACGATGGCGCTACTCAGAGAGATGTTGAAGATGTCGGTAAGAACATCTGCCAGCTGGTCTGCACATCCTCTGAGCACTCTGCCAGGAATGTTGTCTGGTCCAGCAGCCTTCCATGGGTTGATTCTATGTAGAGTTTTCCTCACATCAGCCGTGGTAAGACAGAGCACCTGGTCGTTGGGAGGAGGGGAGGTCTTCCTCGCCACCACATCGTTCTGTGCTTCAAACCTAGCGTAGAAGTCGTTCAGTGCATCTGGAAGGGAGGCATCTTTGTCACAGGCAACTGATGTTGTCCTGTAGTGTGTGATGGGGTGGATGCCCTGCCACGTGCGCCACGTGTCGCCGCTGTGCTGGAAGTGACTGTGGATTCTCTGGACGTGTGCACGCTTTGCCTCTCTGATGGCCTGGGACAATTTGGCCCTCGCTGTTCTTAGGGCAGCCTTGTCGCCTCTTCTGAAGGCTTCTGGTTGGAGCGTGTGGTGATGGTCTTGTAGAACGTGACATCATCAATGCACTTGCTGATGTAGCTGGTCATTGATGCTGTGTATTTATCCAAGTTGGTAGAGTCGCCATATGTTGCAGCCTCCCTGAACATGTGCCAGTCAGTACACTCAAAACAGTCCTGAAGAGCAGAGGTGGCTCCTGCTGGCCAGGTTTTCACCTGCTTCTGGAGCGGTTTTGTGCATCTGACGAGTGGCCTGTTTGCTGGAATTTCAGTGATGCTTGGTGTTCTGTGCATTTCAGTGATGCTTGGTGCTCTGTGTAGTTTCTGTGATTGATATTTGGATCCCCATATACTGCATCTCCAACATCATAAAAGAGAAATTGACATAGTGTCAATTTGTTGGCTCCAAAGGCTAATTCAACATGGATTCCTTCTGGATTTTCCTATGGGTTTTTAAACTGGGGTTTTTAAATTGAGTGAAATAAGGTGATAAATGTGGCAAACATCACTTGACGTTTTGTTCTACATCAGATTTCAAACAGTCACACACACCTCAAACATAATTTTTTAAACTGCTGGGCTTTTTAAAATAATGTTTGTTTCTAAAAAGTTGCAAAATGGGGACTTCAACTACCACATGTGAGTGTACGCACCAGATGAAATGGAAAAACTTTGTGGTCCTAGATACTAATTTATAAACAATATACTTAAAAAGAAAAACAGTGCTTTTAAATGTTATGCTCTTTAAGTATTATCTCCTAATCCTCAATTGTAGTACATATGAATCTCAAATCTACCTGTATCACACACAGCAGCATTAGGAGCCTGAGACTGCAGATTAACGACAAATTAGGCCAGACAATGTGAATGTCTCGGTTACTGTCATTACCTCTGTAGGGTGCACTGGTTGTTTATATCAGTTTTACTATCAGATATATCTAATAATTTAAGTTTAGAATTATTAATTAATAATTAAATTAAATAATAAAATTTAACTCGTTAAATTCTATCCTCAGGGCACCACTTTTTGACAAGAGAAAAATGATAGTAAGTGACCGATCAAGTCTCATAAAAGTCTACCCTGAAGGTTGAGTATTTTGATTAATAATCAAAATATTCAAAAAGGGAAAAAACTAGTCAAATTATTGCTGTACGAATCCAACAGTAATCTGGTTACAGTTGGCTTCTAGCAACAACAATTTAACAATACTGAAGTCATACGGGAGTTCTTGATGTGGCAGAGGCTGGCTTCAACACAAATATTCAAACAAACAACTAGGAGTACTTATTATAATATAACAAGATTTATTATAATCAAACAGCAATGAACACCGCCAATACTATATGAATATAACACAACAACATAAAATGGAAGTCCTAACTAAATAGTGGAGCTATATGCTAGTATGTGTATGGATGTATGTGGGTGTGTGTCTAGAGATTCGGTAACAAAGGAAACAAAATGGTGGACTAAACTTCACGTGGGGAACTAGTTTCTAAATGGTTTCAACATTGAGAACTAGGTTAAAAATGGCGAACTGAATTCAAAATGAAAACTAGTTTCAAAATGGAGGATTTGATTATTTGAATGTGGAGGGTAAGAAAGATGGCTGGATCAGATCCAGGTGACGGATCTAATACCACGTGCGGGTGGTAATGAGCAAACACACAAAAGAACTGAACGAAACAGGTGGGAGAATTTGAAAACACCAGCCTGTGTCGGACATAAACCGTGGGGCTGCTCGCTCCGTGAATTTTAGTGTGTGTGTGTGAGAGAGAGAGCGAACAAACAGGGGTGCATGCAATTTAACGGAGGATAAATGCTGGTAAGAGCGCGATTTAATCGTTAGTTCAGATCACTCAATAAAATACAATTTCACCCAAAAATGACGATCTCACAAATCAAACAGCAATCAGCGACCGTAAACAATTGTAAACAAAACATCAAACATTCAGCATCAAATATACGAAGAAAAATCACAGTTTCTAAACTAAATCTGCCCAGATATCAAGCCTTACTTAGGAAATCCTGTGTGATTTCAGCAGGGTTGTCTGTTTCAAATTCCTGTTGCATTGAGCGGTCAGGAGAAAATTATCTGGATTGGTTCCTTTGCCTTACGCTCATCAGCGAAAAGACGCGTCTCTGCGTTATTTCTCGGGTCCGGTGATGGAGAGAAATGCAGGAGGTAGTCAACGTTGATAGAAAACGATTGAGAAGGGAAGCTGGTCACCTTTTCCATTTTCTAAATAAATTCACTGTTGTCTCGTAGTGAAAATGACTGAACCGGTTGTAATAATTATTCAACACGACTGGAACAAAGCAAGTTAATCTTACTGTACCATGGCCAAATGGTGGGGTTAGAAAAACTTGGTCTCTCTTTGACCAGAAGGAGGGAAAACTCCTTTGTATGTGTAGATACGCGTCTCTTTAAACTGCAGGCTTGCGCAGCTGTATGCAGAGAGAGCGAACTCACCGCTGTTTGCCGGTTTTGTTGATGAAATGAATGTCATAGGCTGCTATTGACCAATGACGTTTGAGGCTGGCTCCATGGGCGGGACTTCCCATCCGGCTGTGGAGCATTCTGGTAAACTGAGTTTAATGTCTCACCTTTGATCATAGAACAAAGGGCCATGCGGTCTCCGTTGCCATTTTTATTGGGTAAGGCCCTACACCTCTGTTAGATGATGGAGGGAATGAGAGGTTGTGTCGATGTAGTGACACTAGGGGTCACTCTTGAGAGCCGCAAAACACCTCAATCTTTGAGAAAAGGCCAATTAGAATTTGCTAATGGAATTTGCATGCTACTCACCCAGACATACGGGTATAAAAGGAGCTGGAATGCCCAGTCTAATTCAGGTTTTGTGCTGAGGAGCCGAGACAATGTCCCGGCCATTTCAACGGCTAGTACAGCATTGTGGCAAGAGGGACACTAGGGGTCCCTATAGAAAAAACGCCACAACAGCCATGTTACGTGAGCTGCCAATGCATGTAACTAGCATGGGAGCAGGCCACACCAGCCATTGTCTTTTCTCTCTATGTTTTCTCTCCACAGAGTATTAGATTCAGCTGGGGCCATCTTATGCTAATATACGCATTGGGGAAGGTGTTCTTTTCCTTTCCTATTCTTTCAGGGGGAAAAGACCCCGTGGAGGCCATATCCTTTCTGAAGGGGAGGAACATGTGGCAATACTACAGGTGGGCTCACCAGCCGCACATGGAAGAGGTGCGGTGGTAGGTCCTGCCTTGAAGTGGAGGAACTCTACAAACACAGCAACCAAGAGGTCTGCCCAAGGGAGACGCAGGTCTGCCTACAGGGAGACCGTACCGTGGAAAATGCATCACAAATGCATTACCAGAGTAACCAGACTTGTGGAGTACCTATCACAGAACAGGACATATTAGACTCCATAGTGGGTCTGGCTGTGAAGTCCTCCACCGAATTAGTGAGGAAAGCACTGATCTGACTGTGCATCTCTTGGAGTCTTTGGTTCAGGAATATCACCACCTCACAAACAAATGCCACTTCTGGGCATAAAGCTGCCTCATAGAGGGAGCTCTGGCCTGAGTGATCGTGTCTAACACTGCCGGTGGTAGGCCATTTAGGTCTTCCGAGTCCTGTCCAAGGGTCGCGATCTTCCCCCTCAGGGTTGCGGCATTCTCGCCCTGCATCGTGGTGAAGCGGACGCTGCTGAACCGTTGCGAGCGCCTGGCGAATTGAATCACGTAGCTGAGTTGGATGGTCCTGGCCAGCAACCATGATGGGTTTGAAAGCGCGAGTCTTTCGTCCAAGTTCTGGGCGAGGGGCACAAAGGGGATGATCACATCTGGCATACCTGGGGTGGCGCCTCGTGGCAGAGTGAGCAGGCAACAGCATGTCGATAAGTGTTGCTTCGACCCGAGGCAGCTGCGCTGAGGGGAACCTCAAAGCACTTACGTTGCTGCACGTACCCGGCATAGGACGGGTTAGCGACTGAGGAAGAGGGTCTCTTGGGCCGTCCTCGAGACTCATTACAACAAGCTGGCCATGGTTGTAGGTGTGGTTGTAGGTTGCGAGTGCTTGGTGTCTGGCGGCCATGACAACTGCAGCCATAAACACTCATTATGTGACCCAAGGTGTGAATACCAATGTGGGTACAGCAGCCTGTTCGAGGTACACAAAACAAAAGGAAACAAAGGATTTACCCTCCACTGGAGGAAGGTTACCAGCTCTGTAGCAGACTTCTCTCTCCCTTGGTCGTCCGTCTCAGTGGCGCTTAGGAGCCTTCCGGGTCCTTGTTTCAGGCCGTGAGGTAGGGGCCATCAGCTTCTTGCGGGGGGCTCTATGCTGGGGCTGAGAACTTGGCTCGGGCTGTGGCAGAGCCGCCTGGGCTTTCGCCACCACAGGGGATGCCCTCAGCGAGCAGACGGGGTACGGGATATTGAGTCACACTGGGGCAAGATGTGCTGTATAGCCTCCATCTGTTTCTACACAGGCAAGAACTGCTATTCAAAGTCCTCAATGGTGTCACTGAATAGGCCAATCTGGGAGATGGGCGCTTTGAGAAAGCAAACTTTGTCGGTGTCCCTCATCTCGACCCATTTCAGTTACAGTTGGCGCTCCTGGACCAAACTCTGCTCTGGGACAAACGAAGCTGGCAACGTTGGCTTGTTGACTGTGGCAGACATGTGCATTGGCTCATTTGCACTGGAACTCCGCCTCCCACAAAGTGAACGTTGAACCAATAATCTGCAGGGTGAGGTCGATATATTTGGCTCGCTGACTGTGGCAGACATGGGCATTGATTCGTTGGCCATGGCAGGCATGGGCTCATTGGCAATGAAGTGGGATGCTGGCTTGGTGGCCATGATGTTGAACTCTGGCTCGGCGGCAGCCATGTCGAGGAACTCTGGCTCAGTGCCGGCCATGTCTAGGAACTCTGGCTCAGCGGTGGCCATGTTGAGGAACTCTGGCTCGGCAACGCCATGTCGTGAAACTCGGCATCTGCCTCCCCCACAGTGAAAGTGGAACCAATGATCTGCAGGGTGAGGTCGATATATTGGGCCAGATTGAGGGAACTGCGACCGCCAGGCATCAAGGAGGAGATGGGCTCATTAAGTACCACCCGAAAAATGTCCTTGAGGGTGACCTCATTAAAGCCCACCTTGTTGGCCAGATCGCAGAAATCCTCCACGTATTCCTCCAGAGGACGATAACCTTGCTGTAGGCTGAGAAGCTGAACTGGTGGGTTCATTGTTGTCGGTGTATTGTCGAATATTCTGTTACGTTGCTGGCAAGGACAGTGACGAAGACGATGATGAGGATGATGACGAAGATGATGACAAGATGTGAAGATTAACGCAAGTGCAGTTTTATTATAAAACGGCCTGGGTGTGATAGGCCAGTGAAATGGCGTCCACCACCCAGTGGGAAAGCCTCTGCTTGGAAACAGCGTTCCCTTTCCGCTGTCCACCAAAGCAGACAAAGATCTGCTCAGAACGTCTAAAGCTCTGCGTGTGGTCCAAGTAGGTATGCAAAGCACGTACCGGACACAGCAATGAAGAGGCTGGGTCCAACTGATTCTAGCGGCTCGAAGGGGGGTCTCTGGAGGCCCGCAAGGACCACTGAGAGATCCCAGGAGGGGAACAGCCTTAGCCAGGAAAGATTTAACCTCCGGGCGCCTCTTAGGAACCTGATGATTAAGTCGTGCTTACCCAAAGACTTGCTGTCTACTGTGTCATGGTGGGCTGCGATAGCAGCAACATACACCTTCAAGGTGGAGGGGGACAGCCCCCTGTCCAGCCTCTCCTGCAGAAATAAGAGCACTGACCTAACTGCGCACCTCTGTGGGTCTTCAGCCCGTGAAGAACACCAATTTGTGAACAAGCGCCACTTCAGGGCGTAAATTTGCCCGGTAGAGGGGGCTCTGGCTTGGTTGATTGTGTCTACGATTGCAGGTGGTAGACCAGCTAGATCTTCTGCATCCCGTCCAGGGGCCAGACGCGGAGGTTCCAGAGGTCTGGGTGCAGATGCCAGAGCGTGCCCCGACCCTGAGAAAGAAGGGGAATTTGCCAGGGAGGGTCTGTCGCAAGGATTACGAGGTCCAAGAACCAGGCCCAGGTGGGCCAGGGTGGGCCAGTAGGGAGCCACTAGGGTGACTTGTTCCTCGTCCTCCCTGACCTTGCACAGCACCTGTGCAAGAAGGCTCACTGAGGGAAATGCATACTTGCGCAGCCCTGAGGGCCAGCTGCGTGCCAGTGCATCTGCCCCAAGAGGAGCCTCTGTTCGGGCATACCAGAGCGGGCAGTGGGAGGTTTCTCAGGAAGAAAACAGGTCTACCTGGGCCTTGCCGAATTGTTCCCAAATTAGCTGGACCGACTGGGGGTGAAGCCTCCACTCTCAAGCGTTGCCGTGACAGTGCATCCACTACCACATTGAGGTTGCCGGGGATGTGAGTGCCGCGGTGGTGCTGTCTGACCTGACTAGGACAGGTTTGTCTCGAACTAATGGGAGAAACATATATTCTCATATATGCATATATTCTCCAATAACTCGTACACTTTGAGATCTTTTGGTCAAAAAATCTTAAATCCAACCCACTAAACTCCTAGGAATATTAAATTCAGACAACAATCTTTCAGCTAAAAGATGTGGTTGGATGGTATTAAAAGCTGATGAAAAATCTATAAATAAAAAAATGGGCATGAGTCTTATCTGCATCTCATGCTTATATATGAAATTCAGGAGTGTAAGAGTGGCATCATCCACACTCCTATTACTCCTATAAGCGAACTGTAGCAGATAAAGTAACTGACTAGTGTACTTTATGATCAGGGGTGGACTGGGAAGAGAAATCGGCACAGGATTTTATTTGCTGGCATTTGCTTTTTTTGGAAGTAGGAAAAATTATAGATTTTTTCCAATCTGCAGGGACTCTCTGGAGTTCCAGTGAGGATTGAAAAATAAAATGACTAATGTCACAAACTGATAAGCACAAACATTTAAAACTCTCCCACATACTTTATTAGGCCCTAAACTTTTATTAAATTGGGTTGTTTCCACTTGTTATCTGTTAGCCAATTAGCTCGTTCACATGTTATAGGCTATTTTAAGCCAATGAGCTCACATGTTGTAAGCTGATAGGTCCTTTGAAATGAAATCAGGTAGCCAAAAATTTGCGTACTCTTTAAAATTTAAATGGCTCGGTTTCAATGCGGTACATTATGAAAGTTTTTGTTTTCTAAAATCCTCTTCCTCCCCAGCTCCACTTATCTAGATCTGCTAAATGTTTATTGCATGAATGTCTAATTGTGCAGCATCAGCAGCATGTCCACATGGAAACTCAGTATGTCTGTGTATGTTCTAGCCATAGCAAGTCCTGGTACTTGCTCTGCAGCATCAGCACCAGCATAGCAGATCTACTGCGGCAAGACTAAAATGGGTATGACATCAGTTTGTCATACCCACATTAACATGCTAAATCTTTCCAAGAGTTCTCATGACTGAACTGGAATCTGTTTGAAAACAGTGATTATTTTTGCAATTTCGATGCAGAAATATTTGGGTGCAGAAATAAAACCTCAGCTTTAATCGTTATAGTCCAAGCTTAAGCATATCTACTCATTTATAACAGATTCAGCTTTCCTGTTCTTCTAATTCTGAGACCGCTTTCAAGGACTGTTGAGACTTCTAAAACCATTCAGACAGTCTCCCCTCTGGGTCAGTAACCTGAGCTGTGAAGAAAAACCTAGAGGTTTTCTGTGCCAGAAAGTGGGGATGAGATTGGTAGGTTGTAGGTGCTGGCTAATGGCTTGTGTCATTGTAATTTAGTGGATTGTATGACATGGAGGAATTAAGATCAAATTACAATGTCAGGTCAGCACTTCTGGGGACACTTTCAAATCACTGTTTTTGGCTTGAGACAGCTTTGCATGATCTCATATACTACATAGCTAGTGTACGTTATGTAAGAATAACTATAGAATGTTGGATTTATGAATGTTGGTTTAGGAATGCAAGGGCTCCAGACAGATTGAGAACATTAAGAGAGGGGTGGGGGCTTGTGGCGGGTGGGGAGGGGGTTTGGCGGGATTGCAGATAGCAGTTATTAGGTCAGTGATTGGTACTAAAGTCCCAGTCCAATAACATATTGATTTATGCCTAGTTTGATGCACTTAGGAATTACGAGGATTTATATGATCTGACAGCATGTACAACACACCACTGGGCAACTGGTGCTAGTATATAGATTACAGTGAATGTCATAGATGTTTTTAGCTGAATGTTTTAAAGTAAACACATGCCTGTATATAATATGTGACCTGATCCAACATTTTCCACAAAAATAAATTTTTGAGCTTTATGCACTAAAGTCAAAATCGCAAGTAGTGCATTAAACACAAAATGTGTTTCTGGATCAAAGTGATTTAAAATGATGGAGCAGGTCACATTTTAGCATTTGTTTGGGTGACGTTTTCTCAAATGTTATGCCCTCTTTTTATGTTAGTTATGAAGTTTCTTTTTCCAAGGGATTCACAAATGTCACAAACACACAAAATCATGTGATCATAGTGATCATGTCATAATTGTTGGTCAAGCAGTGGGTGGGTAGTGGTGTGTATGATGGTAAAAGGGAAGCATAAAAACAATCCTCAGCAACATTAGAAGCTCTGCTGTGGCTGTCACACTTGCATTATGACAACTGTCCTGCATTTAATGATCATTCTATTACAAGGAACATTTTTACAGAGAGAGTCACTTCATCATGAATAAAAATGTGTGATTGAGGACAGTCACAAGGAGCCAAATTTGAACATTAATAATTTTTGCACTTCTGTAATTTCAAAATAGATAGATAGATCATATATTTTTATCCTTATTAAGTGCTGTGGTTAACAATAAAATGAATGCTAGGAAAGAACATAATGACACATTTATATTGCTTTATTACCCATGTGAGGTTAATTCATATACGTAGATACATTTTTAATCCATGCCTTTTTTTAAAGACAAAAGCTGTTGTGTCCAAAACTACACTATACACTGTGCAATTACAAAATCATGCACTCAGCCATATAGTGTATGAATTTTTAAAATGTAGTATTGTCCCAAATTGAATGCATAATTTTTTTTACTACACGGAAGCATTCGCCATTTAACAGCTGATGGAAGTGATGTTTCAAATGCATGTCATGTGTTGGCGCTAGCTTTAGATACACTTGTAAAACTTTTAGAAGTTTTGCTAGCTTCTACATTCTTCATTATATACAACTGTTTTGTCAGACCAGCAGCGTTGCAGGTAACTCTGCTCCTTCCACTATGTACGAGAAACCATGTGCGCTGAGTGCTTGAAGTGTCCAACATTGCACACTTTTGCACACAGTTTTGATGGTTGAAATAGTGCATCATCTGGGTACTTATAGTACACTTCTTTTTGTTGCATTTTCAGTGTTAACATACTTACACTACTTACTACAAAATAGCATAGAACAGTGCAGAAGTGTGTGGTTTGATTGCACTTACAGAAAAATCAGGTAGGCTACAACTGTATTTTTAATAAGAAAAGATTGTTGCATTTTCCAAAGTGACCAACCAACCAATATTGAGTATATATATACTCAATGTATATACAAAAACGGTTCAGCAGTAATGTGAAATCACTCTCCTCTTGGATTTTTAACTGTTTGGTGAAGTTGTTTAAGTGCTGTAATGCTTGTGTATGTTCTCTGGTAAGGTTGTTATGCTTTAAAGAATCGAATGTGTACTGATCGCGATGTGTTTGTAAGTTTTGTTAAGTTTCTCTTAAATGTTACATTTAGAGCTTCCCAAAGTTTGTGTGAAGTATGTTTGTATGCCGCTGTTTTCTAAGGCTTTTTTGTTACCTCTTTACTGTTTCTCACCAAACCTTATCGTATGCTTTCAGAACAATCATGAGTCTCGTAAAAAAAATGTATTAGACTTCTGAATTATACTTTTTCATTCATTTGAAGCTTGAAGAGGTGGTCGCCATTGTGTTTCATATTGGGCACCTGCAGGATTTCATCTGAGGGTACGAACAGAAATCTGACTAATACAACCTTGTATCTAGGAGAGTCCTGGACAATTCACTGAAAAGAACCGACTCAAAATAATTATACATTCACAAATTGGGCGTCGCTAGTTTTTTTAAACAGCCAACAGAAATATGGGACACATGTTACTTTACTTTACTTTACTTTACTTTACTTTACTTTACTTTACTTTACTTTACTTTACACTTTCTTGTCCCCTTAGGGAAATTTTTCTTTGACTCTGCAGCTGCAGTATGCACAACTTACACATCATCAAAATACATACAGTAAAAAACGTCTCGGTTACGTATGTAACCTCCGTTCCCTGATGGAGGGAACGAGACGTCGTGTCGAAGAAGCAACACTAGGGGTCTCTCTTGAGCGCCGAAAGATACCTCTGATCTATAAAAAAAGGCCAATGAGAGAAGACACGAGGCCTCGTTCCCTCCATCAGGGAACGGAGGTTACATACGTAACCGAGACGTTCCCTGTCTGTCGCTCACTTCGACGTCGTGTCGAAGAAGCGACACTAGGGGTCCACTTCAAAACTCGCCATGCGCTGAGCCGTGTACGTGTGGCATGTGCACAAGCGACCATCTGTGTTCAGGCTGCACGTACTCTCCCCCAATGCCCCGAAAAAGCGTCAGCATCCTTTTGGTTACCCTAGGGGGGAACAAGGTGACGCTCCCAACTAGGGAACGGGCCAAGCCTGGCTGGGCCTCTTTTCTCTCTATGTTTTCTCGGCATAGAGCAAGAGCAGCCGGGGCCCTTACCGCATCGAGGGAAGGGGGTCTTATTCCCGAATTCCTATTCTTTTAGGGGGAAAAGACCCTGCGGAGGCCACACCCACCCGAAAGGGGAGGTAAAGGTGGCGAAATACATCACATGGCCTCTTGTTGTGACATGTGGGAAGAATGGCGCGGTGGTAGATCCAACCTTGAGGAGGGGGGAGTTGCTACAACACGGCGACCGGAGGGCAGCAAGGACTGCCTAGGGGAGACGCGGGTCAGCTCGTGAGGTGACCGTACCGCGGAAGTACTCAAAGAAGGAGTCCCGTAGGAGGCCTGATCTGTGGAGCACCTATTCCAGTAGGGGTAGCCTGGGGTACCCCCAGTGGACTGGACCAGCACGTTCCTCCGCTGAACTGCTGCGGGCCCGAAGGGCTAGGGAGGAATCAACCAGGGACCTAGGTCCTCTGGGAAAAAAGCGCACTGTTTTGCCTTGGCAGAGGGAAACGGCGCTGGAACAAGCGATTAACCCGGTCAGATCGTCGACGTGTACCGAGTTCTACGGGCTCGGACCTGAGAGAACACGGGACGAGACTGACTCAACCCTGAGATTGTAGAATCTCGTAAAGGTGTTAGGTGCTGCCCAGCCCGCAGCTCTGCAAATGTCTGCTAGGGAGGTGCCCCTCGCCAGTGCCCATGAGGATGCCACGCTCCTAGTGGAGTGGGCTCGAACCCGTAAGGGGGGTGGCACGGCCTGGGTGTGGTAGGCCAACTGAATGGCCTCCACCACCCAGTGAGACAACCTCTGTTTGGAGACAGCGTTCCCTTTCTGCTGTCCTCCAAAGCAGACAAAGAGCTGCTCAGAGCGCCTGAAGCTCTGGGTGCGTTCCAGGTAGGCACGCAAGGCACGTATTTTTTCTGGACACAATAGTGAAAGGGCTGGGTCTGCCTCCTCCCGGGGCAGCGCTTGTAGGTTCACTACCTGATCTCTAAAGGGCGTGGTAGGAACCTTGGGCACATAGCCCGGTCGAGGTCTTAGGATCACATGAGTGTCTGCCGGACCGAACTCCAGGCAAGTGTCGTTAGTAGAGAACGCTTGCAGGTCCCCGACCCTCTTGATGGAGGCGAGCGCGATCAGCAGGGCCGTCTTTAGGGAGAGGGCCCTGAGTCCAGCTGATTCTAGCGGCTCAAAAGGGGATCTCTGAAGACACACGAGACAGCGCCTGTGGCCGTCAGAAGTGGAGAGCACTCTACCGCATCCAGGAACTACACAGGGGTTGAATGGCATCTTTATAAAGACGCGCCCTGAAAAGGGCGTTCAACACCGCTGTGTATTGCTCTTTTAGAGAAATAAACTCTTTATGAAGAAATATAACTCTTTGAAAAGGGAACTCTTTCAACTCTGCGCTGTCGAAGCGCCCAGGGGCAAACTGCACGCCGGCAGAGAAGAGAAAACAGCCGCTGAAGTGCGCCGTAAATCCAACAGCAGCAGAGCGTGAGAGGATCAGAAGCAGGATCAGTTGTGTGTAGCACAGCAGACAGCATTCACACGACCATCGGCTCCGAAGAAAATTACTGAATGAACGAGCGTATTTCTCTCGCCTTTATATCCGTATGTAAAATATACTTTATATCCGGAGTATGCAAATACTGTTCGCCAACTCTCATTGGCCTTTTTTCATAGATCAGAGGTATCTTTTGGCGCTCAAGAGAGACCCCTAGTGTCGCTTCTTCGACACGACGTAAAACAGAGACATAACAATTCCATGTAATTAAAACACTTCTCATCTACTGTATAAAATATTTATAAAAACCTATCCTTCACTCGTGTCCCTTGTAATAATCAGTTCTCTACCATTTATGATACTGATGGATACTGGCACAAAGTATTTTTTATAGCGATTGCTCTAACACAAAGTGATTTGGGTTAGCTGCTATTTTCTGTGCACTATTAAAAATCACATGCTCATCCACAGATTGAAGGGATGTGTATTCTTTAACTCTCATAATTATCATTGCTATTTTTATCAAGCGAGCAAGCTGGGACCTTAACTGAACTGACAGATTCCCGTACCATGCATTCATTCCATATCGTATTAAACAACTCATAGTTGCTTGATTAAATAAAGCCATAATTTCTTGTTTCACACTAAGAAATCTCTTCTTAAAGAAATATAATATTTGCTGTAATCTAGAGCAGAGGCAGGGCTGTAGCAGGGAATTTTGGGGCCCCTGACTATATATTTCTCTGGGCACCTTTCCTATTAAAATAATACAGTTTTTAATTTGTTATGAGCCCCCCTATTCCTATGGGCACCTAGAATCATTACAACTTTTCACACTACTAGCTACGGCCCTGAGCAGAGGTATGCAATATGGGATCTCCAGGTGAATGCACTATCTAAAAACAACAAAATACTTATAAGAACAAACTTATTTGATAGAAGAATCATGAATAATTACAGATCTGTGGTTCCCTACTCCCTTAGGGTCGAATATGAGTTCCTCCATTTTCCTCACATTCAAAATAAGTTGATTTTCATCACACCACTTTACAAATTCCACTATTTCAGAATGATAGTTAAATGTATCCTCTTCTTCCTACAACAGACTAGTGCTGTCATCAGATTACATAATAATATAATTATTTTTCCACTTACTTTCATTCATTAATCATCATAATTTTTACGGCAATGTGAAAAGTATAGGAGAACTAACACAACCTTGAGGAGTGCCTGTATTAATGAGTTTAGGATCAGACAATGAATTGTTCACCTTCACATACTGTATACGATTAATTAAAAATGAATGGATTAATTTAATAATAAAAGGGTTGACACTGATATTTTTAAATTGACCAAATACTAAGTGTGGCTGAAGGTTGTTAAAAACCATTAATGATGAAATATTCTGAAAGTAAATTTTTCTCAGGTCAGTCTGGTCGCTAATGGAATACACTGTGCATGGCCATACAGCTGCAGGAAAACTCATGGAATTTCATGTATAAAAATAAATGAGTAGCCAAATTTGCTCAGTCAGGCAGTATAATTAACATTGCTGATCTTTTTCCAGGCTGATTTCTCTTTAGCTATGACCACTCACATCTTCACATCTCTCATTTGTTTCTGTAGTAAATATTGTCTACTGGGACTGACTGCAGAGCTGTCATATGCCATTATTGTTCATGTTTTCCATGTTAATTTAAACAAAAACTCTTTTGATTACAGGAGCATTCATGAGAAAGAAAAAGCATATTTATCAACTGGTAAGCAAGAGAACATAAGCAGTCTACATTTCATGCTGTGATTTCTATTTGTTTTGTTTTTTTTTGTAAGGTGACTTTGAAATGAAGCATCCCCAGAGATACCTGGCAAAGTTATAATCACAGCATCTGTGCCTCTGATCATTTATCACAGAAAACTTAATTTGAGGATACTGAGAAAGGAGGCAAGAGAGATATTTCTACGCTCATCGCACAGTTTATTTATCCCATACTTATCCATCTCTGACAAAATTATTATCTTTTTTGTCTTTTTTGTAGTCTAAAGAGCAGAATTTCTTCTTTTGCAAAGGTCACCACCTCTATTTTTTTTTTACTCCAAAACTGATTCTCATGCATTGCCTTATGTGCATTAAACACTAAAGTGTGTATCATCTACATGTGGATAAACCACATTGCCTTTCTCTTGCTTTCCTTATATTTCTGGTTTGAAGGACACTCTTTTTACTTTCACTCGGAGCAAAAGTCATACTGCAGTGTATTTGGAAAATGGTAGCAGTGACATTGGAACAACAGCAGGAGCAGGGTAGAAAAAATCTGAAATTCAATATCGAAATGTGATAGTCCAATTCATAATTTTTTTCCCCTTTTTCCCTCTAAACACCTCTGAGGTATTGCATTTTCAATCTACGGTTATTTAATACATATGTGCAAGACTATATGACACAATAAGACTGTATTTTATCAAAAAAAAAAAAAAGTCAATATATCTAGACAGACGGATGGATGAATATACAGAGAGACCTACCGACCGACTGACCGACCGACCGACAGACAGACAGATAGACAGATAGACAGATATGATAGATCTATCTATGTTTACTGCACTTTGTATTTAGTTAATTGATAAATACAAATTATTCATGCCATTATTTTATGAAACATCCTCACTATACAACAATTTTCACGACTGCCTAAAATTTTTGCTCTGTACTGTAGTCTTATGAAACAGAAATAGATAAACACCCATCTCATGCCAACTTTTCTTTGAATGTGAAAATATAACTGTACTTATTATACTTGGTCTAAAACTCACCATATCACTTGTAGCCCACCAGGCTCCAAATGGCTCCAAATCACTGTAATGAGCATGTACAGTTGAGGACATTTGAGGGTGAGGGGTTACACCACACTCTTGGCCTGATGATGGTGGAGTGCCTGTGAGTTGACCTGACTCTGACCCACTCTAGTGAAGTTCGCCTGACTGTGTCCTTTCCACACCATTACAAAATGGCAGCATCTCAGTATGAGGGGCCCCCTATGGGAGACTGTGATGGCCAACATACAGTAGGCAACACTAAATCACTTGTGGGGCTTGGAAAAACTTTAAATGATGTACAGTATGTGACATAATAGCAAACAAGTTTTCTTTAGAGCTGCACGACGGAACATTGTGCTCTGAAGCGACATCTGTTGTTGACACATAAATCTTCAAGCAATTTGCAGAAGAACACATTACGTCAGTTGTGTTTTGGCACTGTTCTTCTGCGCGGATGAATCTCAGCTTATCTGGACATCGCCTTCATACAAACATGTCAAGCAATATAAGCTTCCACAACCCTACAAATCATCATATCTAAGTGTAACCCTGATAAGAGAATTAGATGGGTAATAGGAATACAGTTTGTGTATTTTATTATTTAAAAGAGGTTATTACAGAATTGGTTTCATTTAGGTATGTTGTGTACTGCTCCTTTAAATACATGTACACTTTGAGCCAATTAGCATCGATTGCTAAAACTGCTCCGCCTTTTTGCATGGGTAGCTCTTGAAAAGATAGAGACAGAGAAGATTCTGGAAAAGATAAACATAGAGATAGAAGCTATATTTTAGTTGATAGTTTTAAAAAGTGTTCATTCTCATATTAAAATTGTTAACTCATATCATCATTGGACTCATATGAACTCATATCATCTCTTAATTGGTGGCTGAATGTAAACGATTGATTTGAACCTGATGAAAGTTGATTTAGTTATAAAATTCCAGAATTTACGTGATTTCCATATTTGTAAAATGGATATTTTATGTTCTTTTTTTATAGATGCATTCAAAGTAATTTTGGTAAAATATCAATTCAAAAGGAGAGAAATTGGAAATACATTTGTATTTAAAGTGATTTAAATATTTTAAACAAGAACTTAATATGTTAATACAGTAAGCAATGTAAAAAGTATGCATTCGATGTATAGGGAAGGTCAAATTTGTCACATTCTAATTTAAATGTCATGGATTATGAACATTTGAATCTGATTGAACCTGTTTTTTATAAACTGGTCAGGTCTTTTATTTTTCCCTTCGATTTGATTGAGCTGTGTTCTGAGTTGAATTCATTGATGTTGAGTCAGACCCATGGAGAAACCTTGAATGAAGCATGCTGAATATTTCCCTGTCCCGGACATCGAATCATCGTTTTTTCATAACCGACAGTGTGGTAGGATCTCAAATGACAGTTGAGAGTATTCGATGACTGATCTTTCTAAAAGGAAAACGGAGCAAAGACTTTATGAGTGAAGCAGAACAAAGGACTGCAAAGGACATTTCTTACACTGTTTATTTCAAAAAATTGGTTGATTTGTATTTGCACTCATTACATATTTATTTTAGACATTTCAGTAAAGCCCGCCCGTATATATATATATATATATATATATATATATATATATATACTGTATATATATATATATATATATATATATATATATATATATATATATATATATATATATAATTTTACTAAAACAGTAGTCTGAGTGGTTTCTGGCACACACCTCTACCTCCCTAGATGAATCTATTTGCATAGGCCCACTGGCATTCAGAAATTCATTATTATTGCCAAGCAGGGCTGTAGAACCAAGCAGGCCGGTGGGTCGGCCGCAAAACGTGCCGAATGGGCCGCGATAAGCTAAAATGAGCTGTGCGTTATGCTGAACGGACCACAAAACGTCACCGAAATATGCTGTTGGGCCAGTTGCCAATCAGAGGCCAATTTCTCTTCCCAGTCCAGCCATGTTGCCTAGTGATTTAAGAGTGATTTGATATACTGGTTACACAAGCATTACAGCAAGTAAAGAAATTTGCCAAACAGTTAACAGACAAACAACATCCATCCACACTGTAGCAAAGCTGTCATGAACTGTGTGAAAGTGACTGGCTGAACTGAACTGAGTAGATTCCCCAGTCAGAACACGTGGCGGCCTGTACTCCTTTTCTGTGTTTTTCTGTGACAAAATCAGGGGTGTCAATTGTGAATGGCAGGGTATGGCAGCTTCCATAACTTGGCTGCCTGGTCAATGCAAATAAATATATTTTAATTACAGGATTAACAGAGTTTTAAATTATTTTGTATCACAAATAAATTCTAACTGAATCAATTCCGTGCCCACGGGCTGTTTGTTTGACTATATCCGTGGTTACATGCGAAAGTCTGCGAGTGCTCTAGAGAGCACACCTATCTCATGGTGAGCTGCACATTATGATGCAAAATAAGACAGCCGTTTACAGGGTTGGGAGGATTACCTTTGAAATGTATTCCACTACAGATTACAAAATGCATGCTGTAAAATGTAATTTGTAATGTATTCTGTTAAATTACTCAAGGTCAGTAACGTATTCGAAATACTTTGGATTACTTCTTCAGCACTGGTAGTTTTTTTCACTTGTTTTGACTATAAAAACTCTGTCAGTACAGTAAGACAAAATACACATGTTAAAAATACCTTTACTGAAAAACCTAAATATCTTATGCTAAATATCTAATCTTATGTTTCTAAAACAAGATTAATCAAATTGATCATTAATACAAACATTATTATGAAGAATATGATTTTTGCCCTAATATCAAAGGTCTTACTATAAAAAAAGAAAATATGATCCAACGTGAATTTTCTTGATAAAAAATATGATCATGTCTGGTAACATGTGCATGTAAACTGGCTAGAAATAGCATTTAAGCTTAGCGTATATCTGACAATTTACACAAGGTTTATTTCTATTTCTTCTGCTTCAAACTTTCTTCAGACTTCTCTGTATACTCGTATTTATGTAACACATCATATGAAAGTGTTTCACCGTTGTTCAAATGCACTTTGGATCTTATATATGTTTAAATGTTTTCCATCTTAAAGCACTAAATATTAAATGAAACAAATGACAATAAAATGCAAATTAATCTCTTCAGTAATCAAAATACTTTTGAATGTAACTGTATTCTAATTACCAATTATTTAAATTGTTGATGTAGTGGAATACAGTTACTTATATTTGATTTTTAAATACTTAATCCCATTACTTGTATTCCGTTACTCGCCAACCCTAGCCAGTAATGTGTTACGAGTGTGTAAACAGATGGAACAAAAATATGTGCTGTCTTGACGCAATATTAATGTAAATACAGCTGTTGTGTATTACTTATAGACCCGTAATAAGCCTATTTTAATACTAATCAAGCATCAATAGGTTATTGACAAGAAAAAGAGAAAATAACTCACCGTCCTTGGCTGGATAATTTTAGTAGCATTAATACATTTAAATGAATGGATTCATTGATTGCTTTTCAAATTAAAAGAAATGAAGATCATCAGAAGTTAAAACTTGGCTTTATTGTTATATTTTTGTTAATTCTTATAACAGCAACTTTCTTATTTGCTGGGTTTTAGACAAAGCTATGTGATTTATCTCTAGACACGTGTTGTTGGGGCTGGTGCTGTTACATTTTTGCAGTTTTTCTCTCACTGTCATTTTACCTGTGCTTGCATTTCAATTAGACAAATGGCTTCAGTATGTACAGTACAAGTAGACTATGTAGGCCTATTTGAATGAGTCATTTGAATCTATATATTTATTTAGTATTTGGTGTATAAATAGGTGCTTCAGTGTGATATTTGAGGATGGCTGCTGCAGCACGTATTCATATTATCAGGAATTAATTTAAATGTTTGGGACATGATTTTATGCTGTCATGTGATTAAGTAAGATTGAATGACATCAATGGAACTTGCCATACCTTGGCTTTTGGTGTATTGCCACCACTGGATGTAAGGATGAACGACCAAGGATAAACCTGTGATTTCATGCCAAATCCAACCTGGCTGCTCAAATAAAGAATTTTGTATATTCTTGTCGTAGCGATTCAGGGAATGGAAAGGACATTGTTTTGAACAAATTTTTATGTACAATTTTCAGTCAATAATTAACTTAAATTGGACTTGGTCAAACTTTAAAGTAAGTTTGTGAGATGATGGCTATCAAGGGACAAAATGCCATTTTGTGTTTTTTTTTAAACAACATTCTGTTCCATAAATTAAAAAAGAGCCGACCAAATATTCTGTCTTTGTATTGATACATGCGTCAATGTCTCAGGCTCTTTACATTTGGTTTGGAGGCTTTAAGGTGAACCACTGGTCACATGTGTACTTAAAGAATTTAAGGACAGGTCGTTCACATTGCAGACTTGGCACTCAAATCATAGAACCAGGTGGTTTTGTAAGCACCCTCTCCATATGGTGCCCTTTTGTTTGCCTCTGTCCCTCTGTCTTTCCCTTTCTGACTCTCTCGTTCTGCCTTTTACATCTTGAGAAAGTCCTAACTGTTGACAGCTCTTTGAGCAACAGCAGGCTGTTGTTGTGAATGTACAGTATATACAGAGAGAGAGAGAGAGAGAGAGAGAGAGTGAGCATGGAGTGAGAGTGTGTGTGTGTGTGTGTGTGTGCTGGATGCTAATGAAAAGCAGATGTTGTGTCAGTGTCAGAGCCTGCGGTTGTGTATGTGTGTGTTAAGTCCACATTCACACACGTCTGTGGGCATGTGTGGATGTGTGTATTTACATGTTTGCCCCCCTACTGTCTACTAACCGCTGAGTGCTCTTGGTGTCCTGGCACCTGATAGGACAGCAGTTATTGATAAATAATATGCAGGCTGCATGGTGCAGCCAGCCCAGGGAGTTCATAGTGAGTTGACCATCTGGATACACTGGTGGAGATGCAAACAGGGAGAGAGTATGCCAAGTTTCTAGGGCTATGGAGAAGTCAGCCACACTTCACTTACTAATTATTCATAGTAGTAAATCTTTCAACTCATACTGACTCCCATTCAGAGGAGCTGGGCCCCAGTACTTTGAACTATGTATTTAAATATCATGCATTTTCCTTTAATCTGAGTAATCTGTGCTCTGCTGGCAAATACACACCCCTTGTAAATGTTTTATATGCATTTTGATTCTACAGCACAAAGCATGAGTTATATGAAGATGCAAGATATGAACAAAACAAGATTAAAGTCAGCCAGAAAGATTTGGTAAAGCCTAATTTTAAACCACAAATTTTAAATTAGTTGTTCACCACAAAATGAACATGATGTCATTATTTTCTTCTCCTTATGTTGTTCCAAACTTGTATGCTATTATTTTTTCTGTGGAAAACAATAGGAAAAATTCTGAATTATGTTTACACTTCTCTTCTCCATGGAATTACATAGTGACAAAGGCAGTCAAGCTCATACAAGGACAAAAAAAATCCACAGAAGTATCATAAAAGTACCAAAAAAGTAAATCTTAACCTAAATAACGTGTATCATTAGCAGGCCTGGACTGAGAAGAGAAATGGAACTGGCCCAAAACTTGTTGAGGGGGGGATAGGGTGTTCGCTGTCCTTTTCTGCATATCGCTGCGCCGTTTTGAGGTCCGTTCTGCATAAAGCGGCGGCTCATTTTAGCTTAACACGGCCCATTCGGCATGTTTCGTGGCTGACACGCCAACCCGCTAGGTTCTCCCAACAACCAGTCTGCCCATGATCGAACCCAAAGTGCGTCGGCACACCGGGAAAATGCCCGGAATGCCAGATTACCAGTCCAGCCCTGATCATTAGGAAACATTTAAAATAACTGTCACGCTGTCATTTAAGTAAGTGATTCACTGAATCAACCTAAATACAGAAATTTTTCATACAACTTGTGCACTATTCCAAGTCTTCTGAAGTCTTTTGATAGCTTTGAGAGAGAAATTGAAGTCAATATTTCCTGAAAGTCTCCCCCTCTGCTGGCACTCACCAATCTCAATTGCGCCCACGCTCATATTCAAATAAGGCCAATTTGAAGGAGGAAGTCATTTTGAGAGCTGTATCAGAGGGGAAGATTTTTAGTGAATAATTAATCAAATTTCAGTCTATTCCTCACACAAACTTATTATATAACACCAGAAGACTTAGAATATGGTGCACAATTAATCTGAACTCCTTTATGGTGCATTTATGGTGCTTTTGTACTTTTTGGATCTTGAAAGCCTCTGACATTGCATGTAAAAGAAGAACGTGTACAAACTTTATAATTTCTTCTGTATTCCGAGAAAAGAGTTTGGAACAACATATGATTGAATAAATAATTACAGAATTATCATTTTTGTGTGTACTATTCCTTTAAATGCAGGTTTCTCTAGTATCTTAATTTTGCCAGTCCAAACATTTGTATTTTTAATTAATTCCAGAATTATGATGATGAATGCATTGAACAGACATGGAATGACTGATAATTTGTTGCTGTGTTGGACTTGGTGGATTGCCTTTGTGTGAGTGTGTGTGTCCAGGGGCAAACAGGTCTAATGGGCAGTGCACGGGGGGCTGGAGGGGCATTTCTCTTGAACTGGTGATGGTGGGAGGAAGTGTAAAGATTTATGATGGGGCTGATTGCCCCTCTCTTTCCTCCACAATGTCTGACCAGCAGAGAAAGTGAGACACACTAAATCATCGGCACCGCTGCCACTGAGCCCCTGCACTTGGCGTTGATCTTTAAGAGATTAGTCAGAGAGAGACCTCAATTTGTCTCTCTGAAAAAGTCACTCTGTAAAAGGGCTTTTTCTTTCCTATTCCTAACCCCAATATAACTGTTTGATGGAGGTTTCTTGTATTGAAGGTTGTGGTGTATTCATTTCAGCTGAGATGTGCCTTTGCCCACACCAAATCTGCTAGTAAATCTCTGAAGGATAACAATTCCTGAGTGTATAGACGTATTGTGTAGAGTAATTACAAAACCTGTAACACCTAAATAATGCTGCTATATAAACCATATAAGCAACTGAGGAAAATATAAATGGGACTTTTTCATGATGCATTGAATTTGACGTATTTACTTTTATTTCCAATATATTGGCAGAAACGGATGAAAGTCATTACAGTGTCTATTTCCATTTAATTGTTTATTCATATTTTCTTCTTGGATGCTTTACTCACTACATCTTTAACTCTACTCTCTTTTCTCTTTCTTTTTCTCTCTCACCAGGGTTGAAGTTAACAGGATAGGGTGACCACTGGACTGGTTGCAGTTCCTGATCTCTAGTAAGGAACGTGAGCCTAAGACCGCAACTGACCAACCCTAGTTCTGCTGTCATACACAGAGGCTATTTTGAAAGCAATATGCAAACCATATGACAATAATAAATTTGTGAACTTTCTTAAATAGTTCAGAAATGCATGTTTCATCTACAGTAAATGTAAAATGAGAGACAATCCAAAACATTATTGTATTTTTTTGGTCTATATACTAAACTGAACTGGGCATTTATAACATCACTGTAAAAAGTAGGAACCTGCAATTGCAACATTAAAGGGATAGTTCACCCAAAAATAAAAATGATCTCATAATTTTCTCACCTTCATGCAATCCTAGATGTGTGTCTTTCTTTCAACTGCTGAACACAAAATGAAGATTTATTAGAAGAATATCTCAGCTGTGTACGTCTATATAATGCAAGTAAATATGTGCCAAAATGTTGAAGCTCCAAAATCAAAAATAATCCAAATAACTGGTGGTTGAATCCATATCTTCTGAAGTGATATGATAGATGTGGGTGAGAAACAGAACAATATAAAAAGCCCTTTTTCCTTCACTTTCATTTTCTCCTTTCTCTTAATGCATATCACCCCCTGTTAGGCAGGGAGGAGAATTTATGACCAAATGACTTAAATATTGAACTGTTTCTCACACACACCTATCATATTGTGTCTGAACACATGGATTTCAACACTGGAGTCATATAGGTTACTTTTATGCTCACTTTATGTTGATTTTGGAGCTTAACATTTTGGCATCCATTCACTTGCATTATATGGACCAACAGAGCTGAGGTATTTCTCTAAAAATCTTAATTTGTATTCCGCAGAAGAAAGAAAGTCATACACATCTGGGATGCCAGGAGGGTGAGAAAATCATGAGAGAATTTTCATTTTGGGTGAACTATCCCTCTAAAGGGCTATTTCTGATCTAACCCTTCAAATAAAGTTTTAGGTGTAATATAATGTATTCAGGTTAATTCAGTGTGTTAAGTAATATTCTAACTTGAACATAACCAGTTAATTAAAAAGTGGACACTCCACCGAGACTGCCCTGCTGTCTGTCACAGAATCGCTGAGACAGGCGAAACATGAATCCAAATCATCCATTCTGATTCTGCTGGACCTTTCTGCAGCCTTTGACACAGTCAACCATCAGATCCTTCTATCCACCATCTCTACTCTGGGCATTAGAGGAACTGTGCTTGACTGGTTGACCTCTTATCTCTCAGATATGTCCTTCAAGGTAGCCTGGAGAGGTGAGGTAGCCAAGCCACATCAGTTACTTACTGGGGTACCTCAGGGATCAGTGCTTGGGCCACTTCTCTTCTCCATATACACAACATCACTGGGACCCATCATTCAGTCACATGGTTTCTCTTACCACTGCTACGCTGATGACACGCAACTCTACTTGCCTTTTCAGCTCAACAACACCACAGTGACTGCTCGAATCGCTGCCTGTCTGTGAGATATCTTGGCCTGGATGAAGGAACATCACCTGCAACTCAACCCAGCCAAGACAGAACTCCTTGTCTTTCCAGCCAACCCTGCTGTTGAACACAATATCACCATGCAGCTGGGTCGCTTATGTTTTCCTCTTTAGTAAGTCGCTTTGGATAAAAGCGTCTGCCAAATGAATAAATGTAAATGTAAATGTTAATTAAGACTATATGAAGCACTTTTTTAAGTTTAATTTTTCTTTCAGTATAGATTCCCTGTAGTTAATTTGCATATGAGTGGAAAGCACACATTCTGTCTGCATGGGGGTTCCTCAGAATTGGATTCTTTTTGAAAAGTGAGTATGGACTCCCAATCTCACCAGCTGTTATTGTAACCCATGACTCTTACCTCATCTATTTTTACAGCTATGAGTTTGTAGTAGAACTCTAAGAGCTGAACTGTGCCACTTGCTTCAAAAAGCAATTTGACCTCTAAATTCACAATTTAATTAAATCTGATGCAGCATTGTAAGAAAATCAGACCAAATCCAGCTAATTAAGTGTTTGCTTAAGATATGACCTCATAGCTCTGAATATCAAAAATAGGTGGAATAATGATTTTCGCACTGCCAAGGCTCCAGCCAAAGCTAAAAACTGCCTGCTTGAGTCTTTACATAAAGGGAAGCACATAACATTGTCCTACCTGAAGAGATGACAAGAGTATAACAAGATTATAATCCCAGTTAAAGTGCACTTATTGTTGAAGTGAACATGTAATTAAAGGGGACACTATCATGTTTCAGTGCGTTTGAACTTGGTTAATTTGCATTATGATTGGAGAAACAGTCTGAAGAATTTATAAATACTCTATTTTAGCCTTTTCAATTAGACTTCCTCTCTGTCTATATTTTCTATATATATTTACATGTTGATTACTATTTTGTCCGGTTTTAATATACCGTAATAGCATGAAATTAAAATCTTCTTGGAATAATTCAGATTCTCATATAGAAATTATCTCTGTCCTACACAGCAACTAATTTCACTTTGGCATTTAGTAAACTCTATCTATATTCATCTATGCATATTAATTCATTTAAATACTTGATCCATAAAGCTAATTAATGGTTTCGATCTTTAATGTGCCATGTAAATTAATGATAAATTCCCTGGAGGATTTAGCACCAGTAGGCCTATGCTGACACATGCAGTAACACGAATATTCAGTTTTCTTATTGATGGACAACCCTTAGGTTGACCATACTGTCCAATGAGAAAAGGGAAAATACTCTCGATTAATGTTTTTATTCATGTATGCCCCCTTGTGTGAATAAACAGAATTGAAATTTTCATAGTTTTACATTTAGATAAATAAATACAAATCAATTTAACTTCTCTTTAAAGCTAATCCAAATGGATGTTTTTCATTAACATAACATTTAAACAATGGTCTTACAATAGAAACACTGCTTAGAGCACATTTTTGTGTTGCCATCAAAGGAACAAACTTTAAGTCCTACAGGGACTTGGCAGTAGACCATTTCAAGGATGTAAACAAAAACACAGGAATTAGAACGCTACTGGCCTGGGAGCACTTCCGGTATCATTACTGGATCTTTACTGTAAATAAGGCTCTGAGTTAACATATTTTCTCAAAGAACATCAAACGTTAGGATTTATTTTTTTTAAGTTCTTAATCTGTAAATCATTTTGGATAAATGTGTCTGCTAAATGACTGAATGTAATAGGAAATAAACTGTGTAGTTTCATTCATTATAATGGGAATGATCTATAGTCTCTTTTAAAGCTCTACCTATCAAACGTAAAATTAGTTGGCAAAAAATGTCTTCACCTACCAGAGATAATGTGTGTTACAGTTTACAGAACTGAACGTATCCATTGGTGTATGCTTTTTCTGATATGTAAACACTTTATTTTCATCCAGAGAGAATCCAGCCACCGAACAACATGGTCCACATTTAAATAATGACATTTTATGGCAATTGTTTTAACTTTAGTAATGTTAATTGTGTTAAAGTCACTATGAATGAAGTTTACGGTCACTTCTATTAAAATTAATGGTCGAAATTGGAACGGCCTATATTCAACGGATGTAGAAAGGAAGTCCCGCCTTACAAGTAATCATCTTTTAGATACAGACATCGCATTCAAGTAGATAGGAGTTGTACTGGCATGCTGACAGTTTACCTAGAAAAAAAGCTCCCCATGAGCATTCCAAAGACGGCCTCCGAAGAACTGACTTGCTAAAAAGATTTTGATGAAGTGCCTCCCCCTGTTGTTTTGATTGAGTTTGACAACTAGTAGGAAATATGCAAGGAACAAAGAGGTTACTTCCTTAAACCAACAAATATTTCTTAAAATTGTCTATAATCAGGGTTGGGGAGTAACGGAATACATGCTAAAATACAAAATATAAGTAACTGTATTCCACTACAGTTACAATTTAACTTATTGGTAATTAGAATACAGTTACATTCAAAAGTATTTTAATTACTGAAGAGATTAATTTGTATTATATTGTCATTTGTTTCATTTAATATTTAGTCTTTTCAGATGGAAAACTGATTTGTTCAAAAGTGCATTTGAACAGTGGTGAAACACTTTCTTATGACGTGTTAAATTTATACGAGCAGACAAAGAAGTAAGTTTGAATTAAGTTTGAAGTAAGTTTGGAGCAGAAGAAATAGAAATAAACCTTGTGTAAATTGTCAGCTTCACACTAAACTAAAATGCTATTTCTATCCATTTTACCTGCACATGTTACCAGACACAATCATATTTTTTATCAAGAAAATTCATGTTGGATCATAATTTCTTTTTTCTAGTAAGACCTTTGATATTAGGGCAAACATTTTATTCTTGATAATAATTTTTGTGTTGCTCTAGTAAAAATATCTAAAGATCTTTAAAACAAGATCAATTTGATTGTTTCTAGTCAAAACAATTGAAAAAATCTACCAGTGCTGAAGAAGAAATCCAAAGTATTTAGACTATGTTATTGAATATGTTACAAATTACATTTTACAGCATGTATTCCATAATATGTAGATGAAGGAGCAGGAAATGTTTGCTTTTTATGTTGTATTTTGAATGCTCAATTTTTGTTGACCGTTTCTATGTCGTTTTGTATGACCTAATTTATCATCATCATCATCATCTGTCTGTTGTTACTTGCCTAATTTGTTTTTGGATTACTTTAAACATCTTTTAATAAATCGCCATGGATCACAAAGACATCAGAACGAGTCACAGGATTATTTTTCCCACTATTACTACTACTACAGTTTGCGGCTATATAGTAGTGAAATACCAGTCTCAATGAATCATAGCACTGGACTATATTATGTCGCTGCATAAGTGCTACCGGCGAGAGTCCCCCTTGGTGGGGTCCCTTTGGTGAGGCTGTACTTGATATCTGAAGGAATACAGGGGGAGTGAGTGAGCGCACTCGCAGAGTTGGAAACTGGATGGAGCCGATAGAAGTATATAGTTTAGTTATATTAAGTGGATTTTGACAGCGGATTGATTTTGACGGCGTTTCTTACTGGATCTTAAAGTGTGCCCTTTGGGAAAAAGACGTTGTTATCTACAAGAAACATAAGCTGGCATGCGCTAATATGGAAACCAAACCTTTCTTGTCTCTAGGTGAGTTCCACTCCTGGAAAATATGGTTTCTATTATCATAACGTCATTGTCATGCAGGGGTTCGAGATATCTAATAGTTTTTGCATCAGAACTACTGATCGAAACGATATCATACAACATCGTACGCTCACATGTCTGGGCGCTCCTTAAACGTGTTTTCCTTAAAATAATCTAATTCATTGTTTTTTTTTAATACTCAGTATTCAAGAAACGTTTATAATACGCAAGCAAAGCAAATAATGATTAATTAATAATTATGATGACGATGAGGATTGGCATCATTATTATTATTAGTTTATATCTACGTTGTGGATGATGATGATGATGATGATGATGATTATATTGATATTATCACAATATCTTCAATGTTGCTAGACCAGTTAAGCCCAGGTGTATGAGACATGAATGAGGCAGACTTGCTGATAACTTCAATCAAACAGTGCTCTTGTTCTTCAGTTGTGCGCTGTCACATTCATCACTCTCAATGGGCCGTTCAGACCGAACACGTTCTTTCGCTAAATATGCTGGACGTAACGCCAAGAATAGAACCGAACGCCTGTGTCTCGAGGCGCGTTTATTTATTTAGTTTATTTTTTTTTATTTGACGTTCGAGTTAAATTGACACGTCGTATTATAACGCGGTACTCTTGCTCGAGACGATGACAAATCAGCGAGACGCGGCGCAACACCATTAACCTCTAATAACCATTAATAGCGCATGTTTTCAATAAAAAAGTACTGTGTGCGAAGTGAACAGCCCCTAAGCGCGCAACAATCGATGTCACTTCAGGAGTTTTCTGAACACTTTAAAGGGCGGTACACCGAGCTCTGGGTGACTGAGATTCTGTGATAAATAGCGAGTTAGCAATGTTCTTACCTCCCCACTGTTCTTAACTCCCCTTACACTACATCAGCCTCTGTCAGATTTATCTGAAAAGAAGTAGGTTTGGTTGGAATATCAATGCTTGTCAATGCTGAGCAATACTATAATAGTAGCCCATAGGATTAGGAAATTAAAAACATATGTTACATGTGATGGTACAGAAGATATTGTGTAAACTTGCACGGTTTTGCAGCAGTATTAATTTTCCTACCCACTTATTTATAAAATCATCTTCTGTACTCAAAACATAATGTATACATTAATTCTTTGGGTGTAATGTTCCTAGTTTTACTAGCATTGTAAAGGCTGCTCTCTGTAGGTCACTGGAGACCACAATCTTTCCCTGGAGCGTCCCAAGTCCATGAGCATTATTAAGAAATAGAGGGTCCCATTGTAAGAATGTTCGTCTGTGGTGGTGAAGGGGGTGCCGGACCACCCCAATAAAACAGACCCAGTTTGGTTTATGACGGAGCAGTTTTGTGTTTCTGAGGAGGTGATTGGTCCTTTGTGAATGTCTGCAGCTGTTCGTTTTATAAGAGTGGCTTTAAAGGGAAAATTAATTGCTAAAATTGACAACGTCTCACAGACACCCTCAAGCCACTGTCTGTCTTTAAATCAAAAGCAATGAGAGCCCATTCTAGAGGGCAACACAGAGAGGGCCAAACTGCACTTGAGAAAGTTCACTTGAAGTGTCAGGTGACACACACACACACACACACACACACGCACACACACATGCACTTACTGGAGGGAGAGTGTGTGTTTAGGTCTTCTCTTGTTACACTGTTGTACAAGCTGTTGCAGTTTAAGCATCAGCTTTTAAAACCTTTTGAGAATGATGAAAGATGGCTCAGGCGACAGGCAGGGGTCAGACAGGGGTCTTGAATTGGCTTTAAAGCTTCCCTGTTTATAATTTGCTTTATGTACTTTATGCATGATTCCTTGATAAAGGTAACTCTGTACCTTGTACTATGGACCTGACTGTTTGGTTGCATACATTTAGAGTAAGGAAAGTGTTAGTTTATAATGTACAGTGGGATCTACATTGAACATGTTGGATTTTTTTCATTTAAGTCATAGGATTTTGAGAAATGTGAAACAATAAATACTTAAGACATAAAATGAAGGAAAACAATATTTAAGATTCTGCACTATTTACAACTTATTAAGCAAATTTAAGCAAAATTGGAACATTGATTTTTTTGTACAGATGGTCAGATTTACTTGCTTCCATTGAAGCACATAAGATGCTCTTTGGAACATTGTCAAATCATGCTGGGATAACATGGATTATCAGGTTATGCACAAACTTGTGCAGTCTATGCCAGCTCAAGTGCATGATCTCATGCATGCAAAAGGGAGACAAATACTTTGAAATGCATGTAAACTTTTTCAGTTATTCTTTTCACTCATATTGTTATGCTATTGTAATTTCTAACGGGAAAAAAATATTGTGTGTATACTGTACATAAACTGGCTTTTTGAATCATGCTATTTGGCTACTAATGCAATATCTTTTTCCTATGAAGTCTTCAAGGCAACATTTCAGCAATTCCAAATACCAGCCATTAACAACTTGTTTTTGCAAATAATCTAATATTTAGATACTAATATTTAGTACTGTTTGGGTTTTTGTTTTTACCTTTGGTGCTGTGTTAATGGGATTACACTTGACCATATACATTGTAATTCAGATTTAAATGAATGAATTTTAAGAATCTAAAAAATGTACAATGCCTCTCCAATCTCCACTTTCGATCTTTACAGCATTATAAGTACCATGTCATTTAGAGTGTTTAGGGTGAGTTTGTGAGTGTGTGTAGCCAGACTGAAGACTCCTCTGACTGCCCAATGCTGCACATTGTCTAGAGTGACTCAGGTCATCGCCAGTGTAATGGCCTAATATGTTTAAGTCTGTGTCTATCTTTGTTTTTGAGTGATATGACAGACAATTTAATGAGAGGGCCAGCTGTCTAATTACCAGGTGCGAACTTGTGAGGTCAGCTTCTTCACTGGACATGACAGACACTGAACTAATATTTGGAAACTGACCTCTGCCTTTACCAAAACAGTGGCCTGTCTTCCTTTCATTGTATTCAGCAATATTTTTTTCTCTATTGCCTTTATTCAGGTAATCAACAATTGCTGTGTTATATGTGGAAAGTTTTGCAAAATGCACACTGTAACTGAAAAATTCTGAAATCAAATGGAAATTTTTTTAACCAAATTGAAATCTGAATCAAATCTAGAGCTTGTGAATCGGAATCGAATTGGGAAATCTTTATAAATAAATAACCAGCCCTAGTGGATAGAGGTGGGAATCAAAGGTAACTGGCGAAAGGATATTATATAGATATTTAGGTCACAATCCGATATAATTGTGATTCTTTATTTTTGGTGGATTACATTTCAAAAATAAGATATATTAGGATATTTCACTCAATGTTTTTCATTCGTCAAATGCATTGTTAAATTAATATAAAAGTGCCAGTATATTATTTCCTAATATCAATGTACAGTACAATGCAAAGCTATACGCATATAAGACCATAATGGCTTCCTATTTTTGTGGTTAGGTCAATGCAGCTAGTCTTTCTAAAAAATAAATGATTGTATTTATGAATACAATAGTAGCCTGAATGTAACGTTGCTGGCAGTGCTGACAATGACGAAGATGATGACGTAGTGAGACATTGTATGGAGCAGAAGACAGAAGCTTGGAAATGACCTCCGTAGTTGTGTACATGGGCAGAGACTTGGAAACGACCTCTGTGGTCATTAAAATGGGCGGAGACATGGACACAACCTCTGTGGTCGTGAAAATTGACTTGAGACTTCAAAACGACCTCCGTGGTCATGTACATGGGCATAGACTTAGAAACGACCTCTGTGGTCATGAAAATGGACTGAGACTTGGAAACGACCTCCGTGGTTTAAACATGGGCGGAGACTTGGAAACGACCTCTGTGGTCATTAAAATGGGTGGAGACTTGGAAACGACCTCTGTGGTTGTGAAAATGGACTGAGACTTGGAAACGACCTCTGTGGTCGTTTACACGGGTGACGACTTGGAAACAACCTCTGTGGTTGTGAAAATGGCCTGAGACTTGGAAACAACCCCTGTGTTCGGGAAAATGGACTGAGACTTCGAAACGACCTCTGTGGTAATGTACATGGGCTGAGACTGTGAAACGACCTCCGTGGTCATGTGCATGGGCTGAGACTTAGAAACGACTTCTGTGGTCGTGAAAATGGACTTGAGACTTCAAAACGTCCTCCGTAGTCATGTACATGGGCTGAGACTGTGAAACAACCTCTGTGGCCATGTACATGGGCGTAGACTTAGAAACGACCTCTGTGGTCATGAAAATGGACTGAGACTTGGAAACCACCTCCGTGATTGTAAACATGGGTGGAGACTTGGAAACGACCTCTGTGGTCATTAAAATGGGCGGAGACTTGGAAACGACCTCTGTGGTTGTGAAAATGGACTGAGACTTGGAAACGACATCTGTGGTCGTTTACACGGGTGAAGACTTGGAAACAACCTCTGTGGTTGTGAAAATGGCCTGAGACTTGGAAACGACCTCCGCGGTCATGTAGATGGGCAGAGACTTGGAAACGACCTCCATGGTTATGTAGATGGGCAGATACTTGGAGACAACCTTTGTGGTCTTGAACATGGGCGGAGATTTGGAAACGACCTCTGTGGTTGTTAAAATGGGCTGAGACTTGGAAACAACCTCTGTGTTCGGGAAAATGGACTGAGACTTCTAAATGACCTCTGTGGTAGTGTACATGGGCTGAGACTGTGAAACGACCTCTGTAGTCATGTGCATGGGCGGAGACTTAGAAACGACCTCTGTGGTTGCGAAAATGGACTGAGACTTGGAATCGACCTCTGTGGTCGTGTACATGGGCGGAGACTTGGAAACGACCTCTGTGGTCGTGAAAATGTACTGAGACTTGGAAATGACCTCTGTGGTCATATACATGGGAAGAGACTTGGAAACGACCTATGTGGTCATGTACATAGGCAGAGAATTTGAAACAAAAGCCTTTCTCCTCCTCCTCCAGGAGGCTGAAGTTGTCAGCGCAGGCTCTGGGAAGGATGAGGCTGGCAACGCTGGTTCTGGGATGGACAAGTTTGACGACACTGACCCTGGGACAGATGAAGCTTCCAGCTCGTTGGTCATTGCAGGTGTGGGTATTGACTCATTGGCAGAGGCAGGCGTGGGCTCGTTGGTCGTGGCAGGTGTGGCCTTTGACTCGTCGACCACAACTTGGGACGCTGGCTCATCGACCATAACGTGGGATGCTGGCTGGTTGACCACCTCCCCCACAGTGAACGTAGAAAAAGTAATCCGAAGGGCAAGGTTGATATACTGAGCCAGGCTGAGGGAACTGCGACTGACAGCCATCAAGGTGGAGGTTGGCTCACTCACTCTTAAATGGAAAAAGTCTTTGAGGGTGACCTCATTAAAGTCAACCTCACTGGCCAGAGTGCAGAAGTCCCATACATATTCCCCCAGGGATCGATGCCCCTGACGTTCGCGCAGGAGTCAGACCGCTGGGTTCATGGTTGGTGGTCAGGTATTCTGTAACATTGCTGGCAATGCTGACAATGATGATGACAATTACGTAGTGAGAACCCAAGTGTAGTTTATTAACCAAAGTGATATCCAACAACTGTAAATCCACACATAAAATAAGAAAACTAGACTTGACTTGACTATGACTATGACTAGCAAACAAGGTTACATTAACAATACCTGGCAAAACACAATGTCAAACATGAGGGCTTAAATACAAGGACATAGTTAACAAGTAAACACGACAACTATACCAAGATAACAATAAATGAACTTAAACCGAATGAAAAGACAAGACTAATAATAAAGTAATCAACCAATGAAAACAATACACATGAACAGGGGAAACAAATAACAAGATCGCATGAGGGAAACAGGAATCACATGCCATAAAACAGGAACTAGATATTTTAAATAAAAGACATGAAAACATGAACCAACAGAATAAACATGATACTGAACACATTAAAATTATTAATTACAACACAGTTTCAATACACAAAGTATAATAGTTTTCACCTAAAAGGTTAGCAATATGATGCTAAAGTTTTTGTCCAAATACCTCAGTTAATGTTACTACATTAACTGAGTGGGTGATAATCTGTAAAGCATGATAACTGCACCTTCTGAGGCTGATTTCCTATAATGTTTCCCATCACCATAATGTAAAAAAATTTAAATTAGAATATTGATACTTGGCCTGCAAATATCTATACAATACCATAAGGAAACATATCATGATATTTCTATATTTTTCCCCACCTCTACTAGTTGATAGACTGATATATTAAATCAATAAGTCATGACAGTCGTCCGTTACAGTGATTTTAATATGTTTAAGGGGTGTGGCTTATTGCTTTTATAAAATGAAACAACATTATTATGATAACAGACACCAGTGTTCAATAAACAGTTACATTTATTATGAATGATTATTGGAATAAAAAGGCTATTTGTTTTGCCAAATAATATAGTTCACTATCCTAATTGGCTGTGTGCAGTTGCCAAGCAACATGGCATTTGGTGCATTAATAAAGAATGTGTGGTCACAGGTGTGCATTTTAAATATTTTTACAACAGCTTCAAACATGGCTCGTCCAATTAGAATTTAATGTCGGAACTATCCATTTTATAAATGCCTATTATGAGATCTTAGTTAACTGTGCAAACTTGGTTGATTAACAGAAGTTATCATTCTTTCAAGTGTCATTTCCAAAATACTGTATATCAACAAACTTGTTAATGGATTGTGGCAGGGCGGAGGGCGGGACCGGGTGTGTAGCATCACGACCCGGCCCCACCCTCCACCCTGCCACATGGATAATTCTATTTTCTGCTTTAAAAAGTGAAAAATGTGAATTTCGCAATCTTTATTGCTCTCTTTAAATTGTGATATATACCTATGTGTACAGTATATATTGTCATTATATTTGCCATCAGCCACCCTTCTTTCTTTGTATCTGCATCACCACCATTAAAAAACCCATATCAATAACCCACTAGTTATATGTTTAGCTACCTTTTGTGCACACAGTTCTGGGAGCCAGCAGGATGATGTAATACTTCTGTTTTGTATTTTGTTCTAGACAGCAAAGACATTCTAGAAAGAGCAGTTCAGAACACATCATTACTTAAACCTCTACTGACAGTAAATAGACTACTGTCTGTTAAAATGCTGCCATATCTGCTAAAAGTATCCTTTCCTCCCCTTTTCCCCTTTCCTCTCTTTGTCCTGTATGAACTCCAGCTCTTTTCAAGGTTATCAGATCAGATCTGATGGAGATATGGATCTTGCATATCTTCTCCCATGAGAGCAGCAAATTATACACACCAAAAAAATCCATTAAACAGTAATGGGGCCTCCATACTATTGTTCATGCAATACTTTCAAGTCAAGTCAAGTCAAGTAGTTTTTATTGTCGTTTCAAACATATACAGTTAGTACAGTACACAGCGAAACGAGACAACGTTCCTCCAGGACCATGATGATGATTTACTCCAGACAGGTGTTATTTGCTTCTTTAGACCAACAGGACAGAAGGATTAAATTCGCACCCAGGAGAAGACAACAGTTAGTTGTGTACAACAGTTAGTTCCGGTTCTTGAATCTAATTGGACAAGAGACATTTCATGAGTACTGATGGTCTGACACCATCATCACTCGGACGCTTCACTATGTGTATCACTCTGCTTGTGTTCGTGCCATTCTAAACTAAAGTGTAAGAGTAGTGCAGATGTATTTAGAGATATGTCTCTTTACATTTACATATTTTAGCTAACAGATGGAAGCTAAAGACCTTTTTTGTGTGTAATATGAGTCAGCTGGTGAGGTGAAGTGAGTCAGCTTCACTCATTGTTTACATTCAACAGCACAATGGCTTTAAACTAACAAATTCAGTATTAAGGTCATCATCACAGCTGAGAGACACAACTGACTGATAAATGACACAAACTCAATGCATTTACCCCTTATCGGAGATTCCACATTGGAGATGGAAAAAATGATGGAGGAGATTGCGGTTCCTATAGTGAAAGATTATTGCACACCAGCTACCGCAAAATAAGGAGGAATACCCCCTCTTGGATGGCTATTATATTTGTTTTTTTTTCTTCAATGCAATAGCAACATTTTTCAAGCTTCAAAAAAGATGCAAAAACCATTAAAATTATCATAATAATAGTTAATGTGACTTGTGTGCTATATTCCAAGTCTTCCTAAGTCATTAGATTTTTTTATGAAGAACTGACTGAAATAGCCATTAAATGGTCATTATTATAATCCTCCCATGTTAAGCTGTTAACTTCCACAACTGGATCATTGGCTACATTTACACCGTCAATGTTTGGGACTGACAACCTTATTTACAGGTGTGAGTCTTGAAATGTACCGTCCATACTAAATTTTACAGTAGCAGTTCCAATACTCTCTGTATGAATGAACAACCTAAGTCACAACCGTCTCCATCTCATGAGTTAATGAAACCCCACATGAAAGACATGAAACGCATGCATGTACAGTCTTGCATGTCTCTCACTGTACATAACATAAGGGACAACTAGTTGTCCAGTACGGTTCCGTTCACAAAGCACAGATTTGCCAAAAATGTGTTTGTGAGACCTGAAATCTTGCGGTTGTCAGTTTAGTTATATAATGCTGTTGTCACTCTTGTAAATAACAGAACTGTGTGTAAATGGAATCGTATAAAGCACTGACAACCCTATTCTGCTGCTGTGTGAACGTGGTCATTGAGTCAGATGAGATTTAGATGTCAGATTAATTTAAAAGATTTGACTCACATGAATACTTCATTCACAACTTGTACATTGCTATTACCCTCATGAACTCACATGACTGCGCCAAAGAGAGTTAGTGCGGATAGTTAGATTTTCACTGAATAATGACTTAAAATATCAAGATTCCAGTCTTTTGCAGGCACAAAGGTATTGAATGGCTTCATAAGCCTAATAAGTCATATGGACCATATGAATTATAGTGCTTTCATAAAGTATTCAGACCTCTTAATTGTTTTCCACATTTTGTTATGTTGCAACCTTATGCTAAAATGCTTTAAAAAAAATTCTCACATCAATCTAAAATCCCTACCCCATAATGAAAAGCAAAAACCAGATTTTTGATAGCTTTGCAAATGTATTAAAAAGAATGAAAGAAAAGTATTCAGACCCTTAAATCAGTACTTAGTTAAAGCACCTTTGGCAGCGATTACAGCCTCAAATCTTTTTGGGTATGATGCGACAAGCATTGCACACCTGGATTTGGGGATTTTCTGCCATTCTTCTCTGCAGATCCTTTCAAGCTCTGTCAGGTTGGATGGGGACTGTCAGTGGACAGCCATTTAAAAGTCTCTCCTGAGATGATCGATTGGGTTCAAGTCCGGGCTCTGGCTGGGCCACTCAAGAACATTCACAGAGTTGTCCCTAAGCCACTCTTGCATTGTCTTGGCTGTGTGCTTAAGGTCATTGAGCTTAGGGTCATTGTCCTGTTAGTCTGAGGTCTGAGGTCCTGAGCACTCTGGACCAGGTTTTCATTAAGGATATCTATTCATTTTGCTGCATTCAGCTTTTCTTCAACCCTGACCAGTTCCCCAGTCCCTGCCACTGAAAAAACTCCCCTACAGCATGATGCTACCACCACCATGCTTCACCGTTGGGATTGTATTGCGCAGGTGTTGAGCGTTGGCTGGTTTCCTCCAGACATGGCGCTTGGAATTGAGGCCAAACAGTTCAATCTTCATTTCATCAGACCAGAGAATCTTGTTTCTCACAATCTGAGAGTCCTTTAGGTGCTTTTTTGTGTATCTTGCACTGAGGAGAGGCTTCTGTCCGGCCACTATGCCATAAAGCTCAGATTGGTGCAGTGTTGCAGTGATGGTTGTCCTTCTGAAAGTTTCTTCCATCTCCACACACAATCTCTGGAGCTCAACCAGAGTGACTATTGGGTTCTTGATCACCTCTCTTACCAAGGCCCTTCTCCCCCGATTGCACAGTTTGGCTGGGTTGCTAGCTCTAGGAAGAGTGCTGGTTGTTCCAACCCAGATTGGTGGAGTGTTGTAGTGATGGTTGTCCTTCTGCAAGTTTCTTCCATCTCCACACATGATCTATGGAGCTCAACCAGAGTGACTATTGGGCTCTTGATCACCTCTCTTACCAAGGCCCTTCTCCCCCGATTGCTCAGTTTGGCTGGGTTGCTAGCTCTAGGAAGAGTGCTGGTTGTTCCAACCCAGATTGGTGGAGTGTTGCAGTGATGGTTGTCCTTCTGCAAGTTTCTTCCATCTCCACACATGATCTATGGAGCTCAACCAGAGTGACTATTGGGTTCTTGATCCCCTCTCTTACCAAGGCCCCTCTCCCCCGATTGCTCAGTTTGGCTGGGTTGCTAGCTCTAGGAAGAGTGCTGGTTGTTCCAACCCAGATTGGTGGAGTGTTGCAGTGATGGTTGTCCTTCTGCAAGTTTCTTCCATCTCCACACACGATCTCTGGAGCTCAACCTGAGTTACTTTTGGGTTCTTGATCCCCTCTCTTACCAAGGCCCTTCTCCCCCGATTGCTCAGTTTGGCTGGGTTGCTAGCTCTAGGAAGAGTGCTGGTTGTTCCAAACTTCTTCCATTTAAGAATTATGGAGGCCACTGTGCTCTTGGGAACCTTCAATGCAGCTGAAATATTTGTAGCATTCCCCAGCTCTGTGCCTCGACACAATCCAGTCTCTGAGATTGAGAGATCTTGGATTTTGCTCTGATATGCTTTTTAAACTGCAATACCTTATATAGACAGACATGGACCTTTCCAAATCATGTCACAGGTGGACTCCAATTAAAGTGTAGAAATATCTCAATGATGATCCAGAGAAATGTGATGCATCTGAGCTAAATTTCAAGTGTCATAGCAAATGGTCTGAATACTTATGTCAATGTGATATTTAAGTTTTTTCATTTGAATTAATTTGTTAATAAAAATATATCAAATCTGTTTTTTGCTTTGTCATTACGGGGTATGGAGTTTAGATTGATGTGAGATTTGTTTTAAAGCATTTTACATAAGGCTGCAACATAACAAAATGTGAAATAAATGAAGGAGTCTGAATACTTTATGAATGCACTGTATACATTTCTGGTGCTTTTGTGTCCTTTTTAAAGCTTTACTACCCATTCATTGTGCATTCGTGAAAAAAAAGCCACCAGTACAATTCCTCATGTGTTCCATGGAAGCAAGACAATCACACAGGCTTGCATATATAAAAATTAGCATATTCACTTTTGGGTGAACTAAAAGGGGGAAAATAAAAGTTTGCAACTGCTTATCCAGAGACTATAGGTAAAGAATGACAAATTATCGCGACTCCGGTGTCATTACTGGGTGTGTTGGGAGTATTTTTGTGTGTGCAGGTTGCGTAACTTTTTAGTGCATGGGCTCTGTTGACAGGAGACACACTTGTGCTATGTATGTTTAGCTGTATTACAGTCACAGTAATGAGTGTCTGCCACAACATTCTCATTTGAAAGTTACAAGTACCTTGTAACAGCCAATAATGTAATAACTACCATTAATTTAATAACTGCCAATAATGTAATATTTTTTTAGATATTTTTTTATTAACCCAGACAATAATGTAAGATCTTATTACATTATTGGCAGTTATTACATTAACGGTAGTTATTTCATTATTGGCTGCTAAATACCTGATGTTGCCTCAGTAGCTTTTATTGTGAACAGCTCAATATTACATGCTTAGAATATGCCTTTACAAAAAGAACTTAAGAAATCTTGATGCCCTCTGCTGAGAATGTAACACAAGCAAATGCTAACCTCAAATTTGGTCAGATTTATTTTTGCAATAAATTATTAAATTCTCTTCTGTTCCCGTTTTTAGTAGTTGTATTTTAAATAAATCATTTAAAAATAAATTTATAATTATCGTCATGAAATGAACAGTGAATTTTACCAAAGTATTATCAGATTTATTAAGTTTAGTAGCTATATCTAAAGTTGATTTATGTAATTTCTTTATGTTAAAATACTTTATCCTGTACCTAAATGTGTAGAGTCAACTATGAGTAAGCCATTTGTAGGTTGATTTCCTAAAAAAAAAAAAAATGTTAATACTGTTTACATCGACATGACAACGTTGGCTCAAATTGTTTTTGAGTGTTTGGAATGGTGCTTTTCGACCAACGGCAGACAGCAGAGTGTTGGCAAAACTTATTTGAAACGTGTCGATATTTTCACTATTTTGTTTGAAATTACACACCTTTAAATCAAACTGTGTATGTTTTATTTTGCTTCGGATCCTTTTAAAAATTGTTACAATACTGTTACATCAGCTAATACCCAAGATAAATAAAATAAATATATTTTTGTTGATATTTTTACTCCATGTGTGTTTTGACTTATGTGTCATTACTTTAAAGGACATATTATTATTAGAAATGAAGAATTTCATGCAACTTTGCTGCTCCACTCTTTAGCAAAATGAGAACAAAATTGCTTTCCTGCTTTTTACATTCCCAGAAACAACATTTATGTCTCTGATTTTCCATAAGCTTTTCCATGTAAAAGAAACACAGAAGAATGAATCATTACATCAGCCCTGAACTTGATGTCAGCAGTACTATTTCTGGCCTCTTTGCCAGTTTAGTGCTGCACTAGTAATTGCAAATGTTGATAGTGTAAATGTGCCAGCCCCATTTTGTACCTAATAGCTTAATTGAGTAATGACTCATTTGAATAAATTGTTCCAAAGGGTTTTGTATAGCCATTTAAAACTGATGAAAACTGTATATTTTTCCTCCATATGATTAGGAACATTAAAAACACACAGCCATTTAATCAGAGGTAAATTATAGTGAAATATTTCTTCAATTAATTTGCTTGACAGTTTTGATTGAAAAAATGAAAAAGCAATTCCACTATATTCTCTTATAATGAGTGTAGATGTCACTTCCCCTTAGAAGTATGTGTGGCATTGGCATATGACACCTTGTCATGTATGTGTAATGTGTCTATGTGTGCCTTTGTATGTACAATGTGTCTCCCTTAGGCTGACACAGTTTTTTTTTTTTGAAGATAATTCATCAAATGAAGAGGAGATTGACTAGATCTCATTCCAACTTCAAAGCTATTGAGAATATCCCAAATTCATATTCAATTAAAACATTTCCTAGCTTGACTGTAATTAGCCTGCCTAAGTAAACTTATTAAAACAGCTCCAGCAGGGCTGCAGGCCATTGTGATCTTGACTGGCCATCTTTTTGCCAGTAGGTCATTAAAGACATTTTACATTATGTATTCAATACAGTCTGTGTATGGGGTGTTATTAGGAAATGTGATTTCCAAAATGGTAGTTATGTCTCGCCGTGTCCCTGCAGCATCGCATCTTTCAAATGAAACCCTGTCAGTGCCTTTTTAATTTAAGATGGTGTATAGAGGGAGGCCAGGGCTAGCTGTCACAAGTGCTACATTTTACACTTACATTTTCTATGTAGATTTTAACTGAAAGGTTGAATTGTGTTCTCAGGACAATTATAATCAATATCAATTATCAGGTCAAAGCATTTAAAAAAAATAATTTTTAGGGAATTGTCACAAGGGCTAGTAACACTTTTTGTAAGTTCTACAATAATGCACTAGTTAAGCATGAATAAGACAGTTATTAATACTTAACTGAATGTAGTGTATGGCTAACTTAGCCATAATTCACAACATATTAAACATCTTATTTTTGAGTAAATGCCCTATTTCAGAGAGCCATCATATATTGTGTACTAAACAATATTAAGCCAGTATCTAAGGCTAATTAGTATTGGCTTTACAAAGCTGTTAATAATATATGACTGAATACATCTCCCTGTTCTAAAGTGAAAATGTTACCTGTGTGTTTAGGTGGTATGTTTATTGAAATATATTAGACAGCAATTATGGCTAATTAGTATTGGCTTTACAAAGCTGTTAATAATATATGACTGAATACATCTCCCTGTTCTAAAGTGAAAATGTTACCTGTGTGTTTAGGTGGTATGTTTATTGAAATATATTAGACAGTAATTATGGCTAATTAGGATTGGCTTTACCTAACTTTTTTAATGAATTGCAAAAATCAAGACAGTTTGACTTCTGCTTCAAAAGTGAAACAATTACTAGGGCAAGTTATTAATTTGTTTGACATTTATTAAGTCATAACAGTTTGCACTTAACTTAAAAATGTTTAGAGAGTTTTATTGTAATTAAAACATATGCAAACCACACCAATTACTTGAAAAGGTTAAACTTTTATTTTTAATAGGGGGTCAAGTTAATATAATCGAATATTCTACAATTAATAGAATGTTTTAGTAATTTATTAGTAAAAACTCTGTAAATCCATTACTAATTAGCCTGAAACTGAGCATTAATAACATTACTCTCTAAAATAAGATGTATAAGAAGTTGTAAATTAAGGCAAAGATAGCCTTTAATCTACATTCAGTTATTGTAGTTATTAATTACTGTGTTATTCGTGCATAACAAGTGCATTATTGTGGACCGTTAAAATAAAGTGTTTCCCTGTAGGGTGACAACATGCTCTCCAGTCAGTGAGCAGCTTCAGTGAACAGTTTCTTTTTTTTCTGGGCTATAACAGTGTAAATATGCAATAGTTTGTTTTTTTAGCCAAGCCTTTAAGGAATGTGGCTATACAGAAATGAACTTTAAAAAAAATAAACCTGACTTAAGAAATATTCACTGGTTCAAAGTGTTAACTAGATCTCCCCTACTTTCGCACTCATGTATGTATATGGATGTGGAAGCACAGCATACAGTATACTGTATGTGGTTGTCTTCTGTCCATGTATGACATAATTTTTCCTCTGCTGTCTTTTGTATCAGAGGAAAGTTATGGAATTGCATAAAGATTTTTATTTTTCATTGGGTGTGAAAGATAAAACATGAGCTGAATTGTGTTTTACATTCCGTTCTCTTCCTTTATGTATGTATGTTTCCTTTCAGACTGATTTAGAAGTCTCTGGGGTAAAGTTGCACTAGAGTTGCACTGTAAGAATGTTTAGGAACAAATTGATCTTTCACCCTTTGCCCTCATCCAGTCAGATGATTTTCCAAGACATCAGACATGTCTGATTTAATTGTTTTGTAATGTGATAGAGTATCATTACAAAATGCTGAAGGAATGATGTGGTATTCTAGTGTTGGGTTCGAGTCCACCTTAGTCGAGTCCGAGTCAAGTCCGAATCTTTAAACAATCGAATCCAAGTTGAGTCTGAGTCTAAAAGGGGCCAAGGCGGACTCAAGACCAAATCCATAACAGGCCGAGTCTGATTCGAGTTGAGTCTGAATATGTTCATGAATCTGAATTCAAATTGTAACCATAAACTCAACAAATATGTTAAGCTTATTTTAACTTTCACAACTAAGAAAACAAAATTGTCAATATAAATGTAACAAAAGCACCTCTATATTTTATGATTAGTTTCAAACTTCTAAGTGGTTTCAGAATGAAAGCATATGCTTTAGGCGTATGAAGACAAAATTGTCCTGCACTTCTTTTTTGCGTTCTGTTGACATTTCAGTTGTTTGTTGCTTTTTCCCTCCACTCAAACATAGACTAAAGAAAGTGAAAGCTGCGTTTAATACCAGAGTTACTATTGTTTCGAACTTTAATTTTGTTTTTTATTTCTACTTTATTTTCAATTTGTCCTTTCAATTTATTTTAGATTTATCTACAACGATCCCTATCTAATATATATATATATATATACTGAGATTTCTTTTTTGTCTCTATCTGCTGACTGGTTTGGGAAAATAATGAGTCAACACATTAGCACTTGCTGAGAAGTTACACGACTGACAGGACAACATAGAGCACGAATGCTAAGCCCATGATGTCATTGCCATGGTAACCAGATACATTTCAGCTGATTTGATGAAGACTAGAATAAATGTATCGTCAAATCAATGTGCGACACAACTACATTGATTTTGCGTAGTATCATTCAAGGATTCAAGTTTGCTCAACACGGTGCAACGTACTGGTCTAAAGCACATAAATGTTAATCAGAAGGTCGCTGGTTTGATCCCCACAGCCACCACCATTGTGTCCTTGAGCAAGGCACTTAATTCCAGGTTGCTCTGGGAGGATTTTCCCTGTAATAAGTTCACTGTAAGTCGCTTTGGATAAAAGCGTCTGCCAAATGCATAAATGTAAATGTTATTTCTGTTTAGTTATTTTTATTTATTTATTTTATTAATTGCATCACAATTCAAATGCTACGGACTCAGCTTGACTCAGGATTTAAACAAATCCAGAGTCCCAAAGGCTTGAGTCTGAGTTAAAATGCATCCATGACAATCACTGTTTCACTGTATAACTGTTTCATTATATTTGCTGGTGAAATAACCATTGGCATGTTTTGCTGGACAGGACTTGACATATTTGCCGCCTTCTGTTTTCACTATAATGCTTTTTTCATTTGTCTTTATAATCTCTCAGGGTTGTTTACATTGTTGAGTGTGTGGTTTGGTACAGCAGGAAGTCATAAGAGAACAATGAGGAGGCGAGGAACAGGATGTCATAGTGATGCGTGTGTGTGTGTGTTTGCCTGGAAGGGGGGCTGTTTACCTTCTGGAGACACACAGCTCTAATCAGCCTGTGTGTATGAGAACATGCGTAAACATACACTAATTAATGTACAACAGTAGGTTGCTTTCATGTTCAGACAAATAGCCATTTGCAACAGAGCGCAACATTCGGTTCTGAAAGTAAAAATCCCATTAATTTTCTCCATAACGAAATAGCTTTTTAATGACAACGAATGAACCTTTCAAGACAGACCTCCCATTAGTTCTGGTTGGTCCATTAGTTGAAGTGACGATATATGCATATATAGAAGCCTCAAATCAGTTTGAACTTCAATGTTTCTCCCCAATTTGGAATGCCCAATTCCCAATGCGTTCTAGGTCCTCATGGTGACAGAGTGACTCAATCAACCGTCAATCCGTGCATCTCATCACGTGGCTTGTTGAGTGCATTACCGCAGAGAATAGCCTGAAGCTTCCACATGCGCTATGTCACCGCAGTAACGCATTCACGTATAACTCATCATGGACCACGAGGAGGTTACCCTAATGTGACTATACCCACCTTAGCAACCGGGCCAATTGGTTGCTTAGGAAGCCTGACTGGAGTCACTCAGCACGCCCTGGATTTGAACTTGCTACTCCAGGTGTGGCCCCTGAACTTAAACTGAAGTTTAAACAACAAAACTACCTATCCTGAAGAAAATTCCACCTATCAGAGATGTTGTTGTTACCATGGAAATGTTAATTGCACTGAATGTGCTTAGCTATAACCTTCCACTCCCATGAAACATTGCAAATGACTTCATCAGTCTGTCTCCCTGTACTGTCAAACTACATAAATCTTGGCATATATTTGAATATTTCACAATAAAATTAAAAAAAATTGTTTTTTAAACTTATTTGTCAAAAGTTTTGAATGGTACTGTGTTTCTGATTCCTGTATGTCATTCGCAGTACTGCATAGTCCATGCAAATTGGAAATCTTGGCATCTGTTGTGTTTTCATGAGTGCTAGTGAAGGAAGCTTGTATAATGATTGTGCTATACAGTGCATGTTCTCGCATGAACATGCGTGCATCTCTGAATTTCTCTCATGAAAGCTCATGTCTATTATGTTTATTTGTCAAATTTTCAAGTATGTTTTAGATTAAAATCAGCTTAAAGCCAGTAAATATTTTCCGTTGCTGGTTGATTTGGTTTATGGCTTATATTGAACTCTATAGTGAGGAGTTTTTGGAAAATGAATGGTAAAAATACTTCGGGAACCAAGTCTGTTGAAAAAGTGGGAGGTCACTGTTGCACTATAGAATAAATAAGTCTCTCTTGTGTGAGCGTGAATGCATGCATTAATGTATGTGTGTGTGTATCCATCTGTTTCTGTGCATTAGAGTAATGACATGAATCATAGAGCTGTCTTTGTGTCTATGTTTAGGAGTTTACATTTGAATATGCTTGATCGACAAAACATGTACTGATTAATGGCACTGAAAAATGAGGACTATTGCATCAAGCAGTACACAGGCTCACTGTTCCCTTCTAAAAGCTTCTCTTTTGAAGCACAGTGAGCTACTTAGCTGCTTTAAAGGACTCTGCTTTTAAGAATAAAATTTTTTCAATGAATAATATTCATTTTGTTCAAGAGAATGTCAAGCTCATGTCAGTGCCACAGCGTGTAATTATTGTAGTAAAAATACTTTCTCCTATCCCAGCATAATATGCAGTCTACTAGAAAATGGGAAAAACTATCTGTAGTTTAACAGACCAACTGTAAGCAGTATTTGGATAGCTGTTTGAAGAGAGACGTTTTTACGAATGTCCAAATGGCTCAGAAATTACACATTTTGGCTGTGACATTATTATACGATTAAAATAGATTACTGATGTTGATTTAATGGCAGTAAAATGCTCTAGGTTGGCATGCAAATGTGTTAGCATATGTATTTAAGGGTGAAAGGAAGTCTCTATGTGTCGCTTTTAAGCATTTCCTTTTGGTCAAAAGTAATTCTTTGCAAACTTGATCACACAAATCCAATTATGAGGAAAAAGGAATAAGAGAGAAAGAAACTGAGAGAGATGAAAGAGGGGTAGGGGAGAAAGAGATTTCAGAGCAAAAACAGAAACCTCAAGCTTATTGAAATATACTCCAATATTTCATCAGCCCATATTTTTTTCTATTTCCTACGGAAGGAACCGCATGCAGTGCTTATGGCTGACGGAGCGAGTATCACCGTCCTGTCCATTAATCTCTCTACAGTGTCTACAACACTCTGCCTCTCAACAGGAATGTTAAAATTAAAGTATGTGGAAAAACACTATAGAGGGGCTTTTATTAATTGACGTCATCAATACAGAACAGCAAATTCAGTCTTTCCATCTCCTACAATTGAACATCTGACCAAAAGCACTCAAAATAACATGTACACATATAAATACACATGTGTACATGCTAGTAAAGTAGAGGTTCTCTAGATCCAGTATGTGATGGGCTAGTTACAGGATGTGCCATTCTTGTGTTAGATACAGATACAGTTACAGGTCATTTTGTCATATTAACAGATAAAGATAACATTTTTGCTGCTCACCCCTACTGTAAATGTCCTGGAGTTTTAAAGAGTGTAAAAAGGTTTGGAAACAGTGATCTGGAAATATTCTGTTGAGTTCCTCTGAGGATGTTATAATTATATTATAAGAAATGGGTGTATTTTTTATATAATATTTTTATGACGATCAGACCAGATCTGACTGAGAGAATGAAAGAATGTCAGTGTGGTGGTAAAGTTAAATCTGAGATCAGGAGTTCTGATCTACTGCTGTGATAATTTCATTCATACCAAATCTACCAGGTTGCTCTTTCATGGCTCAGGAGATTTTATTGAGTTTTCAGTAATATCTCATTTTGTCACAAATGTTTACAATTTCTACAATTTCTTAGGAGATATAAAAACGGAAAGATTTCTTGACATACTATAAAAGTATGGAGCCACGACATTTGGCCAAAAATATGTGGACACCTAAACATCATAACCATATGTTGAAATCATAAGCCAAAACCATTGGCTTTAATCTTTCCCTTTGTTACTGTAACAGCTTCACTCTATTAGGAATGCTTTCCACTAGATGTGAGAACATAATGGCAGGGGTTTAAAATTCATTCAGACAGTTAGGTCAGGCACTGATATTTTGAAAATTCATGCCAAATATGTTCAATAAGATTCAGGTCTGGGCTTTGTGCTGGCCAGTCAAGTTCTTCCACATCAGACTTAGTAAATCATCTCTTTTTGGACATTGGTTTGTACACATGGGAAATGTCATGCTGGAACAGTAAAGATCCCTCCCCAAACCAGTGCCAAGTTGAAAGCACACAATTCTCTAGAATACCATGTTATGCCGCAGCATTAGGATTTGTCTTCACTGAACTGGAATAGTCAAACCTGTTAATTAGAAGGGGGTGTCCTGTATACATACTTTGGACCAGCATCCAAAACTCAACATTTGCATGAGACCAGCCATACTATTCTACAGGAATATGAGATTATGAGGGCTTCTCAGGAGAAAAATCTGAGAAGCAGAATACAAAATACATAGTTTCCAACGGCACTCTGTTCATTCTCACTGCTCTCTAGGATAAACACTTGAGATTCTGTATTGACGAGATCTCATTTTTTCTTTCCTATGGATCTTCGTCTTGCAAAGATTAAGTCTCCATTTAAAAGTGTGAATCTATAAAGGAGGAAAGTTGGTTTTCTGCAGTTATTTTAAAAGGCCTTCTCAGTTTAGACTGCTTTTCTGTCCATCCATCCCGTGTCTGTTTGTGTCTGCCTGACAGCGTCTAAAGAAAGGTTATGGATCATTTGCCGGCTTCACTAAAATGTTCTTAAGAAAAAAAAATAAGAAAGTTCTTAGGATAAATTATAAAAAGTTTGTAAGACTGTTACTAAGTGCAATTCTTAAAAAAAAATTCTTAAGAAGTTCTCAAATATTTTCTTAAGAACAACTTAATTTATACATTTGACATTGTCTGATCAGCCTGCTTATGGGCTTGCCTTGTCTAATAGCTTACAACACTTTCAATACATCAACACTTAAATGTATCTATTATTATTATTATTATTATTATTAACAAGCAAGTCACCATAGTTTTTAATGTAAAGTGTGTGAGATGTGTTAGATTAACGACATTAACAGTCATAGAAGATTTTACTTGCTGCTAACCATTTGGTAACCTTTAATTTGACATGGGGGAAAAGAAAAGAAACCAAAAGTTCAGTAGACAAAAGCTTGATGTTCTTATTGAGGAAATTATTGTAAGGAAAAAGTCCTCCTTAGGAAGTTTGACAATAATATCACATCTGAAAGTAAGAGGCGGGTAAATGAGAAAGGGTGGCGGAGGCGGTCTCCGCTGTGCCCAGCTCCGATAGGAATGTGGATGGGGGGTGAAAAAGAGTCTCAGCTTTCTAATGTTATAATTATTATGTTCCTATGAACTCTAAAGATCACGGAGAGAGAGAGCGCTATATGCATCACATCCATTACCATAATTGGTCACCACATTAAAAAGCTTCAAAACAACATTTATTGTTTGCATTTGGTGATAAATTTACATGGTTTATAAGCTGAAAATAAAAATATAATTAAACACAAAACAGTCTAAAATAACTACATAAACAGCCCACAGTGACTTCAGACTCAACATAAAAAATCCAGTAAATTCATTAAACATCTTACCTTTTTGAATTTAACTGCGAGGTTGTCCTAACTTTAAGATGTTATTTATGATGATATTTAAGAAAAACATTTTTTTAGAGAATTTCAATGCATCTTAAGTTTTTTCTTAAGAACAATCTTAAGAAAAAATGTAAGGACTGTCTTAAGAAGTTTATTCGGGAATACAAAATATTTGTAACTTTTTTCTTAATTTACAAATTAGGAAGAAAATGGTAGTTAATGAGAAATTTCTTCTTAAGAACATTTTGTGAATCCAGCCCCAGACCTTTTGTTCCAGCATACTATCTTGAGTATTTAAATCCCTGCCAAAGCAGTTTCTGTGTTATTCTCGTTCCAATTTACTGACAGGATATGACAAAGCAAACATAAAAACACCCTCAGGCCGTAATTGCTTCATTCTCTAACAATCACCACTGTGCACCTGAAATAAAGTTAGAGATTCCAAAGAGTATCTTTATTAATTCCCAAAACCCCTTATGTTTTCGTTTCCTTTATTATGAATATCAATATATGTGGCTGATCTGCATTATATTCTGTCAGGTTTGAGTGGTAAAAACTGAATTGTTTCTGCTGGTGGAGATTATTCTATACTATTTATACTACAGTTCCCTAAATCTGCATCACAACGCAGAAAGCCACAGAGTGATTTCATTTTCATGCATTGCACCTTGCCACTTATGATGGCCAGTGTAGATACAGTGTGATTACGGTTGCCAAGCAGTGTTGCAATTTACGGCATTTATTTAGAATCAACTGATGTGTGGTCACAGGTGTGCGTATATTGGCTGTTGTATAACTCCTGCGAACATGGCTCATCCAATCCTATATTGCAGTGCTGTTTTGAGTCGTTTGATTTTAAACAGACGGTTCACCCAGAAATGAAAATTTGGTGATCATTTGCTCACCCTCATGTTGTTACAAACACCTCAGACTTTCTTCCGTGAAACACAAAAGGATAGTATCATGGCCTGAGTATACTCCGTTCTTAACGTTGTTGATCGCTCCATTCACAGTATGCGTGACGCGTACGTCCCAGACTTTCTCGACAGCTGGACGCGGTCCTCATCTGTGCGCATATTCGCCACATACGTCGGCTATTGACTGTACTAAAAGAGTATCTGAATACATCTGTAGGTGGGAATGCATCGAACATGTTTGTATTCACTCGAGGTCAGTCCGATCCGGAATGCCGAAAACTAAGTATACCCGGGCCTTTAGGATTTAGGTTAGGGTTGGGGTTATGGTTTGGGGTTAGGATTAGGATTAGGGGCTAGGGTTAGGGCTAGGCTAGGGTTAGACAGGATGTTAATTTTAGCCAATATTCACTTTAATTGCATATTTTATTCCATACAATGAAAGCAAATAGTGATTGAGGCAATGGAAAGTCTGCTTAACATCTCATTTTGTGTTCCATAGAAGAACGAAAATCACATACAGGTTTGTAACAATATGAGAGTGAGTAAATTATGACAGAATTGTTTTTATATTAAACTTTTATTTTCATTTTTGGAATAACCTGCATAGGAAGCCATACTATGATATATTCCAATATCATGATATAAAATTAGTCATACCTTATAAACGGTTTTGATTACACCAGAACGGGTGCCATTCTGATGGCAAATGTCAGTCAAATCCAGCTATGGACTTTTAGCATAAACACCTTTATTACCTAGACATCGTTGCAAATGCTGTCATCAAATAACATAACCTCATCAATCACAAGCAAGTAGCGAGTTTGTTGTACAGAGGGGCCCCTAGCCTTCTTCATCTCTAATACAGCTTTCAAGGCTAACAAAAGGCATTTGAAGATTGCCTTATGATCACATGTCCAAAGCAACAACTTCTGCCTCTGCTGTGGATTATAAATAGCTAATAAAGAAACCTTGAAATATAGATTTTTATGACGTTCATGATGAATTGAATTGCAGGTCTGATCTTTGACCTTGAGTTTGATTGTCTTAGGGATGAGATGGAAACCTTGAAAAAAGGAATCTGATCTTCGTGGCATGGCCTCTCATTAAGGTCTCGTAAATGGGGCTTTGAAAGGAGAAAATATCTTGGGTCTCATAAAGAGAGCCTGCAGATTTCGCCTTTACTCTGTGTTTGAATTTGTGTGAGTAGGTGTCCTTTGTTGCACAAGGCCATCAGTGAGTTGGAGTATTGAATGTTCTTATTCAGAGACAGATGAAGCTGAGGCACTTGCAAATTTACTAGCAAACGAATAAAACATCTCAAGGTCAAGCTATTATTTCAATCACAGATATGTAGCACAGGCCACACACACATTGAGTTGCACAAACACTGGGGCCTTTCTCATAAATAGTGCTTCTGGTTTGAAATGGCCTTAAACAATTATTGAGTTTTAAATTGTATTGGCTTTTTCTGGTTTATTCATTTAGGCTACTCCCATAAAAGGGAAAATCACTAGCGAGCTCTCTTTAAAGGTGCACTTACTAATTTTTTTAAGACTCACACTGACACCTAGGGGCCTGGATGTAGCATCATTTAAACACGACAGTTTTAGGTTACAGATGCCATTGTAGAATTTCACATTCAGCCATAATTAGCTTAATCCATGAGTGAAAGTGCCTCTAACAGGGCTGTCACTGGGATTAAGCAGATAGTATTCGACTAGTCATGTGATCCTAACATGGCAGCCCCCATAAGAGGACCCTCTCCATGTTGAATAAAACAGCTTTTAAAAGGTTTATCAAATGACTGTATTCTTCTACCAGACAGACTCAGAATAAATTATAATTAATCATAACTATAGAAATAGAATAGTTCCTTTGGTGTAAGACCCGTCCTACGGTTCAGCGTTCAGATTCTTGCTTGAACCCTCAGATCCTGCCGGAAGAGAATCACGTCACGGGAGAGGAACTTTTTTTTTTATTTTTCCTTCTTGCTTGTGAACAGCTTCCCTGTTAAACAAATATATTTATTGAATAAAAAATCTAAATATCAGGTTGGGAAATTAGATTTTTTAGAGTTCCGATGACGTCATCGCAATCGCCAAATTGATATGCAAATTAGGCATTAACTAATTAAAATGTGCTAATTTGCATACATTTGACAAGGCACTGCAGGTGAATAGGAAAAGTCTTTTCTCCTGAAATGTTATGTTTAAATATGCAGATTAGCTTGTTTTGGTTCATTTAGAAGAAATCTACAGGTGCAAACAGATGGAGGGTAGTAGTCTTAAAACAAACAGAATCGAAATGTGTATTTTGGATGTTTTTTTTTCATTAGGGTAAAATAAGACATGGAAACAAAATCCAAAAGACCAAAATCTCAATATTTTGTAGAAATTTGTTGAGTATGAAACAATTGCATACGTGTGAGGGGAATTAAAATAAATTGGTAAGGAAGTCAGAGTTGTGTTAATATATTTAAAGTTTTGTTTAAAATAAATAAATACGTGCCCTTATTTTCCATTTGAGCCCCTGTCCCCCACAATGTCTGTGCATGTACCTGATTGAGGATATGCCTGAATTGAATGAATGTGTAAGCTACAACAAGTCTTCCTGACAGAACTTCTGCTAACACTTCATTTCTTCTCATCTCATGTGAGTGGTCAAGATTTTGTCCATATGTTAAAAGTTGCTATTATTTTTTTAGGAGTACAACTTTTATAATGAGGAAAAAATACTGACTGCACCTTCAAACAGAAACGTTTGTTAAAGACTAAAGTCAGCAATCGAAAGTCAGAGATTTATATATAAACCTCAATGTTTACATACAATTCTTCAATGACCAGATTATCTGGGTTATGCAATCCATGTTTTTTTTGTTTTGTTTTTAGCTTTATACTATACCTTTATTTCTGTATTGTGAGTAATTGCCTCATTTGGTTCTAGCTGTTTTTCTCTATAGGAATCTTATGCCGGTTTCACAAATGCTCCGTGAGCGGGGCATGTGCGGCGCTGTTGGTTTGGGCTTTCACAATATTCTCATCTCTTCTGCGAGACACAGCTGCACCTCTGCTCTGTGTTGCTACGCCAAACATTTAATTTAATAAGGCCATAATGTAATTTATTTGTCAAGGGGTAATTGATAAATATAAAAAATCTATCCTCCATGAAAACGTTTGTATATGAATAGGAGGACAACATTTACACCACAATGATAAATAATTTATGGATAGACCCCAGCCTTAACCCCCACAATATTGGGTACCTAATCATCTGAATAAGTAAAAACATTCAAATAACTGCATTATTTTGTTAAAACATCTGACAAAACCATTTTAGGTAGACTATATTTTACGGCATGAAGCCATGACAGACATTACAGTAAATTAAAACATGAATTTACCATCTGCACAAATCTGCTGAAGCTACTGTATCCCACACCTTTCCCTTTGCTAATAAATCCTTGTATAAGAAATGATGAGGGTTGTACAGCACTTTGTAATCTCAACCTCCACAATCAGAAAGGTCTCATCCTTTGTTGTGGCCATGCATATCCGAATGAATTAAATTGATGCTTCAATGAAAACGCAGGGCAGTCACGAGCATTTGTTCATTTTTATCAGTGAACTTGGTCATGATCTGTTAATGTTGTAAAGCCCATACTATATCCCTATATATGCCGTACATAAACAGGTAAAAGCAATGCAGCTTATTTATTAATTTTTTTATTTAGTTAATTTTGTTTTTAATAATGTTTGTTTATGCAGATTATAGTGTATTGTAGGATTGGCTTCTTTTTTTTTCATTTTCTTTTGGTTATTTTCTATTTACCCAGAGTCCAGTGTGAGCCTGTTACAACCCTGGCTCTAGGGATGCAACATAAAGGACACAAAGACAGAAATTTGCCAATCAAAATAAAGTTTATTTAAAAAAAAGAAAAGAAAAGGGACTGTAAAAGTAAAAAAAACACAGCTACTGCAGTGCCGGCTGCAAGACGACAGAGAGAGCAAGAGCATGCGTCCTAGATTTAAAGTGGCTCCCGCCAGGTGACACCAATTAACCGGTTGATTGCAGGTGAGCTACCAGGGAAACTGCAATGACACACAGATTAGAACACTCCCACATAACACTCCCACCCTTAAAAGGTTGCTATAGGATAACTAAAGCAAAGTCAACAAATACACGGAAAAAAAAACATACACAAGCACTTACGACCTTGACAAAGCATCCGCCAATACGTTATCCTTCCCACGAATATGGCAGATTGTAAGGTCATATCCCTGCAAAAACAGGCTCCACCACATCAAGCGCTGGTTATTGTTTCTCATGCTGTGGAGGAACACTAGGGGATTGTGATCAGTGTACACAATAAGTGAAACACTGGATGAAACATACACATCAAAATGTTTCAAAGAAAGAATAAGGGCTAAAGCTTCCTTTTCAATTGTAGAATAGTGCTTCTGATGGATATCAAATTTCTTTGAAAAATAGCACACAGGATGCTCAACTCCCACTGAATCATCTTGAAGAAGAACCGCACCCACACCAAAATCACTAGCATCCACAGCTAGCTTGAATGGTCGGTTGAAATCAGGGGCAGCAAGAATAGGAGAACTGCTCAACAATGCCTTCAAATTGCCAAAAGCTACCTGACACGACTCAGTCCAAACAAAAGGTACCTTAGGACTAAGCAGGTTAGTTAAAGGTGTAGCAACAGTGGCAAAATTTTTGCAATAACTCCTATAGTATCCTGCCATACCCAGGAAACGTTTTAGTTCCCGCCGAGATGACGGTACAGGAAAATTCACGATGGCCTCCACCTTTGCTCCTACTGGAGACACATGACCATGGCCAACAACTTTTCCCAAGTAAGTTACCGTGGCCTGCCCAAACTCACACTTGGAGAGGTTCAGGGTCAAATTTGCAGCCTTTAACCGTTTGAACACATCCCCAAGCTGGGCCAAATGTTGAGACCAGGTAGAACTATAAATAACCAAATCGTCAAGGTAAGCCTCACATCCTGCAACTCCTTCCAACACCTTATTCACCAGACGCTGGAAAGTGGCAGGTGCATTTCGCATTCCAAATGCCATAACATTATAATGGCAGAAGTTATCCGGCGTCACAAAAGCAGAGATCTCATGGGCTCGCTGGCTAAGTGGAACCTGCCAGTAGCCTTTTAAAAGATCTAACTTTGAAACAAAGGATGCAGAACCAACTTGATCAATACAGTCATCTAGCCGTGGAAGAGGATAGGAGTCAGGCTTTGTGATTGCATTTACCTTACGAAAATCGGTACAAAACCGAAACGAACCATCATGCTTCTCAACTAGTATACATGGTGAACTCCAAGCACTAAAAGTCGGTTCAGCTATGTTATGTTCTAACATATACTCTACCTCTTTGTGCAAAAGCTGACGTTTAACAGGATTCACCCTATATGGGTGCTGCTTAATAGGGTTAGCTTGGCCTACATCAATGTCATGCTCTAGCACATTGGTACAAGATGGAACATCAGAAAACAAAGCCAAATATTGACCAATTAACTGAATAACATCAGCGCGCTCAGAAAGACTTAGATACGACAAATGAATGTCTAAATCAGACAGAATTTCAGAATTTGGCAATCTACTCTGAGCAATCTCCGAAACAACACTTCCTTCTCCCATCTCAGTAGATGGAGCATTCAGTGCCGCCAAAGCCTTGACCTCTGTAGACGCTGTTAGGTTACGGTCAAAGTAAGGCTTGAGCAAATTCACATGGCACATTCGGGTTTTCCTTTTACGATCTGGGGTCTTAACCAAGTAGTTACACTCACCAATTTTCCGATCAACAGTATACGGACCACCATATTGGGCCTGCAACGCAGAACCCAGTATTGGTAAGAGCACCAGCACTTGGTCTCCTGAACAAAACACACGATGTTTAACCTTTCGATCATACCAAGTCTTCATCTTCTCCTGAGCTGCTTTCAAATTTTCTTTGGCGAGTTCACAGGCTCTACTAAGCCGGAGACGAAAGTTAGACACATAGTCCAAGAGGTTAGTAGGAGTAGAATGCTCAACATCTAACCATTTCTCCTTTACCAATTTCAAGGGCCCCCTCACAGTGTGACCAAACACAAGTTCAGCTGGACTGAAACCAAGGGACTCCTGAACCACCTCTCTAACTGCGAAAAGGAGCAGTGGAACGCCATCATCCCAGTCTCTCTCAGACTCTTTGCAGTAGGTCTTCAGCATAGTCTTGAGAGTTTGATGGAATCTCTCAAGCACACCTTGAGACTCTGGATGATACGCAGATGAAACGTTATGCTGAATAGACAACTGCTTTAACACCTGGGAGAAAAGGCGAGACATAAAATTAGACCCTTGATCAGACTGAACAACTCTTGGTAGTCCAAACACTGTGAAAAACTTAATGAGGGCTTTGGAAATGGCAGGAGCTGTAATCTTGCGCAAAGGAACAGCTTCAGGAAATCTGGTGGCGGCACACATAACTGTGAGAAGATATTGATTACCTGACTTGGTACGGGGAAGAGGTCCAACACAATCAATCAAAACATGTTCAAATGGCTCTCCAATGGCAGGAATAGGATGTAATGGAGCTGCAGGAATAGACTGGTTAGGTTTGCTTACAACCTGACACACATGACATGATCTACAATACTGAGCCACATCGAACCTCACCCCAGGCCAGAAAAAATGCCTTAACACACGATCCAAAGTCTTCCTGACCCCCAAGTGGCCAGACAGACAATGATCATGGGCGAAATACAATATGTCAGATCGATAAACTTCTGGAATCACCACTTGAAACACACTACTCCAGTCATCCTCACGTGGTAATTTTGGATCTGACCACTTTCTCATCAAAACACCATCACTAATAAAATAGCCAGAAGCAGCATTTGATAACCCTTCATCAGACACTACATCTTCAAACATGGGTGACAGAGTGGGGTCTTGTTTTTGCTCAAGTATTAACTGTTCACGAGAGGGAAACATCTTTCCACTCTCTGCCAATTTCATGTCACCTTGGGCCATGAAAGTATCATAAAGTGGCACCACCGATTGACTGCTGGAAGATGTGTCTTCAGCTTGCCTCTTAGCAGACATGGCACGAGTAGTTGCACAAACAGGAAAAGTTTCTGGAAATGCCAATTCAAGTTCATCTGGACCATCTGACTTGAGGACAGTAGAGATTACTTCAGGGACAGCTAGCACTTTCCCCCCAGCTAAATCATTCCCTAGAATAAAGGACACCCCATCTATGGGAATCTGGGAACAAAGTGCAACAACAACATCCCCAGAGATTAAATCTGATTGGAGATTAATGCTATGTAAAGGCATAGACAGAAATCCTCCACCAAAACCTTTAACGATTACCTCTGAACCTTGAGCTGACTTTTCATTGAAGGGCAAGACATCACGTAAAATCACAGATTGAAAAGCTCCTGTATCTCTCCAGATCTTGATAGCTTGCCTGTGTTCAGGGTCAGAAGACAGATACACAAAACTATCCATCAGAAATGATGATGAGCCAGCTAACTCAGCTTTCTTGCATGAAACATTAGCAACTGAAGATGCCAAAGGAAGGCTTGGCACAGGACTTACAAATGCTACAGTCTTTGCAGATTTCTGTTTCTCACTCAGAACAGGACAATCTGCGATAAGATGGCCTGGTCTCTTACAATAAAAACAAGCCCTTTCTAAAGTCAAACTATCATTGGTCGTCTTCTTAGCAGGTGATGAGGCAAAGGGCACAGACCTTACAAACCGAGACCTATTGTACTTACTTTGTTCCTGAATTTCAGCCTGTTTGTCACCAAACTGTACCTTATGGGTTAAGACAAACTCGTCTGCCAAGATTGCAGCTTGTTCTAAAGTCACTGCCTTCTGCTCATTCAAATAAACAGACACTACATCAGGAAGACAGTTTTTAAATTCTTCAAGCAAAATGAGTTGTCTAAGATGTTCCTTACTTTCCACCTTCTGAGACGTACACCACCGATCAAACAGATTCTCCTTCTGTTTTGCAAACTCAACATAAGTGTCGTGAGCAAATTTGGTACAACTTCGAAAGCGCTGGCGGTAAGCTTCAGGAACCATCTCATATGCCTTCAATATAGCTACTTTAACCTCATCATAATTAGCACTCTTCTCAAGGCTTAGAGCGGAATAAGCTTCCTGAGCTTTACCCACCAAGATACTTTGTAAAAGCAAAGTCCACACAGTTCTAGGCCAATTTGATGTGATTGCCACCCGTTCAAAATGAGAAAAATATCGGTCAACATCTTTCTCAGAAAAAGGAGGTACTAACCTAATGTGTCTACCAACATCAAATGAAGAAACATCAACTCCTGGAGTTAAAGTATCAGTTTTTAATTCCAACTCTTTAAGAAACCGTTCGTGTTCAAGATACATTTGTTTCTCTCTTAGTTTACTATTAACATCTAGCTGTTTCTCCTGGAAAGCTAGCTCTCTGAGCCGAAGCTCAATTGCAGCTTCAGACAAAGGAGCAGTCATGGATTGTGGGGAAACCTGCTTAACTTTTAAGACACCATTATCAATCAAAACACTTCTAATGATTTCCTTCACACCATCCTTCAGCCGCTTCTCACTACTTGTGATGGAAATATCATAATGAGAGGACAACTGCAAAAGTTGATCCTTTGTAAAACTCTCAAGTAACTCTTCTGAAGGTTCCTTTAGGAAGTCTTCTAAAGAAGTCATTACTAAATTCAACACGAACTACACTTAAGTAGTAACACAACGTCCTACACAGAAGTTCAGCCGACACAACAGGTCCAATAGCACACAGCTACAGAAGCAGCAAAATGCTCTCAAATAAAACTTTTAAAGCTTTAACCAGAAGTAGAACTAACCCAAACACAGAAGATTACTCACCCCAAGCAATCACAAATATCTAAAGACAATACTGGGCATTAGTCTACACTAAAGTCCACAAAGGAACTTCACACAAACACTGCTAACACACTAAAGTTAGGATCATGGACCAAATAAACACTACCTCAAAAAAAAAAAAAAAAAAAGTTTAACTCAACTAACTTAAGTATTTCACTTCCATCAAAAGACACAATACAAAACACATGATACACCCGGATACCTGCCTAACATGTCTAACTCCTATCTATCTTCTGAGGTGTACCGGGCACGAGGTGACTTTAAAAGCAAAAACTCAGCAACTGTGAACCAATTAATCAATGGTCACAGTTCTGAAATGCTTACCCCCGACAGAGAACAAGTCTCCACCCAGAATAACCTCGAAAACAAAAAAGGAAAAATAACAAAAGAGTGAACCGATGGAAGGATTGAATAATCAACCCAGCTGGAACTCTCACCCTTCCTAACCGGGAAAACTCATGCATATATTAAAAAAATACTCAAACAACCATACTCACCAAATGATCTCAATCAAAGGGAATAAACAAAACAGTCCCCAAAATAATCATAAGAAACAAATACTTTTTACCAACCAAATTGGACGAGCCCCCATTATGTTACAACCCTGGCTCTAGGGATGCAACATAAAGGACACAAAGACAGAAATTTGCCAATCAAAATAAAGTTTATTTAAAAAAAAGAAAAGAAAAGGGACTGTAAAAGTAAAAAAAACACAGCTACTGCAGTGCCGGCTGCAAGACGACAGAGAGAGCAAGAGCATGCGTCCTAGATTTAAAGTGGCTCCCGCCAGGTGACACCAATTAACCGGTTGATTGCAGGTGAGCTACCAGGGAAACTGCAATGACACACAGATTAGAACACTCCCACATAACAGAGCCACGTGTCAAAAATAGACTCCACGCCTAAACTGCTCGCTGCCGCTTCTGGAACACGTGACCTCACGACTCACGCTTGCATTGTGAAGGCTGTTAATATGGGCGCCGAAACAAAAACACGCTACTCACGTCTCGCTTACGCCCCGCTCATGGAGGATATGTAAAAAAACTGCTTTATAATCTTCATTTATCTGAAGAAACATCTACATTATTATTTCTCCTGAGCTGTAAATGAGCAAGCTCTGAACTCTGAACAATTAAATTGTCTTAACAACTCAATACATTTATTAAATTTATTAATTGCTCAAAAAGTGGTTCCACACTTGTAGTTTTTTACTTTTGTATCCTCATCTGGCACAATATCACACCTTACTTTTGCACTGGGAGTGATTGACTCTCACCCACTTTTCTTGTGTCACACACACAGGGCTCCTGAAAAATCCATGCTCTGTAGCACCGCCGTGTTTGCGGAGCCGGTCGTGCGATGGTGGCAGTTCGCCCAGTGGCTGCTCTGGCTTCACGGATGCGTACCCATTGCAACAGCGCAGGATATCCACAGGTATAAAACAAGCATACACTCACTCACCTGTGCACAAACACAGAGCACCTCATTGCTACATAAATACATTAGGTCAGTCCCAAAGTGCTGAGAAGAATTTTAAATTTAGCTCTAAGCCATCTGTTTTCAAATTGTGTTTTGGGTGTAGTAAATTACAAAGTAATTAGTTACAAAGTAATTAGTTTCTGTAATCTATTTAATCACATTACAGTTAATGATTACAATTACATTGTACTTGGGTAACATTTATTTAAAAAAAAAAAATGTGTTTATGTGGAGAATAGTAAAATATATATTTATATTTATATATAGGTATGTTTGCATTTTTTTTAAAAGCTGCACGTGCCCCATAACTAGTCATTTTAAATTCTCATTTATGCAATGGAAGAAGCCAAACTTTTTTCTCCTGAACAAAATAAAGCGCCTTACGCGAACAAAGTCAGCATTTTAAAATTAATTTGCTAAAGGTAACTTCACACGAGGTTTTCAACTCTTGGGCAGATGACAAATCAGTATGCAAGCTGTCTCTGTTGTACCATTGTATTTACAATAGCCTCTGAAAGACAGGCTTCAAAGTTATACATTTTTAATGTTAAGATATAACCTAGCCAGCTAGACACACTATTAGGTTTTAACCAATCATCAATGCTCTTCGACTAGATGAGTTCTCATAAGTCAAGAATTTCAGGGATGTGCGTGAAAAGGAGAATATTCACCAAACAAACACCTCAGCAAAACAAGAACGTCAGTGCATATCTTCATCATTTTTAGGCAAATTAGGAGAAACCTGTTCACTCAGAAGGAATTAATTATCATTAAGTGAGAAACGTGTGAATTGCGTGTGACAATGGAAAAGGAGGAAATACAGACATTGTTTGTACATTAACATTTAGTCATTTAGAAGAAATGTTTATCCAAACATTTCATCATTTAGCATTTTTATTCAAAGTGCCTTAAAAATTAGGAACATAACATGATATTTGTCATACAAAAGTCACCAATATCTTCAGTATCGCACTGTCAAGTTCTAATAGTAGCTAGAGCAGTACATTAAATATATACTTTGAATTTGTTGAGCGATAAAAAACATGTTTCTGTGAAATGTAAATCAGAGCAGAGAAGCTCATCTTAGGTACACTCACATACGTAAACAGACAAAAAGTAATGAGTAGCGCAATATAATTAACATTTTAGATAAGTACTTAGGAATTTCTAGTGGATTACTATTTTTGAGCAATTTACCCAACATTCACTGTGTGGTTGATTTTAAACAGTTGGGCAAAATCAATCTTCATTCCAAGTAAGATATCTTGTCCTGACATTTCTGTGTATGTTTAAGAACACAAGATACAGTTTCACTTGTGGGAAATAGCTTCTAGTGCAAACATGTTAGAACAAAGCCATTCTAGAAGAATTCTCCCCTGGCCCCTGTTTTAATGGACAAGTTTCACCGGTCTTAATTCCTGGATGTGATGTTTCAACATGATGTATTCACATGCTGTGTCTCTTTGTTTTCAGTTAGTTTTCATCTGCTGTATAGTAAGTTTGTACTTCCTTAGGCTTGTAGCTTTTCAAAGTGAATTGTCACTTTCAGAGATATACTGTATATGACATTAGTTTGTTGTATATCGAATTAACTTTTGTTTTTAGTCTTCAGCGCTATCGCTCAATAATGTGTTTTGTCAAGGAATTGTATCTCAGACATTTTACACAATGGCATATGTAAATATTGTGCTTCAGGATTATGAGATGTGTGGGTTGATTCAAAACAACCAACCCAGTAATTCACATCTGCTGGCATTTCTACAGCTGGCACAATGCAAAAAAGCACTTAATCAGTATTTTTGTCTTGTTTTGTCAGGCTCCGTATATGCTAGAAATGTCCCTTTGAATATATACTGATTTGCTACCTTTGGAAATGTTGACAAAAGGATGTGGAGTTCTAGCAGTAGGGTTCTGCTAGAAACCAAACCAGGTGTGCATTGTCCAGAGCACTTCAGCAAAAATAAGCATGGCATTTTTATAAATATTTATTTTCTGATAATTTTGTTGTGTTGTAGCTTATATCTGTTGTGCTGTGGCTTTTCTGTTATGTTCTGACTTCCGTTGTGTTTTCAGCTTTTATTTGCTTTGATAATTTGTTTGTGTTGTGCACCCCTGGACCATCATAAAAACAAGACACATTTTCTTCAAAAGCATGATAGTGTAAGATGAAAAAAAAAATTTTCAGAGAATATGTTGCAGTTACAGTATCTTGAATGGTTTATCCTTGTTTTAAGCATAAACCTATCTACATTTGGTTAGATTTATGTGTTAAAACAAGAAAAACAATTTGTCAATAGGGTAAGAAAAATGTACTTGAAAATTCTATCTCATGTCATTTTCTTATCAAGCATATTTATCAGTTTTAAGTATGTTTCAGTATTTTTTCTTTTTCTCTGGTTTGTGGCCACCAAATTACAGCCTTTTGTTGCAAGTTCAGAGAGAGGTAGCAGAACAAAGAAAGAGATGCTGGGAAAAGTGGGCGAACCTCCAGAGGCAAACATAGCTCAGCTAGTCAACAGAACGTTTGTGATGTGGTGATGGCCCTAATTCTGAGGTTTCATATTTCTAGCTTGGTATCGAAAATAACTACTGAAAGGTGTAGGATGCAAACAAAACAGCTTAAACCAGCCTAAGGTTGTTTGCAGATCTTATCTGGTTTAAGCTGGTCTCCCTGCCTGATCAGATAAAAAGTTCCCAAAACCCCTCTAATGCCAGACTACAGACCATCCTGACCAGTTTGGGAGGCCAGCTAAGACCAGCAAATAAGTTTAGGCTGGTTTAAACCTCTCATAGTTCACTTAAAAACACACATATTGAGCAAGAAAAAACTTGCGAAGAGGCTACACAAAGCCAGCCTTGTGCTGTTGTTTCTCTTTGAGAGAAAGTGAGCGAATGTGGGAGAGAAAGAGAGAGAGTCAAGAGAGTGGAGGGATGGAAAAGATTATCCATTGGAATGTCTGGGCTGACCTCAAATGGAGCAGATGGGCCAGACAGCCAATAAGATTGCATTGCTCAGTGCTTGTCTAATTTCTTCCTGATGATCGAGGTGGTTGTCTCTATAAAACAGACTGAGGTGCCGCAACAGGCTGAGCTTAGATCACATGTAATGTGTTGGTCGATTCAAGTGACAGATGCTTGTGAGGAAAAACACAAAATATCTAACTAAAACAACAACAACAAAATTTTGTAGTAGTAGTATTACAAATACTACAGCAGCAGTATTAGGTATTTCTCAGATAAATTTAAATTGAAAATATTTGCAACTATAATATCTGTAACTATGCAGAACACAAACTATTGTGGTTTGCCCAAAATAAACTATTGAGTAGCTTTTATTTATTTATTTTTATAAACCCCTTGCCAAATCTCTTTTTGTTAGATTATAAATAACTTTCTTTCCTCCATGGGATTCAAAAGGAAATATGGTGGCAGAATGTGGGGTATGAGGGTATGCAAATTATGACATAATTATTCGTTTTGGATGAACTATCCATTTAAAATTTATGAATGCTTCTCGAGTAAATATATCTTATTTTAAGGATGCTTAGAAATTTTTACTTGACAAGAAGACAAAAAAATACTTTTATTTATCTATTTTTATTTTATTTTGTTGTTATTGTGTTCAGAGGAGCGGCTAACGAGTCTGGAGGGAAAGCGATCAGTCCAGGAGCTTTATCAGCTATAATCAGCTCCTAAAGTCTCACTGAGCTCTTTATCTCTTTCTCTCGCTGGCACAATGAAATATTATCTTATTTCTGAGGACCAGCAGCTAAACAGCACCTATATATTTTCCTTTCTTTTTTAGCTTTATTAAAAAACAAGAGATTGATCAAATTAACATCATTGGCAATCCGTACCAAAAGCAATATTATTTTTCATTGTGAATCTTTCCTCAAATCTGAAAATAGTTACATTTAATATTTTAACAAGAGCAACGTGAGAAAGACTTTCTCAGAAAAGGTTGTGGTGGTAACTGGGGTTTATATTGGCCTTTTTACAGGGCATTGATGGTCTGTGTGAGTGAAATGAATTGTAAAAAAAAAAAAAAAACTGTTTGTCGCCAGAGTATCCAGCATGCAGCTATCTTAAGAATTTTGTCTTTGATCTTCCGGTCTAGCATGTTCTATATAGAATGCTGTGGTGTTGATGTCAATGTGTAATTAGCTATCGAAGTGAATTTACTGGTTATAGAGTTGTTAAAATGTATCATGAGTATTTTAAAGTGTTCGGGGGATGTCATAACAACTGGAAGCAGAGCGGGGAGATTTTTAAACAATAGTACTTAATTCATAAATACACAAGATCCTACCTTCAAGCTGTGGACATACTGATGTGCCTCTGAAACTTCAAGAGACAACACATTAAACACAAGTCATTAAAAATATCTGTGTAAGACACCTCTGACCATCTTCTTGTGCCATTCACCAAACATGTTATAGTTCAGATGAGCAGATTTTTGAGTGTTAATCACAAATGGGTGAAGGGGTGCAACTATGTACACACAAACACACACACACACACACACACACACACACACACACACACATGTTAGTGCGGCTGAGGACTCTCCATAGATATAATGCTTTTTATACTGTATGAACTATGGGTTATATCACCTAACCCTAAACCTAACTCTCACAAAAAAAAACTCTGCATTTTTACATTTAAATAAATTTAAAAAAAAACAGAGTTTAATATGTTTTTTAAGCGATTTGAATTATGAGGACACTAGAACTGTCCTCATAAACCACATTTATAGCATAATTCCCTTGTAATTACCAGTTTGTAACCTAAAAAAATAGTCCTCGTAAACCACCCAAACATGCCCACGGCCACACACACACACACACACACACACACACACACATAAAAGTGTACATTTTATCTTATATTGCTTTTAGAACCATTTTAATCACATTTAAGACTTAAAAATGTGGGGTGACAAATTAATTTTAAAATGTATATTTACTTTTTGTAATGAATTTGCATGTAAATTAATACGAGTTGTCCTGTTTGAAATATCATGTCAACTACACATTTTAACAAAAATTATTAACAAATTAATAAAAATGATGCGCTTGTATCATGAAAAAGTGCAGTGTGTAATAGCTGTCTGAATGTGATCCGCCAGGTCCAATTTACCTCCACTGGTGTCAGAATATAAACATTTACAGTGACAGAAAAAACACCACATGAGCATTTTCACATAGTAAAGGACTAACACCATCAACTCTTGGAGAAAAATACTTTCTGTGCTCCCACACGTAATCCATTTTCTTCTCAGTAGCTTCAATGCAAACAGGAAGTTAGATGACAAAATTCAGAAAAGCAGTGCACTGAAAAGGGGCGAGGCTGAATAAGGTGAATAAGCTCCAGTTTTTCGGGCACTAGGCCAGCCATCCAGTCCCATCTGTGATTGTGCAAGTGTGTGTGTGTGTGTGTGTGTGGGTTGGTGTCTAAAAGTGGGGTAGCCGGCAATCTTACTGCAGTAATACACTGACAGAGGATGACACGATCTCTTCTGTCTTGATTAAAGGTCTCTTCAGGTGATGGACTATTGTCAAGCATTCCAGGAAGAAGCTCAGCTTTTAATCTGCACCACACATCAAATCAACAGACCTGGTTCTTTGATCTAATGCTGTTGGAACTCATTTACTTTTGTTCCACTCAAGCCTCAGTCTTGTATTCTACTCGTGTTTTTCATTTAATTAGTCTTTATTTTTCAGTTTATTAATGCTGCTTACTAAGGCAAACATCACTATTACTATTGCTCATACTTTGGGATGTACACAATAATCCTACTGTAAGTATTAAACTGAAGTGCATAACTCGTCATGTCAATCAGATCACTCGGGTCCAAACCTGTGCTCATTCACTGGCCACTGGACTACTGCAAGCAGTTCTCTCCATACCAGTAGCTCATATCTGTCCATCTCTGTGCAAACATGTGTAGCAGAGCGTGTCCGATAGTGCTGGCTCAATCTCACAGGTGGCTTATAGAGAGAGAGCTTTCTCTCTGCATTACAGAGACACTTATCTGATTGTCTTATTCACTGTAGTCTTGTAAGGGAAAGTGATACCATTTCAGTTTGAGGGAACAGCTTCCCATGCCCTGAAATCAGCTGCTGCCTCACAGATATTGGAGCTGTGCCTATAGCCTGTGCATTAGCATGGTTAGCATGGTCATGCAGGAATGGTTACACTTGGCCTGATATCTGACTCAGTCAGCCAGACCTCCGAGCAGGTACACCGCTAAAGGCTGGGTTACTTTTAGCAGGTGAGCTAAAATAAACTCAACCATTACAAAATGTACTAGGGAGGCACATTGAGACAGTAATCATTTTAATGGCAGAGGCTATTTAAACTAAGTGAAAATAGAAACAAAAAGCATCCTTTTTGCACTTTGCAACCATGGATTTAATGCAGTAACCATAATATCAGCATGGTATTTTGTAGTAAAATAATAGGAACCATAAATTTAAAACATGGTTACTGCATTATTAATACCATGGTTAATTACATTAAAACAATGGATTCTGCAAAACAAATGTTACTACAATATTACTAAAAAAAATATTGTAAATGTATTTTATTTATTATTGGTAGTAGTAAGAAATATTAAGAGGATAGACAGGAAACAGGATGGGAAAAACTGGGGCAAAAAGGGGAATTGATCCTGGGTCCGTCCGTATGATAAAAACACATCTGTATGTCTTTAAACCCCATGCCATTGCAGTGACATATAAGGGTGCTGTTTGTCTTTAATTTCAGCATTTCCACCAGACTATTTGAGGGCAAATAGCTGCACTGTGTGGCAGGTGCTATGTAATAGTGCAGATAGTCACTCTGGATTTTAAAAGGTTATGGCTATATTTTTAAGGTTAAGGCTATGCTATTTGATATATATGGTAATGAATTATCTTTTAATGTACCATGATATTTACATGATACCCCAACACTATAAAATATTTTCGTAATTTTAACGGTAAAAGACTGTAAAAATGCTAGAGTAAAAAAACTTGTTTTAACTTAACGGGAAGTTACTTTAAAATATACAGTAAAAAAGTATAATGTATTTTAAAATACATGTAATTTTATGTTAAAGTGTCATACAATATTTTTTTTTTAGATGTAAGAAGTATGATCTTACCATATGATTAACTGTAAAAATATATATTATATTTAACAAGAGAGTACATGTACTTTTAACAATAAATTATTGTTAAAATGAAGGTAAAAAACAATACTCAGACATTCCCAGAATTCTCTGCATGACCCATTACATTTCATTATATTTTATGGGAATTATGTTATGTACTTTGGGGTGTCCTATGTTATATTTGATATAATTTAGTTAATGGTTATTCCATTAAAATAATGCCATGAAGCATTGTGAATGACGTAATCAAATAAAAAAGAAAAACATATCTAAATATAAAACTATTGATTTAAAGTTGTATAAGCACATAATCAATATATTTTAATAAATATTTCAAAATTTTCAGATAAATAAATATAAATGTATAAATAGTGTGAGAGTGTAGGGTGATTAAATCAATTGTGTCGTTTACAGTGAGTCAAGGAGTGGGCGGTTGCTGCTGGGGTCTTTTGTTGCAGTTTGTTTGCCATGATTCTCTGATTGGTGGTGTTTTATTCCTCAGGATCATGGCTAGTGTAATTTTTTAACAGGCATTCTGTTTTTAAACACTTTATTTATTTTATTTGAAATAACACAGACTGATGGCTTCAAAAGCCTTGGAGCTCATGATAGGTCTGTCTTTAAGTTATTGTTAATAATCAATTCCCTATTGGAATAAATCAAAATCAACAGGATTTTTTACTTCAAGAACCAAACTTTTTGTTTTCTAAACACCTTATTCACAGTAGTGCCATATTTGATTTTGGGCAGGGCTAAAAACATGGCTCTGAGGAATTGACTTGTCTTTTCAATGGCATGCACCTAGACATCCTCTTATTCTCTCTCAGCCCTTCCAGGACTGGACTTCCACAGTTGGATTTCTTGCCACTACTGATGTATTGAGCGTGCTGTGTGCAGTATATGCCTGTGTGTGTAGATCTGTGAAGATCACAACTGTGTTATAGACAAGAAGGATGAAACTGGAAGGAGAAAAAGGTGCTGAGAATTGTCAGACTAAATACATTAGCAAGGGTTTGATTCAAACACTCTCTGCCTATTGCATGTTGGAAGCCACAAAACCACTCTCAGCTGGAGAGATTCTTCTTCTATATTCAAATGAGACTGCAGTACTGCGGAGCACAGAGTATTTTAAAAATAGAACCCTGTGTGTTGTTTATGGCTGATTCACCCCTTTTTAGCTCAAGTAGCTGCATCTTGTTTTGCACCTCTTAAAAGAGATTAGTCCATAATAATCACACAATTCATCAAGTACTAGCCTCACCGATAACATTCAATCAATGATTACCCACAACCAGGCTTTTAGCTGGTGCAAGGTACTGTAAGTAACATTAAAAAACACTATTCCCGTTCTAAGCAACAAATACTGTTCTGGTGTAATGGTGGTTTAATCTGAGCAGAACCTCATAAGTGGCGCTTGGGAAAGCATCACTATTATTACAGCTCATACGCAGGGTTAGGGATTTAAACAAAAACATTGACCCCAAGTACTAAACTTCGGCATAACTCGACCCCCAGAGTTTGTGCTATGGATATGACTTACTGTATATCTCAAATTTGTAATGTTTTGTCAATGGAACCATCCAAAACACTTTAACCAACTGAGGACTGTAAATCTGTCCCTCACAGCCTTGTTGTCTTTCCCGCCAAAACTTTAAATCACACTACTGTAAATAAGATCCATTGCAGCTTACTCTGGCCAATAATTTGGGGAAAAGGCCATTTGACAGACGTGGTGCAACCAAATTTATTTTTCATGCCATTTAGGGGTGGGTTTATACTTTTATGGATCAGACCGTCAGCAAACAGACTGTGGGCGGTCCATAGACATGCCATCTGAGGCTGACAATGTTCTCATATTAACTGATAAAGAAATTTCCCAGGGATTATAAATCAGATGAAAGCAATAAGATTTATGTCAAGCATCCAGATGAGCTTGTTCAGAACAGTTTTTACACTGGCTACTTTGTCATATTCTTGATGTATAGTCGCTGTCTGTCAGATCTGCTGTAGATAAAAGGATGTTTAAAATGAATGCTCTCTGGAACTTAGATTTAAACAGTATGGTGTGGTTTCAAAAGAAAACCCAGAGGGGAAATATGCATTGTGAATATTTCACATATCTCAGTGGCTGCCTGTGGTTATACCATCAGACAAAAAATGTACATGCTAATGTTTTGATCATCAGATCATTTTTCATTTTCTTCCTTGTACAGGATGAAAAATGTTGTAAATTGTTTGTACTGCTTATCTGCTTTTAATTTCAGAACAAGTAGTCTTATTGTAATTTGTTGTGAATGTATTTACCTGAAGCTGTGTGGATTCAATAGATTTTTTAAACTGGGATTAAACCTGTGCAGGAAATCCCTGATTGACATACAGTGTGTTTAAAATATTTATCTTGTCTTTGTTCTATATTTTCATTAAAAGTAATGGCATTTGAACTGTCTTTGTGCTACATTCATTTAGAAAACAGTTACTCTCTAATCTGATTGGAGAAGCATCATTCCAAGAGTGCTGATATTTAGGATAACGGCACAGAGGTGCTTCACTATTTATATCACTCTGCTTTGTCCATTCCAGAATGGCAGATCCTGCTTTGGCTTCTTTTGGAGCCGTTTTTTTAGCGGAGCAAAAATAGACAAAATTACTGGCCATGTTGCTCTTAAAATGTAAGTTACTTAATAGTAGCCTCTTTTTTATACTGTGATTGCTGCTGAATTCACATTCAGTACTTGCTCACTATTGCTTTTGTCTTATTGCCAAAATAGATTTTTAATTGTGCCCTCTTATATCTATTATTGTTTAAATGATTAATTGTTTTTAATTACTACGAGAAAATCTTTGAACTGCATATTTGATTGTGAGAGGTGTAATATGTTTTATGTTAACTGGCTATCCCATCCTCTTATTCGCTCTCAGCCCTTCCAGGACTGGACTTCCACAGTTGGATTTCTTGCCACTACTGACGTATTGAGCGTGCTGTGTGCAGTATATGCCTGTGTGTGTAGATCTGTGAAGATCACAACTGTGTTATAGACAAGAAGGATGAAACTGGAAGGAGAAAAAGTGCTGAGGAATTGTCAGACTAAATACATTAGCAAGGGTTTGATTCAAACACTCTCTGCCTATTGCATGTTGGAAGCCACAAAACCACTCTCAGCTGGAGAGATTCTTCTTCTATATTCAAATGAGACTGCAGTACTGCGGAGCACAGAGTATTTTAAAAATAGAACCCTGTGTGTTGTTTATGGCTGATTCACCCCTTTTTAGCTCAAGAAGCTGCATCTTGTTTTGCACCTCTTAAAAGAGATTAGTCCATAATAATCACACGATTCATCAAGTACTAGCCTCACCAATAACATTCAATCAATGATTACCCACAACCAGGCTTTTAGCTGGTGCAAGGTACTGTAAGTAACATTAAAAAACACTATTCCCGTTCTAAGCAACAAATACTGTTCTGGTGTAATGGTGGTTTAATCTGAGCACCACCTCATAAGTGGCGCTTGGGAAAGCATCACTATTATTACAGCTCATACGCAGGGTTAGGGATTTAAACAAAAACATTGACCCCAAGTACTAAACTTCGGCATAACTTGACCCCCAGAGTTTGTGGATATGGATATGACTTACTGTATATCTCAAATTTTGTGGCTTTTTGAGAGAGGTGTGCTAATGTTTTCTTATTGATTTATGGACCAAGGTCATATCTAGGTACCAGCATATCATATAGACTTGGTGGTGGGCTTTTTTTATTTGGGCCAGTGAGCATCCTCCTAGCAACCATCCAGAACACCCTAACCACTGCCTAGCTCACAACCTCTCAGAACACTGTGACAACCAATGCAGAGTAATACCCTGGCAACCACCCACATCAACCTATGGCAGTGAGTTTTGCAAAAGCCAGCATCACTCAAATGTTCTTACTGTAAGAAAATGTAAAAAGGTAGTTGCTCTCTTTAACCTTCTGAAAATATTTACTTCAATGTTGTCAAATTGCTTACCAAGTATAACAACCATACCCTGTTTGGCAGTCTTTTTTAACATATGTTCAATATTCTGCGACAATGACGCTGCTGCCTGCTTTCTCTTCCATCTCTCCTGCTCTTTTCGCTCCATACTCACTATCCAGCTGGATGTCGTTGGCCTCACTGATTTAGCGCGGTAAAGTTTGATGTACGAAATCCGGTTTTGCAGACGTAAGGGACTGTCTGAAAACTTCATTCACTATGCTAAAACATAGAAGATGTCCACTCATTCATTCAATTCATGTGCAAGATATACATGAAAAAACAAACAAACTGTAAATATGCATTTGTAAATACATTTTCTGATAGACAGACATACTATAGGTGATATTGTTATAGTATGATCAATTATATAAGTAATCAGTTTTAGATGATAGAAGGACTTACTACTTAATCACTAAAATAAAAATAAAAATCCTACAGCCTTTAAAATTAGAAAATGTCATTTTGGTGAATTTTTTTTATTTTTTCTAAAATAATTGATTACTGTACTTATATAATTGATCATACTTCAATAATATCACCTGTAGTATGTCTGTCTATCATCTGGGAAATTATAAGAACATTCTTAATGTGAAAATTTATTTTACAGTTTATTATTATTATTTTTCATGTACAACTTGCACGTGAAATGTATGAATGAGTGGACATCTCCCATGTTTTAGCATAGTGAGTGGAGTTCTCAGACGGTCCCAGACGGTACATCTGCGAAACTGAATGTTGAACGTCAAATTAACTTTGCAAGATTTTGCTATGGTTAGGTTTAGGTACTGGGTTTGGGTTAGCAGTTAAAATTATGACTATATCACAAACGCGTTTCGCTTCCTTTGTACACAATAGGGCTTTTCACATTACTATCATGGTTAAGTTTTGAGTCTGCTAAAGTGTTACACATCTTTGTTAGGTTTAACTTTACAGGGACACACATTTTGTTTAACAATTAAGAAACAAAACATCAGGGCCTACAAGGACACAAGGGCAGTGCATGTGATTGATTGGTATTGCTTGCAAAATGTCCATCACATTCTTGGTATAAACTAAAAATGAAGCAATCCTTGCAGAAATCAACAAACTAAATAGGTCAAATTAGTTAAACAAATAAGGAAGGGTAAGCTAAAAATTAAGATTAAGACTCTTTCACTTTCATTGGTTGGATAAAATTCAGTGGTATTATGAGTGTAATTTTTTCAAATGTGAGTTCAAGCAGCTATGTTGTGTTCTGATAAAGTTAATGTTCTGCTCTGCTTTCACATCATCCCTCATCATCTGACTAATCAGGCCTCTGCTCTGCTTCTCACTGCCTCATTAACGACCTGTAACAATGTTTCACTCCTTATCTCCTACTCTGTTTATTCCCCACCCTTGATTTGTAATTCATTGAGTAGGTGTTTTTTGTTGCGAGTGAGTAAACACATTGTGTGGCTGTGTTTATATAGCAGTAGAGTCTAGATTGTTGTGTTTACATGATAAGAGTAGATAATTTTCCTATTTGACATAAATTGTACTGGTTGTCTTTATTAAAACAACAGAGCTAACTCATTATTCAAAGTGTTGAGATATGGAATTATCAGTGTACTGAGGGTTTCGTTTTGAAACTTGACATACAGTTGTGTATGAAAGAGAAGAATTTCTGTGAACACTTTGATCTTTACAGTATTTAACTCTTAAATGCATACCTCAGGTCTTAAGAGACCCGGAATCTCATTCCACCCCATGTACCTCATGCATAATTTAGAGTTGTGCTCACACCTCTTTAGTATTCCTCATTCTGTCTCTTGCAAATAGTGTAACTATACTTGTGTAACTAACACAATTTTGTAGCCAAAATTGCAAAAAAAATTAAATAAATTATAATGGTTTAAATGCCAAAAGTGTATAGGGTCATAAGAGATCCAAGATATGTAAATTTGTTTTTGTTTTTTTTTGTTCCCCTTCTGTCGCTCACTTCAATGTTGTGTCAAAGAAGCGACACTAGGGGTCTCTCTTGAGCATCCCTGATCTAAGAGAAAAGGCATAAAGGGAGGGAAATGCATCTGTTTCATTCAGAAATTTTCTTCGGAGCTGACTGGTTGTGTATGCAGCGAGCTGCGAGTCACACACTGTTCCTCCCATCTCTGAGCGATTGCTGTTGGATCTACGGCGCATATCAGCGGCTCTCTCCCTTCTCTGCACGGCAGAGCAGCTTTGACCCTGGGCACTTCGACAGCGCAGTAAAAGAGTATTTCTCTAAAAGAGCTATTTTCTGTAAAAGAGCATATACACAGCTGGCGTTGAACATCATTTTCAGGATGCGTCTTTATAAAGATGCCTTTCCGCCCCTGTGTAGTTCCTGGATGCAGTAGAGTGCTCTCAGCTCCTGACAGTCACAGGCGCTGTCTCGTGTGTCTGGGAAGCGATCACACCGAGGCAGCGTTTGTGGATGGCTCATGTTCTCACCGCGAGAACATGCCAATGGCAACGTTGCGGTAGCGGCTTTCCTTCCACAGAAGGAACGCCACTCCAGCCTCCCCCCACATGGCTCCTTCTTGCCATGGGACTGAGGATGACCCGGCTGGCGATGGAGGCGATATGGGGATTGCAGCAGGCTCGGTTTCGCCGGGTACGCCCCCGCGAACCACCCACCCCCAGCAAGCTCATTGACTTCCGTCCGGGCTCAAGGCAACAGCGGCTCGTCTCACAGCCAGTCCGCCTATCCTCTTGAGCCCCCCGAGCTGGATGAGCTCGCCGCTGCATCGGAGAGTGGTCCGGCGTCTGACGCAGATGACTCGACTGGGCTGCCAACTTCAAATAAACTTAATAATTGCTTACCCCATTGGCAGATTTATTTTCTTGTTTTGAGTCTAAAGTTCACTAAATTTAGTCAGATTATCTTAAAACAAGACTTAATATCTTATCCCATTTTGCTTGACAAGTAAATAAATCATGTTTTAAGAAAGTTTAGATAATTTGACAGGAAAACAAGACAAAAATACTTGTCTAGAAAATAATTTTTTGCAGTGTAGGACTACAGTAGTTGACCCAAAAGTGAAAATGTTGTCATCATTTACCCACCCTCATATTCATCCAAACCTATATTACTTTTTTTTTCTTCTTCTATGCAACAAACATTGGAGAAGTTGGCAGAATGTCCTGGCTGCTCTTTTCCATATAATGAAAGTAAACGGGGGCTGAGGCAGGCAAGGTTTAAAAACTGCAAAAAAGCAACTTCATAATAGCAAACATAAAGATGCTTGATGTCATTGATGTCAAACCTAGTGCAACACATTTTGAGGTAGCCTGTTTCAATATAAATAAACCCCAATGGTATTTGAGAGTTATGCTTGAGGGTATGATCTTCAGTAAATAATGTTTTAAATTTCAGTTCCTCACAAAAAGCTATCACATGCCTTTAGAATACCTGGAATATAGAGAAAAGTCATAGTGATTTTATGGTGCTTTGTTGTCCTTTTTGGACAGCCCCATTCCTATTAAGTTTGAATGTATGGAAGAATGGCCAAAACATTCTGACATTTCTTTTTTGTTTCACACAAGAAAGAAAGTCATACAGCTTTGGAACACCTTGAGAGTGTGTAAATTGTGACAGAATTAAAATTTTTGGGTGAAATATTCCTAACCTTCTTGGAGGAAGGATTTGAGTTGAGAACATGCTGTCAGCACTTGGTCATCTTAGGGAGAAACAACATCTTCTGCTGCTCAGAATAGCTCCATTGTTTCTCATTTAGAACTAGTTTTATGGTGTGTATACAGTAAATGTATATGTATGAAAGGGGAATATACACTTTATAGGGTCTAATGAGCCTCCTACATACCTTGTTTATGGTCTAAAATTTTCTTCCAGTGCTTTATGAATGTGTGTATAGGTGTTGTGTGTTGATGTTTAATGTTTAATATGTGAATGTACAAAAAGTTGTATAACGAAGCTCCAAGATGTTGGCAGGGGGCCAGGTGTGTGCATGTGTGTGGTGTGTTGGCAGAGATACTTTACACAGAGGTTTCTACAGTGCTGGACGTCAGCATCATCATTTGTTACAGACTCATACTCATGTAGATAAAGTAAGAAAACCAGATCAAAACCCATTTAAGACTGCCCAGCTAGGGCTTCCAGACGAAACTTTTTGAAAGAAAACATATCTCTGTGTATGAGCTTTCCGCTTGGTTAAGATAAGCTTTTGTCATACGTACATCATGTTCATTCACCACTTTTTGTATGCTCACAGAGAAAGCTGGTGACAGTCTGCAGGGCTGGTTTGGGGGAAAGAATTCCTGGCATAAATCCAAACTGACAAATCCTGAAGAGTGCCTAAATTTCCCTATCTGTCACTCACTAAATATTGTGTCGATGTAGTGACACTATGGGTCACTCTTGGGAGCCTCAAGCACCTCAGATCTTTGAGAAAAGGCCAATGAGAATTGACGAGTAGAATTTGCATGTAACTCCCCCGGACATACGGGTATAAAAGGAGCTGGCTCTCAACCAGTCATTCAGATTTTTTCTTTGGAGCCGAGCGTTTGTGTTCAGCGAGCCGAATTCCTTTGCCGGTCCATTCACCTCTAAGAAGCGAATTGCTGTTGGATATACGGCGCAGTTCAGCAGCTTTCTCTCCTTCTGCAGCGGTTGCTGCAGATTACGCACCTGGGCGCTTCAACAGCCTAAGAGAGTATATATTCCTGGAAAAGAGTACATTTTCTCTTATTGAACAGACACATTAACGTGAACTTCTTTTTAAAGACGTGTCTTTTTGAAGATGCCCTTCCGTCTCTGTGTAGTTTCTGGATGCGGTCGTTATCTCTCCACCTCTGACAGCCACGATCGCTGCCTCACGTGTCTGGGCCCTAATCACATTGAGGATGCATTTGTGGATGGTTCATGTTCCCATTGTGAGAACATGACCATGGCAACATTGCGGTCGCGGCTATCTTTCTTCCAGGGGAGCTTGCGAGATGGATGTCGGACACAGAGGACTCGACTGGGCTAGCGCCTTCGGGTGTGCCGGCCTAGTCTTGCTTCCCGGGAATCCTCCCACTGCTCTGGTACTCCCTGATGGGAGCTCCCCTCAAGACAGACGCGCTGGCACACAGCTGGCCCCGTGGGCTGCTCAAATATGCATTACCCCAATTTGCCTAGTTGCACAGAGTCTGTGCAAGGTCAGGGAGGACGAGGAACAAGTTACCCTCATGGCACCATACTGGCCCACCCAGACATGGTTCTCGGTCCTCAAGCTCCTCGTGACAGCACCTCCCTGGCAAAATCCCCTGAGGTAGGACCTCCTTTCTCAGGGACAGGGCACCATTTGGCACCTGCGCCCAGACCAGAGAGTCAGTTGAGTTGAAGGGCATCTCATTGAAGACAGCCCTCCTGACTGCGCTCACTTCCATCAAGAAGGTGGGGGACCTGTATGCATTCTCTGTCAGCGATACTTGCCTGCAATTTGGTCCGGAAGACTCTCACGTAATCCTGAGACCCCGACTGGGCTATGTGCCCAAGGTTCCCACGACCCCCTTCAGGGATCAGATGGTGAGACTGCAAGCACTGCCCCTGGAGGAGGCAGACCCAGCCTTGTTGTTGCTGTGTCCGGACCATGCTTTGCACATCTAATTGGTCCACACGCAGAGCTTTAGGAGCTCTGAGCATCTCTTTGTCTGCTTTGGTGGACAGTGGAAATGGAACACTGTCTCCAAACAGAAGCTTGCCCACTGGATCATGGATGCCATCGCTTTGGCATAGCAGGCCATGTCCGCCCCTTTGGGAATTTGAGCACACTCTACAAGGAGTGTGGCATCCTCATGGGCACTGGTCAACGGTACCTCTCTAGCAGACATATGCAGGGCAGCGGGCTTGGCAACACTGAATACATTCGTGAGATTTTACAATCCCGTGTTCTGTCAGGTACAAACAGGTAAGTTTTGGAATACGGGCAGCTGGCCGTGTGTACGCTTGCGTATAGCACCTTTCCACTCCATGAGGTGAAGACGTGGGCTCCTTCTCCCCATGCAAGATCACGAACCCGTGAACCCTGGATGTCCTTCCTCCCTAGCCCTCTGGCTCGGCAGAGGAATTCGTAGTCGGACCCAGTATGTGTACTACATCGACAAAATGTCTCGTTCCCATTCTATAATCCTAAATATGTTTGCAGCGGTATACCGGTTTTACGGTATACCACGGTTTGAAAATGGACGGTTATCATACCATGTACATTTGCTTATCTACGGTATTGAGAAAAAAATGGACCGGACGGAGAATCTCACATGGGCATGTGCATCTCCTTTCCTCCTTGTCTGCCTGTCAGACATGGCAACTTGTGTCTCACACACACACACACACACACACACACACAAATGCAGCAGAGAAAATGTCAGAGAGAAGCGAGGCGAGGGGGTCTGACATGAGTGTGTGTGTGAGTTAAAGCAGTGTTTCAGTCTATTCGGACTGGGTCGCGGACAGCAGGGAAAGAACAATGCCATGGTTCTCCATTGATCATATTTCGGCGGCCACCTAAGTGATCGACTAGGACTGCTGAGGCAGATTTAATAATAATCTTGCAAACAGCTAAAGCAGAAATGTGCAATTTATGGCCCGCGGGCTGGATCAGGCCGTCGTTTATCGTAAAAGCGTCTTGTTTTTTCATTGGATATTTCAGTTAACTTGCATTGGGACCTAACGCGTCTCCACAAGCGTATAACATGCTCAGGGGTGCCAGATAAGAGACGCAACACCCCCAGTTTGAGATTTATACTTGGGCAAATTGGAAAGATTCCGCCTAATGTTATACTTATTTTGTGCAATCTGGCAACCATGCACGTCTCGCGTTCTCCTTTGAACAAACGTAGTGATCTGTAGTGCAATATTTTGCTCAAAGAAAAGTGTTATACGGCTACTCTGTGTCCATTCTTGAGGCTGCTTGTGATTTTTTGTGCTATAAATTTTGCAGGTAAACATACTCAGTGATTAATATAAAAGTACATCTTGGCATCATTGACCTGCGAGCAAAAGCAAGCCAGAGACCAATATGTATATGTATTTTTTATTTGTGCAATTTAGAAATGTTGAAGTCCCTTCGTGCTTGTATGTTAATCTAACTCTTGCAGTAATCAGTCATGCAGCCTGTGTTATTCAGTTGTGTGCTGAAAGTCAAATGTTGACATCAAAAACAAAAATAATGTCACTTGATGCATATGTCCTTGTATTGGAAAACCATGAACAAAACTATGCAACATAAAAGGAAATGCAAACCAGTATACATTAAATACAGGTAATGTTTTTTTCTATGGCAGGTTGCCACTTGATGTCAAATGTAAACTCTATCCTGAAGCAAAACCCGTTGAGAACCACTGAGTTAAAGGTACAGACAGGAGCAGTCTGGCTGTGCTGTCACGCACCTACAGTATATGTTAACTGTTAATAATCATAGGGCATTACTTCAAAAGCTCACACAGCTGATGTTATTTTTCATTTTGTAGTTAATTTAACATGTAAACTAACATGCTTTAGTTATATAACATTTTATAGTTACATGCTATTTTTTATCATGTTTATAATTCTGTTTATTATAATTCTGTTAGCTTTCTTATGTATTTTATTTATTTTATTTTCCAAAGGGAGACTTTTTTACACATACTTCAATAAACTAAATGGTTTCAAGTTTCAATTATAATAAAATGTTTGCTCAAAAATAAATAAATAAATAAAATAACCCTTCTGTTTTCACTGATAATAGTAATTGTGTAAAACCGTATACCGTGATACCATGATATTTTCTGAGACGGTTATCATACCGTGAAAATCTCATACCGTTGCAACCCTAATCCTAAACACATTAAAATGTTTTGCCAGTTAACCTTAAAAGTGTACTTCATGTGGTAACATCTATTAACACTGGCAGCCAAAAGTTTGGAATAATGTACAGATTTTGCACTTAAGGAAAGAAATTTGTACTTTTGTTCACCAAAGGGGCATTCAACTGATCACTATGTATAGTCAGGACATTAATAACGTGAAAAATTACTATTACAAAAAACGTTCTTAAACTACTTAAAAGTGTTCTCATCAAAAAATCCTCCACATGCAGCAATGACAGCTTTGTAGATCCTTGGCATTCTAGCTGTCAGTTTGTCCATATACTCAGGTAATATTTCACCCCACTCTTCCTGTAGTCTTGTCAGGTACTTCTCACGTGCATTACAGTCTAGCTGAACCCACAAAAGCTCAATGGGTTTAAGATCCATAACACTCTTTTCCAATTATCTGTTGTCCAATGTCTGTGTTTCTTTGCCCACTCTAAACTATTTTTTTTGTTTTGTTTTTTGGTTTCAAAAGTGGCTTTTTCTTTGCAATTCTTCCCATAAGGCCTGCACCCCTTTATCTCTTTACTATTGTACATGCAACTGGTGTTGAGTGGGTAGAATTATTTGAAGCTGTTAGCGGAGGACATGTGAGGTGTCTATTCTCAAACTAGAGACTCTGATGTACTTATCCTCTTGTTTACTTGTACATCTGGCCTTCCATGTCTCTTTCTGTCCTTGTTAGAGCCAGTTGTCCTTTGTCTTTGAAGACTATAGTGTATACCTTTGTATGAAATCTTTTCAAGTATTGTATAGCCTTCATTGCTCCAAAAGTTAAAAGAGAAAGTTTCTAGAGAAAGCTGTTTCTTTTTTGCCATTTTTGACCTAATATTGACATTAAGACATGCCAGTCTATTGCATACTGTCTCAACTCAAAAACAAACACAAAGACAATGTTAAGCTTCATTTAATGGACCAAATAGCTTTCAACTGTGTTTGAAATATGGCAAGTGATTTTATAGTAAGAAATTAGCAATTTAGCATCAATCAAGGACATCAAGGATGAGTTATGGCTGCTGGATATGGGTGAATTAAAGAACCAATTTCCTTCAGAAACAGCAAAGTCTGTACATTATTCAAAACTTTTGGCCACCTGTGTAAGTTTTAGTTGGGTCAAAGTAATTCATTTAGCACCTACCAACAATTTTAATGATTGGCAACGGTTATATCTAGTGTGTGTATTCTACATTGTGTGTATTGTGTACATTTGTTATGTAAATTGTTGTGTAGGTATGTGTACATTTGTTATGTAAATTGTTGTGTAAGTTTGTTATGTAAATTGTTTTGTGTAATATGTTGTTTATTGTAAAGTGGTTTATGTCGTCACTGTCATTACTGCAATGTTGCTCGGAACTGCACACAAGAATTTCACCTGCTGTTGCACTCGTGTACACAGTAGTGTGACAATAAAGTGATTTGATTTGATTTGATTTGATTTGATTTGATTTATATGGTGTCACACAACATTATAATTTTCGATGTGGAAAAACTAATCATTTGCCATTGGAAACTTGTTGCGTCATGACTGGTTAGAACACAGTGTTAAAAAAAGAACAAGAGGAACTCTGATTTTAAGAACAAGAACATGATTGTGGTTTTACCTTCCAACGAAATAAATAAAAATCATTCTAGAAACCTTCATTCTTCAGAGAAGCTCTAATGGCATTCTCATGAAGCTGAGATTTCAGTACAATATTTTATTTCTCTTGGACATTGACCTCAGATCTTCCTGAGATGTGTTTAGCACTGCTGCATGTAGGAAAAGAGTGTTTTCATTTCAAGTCAAGTCTTGTAGCTGTATAAGAAAGCAGGGATAAGTGATTAGGCCCTCTGTGTTTTCTCAGCATGCATTTCCTTTCTATGCAAAAAAAGGCAAGTTGTGTCCACTGTGTTATAAGAGCTGGAACTGTCAAAACAACTCTGAGTAGGGTATATATCTGTACATATAGAAGAACAAACACACATACACTCACATTGGTTTCACAATATTAGTAAGGACCTCTCATATAAACAGTGTTTTTATTATTATTATTATTATTATTTATTTTATTTTTACAAAGGTAATGAGGATTTTTTCTAAATCTTAAACCTAACCTTGACTGAGACCTTTTGATATCAGTATATTACAGCCCATGGTTAGGCTAATATACTGTATTACATAAGAATTGCTTCTGATTCTGATTATTATCATTAATAAATGTAACTGTTTACTGATAATATTTTTTTTTATTATATTACTGTTGCCACCATTTTATTGAAGCATTAAGCCACTCGAGGGGTTGTTTTATAGTGATTTTACCAGAGTAAAGGGGTTTTTAGACTCTTTCAAGGAAACACCCATTACCTGTGGTAAATTCACTGTTATGCAATACATAATGCCATTGTTTCTCAAAGTAAAATATTCCTGACATTTTATGTGTGTAGTTACACTGTCTCTTTTCTGTCCTCCAGAATCCACTGGTCTTTCTCCTCTCAGCTCTTCCATGGGTCAACGAGGCATCAGTAACCACCCTCTACACCAGCCCATGCTCAGCCTCTCCTCCATGAACTCCAGCCCAGGTCAACTCCACTCACCTATCAGTACCCTCAGCTCGCCCATCAACGGCCTGCCCTCGCCCTTCCCTCTCATCAGCTCATCCATGGGCCACCCGTCAATGAGCGGCCCGTCCTCCACCAGCATGACCTTCCGTCCGAGCCTTAGCCCACAGGTAACACACTAATGGACTCAAAGGCTTTTCAGGTTCTGCATGAATTGCTGTGGGCAGCAGTACTTCAGTGTCTCACTGACAGTGTACACTGTGTTTTATTGAATATTCTTTCTAAGGAATGCAACTGATCAATATTTTTTCAATGTGTTCTTTGACTGAACATGTGCACTTAAAATCTCCTGCTGAGTTGGCTAAATTGACACACACTTGACCTGAACTCTTATGGAAATTGAAGATCTATTTATCTACTGTATATGTGTCTTGACTGATTTGTGATGGTTTGATTGCATAATTTCATGGTGCACAAAATCACACACAGGCACACAAACCCACATGGTTTTTTAGAATCTTTATTCTTTTATATTAATTTTATCAATCAGACAGTTCAGTGTTTTTTAGAAATAAAAATTATATTTTAATGAGCTTTTCTTGTATGCTACAATGTGAAATTAATTTTAGTTTATTATTAGAACATATTATAAATTGAAGTCTTTCTGCTTGTAGAATTTAATTAATTGGCTTTTAGGCGACATGTGGAAGGTGGCGCACCTATTCCAGTACAGGTCCTGACCTGTGGAGCACCTATTCCAGTACAGGGTAGATTAAGTACCCACAGTGGATCAGATCGGCGAGTTCCCCCGCTGAACTGTGGACCCACCACTCTCCGCTGAAGAGCGGTGCCCTCCACGAAGACGTCAGCTCATCGTGCACTTCTGGGAAAAATGCGCGATGGCTGTGGTGAGGACAGAGGGTTCCAGTCCAGCCCCACGCTGGCGGCGGCCCGGGAAAGCATGTCGGACATCTGCGTGTCAGCCTCAGCCTGGGCATGCTGGCCCGAAGTTTTTGTAGCTTCAGGCCGAGGAACAAGTCGTAGCTTGTTCCTCGACCACTCCTCCACCCTCTAACGGATGACAGCCCTGCCGCGTTCTCGGGGAGCTGAAGGGGTCTCCCCCGCCCCTGGCAGTGGTTCTCCCGCTCCAGGCGGTCGGTCGCGAGCCCCTCCCCACTCGCGTTTGGTGGTCTATTACCCTGCCGCATTTCAGCGGCAGGTAGGGGACTCCTCCGCCCCTGGCGGCTGCCCTGACAGCTCCAGGCGGTCGGCTAGGAGCCCTTTCTCCCCTCGCGGTCGGCGGCCGTTCCAGACAAAACACACACATGACGGACATGTCCGTAAATGTCCTTCATGTGTAAAAATGCCTGAATATACGGTCGCACCACCGTCTGCCATCGGCCTTTATCCCTTTCGGAGGCTTGATTAACCTGATACGGGACCGGGTGTGTATCGTCACGACCCGGCCCGGCCTTCGCCCGGCCACATGTATATTCTCCAGAGAAAATTTGCCTAGCAATATACAGGTTTTTGTTATTATTATATACAGCTGTATTTGTTAAATACAAAAAAAAATTAAAAGGAGCTCAGCGAATTACAGTAAATACAGTAAAAGAAATACAGTAAAAGTAAAAGGCACAGTTAAAGTATTGACTGCTCGCTAGAGTCATTTAAGATGAAGTAAAACCATTTTGTGTAACTCTTGTCATATCAAATGCCTTCCCTATCCCATTTCTAAATTAATTGGAAGACAGAGGATATTATATGGTATATGAGAACTGATATCTGTATAAGATAAACCACACAGTATACTTATTATGAATATGTTTTTGGAAAGGGTTTTTTTTCCCTCATAATGCATGAGGAGCATTATTTTTTCTCTTTATACCACACAGGTTTCTAGTTACCTAGTGGGGGGGGGGGTTAATGGAGTTGCCTTATGAGCTTAAGGAGAAGGCATTGTGGAGGTGACCTGGCCCCCATTCATCCTCATTAGCCCTATCAGTGTGCTTGATCTCTTACCGCAACGTGTCAAACATGGTCTTAGTGTGCCACATGGGCTTTCTGATTTTTATTGCCATGCTAAATGGGTTCAGAAGAGGCCCAGTTGGGGCTTGGTCAGAGCCAGTCACACAGGAAATGAGCTTGCCTGTTAAAATGTGCAGTTAAGACATGTGGCATGTGTCAGAATAGATCTATTTTAATGCCCAGCCAAATCCTGTCCACTCTCATCATACACACAGGGTTGGGAGTTTTACTTTTGCACTACAGATTACAGAATACATGCTGTAAAATGTAATTTGTAAAGTAGTCTGTTAGATTACTCAAGGTCAGTAACATATTCTAAATACTTTGGATTACTTCTTCAGCACTGTAGACTTTTTCACTTGTTTTGACTATAAAAACTCAAAATACACATGTTAAAAATACATTTTCTGAAAAACCTGATTATCTTATGCAGTGTTGTTTCTAAAACAGGATAAATCAAATTAATATTTTATTGATTTTTATATATTTTTACAGGAAAACAGTACAAAAATTATCAAGAATATGAATTTTGCTAAAATATGATATTGTCTGGTAACTTGTGCATGTAAAATGGCTAGAAATAACATTTTAGCTTAGTGCGAAGCTGACAATTTACACAAGGTTTATTGAATGTAACACATCATAAGAAAGTGTTTCACTGCTGTTCAGATGCACTTTGATCGCGTCATTTATATGTATAAATATTTTCCATCTGAAATAACTAAATATTAAATTAAACAAATGAAAATAAAATGCAAAGTAATCTCTTCAGTAATCAAAATACTTTTTGAATGTAACTGTATTCTAATTACCAATTATTTAAATTGTAACTGTAGTCGAATTCAGTTACTTATATTTTGTATTTTAAATACGGAATCCCATTACTTGTATTCCATTACTCCCCAAACCTGCAAATACACATACATGGACTAAAGCTTCCAGTTAGACTCTACATGTGTCCATGTACTTCCTAATAGACTCTGGATTTTTTTTAATGGCCTTTAATCAGACCTAAGCAGGATCTGTCCTCATAGAACCACTTGCTTGTTAATTTATTATGTATGTGAACTAATTTGATTATGCTTTCAGCCATCAACAAGACTGAAGTATTCTCAGCTCCTTTTAACCATTTAACCATCTTTCCCTTAAATCAGTGAGAAAATGTTGGAAAAGTCAAAAAGTTTTGGGGAATTTTTTAAATACTGTCTAGAATGTAATTGTTATATTTTCCTTTAGGATAGAACCTCCAGCACCATTGCAATAAGTCCCCCATCATAACTCACATCTGTTTTAAGATAAATGTTGATACATCATATGCAGAAAGGTTACCATATTTCAGGGTACAGACCATTTTTGAGGAATATGCATAAGTCAGAAATTGACCTGCGAAGCATCTCACGACTACACAAACATATCCAAAACTAATATGCAGGCAGATTAAATAATTCTTAAAGCACTGCAAAGGAAACAACCATGAGATGAAAACATGGCACATGTCATGTGTCTTACACAATTCCTGTGGACTCTACAATGTAGCACGCAATAATAAAATATTTTTTTTCTCTCTCAACTACCTGGCTATTTTCATGTAGTTATTATAGACTTTTTAAAGGGTAGTGGGCATGTCAGTCATTCTTTATGTCCTCACGACTGAAAGATTTTCCCAGCCTGATTAGGGATGTGTTGTATGGAAAGTCATGCTACTTCCTAGTTATTTCATCCTGAAGCATTATGTCATTTCTGAAGTATTCATTACAATGAAAATGCAAGTTGATCAGTTGCAATTTTCCCTTGTTTGCTAAAAAATATATAAAATGTTTAGCAGGATTCGAATCCAGGTACCCTACACATAAAATGGAAAATGTAACTACTAGACTAACATGTCTTATACTTACTAAATAATTTTTTTGGTTGACCATTGGGTTCAATGATGTAAATTTTTTTGTGTTCTCAGTTGATGCAGACTGACCATACTGTGATTTCGGCAGCAGTAGGGCATAAGTTCTGCTGCATTAATCGGTCCGTGTAACCGGAATTCAAACCACTGCCCCCAGTGGCAGAAAATGGAAGTATTTTTGACCTGTTTTCAGGTGAAATGTCCTCTGGATGGCACTAAAAGCAAGTTGTAATTTTGATATAAATTATGTAATACATTCAACAGGAATGCATGTTATATTAATTGTACACTGCAAAAAAATATCTGTAATTTGAATGGTAAAAGACTGTAAAAATGCTACAGTAAACAAACGTTGATTGGTTAATGGGTAGTTATGGTAAGAAATTATAATATATTTAAAAAGGCAATACATGTAATATTACTGTAAAATGGTGTAAAAATGACCTTTTTTAGTTTTTTTTTTTTTTTGATGTAGTATGGTTTTACAGTATAATTAACGGTAAACTTGTATATTACGTTTAACATGAGAGTACATGTAAATTACTGTAAAAACTATAATCGGTCATTCCCAGAATTCCCTGTGTGACCCATCACATTTCATATACATGTATATTTTATGGTAACAGTAATGTTTCTTATTTTTTATATCAGTTATGTACTTTGTTGTGTTCTGTGTGATAATTGATGTAGTTTAGTGTTTGTGTGAGCACTGTCTCACACTGTTTATTGGTCATTGCTCATGGAAATACCACTATTGATGAACTTCATGTCAGCATGTGCCTTTCCATACATACTATGGTAACAATACATTACAAAGTGAAAATTAGATTTTTACAGTTTCAGAAGGTTAAAGCATTAAGTATTTAATAATATAAACGGTAATGCACTGTAAAGCCTGAATCGTGGTTACCATATTTTTACAGAGAATTTCTGGCAACCACAGCTGCCAGTTTTTTTACTGTAAATTTAACAAGATTTTTTTTACAGTGTACTCCCTAACTTAAACTCCAACACTACCAAACATCAGTGGAGTAAAAAAATAGGTGCATGATGCTCCTGATTCCTACATTTGTCTAGGTTTTTTGTGCATATTTAGGGATAGTTCTTAATTGCTGATCCCGGAGAGTATGGATGTGGGGTTGGTGATTCTATTTCAGGGCTTATGGTTAAGACTGTTAATCTGATCTCAGCCTCCAGGTCTAAATCTAGAGGCTAACAGTACCTTGCCACTGGCACAGAGAAAACCTGGGTACATATTAAACAGCAGGTTTAGCCAAAATCATGAGATTGTATGTGTGTTTGATAAAGTGATTTGATTTGATTTGATTTGATTTGATTTGATTGATTTGTGTGTGTGCACTCTTGTGTACCCAGCACAGTTTGACAGGAGCCCCCTTAAAATAGATTATGCCCCACTTGAGAGGACATGTCAAAAGAAAAAGGCCATAACTGCCTTACAGTAACAGAAGAGAGTAGAACTATATGTGTGCATAAGCAGGTGCGTGTGACTGTAAACGGATGTTCAGGTGTGTGTGTGTGCATATTGGTATGTATCTGGGCTCCAGTGTCTAACAACAGAAATTCCCCACCTTGAACAATCACAATTGTTTCTGTAATTGTTTTCAGATTTTATACTTCTAACATAATATGCTACACCCTGCAGTCAATGTACATCAGATAGATAATTTGGATTTGTAATATTTAACATTTCATTTGAATTTTCTCATGAGGTGAGCTGTTAGGATCTTATTAAACAGATTTAGGTCATGTTTATATGTGCCTTTTCTCTACCTGTAGGGCAAAAAATCCCACTCTGGAGTGCTAAACTGTCAGTAACAGTATTATACACACACACACACACACACACACACACACATAGTATATAGTATATAGTATATACAGGGTAGGGAGGGTTACTTTTTTATGTAATCAGTTACATATTACTGATTACTTGACAATGTAATCATTAACGTAATCCAATTCCAGCAATACGAAAGAAATGTAATCAGATTATTTTAGTTACTTTTGGATTACCACAAGGGCACATATGTAAGTAAAATCAAGATCAAATCAATATGATCTCTAAAACTTAAAATTATGCCTTGAATGCAAACAGACCATATTTGAGTAATATTATGAGTACTGTTGTAGCTGAGTAACTTCCTCCAACCCCCACAAGACATCAGTGTAGTTCCCCTCACCCCTGAGGGGGGAAGCAACGTAACTAACATGTGATCAGGCCGTGCCAGCCGCGGCCTTTTCTCTCTATGTTTTCTCTCCACAGAGTATTAGATTTGGCTGGGACCATGTAATGTTATTATATGCATCGTGGAAGATGTTCTCTTCCTTTCCTATTCTTTCAGGGGGAAAGACCCCAATGGAGGCCAGATCCTACCCGAAGGGGAGGTAACATGTTACAATATGACACGTGGTCTCACCAGCCGCACATGGAAGAGGCGCGGTAGTAGGTCCTGCCTTGAAGGGGAGGAGCTCTACAAATACAGTGATCGGGGTAGAGAGAGCTAACAGTCTGTTATCTCCAGAAGAAGGAAAGCTGTGACCGCAACATTGCCATGGTCATATTCTCGCAATGAGAACATGAACCATCCACGAATGCTGCCTCAGTGTGATCGCGGCCAAGACACGTGAGGCAGTGCCCATGGCTGTCGAAGGCAGAGAGATAACGACCACATCTAGGAATCACACAAAGATCGATAGGCATCTTTAAAAAGATGCATCTTTAAAAAGACATTCAAGCCAATGTGCTGCTCTAATAGATGGAATATACTCTTTGCAGAAATATATACTATTTTAGTAGCGCTGTCGAAGTGCCCTGTGGCATAATCTGCACTAATCGTGCAGAAGGTTAGAAAGCCGCTGGAATGTGCCATATATCCAACAGCATATGCTTGGTTCAGAGGTGAATGAAACAGCAATGGGATTCAGCTTGCTGATACACAAACGCTCAGCTCTGAATGAAATCTGAATGAGAGTGGGCATTCCAGCTCCTTTTATACCCATACGTCCGGGGGAGTGGCATGCAAATTCCACTCGTGGATTCTCACTGGCCTTTTCTCAAAGATCTGAGGTGTTTTGGGGCTCTCAAGAGTGACCCCTAGTGTTTCTACATCGACACAACGTTGAGGAAGAGACAGAAGGGGAATGGTACTTTTACTCACCAAAGTGGCATTCAACTGATCACAATGTACAGTCAGGACATTAATAACGTGAAAAATACTATTACAATTTGAAAAAAAATCTTCTTAAACTTCTTCAAAGAGGTCTCATCAAAAAATCCTTCATGTGCAGCAATGACAGCTTTGCAGATCCTTGATATTGTAGCTGTCAGTTTGTCACATTTTTTCCACATTCTGATGGTTGATGTGAACTTTAACTGAAGCTCCTGACATGTATCTGGTTGATTTTATACATTACCCTGCTTCCACACGATTGGCTGATTAGATAATCACATGAATAAGTGGATGTACAGGTGTACCTAATAAAGTGGCCGGTGAATGTATATACAGTATATATATATATATATATATATATATATATATATATATATATACAGTATTATACACGCAGTCCAAATGACTCGTCTGCCACACACTGAAAAAAATGTTAAGCCTAAAAAATTTTCTTCATGTGGTAACATCTAAATAAACTGGTTTGAGTCAAATCAAAAACTATTATTTAACATGCATGAATCAACCTGAATACATTTACAAAAATAAAACAAATTTTAATAGTTAGATAAGGTAGAAATACTGTAGCTCCTTAAGGTAACAATTAAAATTTACCCCGTTTTACAGTGTATGAGATTAGGGTGAATAAAACATTATTTTGTGGTAAACTATTCCTTTAAGAGTCTGTATGATTTTGATGTCATATCTATTCTATAGACCTGTCCACAGGTGTGTGGGGGCATGTGTTGTAACCAGTACAATTTGTAATAAGTAAAATATTCTGTTAGATTGCGAACAAAATAACGTTGACACAATTTAAGGTGGGGAAATGCTGGAAGAAGGTTTTTGTTAAATGAACACAATAGCCTCTAATTCACCATACAGCAAAACGGTTAGGATGTATGTATTGAAATAGTTAGACATTTCAACACTGTTTGCTTTTTGAATACCTGACTGATATGTCATTCATATTTTCTCTTTTGTTTTTCTCCACCAAAACAATCATCATTGTTGTTTGGTTAGAAATTATTTAGTATGAATTCTTTGTTCTCTCCAGTACTGGCGAAGGAGTACTGTTTCACATATGCTTGTATCAAGACTTAACAAAGAAGCACGGAGCAATCTTTCCTATTTACTTAATGTTTCCTGTAGGTGTATCTGTCATCTCTTTCCCAGGTCCCCTCATCCATCATTGCACTGTGCCATGTGTGACTGATTCTGTTCCAGCAGCAGTTTTAATGTGGAATTATATGCAAATGTCAGACACAAGGAATCACGTGTCCACATCATGTATGATTCTTGAAGTGGCATTAGAATGTGTTTGTTTATACACTACCAGTCAAAAGTTTAGAGACATATAAAATATTAAATCATGAAATTATTCAAATAGTAATTATGGTAATTTGGGAATTATGTAGTGACCAAAACAATCTTATATTGTACTTTATTCAAAGTAGCCACTTTTTCTCTTTGCTTAGATACCAGCTGTGCACATTCTCTCAACTAGCTTCATGACATATTCACCTGGGATTTTTTACATTATAGAAGGTGTTCCAATGTATGCTAGCCACTTGTTGGCTACTTTTCTTTCATCTGGATAAACTCATCCATTTATTGTAAATTAATTACATTTTTGTAATTCCTATGTATTGGCACAAATTTTATATGTCTTCAAAAATTATTTCAAGCATTTTAAACATTTTAGATCAAAAGGTATTCAAACACTTGAGTGGTAGTTTAGGTGGAAAATAGGAAGGTGACAATGTAGAGGGAATATGTCATTTACTGCTGTCTCCCACTGTGAATTGATTTGATTTGATTTTCTGCTTCTGAATGCTTTGATTTTCGCATTTGTTCTTTAGCTCAGTTTGCCCATGAATCCAGTCAGCTGTTCGGAGGATATTAAACCCCCTCTGGGTCTAAACGGGGTGATGAAGCTCCCAGCGCAGCCAACAGGCACCTCTCTCTCCCTCACAAAACACATCTGTGCCATTTGTGGAGACCGCTCATCAGGTACTTTCTGTCACACACGCATGCACACACACGCACACACACACACACACACACACACACCTGCTGATTCAATGTAATATTATTTAATAATTATGTTATTATTATGTTATTTATGTCCTTTTTACAGGCCGGAAGGGTCTAATTAACATATTAATCTATGAGAATCTCAAATATTACAATAAATACATAAAAATAATAAATAATATAGCTTTTTTCTGTTTTGTAAAGCAAAACAAGTAAGGGATAATGTATAGCATTGTCAGTGTTGGAGGAGAGGGTTACTGGTATACTTATGAATGGGAGAAATCATAATACTGAATATGGCAACTCTAGGAATGGAGACTATTATCAAGCTTATTTGCTAAAGAAGCCTGTGTTTGTGTGTGTGTGTGTGTGTGTGTGTGTGTGTGTGTGTGTGTGTGTGTGTGTGTGTGTGTGTGTGTGTGTGTGTGTGTGTGTGTGTGTGTGTGCGTGTGATCTGAGCTAAATAACCATAATTTATGATATGACTGTTGTCTGATTTTATTGCTTGTTTGAAATATGTTATTTGCTTGTAATATTGACCAACCGTTTTGGAGATTACTGTGCAATTTAATAATAGAATCCTAGAATAGAATCCTTTATTTTGGTCACACATTATACACAGTTTTTTTTTTTTTTTTTTTGCATATATACAGTGAAATGTATTAGTTTCCACATATCAGAGTGCAGGGTAAGCCTCGTTTGGGTCACACCTGACATGTATATAGCCTTATCATCACTGCCATTAAAACGTAGAGCGCGCCTCTCCTCGGGAAGCTGGTTTCTGTCTCCACGTCTGAACACACTGGCATCCTCATAGGTCCAGGAGCAGAGCGGGGAGTGTACCGGCCATGTTAGATGTGCCACCAGACCCATTCCACCAGAACTCTGGCATGAGTTAGAAGCGTTGCAGGGGATGACAGCATGCATCGCAGCAGACGGCTAGGAAACCAGACTGCATTCCTCTCACACTCTAGTAGGTATAGGTGTAGGGTAGAGACCTCCAAATGGGGGCGGAATCTCCAAAAGAGGGTGGGGTTACTCCAAAAGTGGGTGTCACTTCCAATCACATTTAAGGTTAGGGAAAGGGTTAGGTAAGGGTCTTCCTATATCTTTAATGGCGGTTTGGAGCGACTGCCCCTTTTTGGAGCAATGCATGCAGCACTACCCTTCTCACACTCGCCGCAGCCCTAGGGAATACAGGCCGCCACAGAAACCACTGCTCCTCGCACCCCAGGACCTATGAGGGGAGCGCATGAGACCACCAGACCCCGCCCACATCCTGGACCATCCCTTTCAACACACCCCTTACCTACACTGAGCCTCATTCACTGCAAGGGCACCAGATCCCCATTCAAATTCCCCCATGGACACTATTTTCTTTTTTTTCCATTTTTAGGTTTTTTTTATTTCAAATAAATCCCTCTCCAAGGCCTGATGCCACACCCACTGTGTGTCTCTTGCTCACCACGTGTGTACTAGCTGTACTTAGAAAATAGTGTCCCTGACAAATGACCTGACTTGACTTAAAGGGACTTTGTGTATAGTTTGCTGATCGTTGTCCTTATCAGGGGTCTTGATCACGCTAAAGGGGTTTATTTTTCCACAACGACCAGCTATAACTGTACACTATATTGCTTATTACATGGTTTCCTACCAAATAAATAAATTGACATGAAATATAGATTTGAAGGAGGAATAATACAAAAGACATGACATTATTTATGTAGTAAATTGGTTACCTGGGACAGCAGTCAATTATACAGTTTTCAGTCATTTAATTATCAAAATTATCAGTCATTTCAGTCATAACAATTATTACAAAAATAATTGAAAGCAGAAGTCCACAATAGCCAATTGGAATCAAGTATTCCAGAGAGTCATGTAATATTATTATTCACCATAAATTAAGATGCGGTGATTAAATTTATTTCTACTTTATTGCACTTTCATTTCTGTCTTTCAGAGAAGTGTTTTGCAAAAACGGATGTGTTGCTCTTGAATTATTGATATTAAATGCCAATTAAAGGTAGCCCTGCTGAGGACAATACTAAAGCATGTGTCTGCTGGCAGGTAAACACTATGGGGTGTACAGCTGTGAAGGCTGTAAGGGCTTCTTCAAAAGAACGGTGAGAAAGGACCTGACGTACACTTGCCGAGACAACAAAGACTGTATAATTGACAAACGCCAACGCAATCGCTGCCAGTACTGCCGCTATCAGAAATGCTTAGCCATGGGAATGAAGAGAGAAGGTACGCTTTTTTTTTTCTTTAAGTGATTGACCACATTTACATGCAAATGAAAATTCAGAATATTATTAGAATATGGTCATATTCTGGTTGTTGGTCATATAAACCTGATTATCCAATATTACGGTTCCTAAAAAAACGAATAAACAGCTGGCATATGCCTGTATTTATAAAAAATCCTGTTATGTATACACCTTATTTGGAATATCCACTGTTCATTTATATTTGTGCATGTTCAAATTATGAGTGCTGTAAAACACATGCAGTTGCCAAAAGCCTTTTTTGTTGCAAGGAGACAGATTATTTTTACAGTCTAACGTCTACACTTTTGTTTGCTGTTATCAAGGACATAGATACAAATTAATAAGTTGATTTAAATTACTGTGCAGAATTACTTAAAGTTATTTAAAATAAAATGGCAAGAGCAAATATTTCCACAAGAGAATAGTGTGAATGTGCATGTTTATTTGGAAAATGTTGATAACATGTATGGGAATATCCCAGTATTCCTATTTCGGAATAAAGGACACCCAGACCTAAACAGAGTATGGAGCTTAAAGAAATTGTTCAGTCAAAAATGTTAATTATTTCATCATTTACTCACCCCCATGTCATTACAAACTCGTGTGACTTTATTATTCTGCGGAATAGAAAAGTAGATATTTTAAAGAATGTCACGAAGAATGTGATCGTACGTCTTCAGAATACTTGGAATATGACACATATTGTCATAGACTTCTTTTATGACACTTTTGGGTGCTTTTTAAGCTCAGAAGTGACTCATTAACTGCTATTGTATGGAAATCAGAAAACGGTACATCCTTTAAAACATCTTCTTTTGTGTTCCGCAGAAAAAAAAGAAAGTCATACAGGTCATACAGGACATGAGGGTGAGTAAATAATGATAGTATTTCTTTTTTGGGTGATCTATTCCTTTAATCGGGAAATACTGCTTAAGCGATTAGTGTTTATGAATATCACTGAATATGATCAAATGATAACAATTTAACACTGTTTTAATTTACATATATACACTATGGCCCTACATTTAGGCTTCTGAGAATGAAACCAGACAGACGTTTCCCCTGCAAGTCTCTCACTCTCTATGTTTCTGAGGACAATAAAGCTAAAATAATTTCCTTTTGCCTCTCTCCTCACCTCTCCCTTTCTCCTGGAGCTAAGCTTTATACTTCAGCTGATTCCCACTCAAGAAATCCCCCCATGATCTTCTAGTGGTTTCTGTCTAACAGAGAGAGAGTCATAAAACGGCTTATAGAGACAGAAGGAAAAGCTGAAATGTTCCACAGCCTGACTAATTCCCACTACTTTTAAACCACAGTGGACCGACTGAGGTTTAGACCTGGCTCCTCCTCTATACCAAGCCTAACAAATGTGTACACTTTGTACATAACATATAGACACACACCCACAAGTGCACACACAGACACACACTTGTGCATTTACTACAATAATAAGTATTGTTGTCAAGTACAATATCTAAACTTCCCTAAAACAAGATACATTTACTTAAGAAACAAAAATATAAGATAATGACACTTTTTTTTTTTTTTTTACATTTTTGTGAATTAGGTTTATTTTTCTTACCCCACTACAAATAGTTTTAAAGTAAATTTGTTTTCATACATTTTTATTCAGGCTTAAATGAGAAAAATAAATTGCTAATGGGGAAAGAAAAAGAAATAAAAATTTCACCCAATAAATTAAATTCTAACACCATTTACAAAAGCTGGATAGCTTCAGTCCCCATTCATTGTAATTGCATGGAAAAAGCAACTTCTTTCAACTTTTTCCTTTCGCATTCCGCAGAAGAAAGTCATAAGAGTTTGAAACAACATGTTGTCGGAATTTTCATTTTTTTAGTAAACGATTCCCTAAATGATATGTTCTCAGAAAACAAGTCTAAAAATACTCAATGAGAAAATTATTTATTTTGTAATGTTCCCATAAAGATCCACACATTCACACATATACACACACACACACACACACTCAACCCCTTCTTGTATGTCTGCATAACTAATCACTTGACCGAAAGTTTTAGAGGGACAGTTTTATTGCCCTTGACTCTGTCCATGGACTTTACCTGCAGAAGAGATTCAATGTAGTCAGTCATGTTTTCGCTGGACTACACCCAAATAAAATATACATAATTTATTGAGCAGAATACATATTGCTAATAATGTTACTTAAAACATAGGTTGAACTCCTCAACTTTGGTAACTGTCACCATTGTGATTTCAGTCCTCTTAAGTTAGTGAACACTGTGCTGTACGCATATACAGTACTACTTGATGAAAAACAGCCTGAGCTTTTTTTGTGAAAACATCTAGCATTAGAACAAACCAAATGCAGCTGTGTGCTATTGTGTGCAAGGTCATGATTTTGATTGTATATGTATTTTGCTTGCACATATTCAAGCATTTCAAATTATTTATGTGCATGTGTGCAGCCGTTCAGGAGGAGCGGCAGCGGGCGAAGGAGCGGAGCGAGGGAGAGTTCAGCAGCTGTGCCAACGAGGACATGCCCGTGGAGAAGATTCTGGAAGCCGAACTGGCAGTGGAACCAAAGACAGAGACCTACGTGGAAGCCAACCTGGGTGTGCCTGCCAAATCTGTAAGCAAGTCTCTCCCTCTAAATCACACATTCAACACATTCGACATTCAAATTATGGAGAACATTTGGCTCTGAATCTGAAATGCGTTGTTTCATATTTACACTTCACTATTGCACTTCACTGAACGGGAAGAGTTTAGGGGAGGGTTCATTTGTTCAATATCAAGACAAAAGAAATGTTCCACCTTCCCTGCAGATAGAGAGAAAGAAGATCCTTTTGCTAGGATTTCAGCTGTCGAAGGAAGAACCAAGGCCTCGTTTCCCAAAAGCATAGTAAGCCTAAATAGATCATAGAATCCATTTTATGAATTATCTTTGTTTTGCGGCCCGTTTCCAAAAAGTAGCGCAACTTAAATAATACTTGAAGATGCTCATAGATTAACGAAAGCTCTGGAGTACTCGTACAGTGCTAAGAACATCGTAAGGACACAGAATTATGCAGACATATGCAGGACAATCGTGAAATTACACCTAATAAAAATTAAATGCCTATAGCTCCTTTAATATTAGTATACATACGTTTTATTTTATTATTATTTTACCCGAAAAGCCTAATAATAACAATAATAACATAAATAAATGCAGAAAATGGTTAGTCAATATTGGATGAACAGATAGCAAATAAAGTTATTTGTGGACTAGTTGTTAACAACAAAGTGGTGGTATGATTGTTGCTGGGAACTATTAAAATTACAATCAGAGAGAGAAGGAAAAAATTAATTAACGATGCCGTGCATGAAAATTTCAGTGTACAGTATATTGGCTCCTCATCCTCATCTCCTCTTCCTCTCTGACACCTAAAGGTGCTCTCGCCCACACCATGTGTTGTGTAGTACCATCTGGGGAGGTACTACAGTTTTGGGAAATGCATGTCAAATATAGCGAATGTTCATAAGATCGCTCATAGAACAATCGTTATTGGGAAACGAGGCCCAAATCAAGATTTGAGTAGTTTGTGAGCAGGGTCCTAATGTAATGCTTAACAAGCAGCGAATGCATGTAAACATTGGCTGTGCTGAATGAATTTACTCGCCAATTGGCCTGTAACTTCATAGTGAGCTGCAGCATCATACATAATACATACTTTGTGGACGGTATGAATATTTTTTATATATAATATAATATATAAATATATTTTCTTAATACATTGGAAACTGGCCAGTGTGGCAGGAAGTTATTTTTGTCTGTCTGAAGGCTATTTTTAAAATCTGACTGTCAGTTGCTACCAATGGAAGGATTTTGCTACATAAGAATGTACTCTGGCATTAAAGGCCTCCATAGAGACCCCTTGAGTGGGGGCATTCTGCAGAAGAAGCACATTGTCATACCATTAGATAAGAGCCTCAACCTAGCACATGATCCATGTCAGTTAGACACACTTAGGATAACACTGCATATTTGCCCTCTGTTTTGTGCATCAGTATGCTCTAAAGCAGGTAGAGGTCAGTGAGATGAGGGAGAAAGAGGCATGTGCTTTGTCTTCCCCACTTGTTTTTTTCCAGATTTTCTTTTTGTCCTTGTGCTTTGGGGAAGGTCCTCTGAGATGAAATATGGCTCTAATGAATTTCAGTTCTTTATGGGTTGATAGGAAAACTCAGTACTTTGTTGAAGCACCTTTGGCAGCAGTGGTGGATTTATGCATGGGTAACATGGGCAGCAATGCACCATATTGCTGGTGGTGGCACGAGGCGCCCTGAACTTCTACAGCCATCTCATTTACAATCACTTGCTGGGCCACTCAAGGACATTCACAGAGTTTTCCCTAAACCACTCTTTCATTGTCTTGGCTGTGTGCTTAGGGTCATTGTTCCATTGAAAGCTGAACCTTCGGCCCAGTCTGAGATCCTGAGCACTCTGGACGAGGTTTTCATTAAGGATATCTCTGCATTTTGCTGCATTCAGCTTTCCTTCAACCCTAGCCAGTTCCCCAGTCCCTGCCACTGAAAAACACCCCCACAGCATGATGCTACCACCAGCATTACTGTTGGGATGGTATTGCGCAGGTGTTGAGCGTTGGCTGGTTTCCTCCAGACATGACGCTTGGAATTGAGGCCAAAAAGTTCAATCATCATTTCATCAGACCAGAGAATCTTGTTTCTCACAATCTGAGAGTCCTTTAGGTGCTTTTTTGTGTATCTTGCACTGAGGAGAGGCTTCTGTCCGGCCACTATGTCATAAAGCCCAAATTGGTGGAGTGTTGCAGTGATGGTTGTCCTTCTGCAAGTTTCTCCCATCTCCACACATGATCTATGGAGCTCAACCAGAGTGACTATTGGGTTCTTGATCACCTCTCATTTCAAGGCCCTTCTCCCCTGATTGCTCAGTTTGGCTGGGTAGCTCTATGAAGAGTCCTGGTTGTTCCAAATGTCTTCCATTTATGAATTATGGAGGCCACTGTGCTCTTGGGAACCTTCAATGCAGCTAAAATTTTTGTAGCCCTTCCCAGATCTGTGCCTTGACACAATCCAGTCTCTGAGCTCTGCAAGCAGTTCCTTTGACCTTATGGCTTGGTTTTTGCTCTGATATACATTTTCAGCTGTGAGACCTTATATAGACAGGTGTGTGCCTTTCCAAATCACGTCCAATCAATTGAATTTGCCACAGGTGCAATCAAACTCCAATCAAAGTGTAGAAACTTCTCTAAGATGATTCGGAGAAATGTGATGTATCTGAGCTAAATTTCAAGTGTCATAGCAAAGGGTCTGAATACTCAGTCAATGTGAAAGTCAATGTGATATTTAAATTTTTTCTTTTTAATAAATTTGCAAATGTATCAAAAATATGTTTTTTGCATTGTCATTATGGGGTATGGAGTGTAGATTAATAATTTATAGCATTTTAGCATAAAGCTGCAACATAACAAAATGTAAAAAAAAAAAAAAAAAAAAAAAAAAAACGAAGGCATCTGAATACTTTCCGAATGCGCTGTATATATTCCATTGAGGGTTATTTACACCTCACACAACTTCTGAGAGTTTTTCTCTTGGTGATAAACATTCCAGTACTATTGACCCATTTAAAACTGCATTAGGGTAATTTATGTGAAATGTTAAATGCCATGCAGTTAGCGCAGAGACCTGTGGTGTGACATGCTATTTATTTTTTCTAAAACTAATTTTAACAACACTTTTCTAATTCTTATATAATTAAAAAAATCGCAGTTTTATGACTTTATTGTAATTGAGAGACTGCATGGCTCATTTGTACTTTTAATAATTCATTTTTCAAACCGCAGGACTATCTACATGCAAAAAGCTCAAAGGTAATTAATCTATCTGTCTATCAGACAGACAGGCAGGCAGATAGATAGGTAGTGGAATTCTCTCTATTGAGAACTGCTGTTGATTGTGTCTCCCAGCCTGGTTATTTAAAACAATGTATCACACAGTTAAATCAATAACACAAATTGGAAGCAGTTTCAGCAGATATTGCAAACACAGCTTGTCACTTTTCCAGCATTGTTTAGATAAATGTGTGTTTAGATACATTTAAGGTTACTCTTTCTTATGTCAGGAGACCTAAAGGACTTCCCTGTTTTGTTTTGTTTAATTTAAAGGAATATCCTGGGTTCAAGTGAAGATCAATTGAAAGCATTTGTGGCATAAATTGGTTAACAACAATAAATAATTTTGGCTTGTCTCTCCTTTTATAAAAAACAAAACAAAATCGAGGTTACAGTGAGGCACTTACAAAGGAAGTGAAATGGGCCCATTTTTGGAGGGTTCAAAGGCAAAATGTGAAGTATAGAGTTTTTTAAAAACACTTATTTTTATTCTTCTGTTAATACATGTGCATTTTTTGCACTGTAAAGTTGATTAAATCATAATTTTTACAGTCGTTTTAGAGTTACAGTGTTACAATGGTAACAAAGTTTGGAAATAACTTTTCTCAGATAAGGTTCGTTTATTACTAAAATCTAAGTCTTGTGGCTATACTTTTGAAACAGTAGGAATTTTATCATTTACAGATTGGCCCATTCACTTTCATTGTATGTGCCTCACTGTAACACAGACATATATTGTAATGTCCATCCATCCATCCATCCATCGTCAACCACTTATCCTGTACAGGGTCGCGGGGATATTGTAATGTATTAGAAGATATTAAAATAGAAAAAAGTCACTAAAAGTGTTAAGTGTAAGAGTATAGACCCTGTTGATGAATGTGAATAGCCCAGATAATTTGGTCTTTTTTAAAAAAACAAAAGTTTATATAAAAATATTTGGCTTTTGATTTCAGTTTGGTATCTTGCTAAATCTGAGCACATTTTGTCTCTTCTGAAACTCTAGAAGAAAAAAAAAAAAAGCAGGAGACTTCTCCAGTTACATTTATATTTATTCCTAGGCAAGACACTTAAGGTGCATTCAAGGGATACGTTTGATCAGTTTGTGTGCACCCTGAGAATCAAACCCATGCCCTGGGTGTTGCTTTCACCATGCTCTTTCAGTTTAGTTACAGAAACCCTTAAAGTAACTTAAGCCTAGAAGGTTCCACCAAGATTTGAGCTAGGATCTCTGAATTCAGAATCAGTGCTAACTTCTAATCTCACTGCTGTGAGATTAGAAGTGAGATTTTTCTTACTATGGGTAGTCAGGAAAGTCACTGACATAGAGGTCTTTTCTCTCTCTTTCTCTCTCCAGCCGAACGACCCAGTAACAAACATCTGTCAAGCAGCTGACAAGCAACTCTTTACTTTAGTGGAGTGGGCCAAGCGGATACCTTACTTTTCTGATCTCCCGCTGGATGATCAAGTCATCCTCCTGCGAGCAGGTGCGTCAGTAAATAAACACATACAGCTTTTGTTAGATTCCTGCAAATATTAACCTGACGTGACCCATATTTGCTCAGGAACTACTTCTAACTGTGGAGTTACATCTGAAAAACAAAAGCTTATTAAATAAACATGTTTACATTTATGTGGCATTGCATGCTATTTCAAAAGGATTTATATGAATCTAGAGATACGTTTGATGCAGCATTATTCCAAAGCATCAGTAGTGATTGCTTTAACACTTAAGGGTAAAATGTCATTAAAAATATATACATTTAAAATAAATTGGCTCTAAATGCGCTATTTTGGGTCCAAGCGTCTCTGGGATTTGACGGGATCTTCGTGAGCACTATTTGCATGAGGGAAATTATCTGATAGTTGATTGGACAGGGGCTTGCAATCAGTGTATTTTTATCCCATCTGTAAGCCTGGCTTTTCTATATGAAGATTGGTCGTGCTCTCAAATGGGCTGAACCATGTCACAAATGGCCAATGGCCAGCATTTGGAATTAAAACACAATCCCTGTCATGCCATTTCTTTGATGCAGACAGACTGACATCTAAATTTCAAGTCCCGTACTCTGATCATGACTTACAAGGTAACAGAGGAAGGATATATGACTTGTGAGTGTTCTTTAAAGAATTGGGGCTGAATGAGGCAATTCAATTATAAAAATGTATTAAAAGGATAGTTCACCCCAAAATCATTTACTCTCTCTCATGTTGTTTCAAACACTGTGAAACACATTCTTCTGTGGAACACGCCAGAGATGTAAGATGAAAGTGATTGAGGCTAAAATTCTGCATAATATCTCTCCTTGTATTCCTCAAAAGAATAACTCATATGGGTTTAAAAAACGTGAGGGTGAGTAAATGATGGCAGAATTTTCATTTTTGTATGAACTTTCCCTTTAACATCTTGAAATGTCCTTGTTAAAACACCTAGAATACGATCGTAAAATATTTTTATTGCATAAGATATATCCTTAATATTTTGGATTTCCATTTGAAAACACAAAACAAAATGCTTTTGTGTTCCTGTCCTCTGTCACTAGGATGGAATGAACTCCTGATTGCTTCTTTTTCGCATCGTTCCATAGCTGTGAAAGATGGAATATTATTAGCCACAGGCCTTCATGTCCATAGAAACAGTGCACACACTGCCGGTGTGGGAGCCATCTTTGACAGGTTAGTACATTTCCAAAGTTCCCAATAATAAAGACTACAGAAGAACATAAAGTGAAAGTGTTTGATTGCTATGGTTGGCCAAACAGATTGTTCCACCCAAAATCTCCACCATTGGTTAAGTGAATATTGCTGTATCGGACAGGTCGAAACGCCTGATTGTGTGTGTGTGTGGGTGTGTGGATCTTTATGGGAACATAAAGTTCATAATGATAATTTAATAATATAACATATGATACCTTATTGTTATTATTATCATAATGATGGTTATGCAAAATACAAATTCAGGCTAATGAGTAGACAAGTACAGAAGAGAAACTTAAAAGAACCATATCTGAGGCAGGTGAACTATGATGACACACATGACAGTTTACCTATGTATGGTAACGTATACAGCCACATATATTTGGAATTAAGCAATGTTAAAATAATGTGATCCTGCAGAGTTGCATTCATAATGCATGTTAAACGCAAACTGTTCTGTGTAAAATGAGGTGAACTAAACTCAGAGCACCTCTTGAGCACGACACTTTTAGTTGTTCCTGAATATTAAGCTGGGATAGTAGAATGTACTTTAAAGGAATAATTCACCCAATAATGACAATACTGTCATTATTTACTCACCCTCGTGTCGCTCAAAACACATATGACTTTATAACTTGTAAGCAGAACACAAAATGAGATGTTTTAAAAAATATTAAATTTTTTTATTAAATACAATAGCAAATGATAGTGACTCACTTTAAATCTTAAAAAGTACCCAAAAATGTCTTACATGAAAATAATTCCTCATGCCAAGTCTTCTGAAAGCATATGGTTTGGTTATGGTTTTGGTGAGAAACAACCTGAAATGTACATCATTTTTCAGTGAAAAATTTCTGTTGCATATTCATGAGTGCAAGAGAGAGTCTTGTTCGTGGTGACTCACATGTTTACGTGAAAACTTGCTTTGTTGTCAGCGCATGGACAAAGCAGGTCAAAATTTTCACTGAAAAAAGTAATTACATTTTGGGTTATTACTCACCAAAACATATTATATGCTTTCAAAAGACTTTCAATATGTTGCATAAGTCACTTGGACTTCTTTTATGATACTTATGAACAGGGCTGTATGGGCGGCAATAAGCTGAAACACCCATTCCGCTCGACAACTTTTGGGCTGGTTTCTATGTAAAGTCCTATAATGACATTAGAATTAGCATCATGAAAACGTCCTCATCACATCTTACTCTTGATTGATTGCATTTTTACACTAAGCCGTATGGCAGTTTTATGTAGCGGTGTCACAATGTTTCACTGGCTTTGTGTGATATGCTGGTGTCTTCACTAATGAAATATATGGTGCCCAGTCAATATGCAGTAGAGATTAATGTCTCTTATAGGACATAATGTCTTTGATTTCCAAGTCGATATGAAAATTAAATATGAAGGTGGAGCGATGACTCATTGGGCCTATTTGATGTGTTACAGAACATTTACTGACATTTGTAAGGGTATTCTGGAGAAGAGTGAATTCCTATTAATCAGGCTGACTGAGGTGACAGCGGGCATAAAGATTAATCATTATTTGTTTTACAGAGTGCTGACAGAGCTTGTGTCAAAGATGAGAGACATGCAGATGGACAAGTCTGAACTTGGATGCCTGCGAGCTATTGTTCTGTTCAATCCAGGTACAGTAATGGGTACATACACACACACACACACACACACACTGTACTTAAATGCAATCTCAGTTTGATTAAGCTACCTTGATGTTTGTTTTGGCATATTAAAAAATATGTTGGAAGAAAGCCAGAAGCAATAAATGGGATTCCAATGGCTATGAACTTGAGCTATAGAAAGCTTTATGTAATCACTATATTAAGCAGTTCATACTTTATAGTGCATACTTTCTTTTAAAACAGGGAGTAAAGCTGTGCAGAAACCAATAATACACATTTCAAACAGTGGTAGTAGTATGCTACATAGTTGCCACATGAATTCAGCGAATGGTATCCACTAATCATCTCAGACATAAATATGGTTATTTTGGAGTGTTAAAAATGACTCAAATCTTGGTGGGACCTTCTAGGCTTAAGTTACTTTAAGGGTTTCTGTAACTAAACTGAAAGAGCATGGTGAAAGCAACACCCAGGGCATGGGTTTGATTCTCAGGGTGCACACAAACTGATCAAACGTATCCCTTGAATGCACCTTAAGTGTCTTGCCTAGGAATAAATGTGAATGTAACTGGAGAACAAGTGGAGAATGAATCAAATAATGAGTCAAGAAAGAGTTGGAAAAAAAAAACTGTTGATATATGAGGGGAAGATTCTTAGAAAAATGTGCACTTTGTTTTTAATGCCTGAACAAAGCGTAATCTTGCCATTGTGGAAAGAGGATTGCTGCTCCACTTTCTGAAATAGCTTTATCTACAGGCTAAAGCATTTGATGTAAGCTAGCATTAATCCTTATCGCCCATAAGAAAAGATAGTCTTGCATTGCACACCGATTTAGCATCAAATAAAATGCTACATTTAGAATCATAACATGTCCAACATGATAATTTTTGGGGGGAGATTTTCTCCCCCAAATTGACCCAAATTGCCAACTGTTTGCTTAGGAGACCTGACTGGAGTCACTCCAGGTGTGTTAGTCAGCATCTTTACTTGCTGAAATACCCAGGCCCCCTTTCCAACATGATCATTAAACGGGGTGCTGTGCATCAGACTAGGTTTGTCTTTACACACTGAGTGTGTGAATATGACTTTGTCTAAGATAGTTCACCATATATTGTTGTATTTGTGTGTCTTTTTTTCAACCCTTAGACTCAAAAGGACTGTCTAATCCATCTGAGGTGGAAGCAATGAGGGAAAGAGTGTATGCTTCTCTGGAGGCCTACTGTAAACAAAAATACCCTGATCAACCTGGGAGGTATACACACACTTATCTTTCATCTCAAGGGTGTCAGTGTTTGACTGGTATAAATAAATGAATATAAATGAGCTATTTACTTTCATACAAAAAAATAAGATTTATGCATTTCAATAAAAAAAATTTTTTTTAAGTTGCATTACTGTAATTTAATTTGGTCAAACGTTACACAACTCAATTTAATGGAAATCTATGATGAAATTGATATATGTGTAATATTTTCTGAGTGTTGTATAAATTAATTTAACATGTTTTAACGAAAGAGTGCTCTATACTCGGATCAATAATTATTCGTCATTTTTATTTAAAGTACACATGAAATGGCACTCGCAACCCATATACTGTACTTCTATAATGTGACGTATTTTGGAGTGAAACAGGAAATCAATAAAAAAAAAATAGGTTTGATTTTGTTCATCAGGAATTGATTGGACATGTATTGATTACATTTTGTTGAAAGATAACAAAGGCAAAATTTGTATCTTTGGAATAGTCTGCACTGATCAATCAATCATAAGACCATGAACGTTAATTATGAAAATAAATCTCAATTTTGATTTCATGTTGGCATTTAAAGGTTATTAATGTTCAGTCAAAAACTCAATATTAATGATTTAATCACCATACACACATGCAGCAACTTCCAGGAACAAAGCGACCTGATCTCATTAATTTTCAACGAGAGCTGTCGACTTCCGGCAACACGAGCAACAGCGACCTCTTGGGAATAGATGTGGGTGTGGCGAGTGATGCTACAAATTTAAGAAAAGTTTAACTTTATGAAAATGAGGAGCGACTTTCGGGAGTGACAACCAATAGGAGGGAAGAGGGTGTCAATGAGATAACGTCTACATTGAGATAATGGCATCGAGTGCATACTAGACTGAGCAGCGTTGTGATGTTTCTCTGAGCGATTTCAGTGTTTTTTGATTTGTTTGTAACAACATATAATATCAATTAAAATATTATGCATGGGAAATAAACTGTCGGCAGTCTGAGTTAGTTTGATTCGTATATTGATAGATCATTCATCTTTTATTAATGATATGCAATGAGCACTGCTTTAGTCATTGACACTGCATGTGTGTATGGGGCTTTACAACTTCACATCCTCAAAACAACTAATTTTCTATTATTCTGTTTGATATTATGTAAGCTAGTAGGAATGTTTTGCTGTTAGTGGCTTTGTAATGTATTGCAGATCCTATTTACATACATCACAGATATTGGTTGACCGATATGGTTTTTCGATAAACAATCCTGATATCTATACTGCCCTACAAAGCTAAATCACAGTCACTATGTCAGTACTGAAACTGAGGAAAATGCCATCAAAATATTTTGATATTCCAGCCAAATATGAATAATTAAATCATCTCACTCCGTTTACTCTGAATCTGAGCAAAGTTGAGACAAACCCATCTGTCACAGGACAGATCATAGTCTAAAGTGACTCGATTATTGTCCAGTGTTGGGTTTAACGTACTACAAATTATTGCAGAGCCTAGTAACGCATTGCTGTAATCTAATTACATTTCGCGGTAACGCAGTAATGTAACATGTTACTTTTAAAATTAAGGAATCTGATTAAAGTTTCAGACATTAATACAATCAAGTTACTTGGATTATACCTTTATTGCTAAGACAATAACATTAAGTAGAATTAATTTTAAAATGTATTACATTCCTATGTTAATACTTTTATTGAGTATTGATGCGACAGCAGATGAGTGAGCAGCATTACTATGGACGCAGCAGCGTGTAGTTGTTTGTTTAAATTGAAAAAGACGGCGAAGCATTTCAAGTCTTTCACACCAACACAAACACAGGTAAACAAGCTTACTGTACACATATATGCCACACACTGATAAGAAGGTTGTAGATCGTGGACACCTTAAGATACTACTTCAGCATATTTGAGATAATAAAGTTAAGTTGCATTTTTAGAAATGCACTGCATCTCTTTAGCCAAGTTGCTGTCTTTGTCATATTGCTGGAATTTTGTTGTTGTTTTCAGTCAATATTAAAGTACTAACAGAGCTATTAGTGTCACGTTTGTATTTTCTCATGTTTGATTGGTTTTAGAAAGTAAATTCAAAGTAAAGTAATTATTGATCTGATTACTTTTCCCATGAAGTAATCAGTAAAATAATCAGATTACATTTTATGTTAAGTAATCAGTAGTGGATTACTTTTTTAAAGTAACTTACCCAACAATGTTACTGTCATAAATAATATTTGACAGAATGTGTAGTTACTGCATTTTGCCTTTGTATTACCATATACAGTATATATACTGTACATTGGTCGATATATCACCCTGGCATAATTTATTAGTCTATTATGACTCTCAGGCAAATAATAATCTAAACTTTAAACACAAAGCTCTCCCAAACAGTGCTAATCTTAACTTTTGCGTATATTGTTTTATGAACAGATTTGCCAAGCTGTTATTGCGTCTGCCCGCTTTGCGCTCCATTGGCCTGAAGTGTCTTGAACATCTCTTCTTTTTCAAGTTAATCGGGGACACGCCCATTGACACTTTCCTAATGGAAATGCTTGAAGCGCCACACCAAATGACTTAAGGGAATGGATTCTGATCATCTCCGCCCGTCTAACAGCATTTCACTAAATGCCTCTGTAAAGCAATGGAAGAGGGCCCTGTTTTCTGTACAGAACACTACAAGAGGCCAGCACAGGACACATCTCAATAGAGACTGCTTTGTCCAGACTGATAAACATCTCACACTGCTGTCCAAGAGAGGATTGAACTGCAAGTAATTCTACCCTGGTGTTTAATCAGAAGCATTGCGTAATCAGCAAAATGCCGTAAAACCTTTCATTACGGAATGCCATACAAACAGGATGGATTTGTTTTTTCCTGGTTTGAGAGATCTCACCAAGTTCTATGGATATTTCTGCTGAAAACAACTCAAAGGTCTAATTGTTTTTCATTTATTCTGCCTTACAGAGGTCTACCTCTGCATTGCATTGAGTTCAACCCATATACAGCCAAACCACCTCATCTCTAATATCATTGCTGTGAATTTTCGGTTTTCATGCGAGGATACAAAATTCCTTAATACCTCAGCTGCACATCTTCATACAACTGTCCTTAACAGTTATATCACTGTCCATGTGTATTTGCCATTGGAACCTCCTGCTTCAGACTTTAGCGATCAGTGTTAACAGTGTGCATTTTTTCAGTCACGGACTTGATTTCAGTATGTAGAGTTTGTTGATATAAAAGATCCAGGAACATAATAACACTGTTTTCCAGGCACTTACTATTTTTTTTGTTTTTTGACTTATGTCAGTTTACTGCAAGTATGTATTTGTGAGAAAGAATCAGCACGCTGTTTGGTTTCAGTTTGAATCACAGAATGCTCTAAAAACAATGAAAAGCAGGTGTGCTCCTGGTCTAACTCACTTGGATGAAAATACAATGATTCATTATAAGAATTCTGTAAAAGAAGATTTTCATAATGTTTTGCCTCTATAATTCAGCATAAATATGTATTAAGTATTTCCAAAGATTTTCAATAATGTTTATAAATCATCTGACAATTCCCAGCAAGTCGGTGTTACTGAATTGAAAATATGCAACTAATTAAAGGAATCAGATGATAGTCAGCCTCAGGGAATCGCAAGGTTTGAGAAGTGCTATGTCTGCCCCCTATTGGAAGAGTTGTGACATTGCAGCTGTACTAATTTGCTATATGACTTAAATACGTCTACATAGACGTTCCTTCAGTTTAAAGTGTTGGGTATTCATAATTGCAATGCTTTGCAAACATTGAAAAATAACCATTCTTAAGCCTCAGGTTTATGCAAATGCAAATATGCATTTTTATTGCATATATTTTGCAGTGTCTATCATCTGTGTCATAACTAGGAAATAACATCAAATGGTGAGACAGATTTCTCAATGGCACTGCTATAGATGCGCCAAACCTCAATTGCAGATTGAGCCAATCTAAACTAGTGTTTTCATGATGAAGGTGTTGACAAATACTTTTATTAGAATGAATTATTATTGCAATTTGGAAAGTATCTAACCTGTTTAGTGGACATTAAAAGGAAAGGTTTTCCAAAAACCCTCATGTTATTCCAAACCCCTACGACTTTCTTTCTTCTGGAGAGCATTTAAATAGACTTTCTGAATAATGTTCTGGTTGTTTTGTTTTACATGCAATGATAATTAATAGAAACTGAAGCTTTCAAAAAATTATGGAAAAGTTGAAAAAGCCCTATAAAAAGTGTAATAAATAGATTTATTCTACTTGTGCGCTATATTCTGAGTGTTCTGAAGTCATATAAGGAACAAAACGAAATTTAAGTCAGAGGAAAGTCATACGTGTTTGGTATGACATGAAAGTGAGTAAATTAGGAATACATTTTCACATTTTGGTAAAATATCCCTTTTAAGAATTTGTATTATTTGACATGGCACAAAGGACCTACTGATTTATTTCGACTAAACATTCTGGCAATAGTCTGTACTTTATGTGTTGAGCCTCACAACATAATGACAAAAGAGCATTTAGTACAAAATGAATACAAGCAGCTTGTAATGTTTATATGATTGTTAAACAGGACCTAACCTTATCAGTGGTCATATGTTCTTATGCTTTGACCAGGGAGAAATTTTAACCAACTATCAGGGAAGATCAATGGACTTGGTCTCTCCTCTTTAAATTTTTTATATGTGGGCTTTGCATTTCTCCAACACCAGCATGTTTAGAATGAGCAAAAAAAAAAAAAAAAAAAGATCCCTTGCTGAGGGAAACAAAAACAGACACAGTGTAATGCAGTCTTGGGTTTGGATGAGCATCATGTGGAATAGTCAGACAGGGTTTAGACCATCAGGAGCACATCTTTTTGGATATTTGCCACAATCATGATGTGCTGCTATCAGACATCATTAAATCCTTTACCACTCTGCAATATTTTCCTGTGAGACACCAGCTCATCACAGGAATATATAAGCAAAACATCAAAGAGATGCATTTTAAGAGAATTATCTATTTTTGTACAAAGTGTAACTATCGCTGTACGATATTTTGTTAGTTTTGAAATTTAATATTGTTGAAATTAATTGTTGGTGTAAATTTTAATTTTGAAGTGATGCCATGCCCTCAAACCTGGAGTGAGGGAAGATTTACAAATGCTTCTCCGTTCCTCTGCTATTACCTGAAAGCTAAGTTTGGCTCTTTTTTCCCCCAAAAAAGACTGAGGGTGGATGTATTGTACTATTGCAAAATGTATTTTGTTCAAAGTACTATTAAATTTCAGACTCTAAAAATGACTGAGATGTTTTCTTTAGAAATCATGAGAACAATCTATAAATGAACGTAAAAAGTGTTCAAATTAAATGTGCTTTATAGCTTCTCACAAAGCACAGCAAATCTTGTTAAAAGTAAATTCCATAGGATATAAGGAGCAGAAAATGAATAAATCACAAAGGACATTTTTTTTAGTTTAATGAATTGTATGGAGATTTGCCTAATTCTCCAATGCATCAAAGTCAAACCTTGAAACTGAAGACAAATTTCTACCTTTTTATAAAATCTGAAATATTGGAAAATAATGTTTGAAACAGTTAAAGGTTTCTAGAAGCATTGCTAGTTCAACTAAACAATTTAGAATTGCAAAACTCTTATAAACATAAGGTTAAACAGCAAAAAAAAAAAATAATTCTTGCTGAAAATAAATAAATAAATAATCTTACAGTAATTATTTTTTGGTATGTCTACCATTACATCCATCCTCACCCAAAACAAGAAAACACAAGATTTGCTCTTCAATAATAGAGTAAAGTAAAATGATCACAGTAGGTCTTTACAGTAAATGTACATTAAGTAGAAAAGGCTTACAGATACATGAGATTGTAACTATTCTAAGAAGATAGGACCTGCCCATCTCTCAGATGACCAGAGCCTTCACTATGTGCTATCTAAAGCGTGGTAAAAGAAACACACTTTAAAGTTGGCGTCTGAAGTCTTCCATAAAAGTTTTTGAAGTAATGCTTTGAAACTTAGCAATCAATCCTCCACAGTTTGATGGTCTTGTCTTTCTCTATGCAGAGGCAATGATGTTCTCTGTAGGGTGACAAGCTGTCGAGATCACTACATCTAATGGAAAAAAATTTAATAAAACAATATTTTACAATGGTTTATTATGTTAACCAAATGAAAATACTGCAAATTGTTAAGGCCTGGGAGGTGTTTCAAATGTCAAATTATGCCTGTTTGGCCGTGTAACTTCTGCATAATTTTAGGCACATAAGATGTTTCACAAAAGCATTAGTCTTAAGATGTTTATTTATATCTTCAACTTTAGTGTGTCGATAGGAAATCTAAACTTTAGACTCCCAAACATGACTTTTGCAAATAGAAACAATTCGAATAGAAGAGCAGGGAGCCCTGCAACAGATGTCATGGCCCCCACAGAGACCCCCACTGAACATCGTATCAGTCTGAGATTACATAAAGAGACAGAAGCAATTGAGACAGATAGATAGAAGAACTGTGGTGAATTCTCCAAGATTTGAACATCCTATCTGCCAGCAACCAAGAAAAACTGTGTCCAGGTGTATCTAGGAGAATTGGTGCTGTATTAAAAGCAAAGGTGGTCACACCGAATATGGATTTAGCTTATTTTATGTTTATTGGACTTTATATGACATTAATTGATAAATGAAAAATATTTATTTCATTATTTTTGAAGACATCCTCACTATGCAACATTTTTCACAAGTGCCTTAATCTTTTGAACAGTACTGTACACCATGCTGTCTTCAGAGCCTGAGACAATCCACTGAATGAGAGCAAAACAGATTCAAGTTACACAAAAACAAGGAACTTGTAGAAAAACAGAAACTGGTATTAAATGCAGGTGAAGTCTTTATATAGATCGTACCTTTCCAACAGTCACAGAAAACCTGACAAATGCAGTACTTCTCATTCTTATGTCCAGTATATGTTTTAAGACACTAATAAATAAATACAATATATCAGTAAAAAAAAAAAAAACACACACACAATTCATTCAGAAGAAAATTTCATGGCAAAATGTTGACCATAAGCAACTGACATTACTGTCCTTTGCTGTTGTCCCAAAGCTTTAAGGTACTGTGAGAGAACAATAATTGTTTTATTATTGACAGTTTTATTGTCCAGTGATGCATCTAGAATGTATTTGCCATTTGGAGAAAACTTCAAAAACGAGACAGGAGGGCTGCCATAATCTGAAAATGAAGCAAAGGTCAATGTTCCATTAATACAAACTCCTTACATTAAGAGAGGCATTACATTTATCGAAATTATGTACATCTTATGCACATGCATTCATCCAAACACACACCATCCATCTGGTACCACAATATTATACATTTATACATATATATATATATATATATATATATATATATACACTCACCTAAAGGATTATTAGGAACACCATACTAATACTGTGTTTGACCCCCTTTCGCCTGCAGAACTGCCTTAATTCTACGTGGCATTGATTCAACAAGGTGCTGAAAGCATTCTTTAGAAATGTTGGCCCATATTGATAGGATAGCATCTTGCAGTTGATGGAGATTTGTGGGATGCACATCCAGGGCACGAAGCTCCCGTTCCACCACATCCCAAAGATGCTCTATTGGGTTGAGATCTGGTGACTGTGGGGGCCATTTTAGTACAGTGAACTCATTGTCATGTTCAAGAAACCAATTTGAAATGATTCGAGCTTTGTGACATGGTGCATTATCCTGCTGGAAGTAGCCATCAGAGGATGGGTACATGGTGGCCATAAAGGGATGGACATGGTCAGAAACAATGCTCATGTAGGCCGTGGCATTTAAACGATGCCCAATTGGCACTAAGGGGCCTAAAGTGTGCCAAGAAAACATCCCCCACTCCATTACACCACCACCACCAGCCTGCACAGTGGTAACAAGGCATGATGGATCCATGTTCTCATTCTGTTTACGCCAAATTCTGACTCTACCATCTGAATGTCTCAACAGAAATCGAGACTCATCAGACCAGGCAACATTTTTCCAGTCTTCAACTGTCCAATTTTGGTGAGCTCTTGCAAATTGTAGCCTCTTTTTCCTATTTGTAGTGGAAATGAGTGGTACCCGGTGGGGTCTTCTGCTGTTGTAGCCCATCCACCTCAAGGTTGTGCATGTTGTGGCTTCACAAATGCTTTGCTGCATACCTCGGTTGTAACGAGTGGTTATTTCAGTCAAAGTTGCTCTTCTATCAGCTTGAATCAGTCGGCCCATTCTCCTCTGACCTCTAGCATCAACAAGGCATTTTCGCCCACAGGACTGCCGCATACTGGATGTTTTTCCCTTTTCACACCATTCTTTGTAAACCCTAGAAATGGTTGTGCGTGAAAATCCCAGTAACTGAGCAGATTGTGAAATACTCAGACCGGCCCATCTGGCACCAACAACCATGCCACGCTCAAAATTGCTTAAATCACCTTTCTTTCCCATTCTGACATTCAGTTTGGAGTTCAGGAGATTGTCTTGACCAGGACCACACCCCTAAATGCATTGAAGCAACTGCCATGTGATTGGTTGATTAGATAATTGCATTAATGAGAAATTGAACAGGTGTTCCTAATAATCCTTTAGGTGAGTGTATATATATATATATATATATATATATATATATATATATATATATATATATATATATATAAAGTAAGAACTGGTGCCATGTTTGTGAGCTTCAACAGTTTTGAGTTTTGAGACATTGTCCTGCTGCAGTGTCACACAATCGACTGAAATCTATAGGACAACATCAATAATGGATAAATAATGTCATCACTTCTTAAAGAACCATAAGTAATGACGATGGCATATCAATTGTGCTACAAGTGTAAAACTGCATAAAATGTCCCTACTATCTCACAGGTGTAACTGAAATATGTGTCCTGATCCTGAAAAATCACATCTGTCCCAGTGACAGCCCTATGCTCTTTAAACAGTAAAAAAAAAAAAAAAAAAAATCTGATTCATAATTGTCAATTATTTCCATTTAAATTTTAATTGTGATTAATATAATTAATTACATTAAAATACTTTTTAGGTGGGAAACTGCATGCCATTTTTTTAAGTAGGCTACAAATTCAAAACAAACCGAGAACTGTTTCTGAATTACTTTCTAGCTGTTATATTAGTTAATGAAGACAGTGCCAAAACTGTCAACTTCTCATTGGCCCTCTTAGCAGCATGAAACAAAACATCTGTTCATATTATGAATCAATTATACACAGAAGCAAGCAATGTATTTGTGATTGGTTACAATGCTCAACTGCTGCAAAAACAAATGTTAAAGGGATAGTTCACCCAAAAATGAAAATTCTCTCATCCTTTTCTCACCCTCATGCCATCCCAGATGTGAATGACTTACTTCTGCATAAAACTAATTAAGATTTTTAGAAGAATATCTCAGCTCTGTTGCTCCATACAATTCAAGTGAATCGTGGCCAGACTTTTTAACTTTGGAACTCAAAATGAGCATTAAGGTAACCCATACAACTCCAGTGATTTAATCCAGGTCTTCTGAAGTAATAATAATAATAGGTTTGGGTGAGAAACAGATCAATATTTAAGTCCTTCTATACCATAAATATCCACCTTTGACCAGCCCAGAGGTCAATATGCATGAAGAATGTTAATCGACAAAAACAAAAGAACAAAAATGTGAAAGTGGAGATTTGTAGTAAAAAAGGACTTGTATGTATCTGTTTCTCACCCACACCATATGAAAATAAATTGTATGGATTTATTTTACATAAATAAATTATTTATAAGCTTTATGGAGCTTCAAAGTTCTGGCCACCTTTCACTTACATTGTGAGGATACTCTAAAGAGCTAAAAATCTTCTAAAATACTTCTGTGTTCTGCAGAAGAAATAAAGTCATATACATCTGGAATGGCATGAGTAAATGATGAGAGAATTTTCTTTTTTTTTTTTGGTGTACTATCCATTTAAAGAGAAAATTACATAATACATTTTGACAACATGAGTAGACATGGACTGCAATAATTGACACTTTTTACGATTAGTTTATAGTGGGAGCTGTCATTGTAATCTTGATTATTTATTAAATTAATTGTTCTCTGTCTTGTACATGTTTGGGTTTTTTGGCAAGCATTTGGCAGTGAGGGTTTTGGAGAGACAGCATGTGGCGGAAGATAGCAAAACTGCTGAACAGCTACAGATACAGCACCTTTAATAAAAGTGCTCAACATGCAAAAACTTACCATAAACCAAACCATCATAGCTACTGGATACTATTAGAGAGCCATCTCTGTTGAAGTGAACCTGCAAATATTAGATGAAACTAACATGAACAACATCTGTATTCAAACAATAAATTAAAAAACATTTCAACTAAGGAGTTGACGTTTACTGCTGAGACAGGGTCAGATTGGTCTGGCAGGGTCTTAAGACACTTCCTAGTTTTTACATCCCAGATTCGGACGCTCTCATCAAACTGTCAACATGAACCAGTTCACACCTCACAATCACTAAGTGACATATCATATCATTCTCATATTAGTGCTCAACAATAATAATGGCTTGCTGGCCTGGGGCCAGTGTGTGATAGTTTCAGGCCAGTTGATGGAACCATCACTTGCCCTATAGTGCCGGTGCTGCATTGTGGTCATGAAATGCTTTTTATTAATGCTAATTAATGATCATTTTCCACAATGTCTCTGGCCCTCTATCTAAACACTCGGTTTTGGCATCTCTTTAAACTGTCAATGTAAACATCCACTGTTCTGACTGGCTAACATCATGCAGCCCCTCAAATTCAGCCATATTTGAAACTTAAACAGAGGAGAATAAACAAGCTCTTCACAACATTATAAAACTAAATTTCTGGACATGAAATTAAGCACATCCAACACATTGCATCCAAATACATTAAAGGTGCCATATTATGCTCATTTACAGGTTCATAATTTTATTTTGGGGGTCTACTAGAGCTTTAGGTTTACATGATTTAATGTCCAATAAACTATATTTTCTCATACTGTACATTGTTGCAGCACCTCTTTTCACCCTCTGGCTGAAACACTCTGATGTAGCTCCTGTCTCCGCTTTCCGAAAAGCCCAGTTTGCTCTGATTGGTCAGCTGGCCCAGTCTGTTGTGATTGGTCAACCACTTAGAGCATGTGTTGGAATTGTAATGCCCCTTATGGCTCCTACATAGTACATGCCTTTCAAAGACGTCGGATCGAGGTACCGTTCATATTACACAACTGTCTTGTCACGAAAGTCGTAGCGTTTTCAAATTACACGAGGAATCGGTGACAGGTGTGAAAACATTTCACTATTGACGAATCCCAGTCGACTCTTCTTGGACTCCAAATTACGTTTCACAACAGAGTATACACGAGAAGTGATACGAGATACGAAAACAAATGCATGATCATATGTTATGCAATTCAGAATATGATGTGTATGTTTTTAATAGCCTAAAGGCATCATATATTTCACTGGAAATATAAAAAAATTCTAGATATCTCGCTGACATCGGCGACGCACCTGTGCTTTTCTCAAAGTTCATACATTGTGATCATCGCTCACGGGAGGGAGCTCCAATTTGCCCAGGATTTTAGGCTTTTGTTGGCAATCTCCACAAAACTGTCGGCAGGCGAAAATCGGGCTTAAAATCTTGTAGTGTAAATTTGCCATTACCATAACCGAGTTTCAGCTCCAGAGGCTTCCTGAGCAGCACATGCCTGAGGTGGGCATTATGCAAATGTGTTACATAGTGAGGTAGACATGTCACGGAAGTAATGGATGGACTGCAAACCAGGCATTTCAGGCAGTTAAGGAGCAGTGTTTTCTGTGGGAGAGAGTAACTCCCTTTGGCGTGGACGTTGTGCTTTGTAACTTTGCAGATTTTACATGCACAAATAGCTATATTACATATATTACACACTAAAGGAAAGGTAAAATCCCTAAAAGCTTAATAGGGCCTCTTTAAAATGTTAACTCAAGCACATCAGCACCATCTGGCTACTATCAAACAGTCATGACATTTGAAATATTCATGAATGAAACAGTTTACTTACAGTTTTGCTGTAAGGACAAAAATGTCTGTCAAAAAACTGACATAATAATATTGTATATGAACATTTATAGTCATTTTTTTAACCTACATCATTCCTGATCGTATCTACCAAATATTCATTCATTTTCAGGATTTTAACCCTTTAATGCCACTGTTGCTTTTTATAAAAATAAAAAAAACCACAAAAATTCATTAATTTCCATTAACTAAATGCTAAGGGGATATATATATATATACGTATATGTCCTCTAAGGATCACTGAGTAACTTTTTTTTTATTGACGCACAAGGGTTAAAAATGCCACAATGTTCTTTTTTATCGGCAAACAAATTCATCAAAATATGCTTATGATGGAAAATTTGAGAAATCTCTGCAGGATATAAACTTAGATTAGATCATTTAGTTGTTGCCTAATTTCAAGTTCAGTTTCAATGTCAAACTTCAATCTCTTGATGCAGCAACATTTAATCACTTTTGATGGTATTATTGTATATATATATATATATATATATATATATATATATATATATATATATATATATATATATACACACACACACACAATATGTAGGCTACAATATTTTAGCACAACACAGCCACACTAATCCTTCTTACATAAACTGGCCAGCCATTTTCCACAAGGGCTGAATTTCACATGTGATAAAGTTTGTGTGTGGCCTGCGAAAGTACTTTTGGCTTCATCGGAGCAGAAAGAGAAGATATCTGATTATTACATAAACAGATAGAAAACTCAATCATCCTGGTTTCCCTAAATAAATTATGTGAACAAAATAATCTTAGGACTTTGCCAGTAATAGTGCAACAATCTGAACAGTAATAAAGGGGAATGTGTTAATTTCGCATCATACAGAAATGATCTGGGATTTTATTTTTAATTTAAAATAATTGTGTTTAACATGTTCAAAGCTCAATGAAAGAAAAATGTAATAATAATACAATTTAAGTAAAATAAAGGAAAAAAAATGCAAATAAAAAAAATATACAGCAATTTTTATGCTGTATTTAAGCCAAATTATCATCAGATAGTTTTACTTTTTTCATACCATAAATAAGCATATCAAACTTTCTATTATAATTAATTTCTTAATTAGTCACAAGACATTTTTTATCCATAAGATGAACTGTTTTTTTTATTTTATTTTATTTTTTTGTATTTCTCACAGAATATTTCTATTGAATAGAACAGTATTTTTCGTCTGTGCAATATTATTATTACATTATATGTATTATTAATATGCACGTACATAGTGGGGGATACGAATCAGATATTCACCTTTTGCATACAAATATTAGTTTGAATGTCAAAAAATTATCAAAGAAATAAGTAAATTGTTTACAGTGGAAAAAACAAACAAATTTCTCTTTTCAACAGAAAAGATGTTTTTGTTGATTTTTTAATACTGGTCAACGAAATCATATGCAAAATGACTTAAAGCTATTAAAAAACACGATTAAAGCGCGACAGTTATCCATTCACACTACAACAGCAACCACAATACTGTGCGAGAAGGCGCGCACGCGCACAACACTACCAAACCAGTGTCGACCCCAGCCATCTATTATGCTTCTTCGCAATAAAAGCTACCCGAATATCTGCAAGGAAAACGCTACCGGAGCTGCCTGGAGTGAAAGTAATAAAGTATACCATACATATATACGTTTAGCGCATTCCGATTGAAGTTTGTGTTGAGTTTAGATGATGCATATTGATCTTTTGGGGGGGAAACACAGCTGAATGTTGCTAGCAGGATCTCCTCTGACAGAGTGGAGCTGAAGATCGGCGCTTTGCAATAATGTAACAAAACCTTTCAAGCGCAGCCGTTTCGATCCGTGAAAGTAGATCTTGCTGTAATCGTTCGCAGTGTTTTTTCTTGATGTATCAAATGTGGAATCCGGATTTGGGAATGCATTGTGGCATGATTTCAAAAGAGCCCGCTGAGTAGCTAGCTGGCTGAACGGCATGCACACACAATGGTTGTGTTAAAGACACGGTGGGGCTCGATCCTCGGCATTCCTCACTCGATGCCCTGTTCTCCCGTGCCCGCCATCTTTTAAAGAACTTATACACACGACTGGTGCAGTTACTTTAACGCGCATTTGCTAAATGGATTTCCAGTTTAGTTTACCGTTTCAGCCCCGTGAAAGAGAGCGCAGGCGCTGAATTTGCTGGCTAATGTTTTGGACATGATTTAATTCAGTGTAACCTGCGATTTTTACATGGTCTTCCAGATTTAAAAGACGTTTTCTTGGGATTAAAGATAACTATTGCAAAACATCATGTGGAAATCACATGATGTTTACACACACACACACACATATATATATATATATATATATATATAATTATTTATTTACTTTGCTGAACTTGCAAATCACGGAATTTATGAATTTATCGTACTAAAAAAAAAAAAAAGATTAGATTCATCGTTGTTATTGTGAGCCAGTGAAGTGTTGGCATCTAGCCAGAATTGTAAAATGGATTATAATATATAAACAAAGTACAAGTGCACATTTGGAATGAGGTACAAATGGCTGGTATAACTACATTTCCATTACTTATTTTACAGTGTATATAACAGCTTTTTCAGACATTTATTTTTCATAGATTTAGATTTAATTCTAGTTATTTTCCTGTGTTTACTGGCAGAGTGCTGACACTCAGGTCTTGAGATGGAATGTGTGCGTCGAGGTGGGACCAAGGAGCTGCAAGAGGATCATTGAGCTAAGAGACGTACAGACAGCATTCAAGCATCTTCTTCCGCTTAACTGGCGAGTATGTCGGTAGTCACTTCCCCTGCCCAGGTGCCTCCAGCTATTGTAAACCCTCCTCCACCTGAGGTCACAAACCCTAGTAAGCCAGGGCGAAAAACAAACCAGTTACAGTATATGCAGAATGTGGTTGTGAAGACTCTGTGGAAGCATCAGTTTGCGTGGCCCTTTTACACACCTGTGGATGCCATCAAATTGAATCTGCCAGTAAGTAAATTGTTGCCTTTTAGTTCCCATATTGTTAGATTTTATAATAAATATATATATATTTTTTTTGTCTTATCTAGTGTGTTGCTCATTTTATAATTAATTATCTGTATCATATAGGACTACCATAAAGTTATTAAAAATCCAATGGACATGGGAACCATAAAGAAGAGACTTGAGAATAATTATTATTGGACTGCTGGTGAATGCATGCAGGACTTTAACACTATGTTCACAAATTGTTACATCTATAACAAGGTAAATTATTAAAAAAACTTTATATATAATTGTTGTCGTTTCTATAATAGTGATAGACCAATATATGTCAGTCAAGCCAATTAATTGGCTGTTGTTTGGCCATTTTGTGTAAACTATTTTAAATTCAGGAATTGTGATGTACACATTATCTGCAATCATTCAATTGTATTATATAAATCATCATTATATTGGCCAACCCTGCTCTTTAGATATTAGCATTGGCTATTCTCTCTTCTAATGCCATCCTGTTATGTAATGTTTAATTGTATGCATTACATTAACTATTATATTATCTTACTGTTTCCTGCTGTTGTCCTAGCCCACAGATGACATTGTTCTCATGGCTCAAGCCTTGGAGAAAATTTTCCTCCAAAAGGTAGCTCAGATGCCCCAGGAGGAGGTGGAGCTTCTACCCCCGCCACCAAAGGGCAAAGCACGAAAACCTGCGGCACCCCCTGGTTCAGGTAACTCATTTAAAGTAAACCTTTTGAAAGTTTCCAATGGTGTGCAGTTTTCAGCAGTTTCCTAATGAACTTGTCTTGAATGTATCCAAACAGAAAACCAGCAATCAATAGCACTGACGACTGGTTCTCCGTCCTCGTCATGTCCGAGCTCCCCCCCTCAGCGGGCTCAGACTCCTGTAATAGCTGCAACTCCAGTCTCGACCATCACCTCCAATGTCCAAGCTGTGCCGCCTGCCACATCCATGATCCAAACTGCACAGCCTGTTGTCAAAGTAAGACCAGCTAAATTATGTGGAAGCAACCAAAGTTTTATGTCCTTCTTGTCAAAGCAGAGAATGTGCTATTTTGCCAGTACAGATTGGTTTTCTTTTAAAATATTATTTTGTACAAAGTAAAAAAAAGGTCATGACTTTAAAGGTTAAGTATGTAATTTCTGCGCTACTAGTGGAACCAAACGGAATTACAAAAACAATTCATGTATTCAAACATCTTTTGCCAACACCCCTCAGACACATTCCGCCCTTTTGCACTCTCTGATTCCCAATTAATAAATAGGCCAAACTATATAAAAGGTGATAAACGTTTAACATAGTAATAAACAAGACTGCTATAATAAACACACAGGACAGAATGTGTGGCAGAGGAATTGGCTTGTCCGATAACATTGCCGTATTGAACACCAGCTGGTATGATAGTTATTTAAAAAATTTGTATCCCCGTTTCTCCCAATTTGGAATGCCCAATTTCACAACTTAGTCCTCCTGGTGGTGCGGTTACTCACCTCAGTACAGGTGGAGGAGGGCAAGTGTCAGTTGCCTCCACTTCCGAGACTTGTCAATCCGTATCACGTGGCTCATCGTGCATGACACACTGGAGACTCCGCATGTGGAGGCTCATGCTACCCTCGCGAGCCACGCACAATTTTCCACACGCCCCATTGAGAGCAAGAACCACTAATCATGACCACGAGGAGGTTACCCCAAGTGACTCTACACTCCCTAGCAAACGGTCCAATTTGGTTGCTTAGGAGACCTTGGTGGAGTCACTCAGCATGCCCTGGATTCGAGCTCGCGACTCCAGGGGAGGTAGTCAGCGTCAGTACTCCCTGAGCTACCCAGACCCCAGGTATGATAGTTCTTGGTAACTAGTAAGCGTAACAATACATATTTAGAGTATCTTGCATATGTATCTGAACCTCGACAGTAATGAGCTAACTTGTGTGGGAATTCCAGAGTATAGCTTATCTTTCGAGAAGCAACATGACAAGAATCAAATCCCAAAAACTTCTTCATCGTTCTCCACCTTGTAAAAATTCACTCTGGTTTTACTCCGTTCTTTGTCTTCTTGCAACTCTTTGAATTTTGGCAAGCTAAGTTTTGTTTCCTCTGTGACACGTCTGCCATGGAAATTCATATTTTCCTGGTTGAACAGTTTACTACAAGTAGCCACGCCCCAAACTAACGGTATAGGTTGAGCTAAAAAGGGATAGGTGGATCTGAATGGGATGCTCAAAATAAAAACATCAATGTTTTGATAGTGCCTGGTGGCTCAGTGTTTACACTATTGGGGGAGGTAAACCCACGAATGGCTTACTTACTGCATTGTTGTCAATGAACAATAAACTGGGCTATTAGAACATATTTTGACACACAAAAAAGTTATATACTTCACCTTTAAGTTTAGAGGTGTTTCAAGATAATGGAATAGTGAGTTTTAAATAGTTTTTTTTTTTTTTTTTTTTTAGCTGTAATATTTTTTCTTTTACAATCTTTTTCTTCCTTGAGTTTCGCTTATAATGTTAGTAAAAAAAAAAAAAGTCATAATATAGTATTATGTGACTTTTTTTACCCTGTCTTTGGCTCTCTCTATGAAATGCTTGGTTTTGTGAGTGCTTCACCTTTAAGACACGCCCACTGTTATGATTGCTAACATCATTGAAAAGAAAATGCCCTCCCACTATTATAAGTGTGGAACTGTATTTTCCAAGAATGAAAACTTGCAAGCAACTTTTAAAATCCCCTAAAAGCACTCAGTCATGGCAATCATTGATAACCATATGTCCCAATTTATGTAAAGCATACAATCAAACAACAACAGTTGATATAACAATAGAAACTGAACAAAATCATCAAAGTTTCTTTCCAATTCTTATTATGCATACAAGATTTGGTGATAAAATATCATGCATCCCATGTCAGGAAGTAAGCGATGTTCGCCGGCTGGGGAACCTCCCTCGAATGATTCTCCGGTCGACCGGGGGAGGGGGGTCTTCCACGATATATTTATCACTTAAATACGGGAAAACAGGTGTCCCGATGCATTCATTTAGGCCAAAGTGCGGGACATCATGGCTAATACAAGACCGATGATAAAGCAGACAGCCTTACTATGATATACTTTCATAGATTTTTCATTGCACTCCATGTTCTTCTACCATACTGGAATCATTTAATCGAATCAATATTTCATGATGAATTATGTATTTCTTTGGTAAGTAATCATGTAATAAGCATGATCTGCTTTGCTTTGGAGTCATGATCATGGTTTATTTAGCAAATAAAATGGTTGACTATACAATTTCTTACATATCAAAACAAACTCCGGCAGATGAAACATAAGAAATACACTTGCTATTCACCAGCATTACTTTTGTGTCCAATACTGATGCCACTACTACATCTTGCAATACAATTGTTTTTGCAAAGCCTGAATCCTTGGTTCTCAGAAGAATTTGTCCATGCATCCAAACTTTTATTCCCAAATTATTGCATTCATGAACTTTGTTTGAATTAGCCACTAATTCCTAACTTTGGGGCCCTTCAGACTTTGCTTTCTCTTCTCTGTCAACTCACCGCCTGTGACAATTTATATATTTTGCAACTGGCTGGCAAATTTTTAGATTTCACTCACCAGTAATTGTAGTGTAGTGGTGGAGTATTCTGCAGCAAGATCCATTCGCTGCGTGTTGAGTGTAAAAGTTGTTCCCCGTGTCTCAAGAAAAAACCCATGCAACCGATTTTTTCATTGAATAACTCTTTTAATACTCTTTCTATACTTTACAGTCGATCAAAAACAACAAAAAAAGAAACGTTTAATTGTAATCGGGCATAGCAGAGATATGATAAAGCCATTCAATTCTCTCTCATCAACATGCACTCGTTTAAAGACGCTCTTTACAGAAGTTCCAGAATCCGGATTTTCTCAAAGAGACTATCGGTTTGTAGCACGTTTAACAAATCAATGAAATTCCTGTAAATAGTACAAATTATGCAATTAAACAATAAAAATGTAAGAAAATATTATATAATATATGCAATATAATATATTTATTAATTAAATACATTGATTTGTTGATTTTTAAAAGGCTAAAATATAAAATATAATTGGTAAAATTTATATTTTCATATTGTACCTAGTTGGAAGGTCCCCTGTATAACAGCATTACACACAGCATTAGCTATGAATTAATTTATTTAATTTGTAATTAAAAGGGAAATTAAATATACCCATATGAATCAAATCGAGAGCTTGTGAATCCGGATCAAATCAAATCAGGAAATCTGTATCGATACCCAGCCCTAATGTTTTATAGTACAATGACCTTTAAATGTCAAAATATCAAGGAAAATTAGATTCCTGATGTCACGACCCCTTTAAATGGCATGAATTTAGAGCTGGGGGTTTTAGCGTGCTGACAGTATGCTGTGCTTTAGCGTGCTAACAATGGTTAAAAGTAGCTGTAAGACTGTCAGCATGCAAAAAAAACCCTCTCTGTAAAGTTGCATCTCTAATTTCAGAACCTCTAAAGCACCATCTTCTTTAAACCACAACTGCTGAAGCCATCAAAAGACTACTTTTGTTGCATTCATATTTTCAGTTGTGGAATGTCGAAGTAAACATTAACAAGGTATACTGTAATAGAGGTACATGGGAGGACATAGTAATATTTTTTTTTTTTAAATTCCTATTTGCTCCAACAGCAAAAAAAATAGAATGTTATAAATGTACATTTAAATCATTCAAATTATAAAAAATGTTTGATAGATTTACACTACTAAATTAAGTTGGAAATGTGTCATCACAGTCTGTAAAAAGGGCTCATTGCATAATTTGCTGGTCTCTTGTAGTAGTGCGAGTACTACGACAGTTTTGACATGTTGCATATAGTTTTCCATCCTATTTTAGTTTATTTAATTTGTAGAGGTGTGAATCTTCACTGGCCCCATGATTCGTGACAAAAGCCAATGTAATGGAGAGCATGCAAGAGTAGAGGGGGAGACGTGTTTGTGCGCTTGACTTTAACTCGCATCTTTATTTCTACATATGTCTTTGACGCGCACCACAGCTCTGCCGTGATTTAAACTGAACTCAGAATCGATTCAGATTCTTTTGAGAATCGATTCAGAATCGTTTCAGTATGAATCGCAGTGCATCGCTGAAATGATTTTTTTCCAACAGCTCTTTTAATTTGTGTCATTTATCCTATTGAAGGGCTGCACTTAACATCCATATTTAGTTGAAGTCATGAGTTTGCATACACCTTAGCCAAAAACATTTCAACTCAGTTTTTCACAATTCCTGACATTTAAGTGCAGAAAACATTCCCTGTCTTGGGTCAGTTAGGATCACTACTTTATCATAAGATTGTGAAATGTCAGAATAATAGTAGAGAGTTTGATTTATTTCAGCTTTTATATCTTTCATCACATTGCCAGTGGGTCAGAAATGTACATGCACTTTGTTAGCATTTGATAGCATTGCCTTTAAATTGTTTAATTTGGGTCAAACGGTTGGGGTAGCCTTCCACAAGCTTCTCAAAATAAGTTGCTGGAATTTTGTCCCATTCCTCCAGACAGAAGGAACTGAGTCAGGTTTGTAGGCCTCGCACACTCTTTTTCAGTTCTGCCCACACATTTTCTAACAGATTGAGGTCAGGGCTTTTGATGGCCACTCCGATACCTTGACGTTGCTGTTCGTAAGCCATTTTGCCATAACTTTGGAGGTATGCTTGGGGTCATTTCCCTATTAGGAAGGCCCATTTGTGACTGAGCTTCATGTTCCTGGCTGATGTCTTGAGATGTTGCTTCAATGTAACCACATAATTTTCCTTCCTCACCAGTCCCTCCTGCAGCAAAGCATCCCACAACATGATTGTGGAGATGCTGCCACCCCCATGCTTAACAGTTGGGATGGTGTTCTTCAGCTTGCAAGCCTCACCCTTTTTCCTTTCAAACATAACGATGGCCATTATGGCCAAACGGTTACATTTTTGTTCATTAGACCAGAGTAAAAGTTTAAAGTTTACTCCAACGTGCTGGATAGGAGGGTGCGGCCGATTTTTGAACCTCAGGTTGAAGAGGAACAATGCGGGTTCCGTCCTGGCCGTGGAACGACGGACCAGATCTTTACACTCGTAAGGATCCTGGAGGGGGCCTGGTAGTATGGCCATCCGGTCTGCATGTGTTTTGTGGATCTGGAGGAGGCGTATGACCGGGTCTCCCAGGAGATACTGTGGGAGGTACTGCGGGAGTACGGGGTGGGGGTCCCTTCTTGGGGTGATCCAATCCTGTATGTCCAAAGCAAGAGCTGTGTCTGGGTCCTCGGCACGAAGTCGAGTTCGTTCCATGTGGGGGTTTGTCTCCGCCAGGGCTGCGCTTTTTCACCAATCCTGTTTGTGATATTCATGGAAAGAATATCGAGGCATAGTCGAGGTGATGAAGAGGTGTGGTTTGGTGGGCTGGGGATCTCATCGCTGCTCATAGTTTGCAGATGATGTGGTCTTCATGTCATCAGTCTGTGACCTTCAGCTCTCACTGGATCACTTGGCAGTCAAGTGTGAAGCGGCTGGGATGAGGATTAGCACCTCTAAAACTGAGGCCATGGTTCTCAGCAGGAAACTGATGGAGTGCGTACTCCTTGTAGGGAAGGAGGTATTGCCCCAAGTGAAGGAGTTCAAGTACCTCGGGGTCTTGTTCAGGAGTGAGGGGACAATGGAGTGGGAGGTTGGCCGGAGAATCGGGGCAGCGGGGGCGGTATTGCACTCGCTCTATCGCACCGTTGTCATGAAAAGAGAGCTGAGCCGGAAGGCAAAGCTCTCGATCTACTGGAAAATTTTCATTCCTACCCTCACCTATGGTCATGAAGGCTGGGTCATGACCGAAAGAACTAGGTTGCAAGTACCAGCGGCCGAAATGGGTTTCCTTAGAAGGGTGGCGGGCTTCTCCCTTAGAGATAGGGTGAGGAGCTCAGTCATCTGTATGGAGCTTGGAGTAGAGCTGCTGCTCCTTTGCATTGAAAGGAGCCAGTTGAGGTGGTTTGGGCATCTGGTTAGGATGCCCCCTGGGCGCCTCCCTAGGGAGGTGTTTCAGGCACGCCCATAATGTTGAATACCAGAAATATTTATTTATTCTTTAAGAAAAGAAAAATCGAGTTAAAGTGAGGTACTAACAATGGAAGTGAATGGGGCCAATTTTGTGAAAGCGCTTACATTATTTCTTCTGTTAAAATGTATGTAGTATTTGAGCTGTTAAGTTGTTTAAATCATCATGTTACAGTCGTTTTAGGGTTTGTTGATATTACATCATGACAATGAAGTTGTAAAATTGGCTATAACTTTACACAGAAATGGTTAGTAAGTGATTTTATCACACTAAAATTGTGTTTATCATATTGTTTGTCTTTGTGGCTATACTTTTTCAAAAGTATTTTAACGATCAAAAATTGGCCCCCATTCACTTCCATTATAAGTGCTTCACTGTAACCCAGATGCTTCACTGCTTTTGTTTTCTGTTTTAAAAAGGAGGGGCAAGTCAAATTACATTTTTGTGGTAACTGATATTATACAACAAATGTTGTCGATTGAGCTTAACATGCATTGAACACGGAATATTACTTTAAGACAAGTTAGTTTTTCTGACAACCCAGTAGTTAGTCGATTTAAAAATATGTAGTTTTGCACATCCCTATTTCTGTTATGTTTGTTCTAACACACATGCATGATGTCATTTTCCTCAGAAGAAAGGGGTGAAGCGGAAAGCAGACACTACCACGCCCACAACCTGTGTAATCAATGCCAGCAGAAGTGAGTCGCCCACTGCAATGTTGGAGTCCAAACACAGTAAAGTCATTTCCAGACGAGAGAGCACTGGTCGACCCATCAAACCTCCCAAAAAGGACCTGGAAGATGGGGAAGTCCAACAGCAAGGCAACAAGAAAAACAAACTCAATGATCATCTCAAATACTGTGACACTATCCTTAAAGAGATGCTTTCCAAGAAACATGCAGCTTATGCCTGGCCATTCTACAAGCCTGTTGATGCAGAAGCCCTGGAGCTTCATGACTATCATGAAATCATCAAGCAACCAATGGACCTTAGCACTGTCAAAGTATGACCTGAGATTTCACCTTGCAAAGACAAATGTTCTTCGTTATTTCAAGTATTTATAAAGAATGGGAACTTTTCCTTGATTTAATTTATGATATGGTTCCCACGGTCACTGGAAACTTTTAAAATTGCATATTAAAAATGTGTTTTATAGGCCTGGAAAAGTCATATAAAGGTTTATAGTGTACATCCATTTTTCTAGTTTTGCTGTGCTATAAAAATATTTCCTCAGCTAAATATTACTCTCATGTGGAGCATGTGTAGAGTAAAACTTGCTTGCAAGACATAGTGGTTCTTTTGGCCAGTTCTTTTCAATTATTTGATCTAAAGGTTTCATTATCATTGATTCGGCCTGAATCAAAATAATACAAAATAAAAATCCTTATCCAGTAATCAAGAACGACTGGATAGGTCATGGAAATTTGTTGGTCAACATAGGTTAGGAATCCTGATATGATGGTTAATTGTCATTTATTTCTTTGTACATGTGAATCAGGCTAAAAATAATTTGATGCCCAGTCTTAAAATTGCATATGTTTCATACCATGCCTATATTTCAGAAAAAGATGGATGGCCGAGAATACCAAGATGCCCAAAGCTTTGCAGCAGATGTTCGGTTAATGTTCTCAAATTGTTACAAGTACAACCCGCCTGATCACGAGGTTGTTGCCATGGCGAGAAAACTACAGGTGCAAACGTTTAAAATGAGAGCCATTGTGGCCATAAATGACTCATACAACTTTAGACCTCACCATCCAATTTTGTTGTGTCCTACAGGATGTGTTTGAGATGAAATTTGCTAAGATGCCTGATGAACCTGCTGAGCCATCCTCCCCTAATGCAGTATCGGCCACAGCGGTGGTGAGCAAGAGTACCGGCAGCAGTGAGAGCAGCGCAGACTCTTCCAGTTCCAGCTCTGATTCAGAGGAGGAGCGGGCCACCAGGCTGGCCGAGCTGCAGGAACAGGTGAGTGGCAAACAGGTTGGTGTCACCACTGAGGACCAAGATCCAAACCAAGGGTGGAGAGACAGGCAGAGGCCACACCCACCTCCCCTCCCCCCACATTCACCACCTCATCACTCTGACTGCTTGTGTCAGAGTCATTTGGAATGTTTGGACTTTTTTCTTAATCTCTCTTATTAATGTTTTAGACAAGCTCTGAATAACTGCCCATATTTACAATGGACTGAAAGTTTAACCCTCTACCGCCTCTTTGCCAACTTGTGTTGGCATCTTGGTATATGTTGACTTGCATGCTGTTAGATTTAAGATGATTGTTTCTTAAATCTGTATCACTCAGTGTCACACTAAGTGATTGTCATTTGATTGTAAGTAATCTGCTCTTATCGTGACGTAGTCTGTTTTAGTATTCTAACGTTAAAATGCATATTTGAGAGTGATTATTTTGTCCCCTGATTTCACTTTGGCTTTTTTACCAGCAATTCGTTGTGGAGCACCCCAATGGTAACAGGGCGGGGACAAAAAACGGGTGTGCCAAACGTTTTCAGGTGAATTATATTTTTACTTCCCGGTCCCCCACCCCACTAACTCCTCCATTTTTTTTTTTTTTTAGTAGCCTCTTCTTAAGTGAGCGGTAGAGGGTTAAGTGGTGCTTTTTGGGGTGTATTTGAGCTGGGCATCTTCTTCAAGTGAGCTTGCTTTGTCACTCAGCTAATCTGTTGGCTGTGTTTCACTCTCTGCTTCGTCAATGACATTGATTGACATGTTTATCAGTGAGAATTTAAATTGTTGGATGGGATGCGGTCTCCAGTGCTGCCAAATCATGTAAAGAGTCTTCTTTCTTCCTTTAAAGGTGCTCCAACTGCGAGAATGTTATTGTTTGTGGAAATCTTAATAGATTGCTGAAGACCAATATGTTAATGTGCTGTTCAGTGTTGAAATACTAAAATCTTAAATCCCAGCTTAATATGCAGAGACAAGTAAAAGTAAGCCAATTGTAGGACCACCCTTATGGTTTGGTGTGGGAAACCTCATTGTTATTTTTCCTATTCTGATTGGTGATGCTAATGGCACAGGAATTACACCCTTCATCTTTAAATATAACTTTTTTTTTTACATTATGATCATCATGTTTCTTAAAAATCTAAAGAAAACAAAACTTTTCCTGGCTAAAAAAGTGATCTGCAAAATAAGTGTCCATTGCAAATGGCTTTTTTCTGGGGAGAGCATTTCCATGAAAAATGGGTATCAGGTGATTTGTATAGGCCACAAATTTAATACATTATCCTCTAAAAACTCTTCCCTCCATCACCAGTCCCATCATTCGTCCCTGCACATGCAGATAAGATCCTAGTCTTTAACATTTAGCAACGATGCAGCATGATCCATTGCCCACTTGCTAACCACACTTGCTAACCATTCCCTTCACCTTCCTCCTCAGCTGAAGGCTGTTCATGAACAGCTGGCCGCTCTGTCACAGGGTCCTGTAAGCAAACCAAAGAAAAAGAAAGAGAAGAAAGACAAAGAGAAGAAGAAAAAAGACAAAGAGAAGGACAAAGACAAAATCAAGGTCAAGGCAGAAGATGAAAAAAAAGCCAAGTCGTCACAACAGAATAAGCCCCCTCAGCAGAAAAAGACCTCTGCGCGGAAACCCAACAGCACATCCACTACAAGGTAAGCTGCTTTTCCTGAGTTTAAAACTAAATCTATGTCATTTTGTAGGTTTTCTTTCTGATTTTAGTGGTCGATCAATATGGGAATTTCAATGGTCAAGTGCCGATATCTAGTGATCTTCCGAAAACATGGCTGATATTAAGCATGCATACTATATAATATGTTATAGAACAGTATATTTGTTTAATTATAATACAGTGCACTAATGTTATTATGTTTTGTAATACAATACAATTTAAAGGAATATTCCAGGTTTAACTCACAAGCTTAATAAATAATCAGTCAGTTACCATAGAAAATACTTTTGACTTGCCCCTCAGTTTGAAAAAGCAGACAAAAACTTTGACAGGTTGACAATTTTGCACTTACAATGGAAGTAGACTCCCTTTGTAAATATGTAGTGATCGGCCAATATGTTGGGCATGTCAAATAAAATATATATATATATATATTAATTTTTTTAACTTTTCTCCCCAATTTGCAATGCCCAATTCCCACTATTTAGTAGGTCCTCGTGGTGGCACATTTACTCACCTCAATCCGGGTGGAGGAGGACAAGTCTCAGTTGCTTCCGCTTCTAAGGCAGTCAATCCGCCCATCTTATCACGTGGCTCATTGTGCATTGCACCGCAGAGACTCCCGCCATGTGGAGGCTCATGCTACTATAGCAAATTATAGTTTTGGCAAGTGTTTATGACATCTACTTTGTGCATTGCACGAGTAATTTTTCCAACAATTCTTTACAGGCAGATGTTTTCACTTTTAATTGATTACATCACAAATCCAGTGGGTCAGAAGTTTACATACACCAAGATAATTGTGGCTTTAAGCAGCTTGGAAAATTCCAGAAAATGATGTCAAGCCTTTTAGACAATTAGCCAATTAGTTTGTGATAATTGGTGTCAACTGGAGGTGCACCTGTGGATGTATTTTAAGGCCAACCTTCAAACTCAGTGCCTCTTTGCTTGACATCATGGGAAAATCAAAATAAATCAGCAAAGACCTCAGAAAAAAAACACTTGTGGACCACCACAAGTCTGGTTCATCATTGAGAGAAATTTCCAGCCAGAAGGTACCATGTTCATCTGTACAAACAACAGTACGCAAGTATAAACACCACAGGACCACGCAGTCTTCATACCGCTCAGGAAGGAGCAGGGTTGGGAGGATTACTTTTGAAATGTTCCATTACATAATACATGCTGTGAAATGTAATTTGTAATGTATTCTGTTAGATTACTCAAGGTCAGTAACGTATTCTAAATACTTTAGATTACTTCTTCAACACTTGTAGATTTTTTTTTTTTCATTTCTTTTGACTATAAAAACTCTGCCAGTCCAGTAAAACAAAAATACACATGTTAAAAATACCTTCTCTGAAAAACCTAAATATCTTATGCAGTGTTGTTTCTAAAACAAGATACATCTAATTGATCTTGTTTTAAGGATTTTTACAGATTATTTTTTACAGAAAAACAATTTTAAAAAATTATCAAGAATAAGGATTTTGCCCTAATATCAAAGGTCTTACTAGAAAAAAGATATTATGATCCAACGTGAATTTTCTTGATAAAAAATATGATTGTGTCTGTTAACATGTGCATGTAAAATGGCTAGAAATAGCATTTTAGCTTAGAGTAAATCTAACAATTTACACAAGGTTTATTTCAATTTCTTCTGCTTCAAACTCTTCTCCGTATACACGTATGAATGTAACACATCATAAAAAAGTGTTTCACTGGTGTTCAAATGCACTTTGGATCACATCATTTATATGTATCAATGTTTTCCATCTGAAAGGACTAAATATTAAATAAAACAAATGACAATAAAATTCAAAGTAATCTCTTCAGTAATCAAAATACTTTTTGTATTCTAAATGCCAAGTGGAATACAGTTACTTATATTTTGTATTTTAAATACGTAATCCTGTTACATGTATTCTGTCACTCCCTAACACTGGGAAGGAGACACATTCTGTCTACTAGAGATGAAGGTAGTTTGGTGCAAATCATTCCCAGAACAACAGCAAAGGACCTTGTGAAAATGCTGGAGGAAACGGGTAGACAAGTATATATATATTCACAGTAAAACAAAGTCCTATATTGTCATAACCTGAAAGGCTGCTCAGCAAGGAAGAACCCACTGCTCCCAAACTACCATAAAAAGCAAGACTGCAATTTGCAAGTGCACATGAAGTGCAAGGATTATACTTTTTGGAGAAATGTCCTCTGGTCTGATGAAACAAAAATTTAACTGTTGGCTATAATTACCATCTTTATGTTTGGAGGAAAAAGGGTGAGGCTTGCAAGCCGAAGAACACCATCCAAACCGTGAAGCATGGGGGTGGCAGCATCATGTTGTGGGGATGCTTTGCTGCAGGAGGGACTGGTGCACTTCACAAAATAGATGGCATCATGAGAAAGGAGATGTATGTGGATATATTGAAGCAACATCTCAAGACATCAGCCAGGAAGTTGAAGCTCAGTCACAAATGGGTCTTTCAGATGGACAGTGACCCCAAGCATACCTCCAAAGTTGTGGCAATATGGCTTATGGACAAAGTCAAGGTATTTGAGTGGCCATCATCACACAAGACCTGACCTCAATCCGATAGAAAATTTGTGGGCAGAACTAAAAAAGTGTGTGCGAGCAAGGAGGCCTACAAACCTGACTCAGTTACACCAGTTCTGTCTGGAGGAATTTGCCAAAATTTCAACAACTTATTGTGAGAAGCTTGTGGAAGACTACACAAAACGCTTGACCCAAAACAAACAATTTAAAGTGAATATCAAATACTAACAAAGTGTAAGTAAACCTCTGACCCACTGGGAATGTAATGAAAGAAATAAAAGCTTAAATAAATTCTCACAGACAGGGAATATTTTCAATGATTAAATGTCAGGAATTGTGAAAATGTTTTTGGCTCAGGTGTATGTAAACTTCTGACTTCAACTGTACATAGTTAAAACAGCAAATCTTTCTAAAAGCAATTAAATAAGATTTATTTTAGTTATACTATGAAGATTTAAATGTAACACTTTTTTTGTTCATTTTAGTTCATTAATTTCATCTTACAGTGCACTAATACATTGTTGTACTTTGTACAAAAGTTGTACATTTTAAAATTAGATAATGGCATGAACTAACAATGCACAATTGTATTTTATTAACAAACATTAGCAAAAATTAATTGATGCTGTAAACATATATATGGTTGGTTGTTCATGATACCTAATGCATTAACGAATGGAACCTTATTGTAAAGTGTTACCAATATAAACACCAGTGCAGTGCTCCATGTCTCATTTGTTGGAAGTAACACACATTTTGGACCTTTCAATCTCAATTTACCAATTTTGTGTATGGAGCTAAGATTATTAAACAACCAACGTACAAACTTCAACTCCAATACACAGGCAACCGAAAAAGGGGGGCAAACCTGTCCCGGTAAACTATGAGTCTGACGAGGAGTCTCTTCCCATGTCTTACGACGAGAAGCGACAACTCAGCTTGGATATCAACCGGTTGCCGGGTGAGAAACTGGGCCGTGTGGTCCACATCATCCAATCGCGTGAGCCGTCACTTCGAGACTCCAACCCAGATGAGATCGAGATCGACTTTGAAACGCTCAAGCCATCCACATTGCGCGAGCTTGAACGATACGTCAAATCCTGTTTACAGAAAAAGCAACGCAAACCTTTACGTAAGTTGCCTTCTTGTATTTCACCAAAGATGTGTTGTCAGATTGTAAATGCTATTTAGGCTTATTTCAATTCTCTTGCCTGATCATTTTGCTCTAAATGCTGAAATGGGCTGTGCTATTTCCTCCTTTGAGCTGGGAGCACTCACCTTCTCCACTGTGTTGCATGATTTTTGGTAGATTACCTTACATGTGCTTGTCTCATTATTAATAAACTTCAAGTGAAGCCTTACGGGTTTGAGTACATCAGTATACAATAGATTCATCTTCGCAAAATTATGATGTCACCGTGAAAACAAAATAGTTAAAGAAACAGAATTTATTTTGTGAATTTCCCCTTAATTGTCCACAGTGTTCACTTAAATATTATGTACAATGCGGTACACTTACATCTGCTAATAAAAGATTTTCTACTCTGGAGTTTATAAACTAGTGTAGTAGAGTGCTTTTTGCTGCTTGTTGCCACGGCGGTGGGCTATGAGGGCAACCCATGACTCAATGGTCGCCGCTGTGTGTCTCCTGCAGCGGGCACTGGGAAAAAGAGTGCCAAGTCTAAAGAGGAACTGGTTCAGGAAAAGAAGAAAGAGTTAGAAAAGAGGCTACAGGACGTGAGCGGACAACTGAACCACAACAAGAAACCACCCAAAAAAGGTACCTATGTGGTAGTGTGCTGATGTGAGCAGACAGGTGACCAGAAGGGGTGGATTTAAGAGGGTAGGATGAGAAAATGCAGATAAGGATGGGCTTTTTTTTTTTTTATGTACTCCCTTTGCATCAACATATAATTTGGTTTGTGCTTCACTAATTTGGCTAACCGGATTTAAGGGCTTCTGCTTGCCCTTCAGTTTAGCCTTTCATTCATATGTAATGCTATTCATGCATTGAAGGAAAAAAAAAGATTTGGATTAAGGTTATCAGATGATGTGAAATGCAAAAGGAGCTGATGTCTGATGAATGTGGTTTGTTTGTGCTGTAACTAACTGACTTCACTGACTTGATGTCAGCTGCTTTGGTGGGCACTTAATGTATTTTGTCATTTCAAGATCAGTTCTTTGCTTTCTTTCTGCATGTCTTCCGTTTGTCATGATACACAATTGCAAGTGTGGGTAAGGTCTTGGGGTGCTTGTTAAGGGTTAAAATCTATCCAATGTAGGGACATAGGCTTTTAAGTTACTCAAAATTAATTTGTGTAAAATGTGTATATTCAGTGTTTTTGAACATGTATATTGAACCTCGCAATCACTTCTCTTCCCTGTTCCCAGCAGAGAAGGCGGGGTCAGCGCAGGGGGGCGGGCCATCTCGGCTGAGTGGCAGCAGCAGTTCTTCTGATTCGGGCAGCAGCAGCTCCAGTGGCTCCAGCTCGGAGAGCAGTGACTCAGACTGAACTCACATCAGCTTGTCACGTACTTCAAACTCCTCTTATTTTCTAACGAGTAGTGTGTGTTGTCATGAAAATTATCTCTCTGAAGGCCTGTTTTATAAAGAGCTAGAAGCATTGCAGATAGCAGAGGATATTTTAAAATAGTTTGTAGAATGCTCCTGGCTCAGACAAAGAGGAGAATGGCAATAGTTTGAACAGTTTTAAGGTTATTTTGATTGCCCTCAAAGGGAAATGGCTGGTATCACCAGATGAGAAAAAATAATACAAAAATACATTTTTTTCTTTCTTTTTTTTTTTTTTTAATATGTCAGTTGTGGAGGTGAAACGGGTGTGTGTGTTTGTGTTCAGGTTGCTGCTCGTTAGATCCATACTGAAAACATTCATTAGTGAAAAAACTGTCAAATGCCTGGCTGCATTTTACTAATCGAGTAGCTACACAAGATTTCAATGTTTGAAAGAAAAAAGAAAAAAAAAAAACTGATCAACTCTTTTTAACTCTGGTGTGATTGTCATAATAGCAAAACTTTTTAACTCATTCCACATTTATTTTTCAGACTATGATAATACATTTGCTGTTACCATTTTTAAAAGGATCTATTTATTTTTGTTTTATCCAAAAATGCACAAAGTCGTGCATGTTTTCAACATGCTGTCTTTACAGAAATGTTTCTTGACCTGTTTAATTGTAAGACATTTGGCTCAACAGTACTCTCTAGGCAGTGTCTGTCGACCCTGTTGTCAGTATTGTTATAAAATCCTTTGTATTGAGAGGCTTAAGCATTGTTTGCAGTCATTTTAGCTATTCCAACACACTCACCTCAGTATTTGTTGTAGAATTGTCTGATTTTTGTTTATTAATCTGTACCATACACTTTTTTTTTTTGGTTTTATATTTGGATTATGTTCTGTCTTATATATATATATATATTAGGCAAGTGTCTCTTTAACTACTTTCTGTGTGGAATGCCTAATTTTATCATGTCCACTCATAGGACAATCAAAGTTTTGAATTAAGTTCAGTCTATATGATATGCAGGTATTTTAGAGTGGTTGAGTACATTCAGAAAAGCCATAATGGCAAAATGCATTCAGACGTTCAAAAACACACATTGGAATAAACAAGCCACTCTAAAACTCCTGTATGGGGAAACAAAATGAAAAATAATAGCTCTCTTTGGAAAGTACAAATGCGGAGAGAATGCCTCCGTAAAGAAAAAGAGGGACGGTTCCCTTTGTGAAGACTTCAATCAGCAGTGCTAAAACTTCAGAAGGATGTGTTTGACAGTAGCTGTTATTAGTTGAAAGCATTACAACTTATGTTCTCAATTTTAGTATAACTTTTTTATTTTACTTATGTTTTCTTCCTCAAATGGTGTATTCAAACATTCAAAGGTACCTAAACACTTCACAAAACATGCTATTTTCTTGCCATGTATTCAGAAAAGTTTATTTGGAAATGACCATGACTGATAATCTTTATCAAAAATGAATGTATTAGATGTTGTTTTTCTTTTTGTGGCAGCAGTAATGCCACTCCTAAGTTGTGTGGCATTGGGAAGGATTAATGTCATGCAGAGCCTCAAATTTAAATCTCAACCCATTAAATTCATTGGATGTGTTCTTGTTAAGTTTAGTTTACAAGTGGTCTTGCCTTAAGTTTATTTGGCGTATTAGAAGTAAAATGGGTCTGGTATAGCTAATCATGTTGAAATCAATGTATATATGTTTTTCTTTTATCAAAAGAACACAAAAACTCATCAGAATCTTAATGTAAATTGACTTAAAGGGTAGTCTTATATGTAGGATGCATTTGTTTTAGTTTTTTTTTTTATTACCACTGTATTGCATTACGTTCAATCTCCGCATTTATTTGTGACTAATTTACATTGTCTCTAAAATAACTAATTTGTGTTACAGCTTCATTTACTCAATTCCTCCAGCAGAAGTACAACTGGGGTTCTTCAAAGAGAAAAAGTTGCAGACAGAGATATAAAGATACATAGGATCTATAATTACAGATATAAACGTATATTCACTACTTGTCAACTCTGTCTTGGGTCTGAATATTTTAGGGGTTTTTTTATGAGAAAAAACATTTGTGTATTGCATGCCAATTTACAATATATTTCTTAAAGTTTTTGAGCAGTTTATAACATGTAAATATCATTCTTTTGAGTAAAAAGTTTAAATTGGTAGCGCTACATGAATGTTAAGTTCTGCAAATTGACAAGTATGTTTTGGGACAGACTTACATGGTAATATCTGATGTATAAACTAATCTGAGATTTGGACACTGAGCCCGCTCATTTTTCGTAAATAAATCAAAAAACCTACAGTGGTGTCTATTTACTACCTAGGTAGATTCATTTCATTTTAGAGTACTTGTGTTCATAGTTATAATGTTTGTGTAGACCTTAAATAGTGCAACAATTAAAATATTGCATAATCCTAAAACTGCTTATTTAGGGAAAGTGGTACCGACGAGTTGAAGTCTTTCGATTCTTGGCAACTGTGAAAAGAAAGCCACTTCTTCCATCGTGTTGTGGCACCATTCAAATAAAAGAAAAATACTGCAGTCCATTGTTCTGGAAACTCAATGTAAATTAAAATTACATGTGGAGATTTACAGTAACAATCGGATGAGTTCCCCTTTGTGAAAAGAGAATCATCCGTGACAACATAACAGCACACGTTCGGTTCTGTCCAGTGCTGTCAGTGTCTCCGTTTTGTCCCATATCACAATGGCTTGGTTGCTATAATGGCTAAAACAAATGCTCTGACTGCGGCTCAGGTAGTTATTTGGAGGCACTTTTTCCAGCTCTAGCTGTTGCTGCTGCCAAATAATCATCACGGTCTTCAGTGTAATCTGGCAGCAATGCTGTCCAGAATTGATAAACCTTTCACAATGTTCATAGCGACTGTCTGTGGCAACGGCGTCCGTTTTGAATGCAAGACCGACTGAAACTAAGTGCAGTTTGATGGTTCCGACCTCTTTTTTTACAGTCTATGGTTCCGACAGACTTTAATAAATTTTTCTAGCTGTTCATTGGGCAAGAACTAATTAAACTTTTAGTTATGCAATTAATAAGGCATTTTACGAATACGATCATGCACTTTTTTTAAGAGGAAAAAAAAGAGAGCATATTCTTTAACTGTCTTGTAACTTTCCTTACCTGTAAACACCCCCACCATTTAATGTTACTGCCTCGTAGGATTGGGTTGCTAATGCAGTTATATTCCGCATACAACAAGTTGCTTTGGATAAAAACATCTAAACGTAAACAATCACGTCATCTACTCTACATAATGCAATATTAAATAAACTGCATTATCTGAAATAAACAATGCACCATCAATTAAAAAGGGCAAGTTAGTCAGAGATAGAAATGAATCTTTATTTCAAAGCAGTGAGAAAGCTAAAAAAAAAAAATATATTTAGTTCTTCATTCTGACATAAAACATAAGATAATAAGCCTCTTTTGTATGTGGCAAGATGAGGATGTCACCACTGAATTGAGGAAATATAAAGTAATGCAGCAGTAAATTAAGATTGACTAATGATTATTGGTACAAGAACTAGTTTCTGTGGATGGTGGATTTTTCGAGGATTTTGTATTCATTTCTTCTTAGGACCAGCATCAAGGGGCTGTCCAATTTCCTTTCCACGCAACTTAAGGCCTGAAATAAAATGGAAAATGTGACAAATAAATGATACACAATATTGCGCATTCTCCTCAAGCAAAAACTCCTCAACATAAACTGAACTTTTTTTTTTTTTTTTAAGCCAGTGCCACACTAGCAGACTCCAAAAAACTAATTTTGCCCAAGGGGTTTCAACAATGCAGACTGTATTGCTGAGATCGCACTCTCTTCAGTTGGAGGTATAACACCCAATTAACAAAGGTGACGTGCTGACAGCCATACCAACTCAAAGCAACTTTCTGATTCCCTGTCACCAGGAGCTTGCCGAAATAACAACAGGAGTGCAGCGGGAACATAAACATCTGCAATGGATTGATTTAGGACATTTTCATACCTGTAGCTTGATTGGTTCCAGAACAGGGAATAAAAAGTTACAATGTTATACTTTCTTCATGGTTCACTTTCACAAGGTTTTATCTTAAAACGGACCAAAACTGTAAAAATTCCATTGTGGTTATTATTATCCGTCATCAGCTCTCTCCTCTGCTCATATATGTAGACACAGAAAGAGTAGAGCCATGTTTTTATCTTTTAAAAAGTTTGCAGGCACCATCCTACACGTGTCTGTTCTGCCGCTATCCAAAGAGAAAAGCGAGCGTGAAGATCGACCTATTTCTAATGTAGCTGCCAAAAGGCTATATCAGTGTTCTGATGATGAATTAGTGGCAAGTTGACCTATAGATTTCTTCTTTGTCTATGTGGTCTTGGACCAATAGTCTTGGTGTGGATCAAAGTGCTATGCCAAACCAAGGGAGAAAACACCTGGTTCCGAAACAAATGCTCCAAACATGACAGGTGTGAAGAAGCGATTCATGGAGTAACTTTACTTGTGAAAGTGCATTAATGCCCTCGAGGCTTGCCATAGAATGTCAATATGCAGCTTTCAATAAGTAAAGAAATTACCTTCAAACAGACTGTTGTAGCTCCACTTTCTGATGTCATTGTAATGTTGGAAAAGTGCAATAAAAATGTTCAGATCAGCTTAAAGGAAAAGTTCACCCAAAAATGAAAATTATCTCATTCACTTACTCTGATGCCATCCCAAATGTGTCTTTATTCAGCAGAACACAAATTAAAAAAATGTGGGAAATGTTGAAGCTCTGCAGGTCCTTATAATGCAAGTAAACAGGTGCCATCAGGCTGCTGGCTATTTGATGGTCCAAAAGGAATATTTGGGCAGCATAAACGACTCCAGTTGATCAATTAATGTCTTCTGTAGCAAACTAATAAGCTGGTCTAAGAAACAAATCGCTAATTAAAACGTTTTAACTTTAAATCGCTGCTTCCGCCCAGCACTTTATTTTTGTTTGAAATGTACTCTCACATGACATTCATTCCTCTGTTGTATACAAAGCACATGCTTCCGACTTCTCACGTTAACACGACACCATAGCTTCAACATTTTTCTAAAAATCTTAATTTATGTTCTGCTGAAGGAAAACAGATATACACATCTGGGATGGCATCAGTGTAAGTGAATAATGAGAGAATATTCATTTTTTGGGTGAACGTCTTGCAAAATTTTACAAGAACACAAGACACCGCGTCAGTGACAAAGATTTTTCTAACCATTTTGATGCATTACTTCCGTTTTAAAAGCCATTAACTAAGCAGGGAGTCCCAACAGTCTAGAGATAAACAAACTCCCGCTGGCAGGCACTAATGCGCACTTAGTCTCCCTCCGCCTTGCCAGCGATTAATGAAGCTCACACTTCGAAATCACTGGAATAATCAGCTAGTGTGGCACTGGTTTTACATAAAAAGTGGTTAGTCTTCACGGTGGGAAAGATGTTGATATCATATGAACAGCCATACTATACTTGCTGTATCACCCATTATCTGACCTTTCTGGTCACAAAAACTACGTTTCCATCCAAGGGTTATTTTGCGACATAAGTTGTAATGCATAAAAACGTTAACCGATATAGCTGATGGAAATGCAAATTATATTTCCATGTATTAAATTGCAAAACGAAAAGCATTATATTTCAAAAAATTAATGACCAAATGAAAAAAAATACTGTTAGGCATATATACTTGCCTTTTCTTTACACAAACAAAAATTAGCCTTACCCTGTTCTGTAGACGAAAAAGGTCTGAATGACACTCAGAATGTTCAACACTTTTTTTCCAAGAATAGATACAAATATTTGTCCAATGCCAAGTTCACTTTCAAAAGACGAGCTTTTGAACATTAACCTCTTTACCTCGGATCGCATTTGCTGAGCTTCAGAAAATGTAAATTGCATTATGACGCTAAAATAAATTTTAGATGACAATCAAGTTAAGTTGGTCATTAAACATTGCTGGAGAAATATGCGGGACATAATGCAGTTGTGATGGCAATGCTTTAGATTAGATGATTGTTCAAAATAGACTACTGAATATCAAAAATGTATCATATGTAAACCCTGATATTACACCGCATCAATTTTTGTTTAATAGCTGTGCACACATCATATACACATCAATGGATGGTCCTTATACGAAGACCGAAAGTTTACCCCACTACTTGGTGCAGGCTGCCAGCATGAACAGGGCCATGACGATTCTCTTTCGGTTCGGAGAGTAAGCTGATAAATTTCAGTGAATTGTCTCCATACTCTCCCCATTTTGCAAAGACTTCGAGGGGGAGAAAAAATGAGGGACCTCTGGGAGGCGAAAGGTACACAATTATCGATAAACACACATTTCTGTATGGAAACAGCTTAAGGGCAGATTTCTTTTGCGATAAACCAAAACTTATGCAACAAAGTGTTAAGCACGACGTCATCACACACACCATTTTTATCGATAAAAGGTAATTTGAATGGAGACTGGCAGAAGACGGCAAATTTAGCAAACATTTTTACGCATTTTCAATTTGTCGATAACAAAACAGTGTTACTATGTTATTGTCTTATTACTTACTATCACAGGTGTTTAGATCATTCCCATTTCTGAACTCTCTGAATTCAGATAATTTATTTAGACAAGTCTGTACATTGTAATTTATTCAAACACATAATAATAATAAACTTTATTAAACTTATATACACATAATACAAATATAAATACAAATACACAACGCCTTGGACATTACACAAACATTCAAAAAAATACCCAACATGTCACACTAACACATACTCCCAAAAGTATAGAAAAGAATGGGAGTTAATCATTGAATTCAAGGGGTGGCTGAAGCCCTATGTGGACAATTACACAAGGGCTTGCTGTCTTTACAGTCCCTGACAGAAAAGGAACATCCATTTGGTGATTTGTTACCGTCTTGATTAAATTACTACTAGAGCACAAAATTGTTTACAAGAGCACAAATGTCTTCATAGATCTAGCCTCTTAATGTTCCTCTCAAAGTGCACCAGATTGATGCATTTAACTTTAAAATGTAAAAAAAAAAAAAAATCTTACAGGGGGTCCGAGGTCCACCCACCACAGTCTCACTAAATCCTGTGGGAAACACTGCTTGATCACTTAACTACTACAAATTTTTGCAGAATTCACAGCACAAATTCAAATAACAGATTTAAAAAGGACTGCAGCAAAACCGAAAATGATCATTTCTCGACCGATCAACGTGACTCTTTTAGTCCGATAACCATTAGAAAATCCATATCGTTTTTCAACTCTATGCAGCAATAAGCCTTTCAGCACATCATACAGCTGCTTTCCAGATGGCATCCATAGTCTGCCACTATTTTACTTTGGACTAAACTAATAATTAAAATGCCAAATTTGGCATACAATAACAGCTTTCCCAATGTTGAAGGGTTTCACCCAAAAATGAAAATTCTCTCATGATTTACTTACCAATAAGCCATCCCAGAGCTGTAGGACTTAAATAAGTTTTTTATAAGCAGATTTCAGCTTAGTTTGTCCATACAATGCAAGTAAATGGGTGCCATCAGGCTGCTGGATGCTTGACGGTCCAAAAGCATAAAAGTAGTCCACACTCCAATCAACAAATTAATGTCTTCTGAAATGAATCGATTCGTTTGTGTAAAAAATAAAGATAATTAAAACTTTAACTTTTAAAAATCGCTTCCTGCTAGCAGTCATAGCATCACATTAAGTGCAATGGCGAAAAGTCGGAAGTGCGCGCTTTGTTTACAATAGAGGACTGAACGTCATGCAAGAGTTAGGTCATTTCAAACAGCAATCCAGAGTTAAACAGCAATTTAAAGTTAAAAAAGTTTTAATTACCAATTTGTTTCTTACACAAACCTTTTAATTTGCTTAAGACATTAAAAGTCGTGTGGATTAAAGTCATCTAAATATGCCTTTTGAACAATTAAACAACCAGCAGCCTGATGGCACCCGTTTACTTGCATTGTATGGACAAACAGCAGAAATGAGCTTATAAATCTTCATTTTGGTTCTGCTGAAGAGGATGTGTCATACAGATCTGGGATGGCCTAAAGGTAAGTAAATCATTAGAGAATTTTATTTTGCGTGTGAACTAACCCTTTAAAGCACATGTCAGCGACCCGATAACAAGTAACAGCGAGTTAGCTCCCAAATTTACATCAATAAATAGGTATGTTTAAATTATAAATGGACATCACTAAAACTTCTCAACACAGTCAAGGTACTGTACACATTTTTACAGTGCCTTTTAAAAATGTACACAACTTTTACATTAAAACATTCTATTAAATCAACTTACATTTAAAAATATGGCCAAGAATTTATTTTTATTTTTACATGAAAAAGGCTAAACCAGAGATGTACCTGCATTTTTAAATAGCTAAAATCATCAAAGTGTGTTGTTTGGACATATTATTGTACATATAGTGTATAAGGTAATGGGCAATCACAAACTAATAAAAAACTATTTCTAAACAAGAACAACTGATGAGTGGCAAAAGGCCATTTCACTAGTCAAAATGGTGCTTTGAACATTATTTGCAGTAATACAAGCACATCTGCTCAGCAAACTTCCCTCAAATTTATATGGGATAACTGCAACTCTTTGATATGTGCTGTGCACCCATATTTATTTTTATAGACCTATTTTTGTAGTTTTTAGTCATTCAAGAATGCTTTATATTGTGCTTTTAATTATGATTTAACTTTGCATGCCATTTTTTGGAATTAAGAAACAATCAATTTTGGAATCAAATTCCAAAACCAGAAATCAGAGTTGATCCCAAAATTTCTGGAATCGAACAGCCGTACTTTTTACTCATAAACATTAAGGTTAAGGTATACTTTTATTTTTATTGACTTCCTGCCTGACTATTATTCTCTGTGTACCGCTACATCTTGCGCACAGTGTGTGATGTGCATTTTGTCATCCACACACACCATGCGCAGGCCAATATTTCTAGCCACCTCTAGGTGCCGGTGTGCAGCATCTGGGCATATGCCTGAGATTGAGTGCACTGAAGAGTATCACAAAGCAGTTGACGTGTGTATGCGTAAATGGGAGTATGCTGAAAAGCTAGACTGCGTGAGAGACATAAAAGCAAGTGGACAACCAAAGAATAATTTGGCCTTTACCCCTGCAGCAAATGTGAAATAATCCATTGTAACTGAGAATGAAGTGATAAAATGTCAATGACAATATCCTACCAATGGCTCGTTCAATCTTTCCCATGACTTGATTGTTGGGGATAGCCTTCCCACATTCATACTCTGCTATGATTTGTGGCTTCTCATTAATTTTCTGGAAGAAACATGACATTGTATTTAGCCAATTGCAAACGATTAAACACATACAGTTGAAGTCAGTAGTCAGAAGTCATTTAAACTAATTTTTTAACCTCTCCACAGATTTAATATTAGCAAACTATTGTTTTGGTAAGTCGTTTAGGACATCTACTTTGTGCATGACATGAGTAATATTTTCCATCAATTGTTTACAGACAGATTGTTTCACTTTTAATTGACAATATCCCCATTCCAGTGGGTCTGAAATTTACATACACAAAGATAACTGCCTTTAAGCAGCTTGGAAAATTCCAGAAAATGTCATCAAGCCTACAAACAATTAGCTCTGATAGGAGGTGTACTGAATTGGAGGTGCACCTGTTAATGTATTTTAAGGCCAACATTCAAACTCAGTGCCTCTTTGCTAGACATCATGGGAAAATCAAAAGAAATCAACCAAGACCTCCACAAGTCTGGTTCATCCTTGGGAGCAATTTCCAAATACCTGAAAACATGTTCATCTGTACAACAATAATACGCAAGTATAAACACCATGGGACAACGCAACCATCATACCGCTCAGGAAGGAGATGCATTCTGTCTCCAAAGATGAACGTAGTTTGGTGCGAAAAGTGTAAATCAATCCCAGAACAACAGCAAAGGACCTTGCGAGGATGTGCACGAGTAGACGAATATTCATTCTGCAATAATTTTTCGAATAGTAAAAATACTATTCGAATTTCTTTAACTGTTTGGCCATAAAGTCCATCGTTATGTTTGGAGGAAAAAGGGTGAGGCTTGCAAGCCAAAGAACACTATCCTAACTGTGAAGCATGGGGGTGGCAGCATCATGTTGTGGGGTTGCTTTGCTGCAGGAGGGACTGCTGCACTTCACATTAAAGCAACATTTTAAGACATCAGCCATGAAGTTAAAGCTTGGTCACAAATGGGTCTTCCAAATGGACGATGACCCCAAGCATACCTCCCAAGTTGTGTCAAAATGGCTTACGGACAACAAAGTCAAGGTATTGTAGTGGCCATCACAAAGTCCTGACCTCAAACTGATAGAAAATTTGTGGGCAGAACTGAAAAAGAGTGTGCGAGGCCTACAAACCTGACTCAGTTACACCAGTTCTGTCTGGAGGAATAGGCCAGAATTCCAACAATTTATTTTGAGAAGCTTGTGGAAGACTACCCAAAACTTTTGTCCCAAGTTAAATAATTTAAAGGCAATGCTGCCAAAAACTATCAAAGTGTATGTAAACTTCCGACCCACTGGGAATGTGATGAAATAAAAGCTGAAATAAATAATTCTCAACTATTATTCTGACATTTCACATTCTTAAAATACAGTAGAGGTCCTAACTGACCTAAAACAGGGAATGTTTTCTGCGCTAAAGTGTCAGGAATTGTGATAAAGTGAGTTTAAATGTATTTGGCTAAGGTGTATGTAAATGTCTGACTTCAACTGTACATAGCAAGTACATGGTTTGGAAATACTCACAGTGGCCAGATCTTTCTGGGTGAGGCCCTTATTTTGCCGGCCCTGCTGAATAACCTTACCCACTTCAAGAGGCACTCTCTGGTGGCTGAGCTCCTCTGTCTCTCTATCCAGCTTTGCTGTATTCTTGGTTATAACATGCTGTTTATTCTGCCCAGCAGCCCCTTGGTAGAATAATTTTTCAATGCATTATAATGGGAATATCATAAATGATAATGAGAGAAATATAAACTTACATTTATAAATATGTCTTACATTTCTTAGATGTTTCAACATCCTCGCCCTTCCTCTGGGCAGCTGTTATAGCCTGAAGGATACAAAAATATAATAGGACAATCAACTATACTTCACGTATACATATTTAGCCTAACTATTGTTAAGATATAATGATTATGGCTTTCACCACGTTTCGTAAACTGGCTAGCCAAATGAGAAATTATATGACCGTGTTTGTCCTGTAGTTGTTGTCAATAGTCAAGCTTTAAGAAACATTGAAAGCATTTTGAGTATTTTTTGATAGGAAATATCTGAAAGCAAGTCCCACAGCAAACATTTGTGTCAAATGTTAACGTCAGCCAGCTATTTAGCAGATGGCTCTCATTTTACCTGTTTAGACTTTGACTGCGCAGCTGACCCTTTCTTCCTCAAAACAGTCACTGTATCCCAGTCACTCTCTGCCATGCTTCCGAAAATGATTTGCAGAGGTATTTGTTTTTAAAACGACGGGGTGTTGCACTTAACTTGACGGGCTCGCCCCAGCTCTTAATGCAATGAACTAAACCGGATGTACGGAAAATGCGTCACGTACTACATGTTAACAAGACACGCTCGCTCGCTCGCGCTCGCTCGCGCTCTCTCTCTCTCTCTCTCTCTCTCTCTCTCTCTCTCTCTCTCAATTTCAATTTCAATTTAAAAGTACTTTATTGGCATGATTGTGTTTATGGAGATATTCTGCCAGATTATATGTTCTGTTTAGGGCCCGATAACATTCCAATTCCCCCCCCCTCTCTCTCTCTTTCAATTTAAATTACTTTATTGGCACGATTGTGTTTACATACAATATAGCCAATGCATTAATACACAAAACAGATAATGACAAGACAAATAATAATAATAAAACAGTAACAAATAACAATACAAATAGAATTAAAATAAGGTGCCAGGTAATTAATAAAATAAAATAAAACTGTAAAAACAATATACACTATATAAAGTCAAATAAACGTTTAACAAGACATCCAGTCATGGATGACTGGTTTCTCGGGTCGGCGTGCCACTTGCAGCCTCACGGCAGTAGACCTGAAGGACGCATACTTTCACGTCTTGATTTTACCTCGACACAGACCCTTCCTACGGTTCGCGTTCGATGGTCGGGCATATCAGTACAAGGTCCTCCCTTTCGGCTTGTCCCGGTGCCTACGCATCTTCACCAAGGTCGCTGAGTCGCCCCGGTAAGGGAAGTGGGCATACGCATACTGAACTACCTCAATGACTGGCTGATTCTAGCACACTCTCGAGATTTACTGTGTGCACACAGGGACCTGTTAAAAAATAGCAAGCTCTCCCCGGTCCAGAGCATCTCTTTTCTCGGCATGGAGTTAGACTCGGTGTCAATGATAGTGTATCTCACAAACGAGCGCGTGCAGTTGGTGCTGAACTGCCTGAAATTATCCAGGTGGCAATTGTCTGTCCTACAGAAGTACTTTCAGAGGCTCCTGGAGCATATGACATCCTCAGCAATGGTCACGCCGCTTGGATTGATGCATATGAGACAGCTACAGTACTGGCTCCAGATCCGAGTCGCGAGGCACGTATGGCACCGTGGCACACATCGCGTGGATCTAACGCCTGCGTTCTTGCGTTCTCGTGCAGGAGTCCCCATTCAGCAAGTGTCCAGGCGCAAAAGAATAGGAATGGAAAAGAACACCTTCCCCGGGATGTTTTATGAGCATTTTTTTAGGCCCCAATGGATTCTATTTTTCTACAGAGAGAAAACTTAGAGAGAAAATGCCACGGCTGGCACAGCCTGCTCCCATTTTTCGTATATCTTCTTCCCCCTCCCTCAGGGTTATGGGGAAGCACACTACATCTTGGGGCATCTGGGGAGGCTCTGTGCCACCCAAGTGCATCTGTTCCTATGCTCATAGTAGCTTGCCTACACCTGCATCGGCAGTTCACATGACCAGTTCAGTCATTGTGGCGTTTTGTATATGGGACCCCTAGTGTCACTTCATCAACACAACGCTGAGTGAGTGACAGAAGGGGAATGTCTCGGTTACAATAGTAACCTCCGTTCCCTGATGGAGGGAATGAGACGTTGTGTCCCTCTTGCTACAGACAGCACTTTACCGCTGTAGCGTCCGGGACCTTGTCTCGGCTCCTCAGTGCATAACCTGAATGAACTTGCCCGCTGACCTCCCTTTTATACCCACATGTCGGGGTGAGTGACATGCAAATTCAACTCGCCAATTCTCATTGGCCTTTTCTCAAAGATCTGAAGGTGTTTCAGGCTTTCAAGAACGACACCTAGTGTCACTTCATCGACACAACGTCTCGTTCCCTCCATCAGGGAACTGAGGTTACGACAGTAACCGAGACGTTTCCTGTAATCTGGCTTTTTTGTCATTAAGATCATAATTTTGTATTTATTTTTTTAATTGACTGTCAGGGACAAGTTCTGACAATAGTTATCCAGCAGGTCCATGTGCTGCTGTAGCCCTTGTGCATTAGCTGACATCAGCACCAGATCATCTGCATAGAGAAGAAAGTTAACTTCCGAATTATTTAGAGTAAGACCGGGTGTTGCAGGTTGTTCCAGTAGCACTACTTTAATGTAAAAGTTGAACAGAGTTGGAATCAAACTGCAGCCCTGTCTCTCTCCACGCCCTTGAGTGAAGAATTCTGTCTTTTATTGCCAATTTTAACTCAGCACCTGTTGTCCGTATACATAGAATTGATGGTGTTGTACATTTTAGAATTTTATAATATAGACCATCATGCCAAATGGAATCAAATGCTTTTTTAAATCAGCAAAACATGCATAAATTTTAACTTTGCTTTTTTGATGAACGTGCTGGTTGACTATTGTGTGTAGCGTATGAATGTGGTTGGTGGTGTGGTGGTTTGCTAGGAATCCAATCTGACTCTTACTCAAGACATTGTGCTTGGTAATGAAGGCCTGTATTTGAGCATTCAGGATACAACAGAAAGTTTTCTCCAGATTACTGTTCACACAAATGCCTTGGTAGTTAATGGGGTCGAATTTGTCTCCATTCTTATATAATTGGTGTATTAAGCCCATACTCCAGGTATCAGGAAAATAGACAGTTTGCATTACCAGACTGAACCATTTTAACAAGGTCAGCATTACTGCAGGGCTGTGCTTCAGCATTTCTGTTCTAATGTTGTCTAAGCCACATGCCTTTCTGGGTTTCAGTTTCTTAAGTTAGTCTGCCAATTCTTCTCTGCTAATCTGATAGTCTAAAAGGTTTTATTTATTTTTTATTGTAGATTCAAATTGACTCCAGTTGGCTTGATATTTTCTGGAGACATTTATTTGAATAATTTTTTTTAAAAAGCCTTTCCATAATTCTCAGTTTTGAATGGCTATGCCTGGCTAGGTTGTTTATTCAGACTGTTCCATTTTTCCCAGAACTGATTATTATTAGTTTAGTCTTCAATAGCATTAAGAGTGTGATTTGGGTGTTGTTGCTTTTTGTGGCATATTGTATTTTTGTTATACCTGAGTACTTCACAATAATTTTGTCTGATTTCAGCTTTGTGTGGCTCTCTGTATTTTTGGTTAGAGATCTCAGAATTTTTCTTTTAATTTAACATTCTTCATCAAACCAAATTTCATAGTTTTCTTTTTTGTACGGAGTAGGTTTGCTTTGATTGAATACCATAGATAAATATAATTGATTTGTTGTACTGCAGAATTTACGTCAATCCTGTTAACCATAAACTGTGTTAATTGAAATCTATTGATTTGGTTGGACATTTCTTTGGCGCTAATTGCACTAAGAAATTGGACTCATATTTCGGGGACCATTTGTATGTTGGGTTTAGTTTAAACAGGTTGCTGGGCCATTGGTCTGTTGAATTTTCTTTAGGAACACATTCATTTGACAGTGGTCTGATACAGAAGACTGTGGTCTGACAGTGAATGGACATATGTAGAAGGGGTCCATGTCTGTAATGGCATAGTTGACTACACTAGCCCCAAGAGCTGAGCAGTATGTGAATCGACCTAAAGAGTCCCCTCGGATCCTACCAATAAGCATATACAGACCCAGGCTTTGACAGAGACACTCTAACTCCTTAACGTTTTTGTTGACTGTACTGTCTGGATTGTTCCGTGTTTTGGTGGTGGGGGTTAGATATGTGTTGGCTTTCAGTATGTGGTTATTCCCATAGGTATCTATAATGTCCGATTATGAACCTGTCCTTCCATTTAAGTCCCCACATAACAAAGTTAAGTTCTTGATGATCCGGTAAATGGTTCCTTCAGGTGCAATATTCTTTGCAGCAATTTCCTTGCACGTGAGGCCATTTTGATGCAAAGCGATGATGGCTGCACGTCTTCCTTTAGAGGTAACCATTGTGAACAAGAACACAATGATTGGAAGCACTTCTTCCCTCCTTTTACAGCAATCAGTCTGCTCTTATAATCCAATCAGAATGATAGTCATTTCACCTGACTCATACTCGTTCACACTTTCCCAGGTGCTGCTGATATGATTAGTGTGATAAAGTTCTTTTTTTTGTCCAATGAAGCTTTTTGCAATTATTTAAAATGCATCTGATCACTCTGCACAATAATCTAGAAACAATGTGAATCAACACCACAACAACTGAAGCAGAAAACTTTGTGAAACACAAAATTTATGCCACTGCCAATACTTTTGGCCACGGCTGTAGTTGAATGTTGGTTACTGCGATGAATGTTGGAACTTGCACGATAATGTTGTGAGGGTGCAGATTGGGAATTTCTGCCAAGTGATGAATCTTTTAGGTTTTTAGCGAAGACTCTTACACTCTCCTTGCTTATGTGCACATGGTCGAATAAATCCTCAGTCGTTAGGCTTGGGTGGTGTGTAACGTTGATAGCAGTAATACTGGAACATCTCTCTCTCTCCATGTGTTTAGCATGTATTGTTCGAAAAAGATAATTAATGAAGAGCAAGTATTCTGTTGCACTTTAATCCATGTATAAGCCTTATACTCAATAAACAGAGTGTAGGCCTATTGTGGTTGCATCAACGCTTTTAATTTGCCCTCTCGTCTGATTCAACAACCTGAAGGATTAGCAAAGTTACCATGTTTACATTATTGTTTATTATTGCACGTTTGTGCTTTTTTTATGTATTTATAATTTTTTTTTTTTACAAATGATATCTTATCACTTTGTATTACAAGATGTTTGTTTTAAGTAACCTACTGTTCTTGTAAACAAGGAAAAACAAAAGTATTATTGTTTAACAGAATTCAGTGTCCTATGTTGTTAATACCTTTGTAAACCCTTTGAAGAATTTAGCTCAATGCACAACGGAATTATTTTTAAAGATGCTCTAGAAATCACCAGGGTCTGCAAAACCTGTGTTTTTCTTGTCCACTATAAAAATAAAAATAAATACGTTTTGGGTATTTAACTAATCAAATAAATAAACATTAAACAAGAAAGGAAAAAATAACTGTGCCAGTAATGAGCAGTATTTGCATGTGTGTATGTAGGTCACAGGAGCTGTGGGTTCTGTAAGTCAGAATGAACATGGGCTCAGAGACTGACCCCTGGTGGTATTTATAGTATGCTGAGTCAGGGTCATGCACCAGCAGATCACTGCAATAAGCAAAATAGGGGGTAGAGAGACTGACATAAACAGCTGCTGAGGTATTAGCTGCTGAGATGCAACCATTTCAGTCAAATTGTTCAGTAACGTTTGTTCTGAAGACATCAGACACAAGCTCTTGTATTGAAATTTGTTTCTATATGTGTACTGTTGGATTTCACACTTTGTATAGCTAATTGGTATTCCAAACAAAGTGTTTTTTTGTGTTTGCATTGCAGTCTTGCAGTAATTTTAGGAAATACATTTTTTGAAACATAAATATCAAATCATAACAACTCTCATAACATGAGGACTCCAGTCATATCACTAACCTTATAAAAGCTGTTTAAATATACATGGAGAGGCCATGCCATACTACTGTACTTGCTCAGTAACCACGCCATTATTGGACACGTTCACTCTTGAATTAAATGAATCATGGCTGACTGTGACTAGTGCGTTTCTACAATGGCCCCTATAACTAAACAAATATTGATTTAGAACGATGCTGCATCCACAAAGCTAGGCCAGAAATGACACAAACAAAAAAGTTATTTGTGCACCTTTAAAAACTAGTTGAAATGTGGACTGTTTGGACCGCAAAACATTATTCCACTAATCTACATTGTATCTCAGATGAAAACGAACCCAGAGAAGTTGGCGCTTCTGGACAGTATTGATATATGGCTTCTACTTTGCATAGCAAAGCCTTAACTTGCAGCATTTACTGGAGTATTCCTGAGCCCATGTCATGATATTCATTACAGACTAATTACAGTTTTAAAGACAGTAACGTCTGACGGATCAGAGGTGATGCACTTTCAGAAGTGGCTTTCCAACAGGAAAACGCCAAACCACATACTGCCAAGATTACAAGTGCATGGCTGCGTAGATTGGCGTACCTGTAGTCCTGACCTGTCTCTAATTGAGAATGTGTGGCGCATTATGAAGTGCAAAATAAGTAAAATTGCACAGCTGAAGACCTGCATAATGGATTAATTAAAATCTATAAAAGATTTACAACTACTTTGATTTTTGTACATTTTATCCAGTTTTTTACTTAGCCTGCACAGCAATACAAGTCTATTGGTTTGCAGTAATTATGCATCAAATTCATTTACATTCATTTGTTTATGTGGCCATACCACAAATAACAATGCTGTAAGAAACGTACAAAACAGCACATGAGGCTTGCTGCAATTTGAATTTAACAACATATACTATAATTTAATACAAACAAATTTTTGGTAAAAGTTAAAAATGTGCTTGAAATGTTGACTATGAATACTTAAATAATACTTATTAATATGCATGTGATACATTCAGAGTAAAAGTTTATGTTCAATAACTGAATTTAAACTCCAGACAACAAACACAGTCCAAAAAGTGTTAAATTGTTCAAGGTGACTTGTTAAATAGTCCATGATGGTTTAATTTACAACATTTCTTCAAATACAAGGTAAATATTCTGAAAATGACATACAATTTCAAGAAAATAGAAATCTGACATAACTCATGCAGTTTGAGAAAGTCACTGAGCAAATTTTCGCTCTCTTACTGTGATCGATATAATCAGTCAATCAACTATAAATCACATATTCTGATTTGGCCTTAATCGATCTTAGCAGTATAAATGTTTGCATCAGTATTCCTTCTCCTCTAGCAAGGGCAACATGTCCAGTTGATTCTTTTCCTAAGTGTTTCTCAAAACTTCATATTGATTTAGCAGAAATGGAAAAATAAATCAGTCAGGCTTATAGACATTTGCTGATTAGGGTAATGTTTGAAAAAAACATAAAATAGATGGAGGGCACTAAACCTGAACAGAGGAAAGACACAGAGGCATTTTAAATCCTTTAGATGACATGCAATGATCAGTAGAGGGGGCTCCAGTTGAATGTTCCTATGGAGATCAGGGTCTGGCAAGTGCTAGAGGACAACCACACCATCTCCACTAAACTGTAATGGAGGAATCCCAAGGCAAAGCCACAACCTACATCTGTCAGATAGTGGCGCCCCAGCAATATGCGGGATATGCCAACTAGAACAGCCCACAACACAAGTAAAATACGCAGAGGAACTGCAAGCACCAAGTGTGCCAGCAGGAATTTAGATACCATGGCTGCCCGGCTTGCATGAGCTGCTGGGAAAGAATAGATGTCCATGGCCAGGTAGTCGAGGAAACTGGGTGCCATTTCCCAGGGCCCTTTACGCTTTACCAACTTCTGCATGCCTGCTACAGTCATCACATCCAATAAGAGAGCTGCGAAGCAATGATAATGAAATGGCTTTAAAATATTAAATATACTGCATGATAAACATAATATGTACATTTAAATATCAAACTCTTTACTTGAATGGTTTAAAGAAGATATTATCTTTATTCAATTCACAATTTAGTTAGAAGAATAATTGACAAAACAGTTGTTTTATGTTGTTGAGACAAGTTATAAATATGCAAGGTATTGTAATGCATAGTGAAAAGAAAGGGGTGGTGAAAAATAAGCATAAATTGACTCATTTTTTGTTAATGTTTCTTTATTTCATAGAGCTGTGAACTGAGTAGTCACAATATCTGTCAGTCAGAACACAAATTCGTCTGTATTCCCTTATCCACTGAACTACAAACCCGACAGCATCCTCAAAAGCTACTAAAAAACCCTGTGCGAAAGCTGAACATTGTAAACACTTATCTTAAATACAGGTCAAAATCACAAGTTCTTGTCATTGATGAAAAGATCATGATGAAAAACCTATTCAAGGCCATGCTCTGAATTATATAGCCAACATAATTCATTTGAATTTCATTTGAATCCTCAAAATAGGTGTACAATTTTGGAGTAACTATATACAGTACATATAAATCTGTCAATTTTTTAGGGAAATTTATGAAAGCAGATATATACTTTTTAAAGGTCCAACAGCCTTAAACAGGCCTACACTGGAAATCGAAAATCCAATAGCTTTTAACGATTTAATGGGACAACGTTGTTTTTTTCTTTCAGTCATATCTTTTACACTTGGAAAGGAGGTCTATCGTGGCTAAGAGATAGAGACACCTTCTCTCTCACAATAGCATGTGTGGAACCAAAATAGGAAAGTTTATATAGCGACCCACGTGGGTCACCAGGGTCTGCAAGGTCTGTCCACTATAAAAATAAAAATAAATACGTGTTGGGTATTTAAATAATCAAATAAATAAACATTAAACAAGAAAAGAAAAAACAACTGTGCCAGTTGTACCAAGACTATGGTACAAACTCGAAAATAGACATTCTCCAGTTTGCAATTTACAGCATCAATTGGCTATTTTCAGTTAAATATCAGAAAGTATCAGATCTCACCTAGCAGCAAATTGACTAAAACCTCTTGACCTGCCAAAGTGTTGCTTCTTGAGAGACATAAAATTGTGCCGAAAATCCATGGGATGCCATGGCCAGTGAGCGCGAGCAGCTTGACCATGGAGCGCATGCTTCCACACGATGATGTCGTGTGAGCGCATACACCGAGACTCTTGGACATGCAGATATCTATGGCCAGAAGAGAGTTCATGGCAATTCCTTTGAATGATGGGTGAAGCTGCATGCAGTCTTCTTCTGGTAATTCCTTCCTTTCTTTATTATTCTCCACCGACTCATGCTGCGCATTTTCACTTGGTTGGTGCTGACTTTGCTGCTGTCTCTGCAACGGCCTCCGTGCTGTGCCCCGAGCTTCAGCGTTAGTATTCTTCAAAGGCTGATTTAAAGACATAAACTCAGGTCTGTTCAGCACATTGGCACGGTCCCTCGCCCTGGATCGACTCTGGCTCACAGGCATCTTGATTGTCTGAGTACCTTCCAGTCTAAATGTGTTCTAGTGTCCTCTACTTCACAATGAGAGTCGGTGAACGGTGCATGTACCATGTCCATTCACAGATCTTGTCTTGCTCTTTTCTAAATGTTGTGACTTCTATTCCAGTTAGACTATAAATAGGTATGCCAACCGGCTGGATATATAAGACTTATCCATGTGTAGCATGCTGATCTATTACAGCCAGAAAGTCAAGATAAACAACCGACACTGAACTTAGACAATCTTATTTAGGCTATTTATATGATTGTATTGCAAATATTTCATCATTTTATACCTCTACAATATTTTATATACAGTGCATCCGGAAATAATTCACAGCGCTTCACTTTTTCCACATTTTGTTATGTTACAACCTTATTCCAAAATGGATTAAATTCATTATTTTACAAAAAATTCTACAAGCAATATCACATAATGACAATGTGAAAGAAGTTTGTTTGAAATCTTTGCAAATTTATTACAAATAAAAAACAAAAAAAATTACATGTACATAAGTATTCACAGCCTTTGCCATGACACTCAAAATTGAGCTCAGGTGCATCCTGTTTCCACTGATCATCCTTGAGATGTTTCTACAACTTGATTGGAGTCCACCTGTGGTAAATTCAGTTGATTGTACATGATTTGGAAAGGCACACACCTGTCTATATAAGGTCCCACAGTTAACAGTGCATGTCAGAGCACAAACCAAGCCATGAAGTCCAAGGAATTGTCTGTAGACCTCCGAGACAGGAGACAGGCACAGATCTGAGGAAGGGTACAGAAAACGTTCTGCAGCATTGAAGGTCACAATGAGCACAGTGGCCTCCATCATCCATAAATGGAAGAAGTTTGAAACCACCAGGACTCTTTATAGAGCTGGCCGCCCGGCCAAACTGAGCGATCGGGGGAGATGGGCCTTAGTCAGGGAGGTGACCAAGAACCCGATGTTCACTCTGACAGAGCTCCAGCATTTCTCTGTGGAGAGAGGAGAACCTTCCAGAAGAACAACCATCTCTGCAGCACTCCACCAACCAGGGCTGTATGGTAGAGTGGCCAGACGGAAGCCACTCCTTAGTAAAATGCACATGACAGCCCACCTGGATTGCCAAAAGGCACCTTAAGGACTCTCATACCATGAGAAACCAAATTCTCTGGTCTGATGAAACAAAGATTGAACACTTTGGCCTGAAAGACAAGCGTCATGTCTGGAGGAAACCAGGCACCGCTCATCACCTGGACAATAACATCCCTACAGTGAAGCATTGTGGTGGCAGCATCATGCTCTGGGGATGTTTTTCAGCAGCAGGAATTGGGAGACTAGTCAGGATCGAGGAAAAGATGAATGCCGCAATGTACAGCGACATTCTTGAAGAAAACCTGCTCCAGAGCGCTCTGGACCTCAGACTGAGGTGAAGGTTCATCTTCCAACAGGACAACGACACTAAGCACACTACCAAGATATCAAAAGGAGTGTCAACAGTACAACTCTGTGAATGTCCTTGAGTGGCCCAGCCAGAGCCCAGACTTGAACCCAATTGAACATCTCTGGAGAGATCTGAAAATGGCTGAGCACCGACACTCCCCATCCAACCTGATGGAGCTTGAGAGGTCCTGCAAAGAAGAATGGGAGAAACTGCCCAAAAATAGGTGTGCCAAGCTTGTAATATCATACTCAAAAAGACTTGAGGCTCTAATTGATGCTAAAGGTGCTTCAACAAAGCATTGAGCATATGCTGTTATTAGATACCACGACTTTTTTGAAGATTTCAAACAAACTTCTTTCACATTATCATTATGGGGTATTGTTTGCAGAATTTTGAGGAAAATAATGAATTTAATCCATTTTGGAATAAGGCTGTAACATAACAAAATGTAGAAAAAGTGAAGCGCTGTGAATACTTTCCGGATGCACTGTATTTTGGGGTTCTTTGTATTGTCCACAATAATGCAGAGGTATCATTAACAATGATCAATCTTTCAAAAGTCCATTGGTTGTTCATGTTCAACTTATGTTAACCAACAACAACATTAGCCAACAACATTTAATGTAAAAAATGTAGCTATTACATGTTTAGAAATAAACACTGACCATGATTAATAAATTCTGTTAAAGTAGACTATTGTGTATTTATTTAATGCTAGTTCATGGTACTGATGATGTAGTTAACTTATTGTATGTTAACAAATAGTTGGCCTACACCTCATTGTAAAGAGTTTATAATCATATCAGCTATGTGAATAACAGCCCTTCACAATAAACATATCACTATTGTTCGTTAAGTTATGCTTCTAATACTGTAATGTGTCGACAATACATTATATCCTAGGGCTACTATAACTTAAACATGACATGGCAGTTGATGAATGCTTCAGTTCATCACACAAAACTACACTAGCCAGGATGCAGAATGTCCTCATGAAGGGAAGTCTAAGCCGCTTGGATAAGAAAACCCCAACAGCTGAAGTAGTGAGGAACCCGAATAACCTTAAACAGGACCAGGGAGAAACAAATTATACGAATTGGTCACGGTCGTTGTCATCTCTATTAAATATGACGCGCAAATTAAGAGAAGCGATCATTTGTTTGACACTGGCCATTTTTGCTTCAGGTTATGCCAATAGACGCAGCGTGGAAGTCAGACAGTGACAAGCCTGCATGGATTTACTTGGCCATATAATGCTGACTGTTCTACTTGCCATCCTGATGGACATTTTAAATTATGGACTTACTAAATTCCATCGCTTACGGCTGTTGACTGTCAGAGCATACTGGTCGTTACTTGGACAATTGTATTACCTATCAAAGAAGCGAGCTGACATCGTATATTTTGGGACAAACACTTTATAGCTGTTACAGCTCTATATTTATTACGCTTAATTGAAAATTTTATAATGTAAAATGTAATGTTTCAGTGGTTTCATTTTTAGCTCGTTTGAAGAAGGAAAGACCTTCATGGGATTTAATAATAATGTGCTCAGAGATCAGTTGCTAGATAGGACAGCTATGAAAATACACTTCAGTGTCCTTACAGTCAAATTTTTTAATTTTTTGCCGAGAAACATGTTCATCTAACTTCGCTTTGTTGACACAGGGGCATTTACTTTGTTGGCCATTCACATCGAACCCGTTCTTTTGCTGAAAGAAGCTTCAGGCAGCACGAGTAGACCTGTACCAGAGCACACGTGTCCCAAAACGCGCTTTTTAAAATGGCATTGCGTTCTAAAAGCAACAACAAATTAAACGTGGCGTTACTATACAAGGAAAACAGCGAGACGAAGCGCAACGATGCAAATCTATGTTTTCATGTGATTTTTTTTAAACATGCGTTCGGTGTGAATGGCCCTTTATTGTTGATATATGGAAATCTTGTCATAGCACAATGTGGCAATATATCTTCCGCTTCAATTGGATCTTGATGGGTGTTATTGCTGAAAGTTTAATGGACCTCGATAATGGGATGTGTACAGAGTGTAAAACTGTAGCCAAGTTTTCACAAGAACGTCACAGTCCTCGAAATGCACGCCTCAGTTGATCTCACCCCCACTGTCATCGATGAGTCATCCAATGTGGTTCTGCGATACCGCATACCATACTTTAAAGCATCAGCTCAAGTGCAAGTGCCACCCATAGTATGCAAAGAGATTTGGACTGTTGGCTGGATCCAGGCTTGCAATCAAATGGATTCCTCAATATATATGGAAATGAAGGAGTGTGAGTAGAGGTGGTCAGAGAATTGTGTAGCCTAATAATTTGAATAGATTTGGCATAACAGCTAATTATTATTGTCTTTTTACTTTGACATGTACAAGTATAATTGGACAATGTTTTCAGGACAGTAAAATACAACTAGTACATTTCCTGAAGAAAATGTGAGTGGTGCTTGCCGTGGAAAAAATTGTCACCACAATGTCCCACCAACTGCCCCAAGTTGAAAGAGGCCACCCCCATGACTGTAGGATGTTCAGGTACAGCGCTATTGGTGTTGTTCCACATTCGCTAGAGTGTTTCATCTGGTTGCTAGGCAGTTGCCAGGGTAATAATAACATGTTGTCTATCTCAAGTCAAATGAGCCAACCCTTAAGTCTCTACAATGTTCTGGTGCAGAGATATGTGTTTACTACTCAGTTGCTAGGGTGAACCCATCTAGTTGCTAGGCAGTTGCTAGAGTTATACTAACAAGGCTCCTTGCTAGCCTGAGTAAAATGAGCCAACCTGGATTTCTCTACGATGTTCTGGTGCAGACATATGTCTTTTGCTACTTGGTTGCTAGGGTGAGCTCATGTGGTTCTAGGCAGTTGCCTGGTGATACTAAAAAGGCTGCTTGCTGGCCTGAGTCATATGAGCCAACAATGAAACCTCTATGACATTCAGATCCAGAGATATCCCTCTAAATTATTTTGAATTGAAGTCAATGTGGTTTGTTGCAAGCCAACCCTGAAGTCTCTATGACTTTCTGATCCAGATATATGATCCAACAAATTTCTTGCCAATGTTAAATCAATGGTATTTTTGGGACAGTTTTTTGCCCCCCCAGGGGTATATCATACATACCCCTGATCACTTAGAAAAGTGATTGCACACCTCTTCTCAATAAGTCGGTCAATCTGACACATCATTGAAGGGTGTACGATAAATGATGCAGGACAAGTTTGACTGTGCCAAAAAAAATTCCGGAATAAAAATAAGTATGTGAGATAATAATAGTGATGCCTTGCTTAGCAGATGTTAAAATTAACTAAACTAAATTATCTCAGCTGCTTTCTTATGTGTAGTGTAGATGGCATGATATTGCAGGGGAATTGAACAAGAATGATTTCTCAGGATGCTAGTGCTGTTTATGGTCCAAATCCTGGGATTGTTTCCTCATCAGCAGAAGTTTTGAACACACCCATGGCAGGACAAATGGCTTGTTCTTTATGGAGTTATATTTGTGGCAAAATTCTGCACATAAAAAATTGTATTTTGAGCATGCAAAAGTGTTTTGCACGCACATGATGATATTTTGAGCACACAAAAATGTTTTGCGCCCAAAAGATGATATTTTATAGTTTTGTAAAGGAATGGATCTTCTTGCAAAGATTGATACTCTCCTCGTATGCCCTCTGTGTGCGCTCAGAACTTTAGACTGCTCGTTTGCAGTCCCAACTCCTACATCAGAATTGGCTATTAGAAGCTGCTTACAAGCACTCTGGACAGTTGAGGTAGCTACAGGAGCCATGAACATCTCAGTGTAAATGTAGCAGACGAGCCAACAGGCACAATGCTCCAAGTTCAGTACACACTTTATATACTACATGCAGTTACCATTACAAAAGATATTTACCCTGTGGATTATAGATATACCAGGAATACTGTTTGGCTTAACTTACTATAATGTTGTATATGTTGTCTACAACTGTAAAGTTTTTTCAAAATATAGTAGCCTGGGATCATGCAATGCTAAGGATTTATTTCAATTTTTTAATAATTTTTTAATTGAAGTTCAATATACTGTACATTTATGTTTACCCCAAACTATGACAGGAGACATAATTAGCCTCTTTTACTTTTCTTCCATTTCTTCTCATTACAAAATTTTGCCAGAAGGGTTGTGGTAGAATGCATAAACTTCATAATAAACGGAATACTGTACATTTCAGAGAAACTGCACAGCTTTAAAATGCAAACATAAACAGCTTTTCAAATGTATTATCAAGAATAGAATGTTAATTTAGGCAATATTTATAATATTCATAATATTTATAATATACAAGGCTGTCGAAAAAATAGGAGAGAACACTAAAGAAGGTGGACAAAATAACATGCGTATTAAAGAAGAGTGGGTAGGAGAGAGCGAGTGAGATCTTGCACATGTAAAATCAGTGGAGTTATGTACATTTCAGACTTCTTTGCAAATTCACATTCAAATATACTTTCAAAATAGATTTAGCTTAAAGTGAATTCATCTTTGCAAGAAGATATATTGCTCTACAAAACATGCATGCAAAATACCTTTTGTGCGCTCAAAACATCATCTTACATGCACACAACATTTTTGTGTGCTCAAAATAAAAACTTGCATGCTTAAAGTATAATTTTGCTCACACAGAACATTTTTGTGCTCTCAAAATATCATATTGCAGAATTGTGGCACACCTATAATTCCATAAGTTCTTTACCAGCATCAGTTCTGAGAGAAATAACCATATCTTTGTTTCAATGATTATTAACCTCTTTCTCACATATATGCCCGTTAATTCCTGCTTAGGAACCTTATTTATGAAAACTATTAAGAGGAACGGCACACCCAAGGAGACTTTTCCCTCTTGCATTCACACACAAAAGTAACCCCCGTTTTGACATCAAGTGTTGACCTTTTTTCTTCTGACGTTGTATTCAATAGCAACAATAGCAACAAAATCAACAACTCAGATGGAGGACACCAGAATCAGAGCTAAACTTTGTTAGGGCTGTTTTACACAAACTGTGTCTTCAGGTTACAGATTTAAGCTGGAGAGCCATGCAAGCAGTGCCTCTGAAGCCGCAGTGAGAAGAGAGAGAAGACGCTCATCTTATTTTAACCATGCAGCACATGCTGAACTCAGCAGAAAACATGTAGAAAATGCACTATAAGCCTATTTATCAACACAATCTTTTACAAGCCTTTTTGACTCAACATAAAATACTGTACTAAACTACTCATTCATTGACTTAAAAAAAGATCTTGATGCCAGTCAACCGCGCAGTAAACGAAATGTAGCACTTTCATCATCATTTAATTTATCCACTCTCGATAAACATCTTATTGCAAAAACAAGTGACACTCTTCGGCTACTTTTTGGAAATTGAAAATTTGCACCATTCTCAGAGTAGCAGGTTAGTAGCTGCAAGCTTGTTTACTCATGCTGGCCGCCGACTCTCCGCGTATCTCATTGCTTTGTGCGTCATATGTGTTTGACCAGTCACAGGTTGCAGTACCTCCCACTGTACCTCTCCTCCCAAAGAAGTACCTACCCTGAAGTAGAAGAAGTCTGTATATATTCCCTCTAAATATCTAAAATGAACTATAGTTCCTCGTGTGCAAAAATGACAAAAAGTTCTTGTTCTTGGTAAACTGTAGTTCCTGCAGTGGGAAAGGGTCTATTTCTAAAAAAAAATCAAGTTCAAAAGGTAAAAAGTTTTTCTCCAGATAATTACAGGAAGAGTTGATATTTGTTAAGCTGGCCTATTATAGCTTTTTCTTTTGTTTGTTTTGAAACTCTTAGAATCTTGTACTCCTGTTTGGTTTAACATAAGCAAATGCCAATCCATTCAGTCTATTGAATTGGAGGCTGGGCAGGAAGGAGGGTTTGGAAAATATTAGTGTAAACACATAATTTAAGAGAGGTTCAGGATAGCTCCTTTAAAGGTTCATTCCATCATTGATGCAATAGTGAAATAACTGTAAAACTGTGTCCACTATTTACATTCACTGAGTCTGTATAGGTATACCGGAAGACATGTGTTGCTATTCTTTTATGAATGACCTGAGAAATTTCATAAATGTGCTCAAATTTCTTCTTTTGCCTTTAAATCTAGCTGGGAGCTATCAGAGCTAAAATGTGGGCATGTGAAGATCATTAGTGATTGTGTGAATTATCCCTGGTATGGCTGTACCACTGAGATGTACACAATTATTGGTCCTACTAAGAAGAGCACCACACTGACTGTCCATATGAATGATAACTTCAATAAGAGTGTCCCTTTGGGCACCACCAGCAGTCCTCCTCTCTTGACCTCCATCCAGAGGGACCAACATTTCACCACCTGGCTGATGGCCATAAATGAAGTCACCGCCGAGATAGTGCTACTCAGAACCATTCGCTGGAGGATGCAGGTCTGTATTAAAGTGGATCCAAAGAAGCCTCTGGGTCAAAGAGCAAGGCTTGTGGAACCACTGATATAAGAGCAGCCTCAGGTCCTTTTTAAGAATGAACCAATCCCGCCAAATGCCTCGGTTAAGCCCAATGCCAGTGATGCCCAGGTTCTAATATGGCGGCCAAGAAATGGGGAGCACATTGTAGTTATCTCCCCAAAATACTGATCCCATGAGGGGAATTCCATTTCAGCTTGAACTTGACATGTTTTGCATTTGATACTTATATAAATTAAGTATGGCATGGAGTGAGAGAGAATAATATTTAACAGAGTAATTGATTTAAAGTTTGAGTGGAACAAATGTATTATTGTGGCGTAGTGGCTAGAGCACAGGGCTGCTAATCAGAAGGTTGCTGGTTCGAACCCCACAGCCACCACCATTGTGTCCTTGAGCAAGGCACTTAACTCCAGGTTGCTCCGGGGGGATTGTCCCTGTAATAAGGGCTCTGTAAGATGCTTTGGATAAAAGCGTCTGCCAAATAATGTTTAGCTGGCTACGTTGAAAAGACACATTTAACATGTTGTGTATTGTTTTGGTTTTCAGATAAAGAACCTTGAGGATATTTTAATATTGGTAATTCATAAGAAAAAACTGTGAGTGGCCTTTGCATACCTGGCTCTGAATTGAAATGCTACCCTTTGCTTATGAAACAGAGCACATTTTCTGTGCATGCTGAATTAAAATAATTTGTTCACACTGTATGAGCCCATTTTTTTTATGTATAATGGAGATCATTTATTTCAAGTCAGAAATAAATATAAATAAATAATTACACAGAGACAATTTGCATTTTATTTTCATTAATTCAATAATTACAGAAAACAGGTCACTAGAATGGTGTCTTATTAGATATACACTGGTTTAGACCTGTAAACAATTAAGTTATCCTCTCATGGTTTAAGAGGAAACAGGGTTAAAGAAGCACAAACTGTTTCAGTTACTTTAATATCGATTTTTGATGACAAACCAGTCCAATACATTCAATGACTACATTTTACAAATATTTTATTTGAATTATTATTATTATTTATTTTCTTTTTTGCTTTTTGTTGTCATAATTAATGGTGCTGAATTCTGAAAATATTTACTTGAAAATGTACAGGATTCTATCCTTTACTGACATCATTTAAGAATCCTGGCAAATAAAATAAGCTATTTTAATTTCTCTTAGTCTACCAACATTTAAATAAAATAAAAAATATAGATTTTCCATGCAATCCCCATTTGTCTATGGTCAGATAACTGTATCTGAATCAAACTTCTTTGTTTGATAATTTTCTCTCTATAGGGACCAAGTGACCTGATTCTAAAATACTCCAGGTTGCCCTATTTTTTACGCTTAAATGAATATTCCTGGTTCAATACAAGTTAAGCTCAAACAACAACATTTGTGGCATAATGTTAATTACCACAAAATGTATTTTAACTCTAAAGTATCAAAAATCGAGTTACAGAGAGACACTCATAATGGAAGTAATTGTGGCCAATTTTTGGAGGGTTCAAAGGAAGAAATGTGAAGCTTATAATTTTATAAAAGAATTTACATTAATTATTCAGTTAAAACTCAAGTATTATTTGAGCTGTAAAGTTGTTTAAAAAATAATGTTGTTTAAAATGTAATTTTTACAGCAATTTTATGGTTTGTTGACATTACATCGTCATGGGTACAAAGTTGTAAAATTGGCTATAACTTTACACAGAAAAGGTTAGTAAGTGATTTTATCTCACTACAATCATGTTTACATGCATATTGTTTATGTATGTGGCTACACTTTTAAAAAGTCAGTATTTTAATGTTCAAAAATGGGTCCCCATTCACTTCCACTGTAAGTGCATCAATCACTGTAACCCAGATTTTTGCTTTTTTTTATTTTTTTATAAAAAAAAAAAGAAAAAAAAGAAGGGGCAGCAATGCACTTTAAGAGTGCATCTTGAATTGCTTGGATTTAATATGAATATATTAATAAACATTTTTTCAATAACATGAGGGTAAATGCGGCAGGGTACTGCATCTGCGCAAAAACACTCTGAAATCAAGTTTGAGCAAGCAGGACATTTAATTGTACAAGTCTGTCTGGCCTCAATTCTTGTCCTTTTTTAATTTCCTTCCATCCTTTCCTCGTTTTCTAAGAGGGTGGAGCAAGGAAGCAAGGAAAGGACATGAGGATACACAATTTTAGAAATGAGAAGCACCCATGGAGAACAATTTATTAAGTTACTGCATTAAAAAAAAGATACATAAAAAGTATTTAGAGTGCCTAATTGCACCCCGGTGTAAATAGCATGCCATGCAGTGCAGCTATTTACACCCCAACATTCTGATGAAACCACAAGAATATATTGCTATCTATTCAACAGATTTCCTGCAGTAGTGTGGGTTGTAAAGATGGTGTGTAAATGTGTAATGTTGTCCTAGTGACCGTGTTTTGTCCCTCTCTTTTTCCCACCCAATTTTCTGATTCCACTCTTAATTTTTTCTTTAATGCTGCTTAAAATAATAGATCAAAATATAAATTTTGAGTTCATCGCAGTGACTTGATCACAGTGAATGTTGGCATCGCTTGAGTGTACTTTGCATCACTGTATTACTACTATTGTAATAACCATGTTTTTTGTTTAACATAAACATCATGAAGTTCACGTTATATCCTTATACAGCTATTCCAGTCTTGCAAATACAATTATCTACATGAATGGGGAAAGAGAGGAATCTTCAAAAAATCTTTGGCAAGCATAGAGTTCAATAATATGTCAAATCACCAATAAATCCAAAAATCTAAATTTAGCTTATTTTGTCACATTTCTCATATAGCACTAATTGCACAATCATCTGCATATAAAGCTTTCCAGAAACACAATTTAAAGGTATATTGAAGTTTCCTTGGGAGCACTCACCATGTTTCATTCCTCTTGGGTGCAAGCATATGTAACACTTGCCTCACAAGTCTAATGGCTATAGAGCACGATACTATTTGCTTCAAGGACCAGACTTCAGAAGATTAGACTCTGCTTTTGGAGAGAGAGACCAACTACAAAAAGCAAATAAATAAATAAATAAATAAATCACACTGAAACGAGGGTGAAATGTTGAAAAAGTAAGGAATTTTATTTTTCTTTTTTTTATATTTTGTGTGTGATATTGGAACTAAAAAAAAAAATACATAAAAACAACAACAACAACAATTAAGTAGAAGCAAACAATTGGCAAGATGTTCTGTAACAAACTCAAATTTTCACAATAATGGATAACAGATTCCTTGTCTTTTCAGCTCAAGAAGCTCTTTAAATTTCACAGTTTTAGATAAATAAGAATTTAAATTAGAAGTTAGATTTACAATTAATATTTTGATTTTAACTCAGTTTAGTTAACTCAGAAGCTTCAGTTTAAACACTAATTATTTATTTTGTCTTGAGCACGTAACATGCATAGTTAGTTTTCAATACAGTTTACTATTATCTTTTAGTTAAGATTTGATAATTATCTCTTAAATTAGATTTTCTGTTAAGATTTGTGAATTAATCTTAAATTAAGTGTACTTTTAACTATCTGTTGTTTTAGTTTTGCTTCAACAATGATTTTAACTCTTATTTCGAATTCAGATTTCACCATAGCCCTGTTTTTTATTCACTTACAAGGATGTCAGATTTCAGATAAATTGAAAGCCCTCGTTATTCTCTTCATTATGGTATATACAGTTCAGGTGTGTGATGTTGTATGAATATGAATATAATATCAATTTGGATATCAATATATTCTGGCACAGAATGGAATTTTCTGAATTTTGGGCCCAGGCAGGAAAGGTTTAAGCGCTGCATGTGGAGGAAGTCAAACCTCTTGATCAGCTAGACAGCCCTGACATTATCACATTTACATTTATTAATTTGGAAGATGCTTTTATCAAAGCGACTTACAAAAGAGGAAAACATTATAAGTGAATCATCTTAAGGAGACAGAAGTACGAAATGTGCTGTATTACAATGTTTCACTAGCATCGGAATTGTAGTATTCAAGACAGATTAAAGTGCAACAAGAAGTTGTTTTTTTTAGTAACTGAAAAATAATTGAATACAGAAAGTGAGTCAGCTTCATGGATGGAGTTGGGAAGGCCATTCCACCAACATGGTATGATGAAACCAAAGGTCAGATAAAGTGTTTTGGTGCCTCTTTTTGTTGGTTCAACAAGGTGCAAAGAAGTTGTGTGGCATGTTCAGAGAGGAAGGGTCTTATCTTCCTAATATTGTAGAGTGTAAAACTACATGATCGTGCTGTCTTTGAGGTGTGGACTGTGAAATTTAGTTGGATATCGATGGTTACCCCCAGATTTCTGACAGTTTTGGAAGGCGTTACTGTAGTTGAACCCAGCTGCATGGTGAAGTTGGAAAGACAAGGGGCTCAGTCTTGGCTGTGTTGTTGCAGATGGTGTTCCTTCATCCAGGCTGAGATGTCTGCCAGGCAGGCAGAGATTCCAGCAGTCACCATGGTGTCATTGGGCTGGAACGACAAGTCGAGCTGTGTTTCATCAGCATAGCAATGTTAAGAGAAACCATGTGACAGAATAATGGTTCCCAGTGATGTTGTGTATATAGAGAAGAGAAGTGGCCCAAGCGCTCAGCCCCGAGCTACTCAAGTAGCTGATGTGACTTGGACATTGAAGGACCTATATGAGAGATAGGAATTAAACCAGTCAAGCACAGTTCCTGTGATGAGTAGAGAGGGTGGAGAGTAGGATCTGATGGTTGACTATGTCAAAGGCTGCAGAAAGGTCCAGTAGAATCAGGACAGATAATCTGGATCCAGCTTTCGCCTGTCGCAGCAACAAACAGCAGGGCAGTCTCAGAAGAGTCTCCACTGAAGCCTGACTGATTATCATCCAGCAGCTTGTTCTGTGAGAAATTTGCATGAAAACTGCCTTTCAAGTATTTTTGTTATGAATGGGATGAGAGAGACTTGTCTGTAATGTTCTACATGTGTGGGGTTAAGTGCAGGTTTCTTCAGCAGCGGGGTACTCGAGCCTGCTTATATGTAGTGGGGAAAATGCCTGTAAGTAGATATGTGTTAATTATGTGTGTGAGTGCAGGTAGGATGGACAGAGAGATGGCCTGGAGAAGGTGGGAGGGAATGGGGTCAAGGGAACAGGTGATGGGGTGGTTGGAGAGGAGGAGTTTAGAGACCTCAGTGTCAGTCAGAGGAGAGAATATAGAGACAGAAGAGCTGCATACACTCACCTAAAGGATTATTAGGAACACCTGTTCAATTTCTCATTAATGCAATTATCTAATCAACCAATCACATGGCAGTTGATTCAATGCATTTAGGGGTGTGGTCCTGGTCAAGACAATCTCCTGAACTCCAAACTGAATGTCAGAATGGGAAAGAAAGGTGATTTAAGCAATTTTGAGTGTGGAATGGTTGTTGGTGCCAGACGGGCCGGTCTGAGTATTTCACAATCTGCTCAGTTACTGGGATTTTCACGCACAACCATTTCTAGGGTTTACAAAGAATGGTGTGAAAAGGGAAAAACATCCAGTATGCGGCAGTCCTGTGGGCGAAAATGCCTTGTTGATGCTAGAGGTCAGAGAAGAATGGGCCGACTGATTCAAGCTGATAGAAGAGCAACTTTGACTGAAATAACCACTCGTTACAACCGAGGTATGCAGCAAAGCATTTGTGAAGCCACAACATGCACAACCTTGAGGCGGATGGGCTACAACAGCAGAAGACCCCACCGGGTACCACTCATCTCCACTACAAATAGGAAAAAGAGGCTACAATTTGCAAGAGCTCACCAAAATTGGACAGTTGAAGACTGGAAAAATGTTGCCTGGTCTGATGAGTCTCGATTTCTGTTGAGACATTCAGATGGTAGAGTCAGAATTTGGCATAAACAGAATGAGAACATGGATACATCATGCCTTGTTACCACTGTGCAGGCTGGTGGTGGTGGTGTAATGGTGTGGGGGATGTTTTCTTGGCACACTTTAGGCCCCTTAGTGCCAATTGGGCATCGTTTAAATGCCACGGCCTACCTGAGCATTGTTTCTGACCATGTCCATCCCTTTATGGCCACCATGTACCCATCCTCTGATGGCTACTTCCAGCAGGATAATGCACCATGTCACAAAGCTCGAATCATTTCAAATTGGTCTCTTGAACATGACAATGAGTTCACTGTACTAAAATGGCCCCCACAGTCACCAGATCTCAACCCAATAGAGCATCTTTGGGATGTGGCGGAACGGCCTGGATGTGCATCCCACAAATCTCCATCAACTGCAAGATGCTATCCTATCAGTATGGGCCAACATTTCTAAAGAATGCTTTCAGCACCTTGTTGAATCAATGCCACGTAGAATTAAGGCAGTTCTGAAGGCGAAAGGGGGTCAAACACAGTATTAGTATGGTGTTCCTAATAATCATTTAGGTGAGTGTATAAGAGGCAGGTGTTTGACAGGGTGTGGTGCTGAGAATGTATTGCTGATAGCTGTAAACTTTTTTTGTACATTTTACATTAGTAATAGTAACTGAGGTATTTTGATATGAAAAGTTAAAATGTGTTATAGTTAAATAATACTTTATGAGGAATCTATTAGACTTAAATTTGATTACAGGGGCAGTTGTAGTTAATGTTTCTAAATGTGTTTATTCTAAATGTGTTCCTTTTTTGGTAAAAAAAAATTCTTGGTACTTAACCACTGCAATGATGAGCCATCCATAGTCCTACCTGTGCTTATATGGCATTGCACTGTAAATATCAGGGACTTCAAAATCTCGACCTCCAAGAATTATGGACAAATTATGATTTTTATTATGTTTTCCTCCTGTGTAATATATGTCCTGTTAGATTGATGTTTAATTTAAAAAAAACACATTGTTTTCTTCAGATATTCTTAAAGATTACTTAAATCATTAAGAGCCTCATACAAGGAAAATAATATCTGTTGAGTTGGAAACCAACATTTTCTTTAGCACATTCCCAAATCAGAAAAGTAGTCTACTCATGAATTTAGTCATACTGATATAAATAGTCCTATAATATATAAGTCCTAATAAGTCCAAAGGACTAGTCCTAATAAGGTGTTATATATCTTGAGTTTTATTTATTAAATAAATGTGCTTGTTGGCTGGGCAGGAACATTTTATTAAAAATGGAGTGAAATGTGCTTGAAATGTGACTGTATTAGATTAAAACTTGTACAGGGATTTGGGCTTCTTTTGAACCACATACCGAAGCAGTCATGTGTTTTTCACCCGAATTAATCTTCGGACATCACAGAGCACGTGGTTTCCCCAAAACAAATCAAGCTCCAACACAGTGTTTCAAGGCAAAATGTGTAATTTATTTCCAGAACAAGCTTCGATGCTTCTGTGTCTAATGTCACATCACTACATTTATCTGAACCCACCTTGTTGTAACCTCCATACCTAGCTCCTCCATCACCCCTCAATGTCACGTATCAGGACACATGGTGGCAGCGGTGCTTCCAGGTCATTAGGTGGCAGGTCGTCATTGTGGCAATGGTTCTTCCTGTCCATTAGGATGCAGTTAGAAATTTTGTGGCACTATTATTTTGTCAAGCCGCATTAAGAGACTGCATTTTTTGTGAAATGCCTTCAACCAAAAGGCAAGTCACTTCTAATGAAGTGGAGGACTAGGAGACTGACATGTTTGTTCCAGACCAATCAGCAGCACAGCAGCCATACATTCAGACTCTGTAGAAAAATCAACTGGTGAGGCAACTGACCTACTCACCTTCATGCTACAGACCTTTCTTAAGAAGCAGCAGCTAAGAGAGTAGCATCTAGAGAAAGAGGCCCAAAGACAACAGCACAGATAGCATGTGCTCCAGCACCAGTCCCGGCCTTCTCACCCCCAACCCACCCATTCACACCAACAGACACAGCATGCTAGCCTAGAGGATACAGCTTTGCCATCAAATTCATAGAAGGCTACAGCTCAGTGGCATTTATCTTCTTGGTCCTACAATGCTACCATGGCAGGACAATAAGTACATTGAAGATTATTTGACAACCTTTGAAAGGCTTGCTCAAGCATGCAGATGATCATGAAAAAACTGGGCATTGCATCTTGTATCCCCCCTAACAGGTAAGGCAAGGGCATCCTACTTGGCAATGGAACCTGATGTGTCCTTGAAATACAATTATATCAAACAAGCTATCCTCAAAGAAGTTTGAAATTAACACAGAGACTTACCATCAACACTTCAGGCTGTACATCGTCAAAGAGGGAGAGAATCCGAAAGTGCTTCAAGTGAGACAAACTGACCTGTATGAGGAGTAGATGACTCCCAAGCATCAAACTAAGGGGGAGACTGGTGACCAGATTGTGTTGGAACAGGTCCACAAGCCCCTGACACCAGAGTTTGTGTAAAACAGGACAACTCTACATTATCAAGGCAAGCGGCGGAGTTGTCCAAGACATTAACACCTGCAAGACAATCCACTTACCAACAGAGGCAAAAGCAAAGCAACAACAGAAGCTCAACTGGTAAGCCTGGCAGTGGTTTTGGTAGTGGTCTTTGCAACTCTAGAGCCAAAAGCCCAAACACATAAATCTCACAAATCAAGCCCTACAATAACACTTGCAAAAAGCAAATGCCAGTTAAACACAAAGACAGATCTGTGATCACATATCATGAGTGTCACATATCATGGGTGTTGCCAGCCAGGACATAAGAAAGCAGAATGGCTACTGCATAGTGTGAGTGATACACCTTAACTTTTCGGGGTCAAATTGACCCCACCTGTAATCATACACTGAAATGATTTTCTAATAAAGGAGATAAATGTCAATAAATTCATGATATTAAACTCTTGCATTTAATCTGGAATGCAATGGTGTTTGGAATTAATTAGATTTATCTGACAAATTAAGAAAATATCATAATGTGTCAGACTTTTGGAGCATTTGCTGCCATCTGGTGGAAAAAAATATATGACATGACATGAAATAACACTCAAAGCCAGTAGGGTGGCTACAGTGATCCATTGATTTAGATCAGGGTTCGGCAACCTTTTTGACATGGAGTGCCATTTAGTTAATGTCACAAATTTGCTTATTTGATTACTGATCATAAAAAGTGTGGAATCTTAAATACTTCTTAATTTATGTCATACATTTCAAAATCACGCAGAGCTGGGTAATGGAAATCTCAAGGATTAATAGTGGTATTTTCCTTATTACATGAAGTATTGTTTCTGAATGCAAAAAGAAACAAATGACACACACTCCCGCTTTGCTTCAGTCAGACTTCGCGAATGACAGCCTAGGCTGACGTTTACACGTACGATTAACTGAAAGTGAAGCGCTGACAGCTCGTGATGTGCGAATGGCTTGCACGCGCAGCGCGAGTCTCATCACACTTTAACAGTGTTTAATCTCCCATTCAGCTGATGAAAACACGCTGCGTAATCATGAGGAAAGATTACATCAAGATGTAAATTGGAATGCAGGTGTGGCATTTATATAAATAAAATAGTCTACTCCTTTCTCACTGTTGCTGGTGTGCCATTGATATATATATATATATATATATATATATATATATATATATACACACACACACACACACACACACATATACTTACGATGTAAGTGAATGGGGGCCAATATTTGAATGTTAAAATACTAACTTTTTCAAATATATAGCCACATGACATAAGCAATATGCATATAACCTTTTCTGTGTTGAAGTTATAGCCAATTTTACAACTTGTCGATGAAATGTCAACAAACCCTATAGTCATAAAATGGCTGTAAAAAAATAACAATTTATATAACATTACAGCTCAAATATTACATGAGTTTTTAAGATTTGAAGTAAGTGCTTTATAAAATGATAAGCTTCACATTTCTGCCTTTAAATCCTCCAAACATTGGCCACATACACTTCCGTTGTAATTGATTCACTGTAACATCGATTTTTTTCTTGATTTAAAGAAAGGGAGGGACGAGTCAAAATCGTTTTTGCTATAATCAACATTTTGTGACAAATTGTGTCGATTGAGCTTAACTTGTATTGATCCTGGAATATTCCGTTAAAGCTGACATCTGTGGTTGAAACTTAAAATTGCAAGCAATTTCCAGGAGAACACTTTACTTTTTTTTATCAGCCGTGTTTTGGCACTGCCCTTCGAGTTCAATGGAAAACATTATTATTTTTATGTTACATTGTGCAGCCTCAGTTGATAATGCAAGTAAACTGTAATACTACAATAGAGAGTCTATGCAATGCACACATAACATTGTAAATTAAAAATATAAAACAAGGATTTAATAATGTGAGGATAAAATTTACTTTTTAAACATGAATATAATGTGCTTATTATTGCAATATAGCAATTACAATAAGACTATTTCAGAAGTCATACATTAGTAAACATCAAAGTAACTTCCCCTGACAACGTAGATACATTGAGATCAGTAAACATACGAGTAATGCTCATTTCATAAAATCATGACAATCAATATAATAACAATATTAGCTTCAACAACCCCTCCAGAAAAGATATTCTAGCATTATGGTTGGTATGCAACTCCAAACAGATTGCTGTGATGCTGTCCTGAACGATGTGAGTTGACTGAACTGAACAGAGTAGTTTCTCAAGTCAGAACAAGCAACAGCCAGTACTTCTTTTCTGTGTTTACAAGCATGATGTAATGACACAAGGATGAACAACTTAAACCAGGGATTACATGCTAAATCCGACTCGACGGCTCAAAATACAGAAATTTTTTATAAGCTAATTATAGTGAATTAGGTATAGGTCAGGACATTGTTTGAACACTAATTGTGTATGTACACAATCAGTGGAGTAGATTCCGGAGGGGAATGTGGGTGAGGTATTTAAACCTTGATCAATGGAAACATGTAAATGCTTCACGCTGGATAGCCACCAAAACGGCTTCATGGTACAGGCCCCAAGTCTGTTGACTTTCAGTTGATATAGTGGAGCAGTCACCTTATCCAGTCATTCTGGGCAGAGATGTATCAATAGTGGTAGACCTTCTGCAATGTGACAAAGGGCTAGCTGAAGCTACTTCAGGGCTTAGGCTAAACAAAATGAGAGTCATAGACTGACACTGAAAACTTTGCCTTACCCATAAAACCAAGAATTCTAGAAGTGAGAAGCATCAGATTAGGGTTTAGGGCACAGTTATGGTTGAGAAGCTGCCTAAATCCTGTACTGATGACCTTGAGTTGATTCCTTTCAACAGTGGATTAACAGAGGCAGGACAAGACATTGAATCCCCTGTTAAAAAAAGTGGGCAGTGTGAGTCATGATGGCATGCTTTGACAGAAAGAGTGCTATTAAGAATGACAGGTTGTATTTACAGATTGCTGAGGGAGAAATGTTGGTGGTTCCTGAATTCGTGAGGTTTAAGGTGTTGGAACTGGGCCATTCAGTTCCATGGGCAGGATATTTGGGTCAGCAGAAAATGTTGACCAGAATTGCCAGGAGATATTATTGGCCCAGGTTGTACATGTTGTGGACTTCTGTAAGTTGAATGTCAGTTAATGAGCCCACCTAAGAAAGGTGACATAGCACCTTTAGTTAATCTCCTTATAATTGACATTCACTTTTCACACATTGCATTGGATGAGGTCAGTCCTCTTGAAACGAGTAGGATAGAAAATCATTATATTCTAGTCGTTGCAGACTATGCTACAAGATAACCAGAAGCATTTCCCCAAAGGAACATAAATACCAGACAGATTGTCAATGCCCTCATTCAGCTCTTTTCATGGGTATATAATATCCAGAGAGATAATCACTGACCAAAGTACTAATTTAAAATCCAAGCTGATTAAGCAAGTCTACTCCATGTTATGCATATGATCCATAAATACCACACCTTACACACTCAGACTGGCAGTATGATTGAAAGGTTCAATAAAACCTTGAAAGCCATGTTATGCAAGTTTGTGTCTGAAACAGGCGCAGACTAGGACCAGTGGTTGCCATACCTACTCTTTGCCTAAATTTGCTATCTGTGCTGTTTGCCTTGAGATTCCCCAGTCTTCAAAAGTCTACTATAAAAGTGCTCTATGGACGGCAAGTTTGAGAATGGTTGGACATAATGAAGGATGCTTGGGAAGGGGATAATCCAGGTGAGCAAAGCAACATCTTGTCTAATGTCTTAAAGATAAGAGAAAACATGGACTCATTGTCTGAGATGGTGCACAGCAATTTGCATAAGGCTCAGCAATAACAAAAAGCCTGGCACTGTATGAATGATTGTCAAGGAAAAGAAAATCGATTCCTGGCCAAAAAGTCTTGCTGCTTCTCCCAACATCTGACAGAGAACTTTTGACAAAGTGTCAAGGATCTCTTTACCCAACCGCTGTTAAAACTTACACATCAACCTCTTAAGGCCATGGCAGGAGAGGAAAGGATCATTGTCAGACCAGCTGTGGGCATGGATAGTGGATGAGGAAGAGGAGCTTGAATAGCTGTACCTCCCCACCAACCAAAGTTCATACAATTACCCATTTTTAAACCATCTTACTGCTAAGCAACAGAGAGCTCAAGAGGTGAATTCCAGAAGGCATCTTCGGCAACAGAATTGGCAGAGTGGAGCTGAACATTTGTCTTTCAGCTCCTGGCCCAATAAGAAAAACTCAGTGCAAAGTTCCTGCTTACCTGATTCCTGCTTTGAAAGAAGATACAGTATATAGACCATATTGGATTTAGGAGTTATTGACCCATCAAGAATTGTATGGTGCAGTCCTGTTGTGCTTGTACCAAAGAAAGATGGACATACCCTATACCAAGAGATGATGAGCTGATTGAATGTCTGGGAAAAGCCAAGTATTTGATAACTCTTGACCTGTGCAAATTACACTGGCAAGTCCCCATGTCTGATTAGGCTAAATAACTGACAACTTTTCCCATCCCTAGTGGGCTTTTACCTTTCGATGGCTGGTGAAGGGGTACTCAAAGCTTTGTGGTGTCTAAGAGCAGCACTTGGAGCATCTGGCTGAGGTGTTTTCCAGGATCCAGTGGCAAGACCGTGTCTTGTGGTCAATGTCAAGGAGTGTCATCTAGTCAAGCCTGAGGTTGAGCCAGAGGAAAGCCTGGGCTATGTACTCAGAGGAGGTTCCATCATACCGCAAGTGGACAAAGTATATGACATTCTTTCCTGTCCTCAACCCTCAACCATGAATATGGTCAGATCCTTCCTGGGACTAGGCGGATTGTTAAGCAGGTTCATCCCAATTTCTCCAGCCGAGTGGAAGTACTTACTGACCTGATGAAGAGGAATAGTCCCAAAAGGTCATTTGAACACTAGAGTGTGACCAAGCTTTTTTGAAGTCTTGTCTATGTCAGAGTCATGTGTTGCAGAGCCCTGATTTCAGTCTTCCTTTCACGGTACAGACTGACACTTCAGGGATCTGTACTGGTGCTGTACTATTGCAGGGACAGAGTGAGGATTGCCATCCTGTACAGTACATTAGTTGAAAGTTGTTTCCTCTGGAAACAAAGTACTCTACACTTGAGAAGGAGGCTCTGGTCATCAAGTGAGCATTAGATACTTTGAAATAGTACTTGACTGGCAAATACTTGCTAGAGACTGATTATCTGGCCTTGCACTGGCTTGATAAAATGAGACAGTAATGCAAGGATTGACTGTTGGTACCTTTCCCTCCAGCCCTTTAAATTTAAGGTTGAGTAAAGGGCTGGACCTATGAACATTATTGCTGAATTTTTGTCCCACCACTCTGAGAAACGGTTGGCTTAAGGGGAGAGAAGTTGTGTAATGACAAGCTGCAGTGCTAATTTCATCATGAACACTGGCTACAGCACACTGCTCTGTGTATTGTTATATCTCTTCAGCACACTGTTTATTTTTACAGTTAAGAGACACTTTCATTTAGTCATACTCATCATGCTTCTGTGTTCATTTATGTGTTTAATAAATTTGGACACGCGGACATTGTTAACAAATATTCATATATTCACGGATATCATGCGAGTCACATTCCATCTCCTTACAACTATCTGCCAGCATCGTCTCATGCAAATAACCACACAGTCAATAAATGTTGTAACCAGTCATTTATTGGTAATTTGTCTCTACACAGTTATGTTATATAGTTTGATATATATCCGTTTCTCCCTTGGTTTCTTTATCTGTTCTGGTGATCATGCGCAATCAAAGGAGCGTGCTTAATGAGGGATATACTATTTATAGGTGTCACTAATATTTGTGTTGATGTGAGTTATTTGTTTAATGTATGATTATTGTCATGAAAGGGTTTTCATTCTGCTTCTGTGTATGGTTTAAAATGTCAAGTCTGTATACTTTAAAGGTGATTTATACTTCTGCGTCAAACCTTCAACGATAGCTCCGCGTAGTGGCCAATGCGTCGATTTGCATTTATAGTTCTCCATTGGTGAGTCTGCGTCGTTCTGTGAGTATACATACTAAAGTATTTATTAAATTATTTTTGCATCAAAAACTAGTTCAGTATGTGATCATTTTGAAATTTAGATATTTATTATACATGTTGCTGGATGGTCTGCTGTGACGACCCCTAACTGGAGCAGCCGAAAGAAGATTAATAATACTTTTTGCTGCCTGGACTGCAGGGAGAAATTAACTGAGGAAATTACTGTAAGCTTGTTCGCTTCAATAATAAAAATGTAATATTTTGGCAAACTTTTGACATTCTCTGCAGAAAAAGAAAGAGTCAAATTAACTAATTAATAAATGGTTGTCTGAATAACACAAACTGGGTGTAACTTTAAAGGCTTTACAAAGCATATAGGCAATATAACCAACTCCAGGTGCTTTTTAAGTTGCTGATAAATAAGAAGTGTTCCATTTCCATAACTTATGAAATATGATTATTTACTGTACACGTACTGTCAAACATAAGGTCAAATCATCAAGTTTGAGAGTAGAATGCAACACATATAATTTCAATCACATATCAAATTATTATCAAGTATTATCCATGAGTCAGAAGAAAAAAAAAAAACTTTTAGAAATTATAAGCTTTAAACAGGTATATTTTGTAGCATTTCTCTTGTAACTTTATGAAACACAAAAATAATATAAAAACAGTAGATGATTAAAACAATTTGGTTAAATCCAAATCCAAATAATGTTATAGGCCAATAATGCATAGATCTCAAAATAATATTGGATATATTGAAATGCTTCAGATACCCTTGTCATCATCCTGGGGGACAGTCTGTGTTTACAAAGTCGGCCAATCATAGCTGTTGTGGTCTGTGTCGACGTGACGCGCAGTTATATTTTTTAAGAGGTGCATGGCAGCCTATGCTGTCACTGCCGTAGCTATGCGCAGTATATGACGTACACAGGAGTAAAAATCGGCCTGAAGACATACTCACTGTGGAGTGAAAAATAGGGAAGTAGCACTATCCTGTATTGTTATGATCCTTTATGGTTTGGCAGGAAAGAAAGCCTGAATAACATGAGTGTAATTGGATTTTCTAGAGGGCAGTTAAGCTCCTTTGTGGTTGTTTGAGCTTTGTTGAGATCTGAAGAGTGTTATATGAGAGTGCTACATGCATTGTTTAGTGCCTAGGTTTTGCTGCTCCTAGCAATTTTGGTAAATTTTTTGAATCAATGTGTACTGAGCACAATTATAAATATTTTTGTTCTTTTGATTTGTTTATTTTGTGATTTTATTCTTTGCACTTTATTATAAATATAGCCACCTTCTTTCACAGACTTCAAATACTATAACAAGCACTATTACCTGATCCCATCTTGTCATACTGTGCCTACCTAGTCCGGTGTATCTATTTCCGGTTTCTGGTTGTCCGGTGGCAAACTTACATAACAGAAATACTTTGTAAAACATACTCTGGCCAATAGAACACATAAGCACAAAGAACAATCAGATTCATCCAAAGCTGTCCCGAAGGTATGTTCCTCCACAAAACACACTCCAGCCGCTAAGCGGAACCAGCATAAAAAGAAACAAAACAGGCATCCTGGTTCATCGTATGGCCAAGTAATTTTTAACAGGTCAAGTTGATTCAAAGGCCACAAAAGAAACACACCATGACTTCCTTAGTCCATCAACTCTATAAAAGACATTGCTTGTTGTTGGCATGTAGATATTTTGCGGTCATCACTGGCCTGGAACTTAAGTGTAAAAGCGATCTTCTGTCAATGCAAAAGGAGTGTTTCTTGAAGGAGTGTTATTCCACAAAACAAACTCCAACCGCCAGGCAAAACCAACACAAAAAGAAATGAAAATGGCACCCAGCTTCCTCAGACAGCCAAGAGTAAGTACAGCGAGTCAATCCACTCACATGAGGAACACCAAATGGTTAACTCAATCCAATGTTTTATAAAGGAAAGTTCTTGCTTGGGGGCATAAAAATACTTTGCGGCCATCCTTAGTATTTATACTTGGTGGAAAACATCAGTGCAAAAGTGATCTTCCGATGATGTAAGAGTTTCTTGCATTCCTTGAATCGATCACATTTCTCTCTTGTCAAATTCGCAAAGTCTGGGTTCAAGAAAATGTTGTGATTCTTCCAAGAAAGCTTTCCTTTGCTCCTCGCCTCGCGTAACACAAGATCTTTAATGGATGATCACAGGATCTTTGCCAGAATAGTCTGTCTCCTTCCGTGGATCTGCGAACCAGGACTCTGTGAGCTCCCTCGATTTCCAGCTTATGGCTTGTTATGTTGAGCAGACTCGGGAAGAGCTGTCTAGTAATTTCACCATATCTTTGCCCTTCTCATGCTCAGGAATTCCAACAATTCGGATGTTATTCCTGCTGCTGCTATTCTCAAGATCTTCAAGATTTTCCAGAATGTGTTCCAAATCAACTTTGGTTCAGTTTGGTTTTGAATCAGATAATTCCCTCTCCGATGACTCCAGATAATCGATCTGCTGCTCAACATCTGCCACTCTTGTAACCAACTTTGGTGTAATCGAGATCTTTTAAGTCAGCTATAACTTTTGTCAGCATCACAAACATGTCGGACAGTTGACGCTGAATTTCTCCCACTGCACCATCCAAACTCTGCGAGTCCCCAGTCTGCAGGCAGAGGTTTCAGCTTGAGCACATAAGTGTCTTTTAATATCTCAATTTTTTTTTTTACATATTGACTTCAAAGAGCAAATATGTAGCAGGGTGTATCAAATCTCACTGGATTATAACACAAAAAGAACTAAAAAAATAGCAAAGTGCGCAGAGCTCATCACCTACACGTCTGCTCCTCACATGTCGTCATGTGACTCCCCACTTAATCTTTATTTAATTTTTTTTTAAGAATAATAGTAAAGTCATCACAACTATGGAATAATAGAATTGGAAAGATGGGAATTATGTTGTGGCTAAAAAAATCCAAAATAAATCAAAACTATTTGATATTTTAGCATCTTTAATGTAGTCCCCCGTTGCCTAGAATTTGCAGAAATGTACTCTTGACATTTTCTCAACCAACTTCTTGAGGATACTTTTTAAACAGTACTGAAGGAGTTCCCATCTATTTTGGCACTTATTGGCTGCTTTTCATTATTATTTGGTCCAAGTCATCCATTTCAAAAACATTTCAAAATTTAGTTTTGTAATCAAATAAATTAATATGTTGGCACAATTATATATTTTTTCTATAAAACTAATTTCAAACATTTAAGCATTCGCCTTCAGATCAAAAGGTTTTTAAGATCATGAGAAACTGGCAAGTGACCCCAAACGTTTGAATGGTACTGTACATCCATGTATATAAGGAAGAAAATCTGTGTGACCTTAAAGAAAGTCTGCATTGTTTTTAAGAAGTTTAGTGTAATGCAGATAAGCAAATAAGATAAAACATAATATAAGAATCATCCAATAAATCTTAACCATTATAATTTAAGTTAAACTTTGTTCATGTTTTATGTTTCATCTATTAACACTATACAATAAGTATTACTAGTTTTGTAAAAGTTTTATAAAATATAATTAATAATGATGACCAAATAAGCATCACACAGATATCCCTCAAAATAATCCTTTCCTTTATTTCACTTCCAAAAAACATCATACAATTGCGTTTCAAATGTCCAGGCCAGCTGTTATGCAAAAAACTAGCAAGCATTTACTATACAGCAGCTTGAGAATGAGAGTCAGATTAAAAAGCTTGGGAGGGAAAACAGAGAGTCTAGTGTACTCTCTAGAGAACTGTTGTTCTTGGTTCAGCTTCCCTTACTGTACAGTCCCATACTCAGCAGTCCCATAGTCAGCTTTATACATAGCAACAACTCTCTTCTACCGGAATCCAAAAGATTACTTCTGATTTCTGAAGCATGTATGCTGTGTTATATTAAAGAGAGCCTTTGTCCTGCACTTGTTTTTGCCATGCAGAAGTCCATGATTAATTTGTTTCTTTAATTGGCAAGAGTATAAGAAATGCCAGAGGTTATGCATCACATGCATTCATAAAAAATAAAAATATAAAACAAACTGCAGACTGCCTTAATGTATGGAGTTTGTTTATGTAAGATCCTTACAATTTCTTATATTTGATTCAGAGGTTTGATTTATCCTGGAAATAATTGTTAAATCTCCAGTTCCCATGATCATGCATCTTCTATGTTCAAGTTGCCACAAGTAGTATTTGGACATTTAAGTCACATTTAAAAAAGTTATGAATACAATGAATTATATATATATATATATATATATATATATATATATATATAGATATAGATAGATAGATAGATAGATAGATAGATAGATAGATAGAGAGATAGAGAGATAGATAGATAGATAGATAGATAGAAAGAGAGATAGATAGATAGATAGAAAGAGAGACAGAGAGATAGACAGATAGATAGATAGATAGACAGACAGATACATAGATAGACAGATAGACAGATAGATAGATATACTGTATCCAAGTGGTAGGCTACTTGCAAAAAAATTAACTAAAACACTAAGCTAGATTGTTTCTCAGAACTAACTTTGACATTTGTGCATTTAATTTTATCCAACTGATCTTAAATTGATTTTAGTAAATGTATGACCTCAGCCCCTTCAAGTTCACACAGAGTAACCGTGTTGTTCATCATATTAACTTTGAACATGTTCCACTACAATTGACAATAAGAAAGTGTCCCAATACTCATTGTTTTCATTTTTAATGTTCTATCTTTTTTCTAGTTAGATACTTCAACTTCTTTTTGTAAAACATTTTGCTTGAAAAGTGCTTTTTTTGTGCTATATTTCTTTAAAAATAAATTGGTTTGATATTTTGTTACATACTGTAATGCTAAGACATTCATACATTTGTAAGCCTGGCTTAAGTGTCTCAATACGTCTTGGGGCCACTGCGTGTTCAGCGACATGGGAGATTTGCCATTAGAGATCCTTTTTAATGTAAGAAGCTGCAGACAGTTTATAATATTGTGAAGTGGAAGAAGTCACTGATCCTCTTTATGTGGTCTCTGTCTGTTCTGTTCCTCTTTGCGTTCTGGGGCTGCTGGCTGCCCGCTCTTTTTCTCCTTTCTTGCTGGCTGGGTTTAGGGCGAGCACACTGGCCGCTCTCTCAGGACTCGCCGGAATCCTCTCAATGTCCTGAGGCTTGTCTGACTCTCTGGCTTGCCCTGTCTCAGGCTTGGCTGCTTCACCTTTGGATCTCTCTTCTATACTGACTCCTGTGAAGTGAGAGCCATTCCTCAGTGTCTCTCTGCAGTCTCCATAGAGATGCTGCTCCAGAGTCAGATTTGATGCTGTCAGGTGTTTGAACTCTGACTCAAATGGAAAACCACCACTTTGCTGGGTGGCTCCCTCCACCTGGCCTAGGATTGCAGTCCCCCTGTACACCTCGATGGCTTCTGGGAGCATGGACTTGATCTTGGGGAGCCAGCGTTTACGAACTCTCCGGGCGTTTGTGCACATGTCTGCAGCAATCACATTCATTTCACTCTCTTTGAAGTTAGGGGCAAAGTTCTGACAGTAGACTAATGAGAGGACAGAGAGAAAGGACAAATATGAATATTAATGCAGATATACCAAAAACTGCAGTTTAAACACTGCTTGCAATGTCTTAAAAGAAGTAATTGGAAAGGTACTTTGAAACAGTAGCTTCATAAGATACAAGCTACTCATAAAAGTTAAACTGCAGTCAAGCTACTCTTTAAAAATACTAGATGGACACACTGAAATCTACTAACAAAAAGAAGATAAAAACATTGAAGCTATATTTAAAGAAAATATATTTTAATATATAGCAATTAGTTTTTTTAAATAGGAATATATATGTTTAAATAATATATTAAACATTAAACTTTAGACTGAACATGAATTTATACTAGATACTATATACAAAATATAAAATAACAAAACTAGAAAACATCCTATTATATATAACTGAGTTGAAATATAATGATAAAAAACATCAGTTAATTAAATATTTTGCTCCAAAAAAAGTCCTTTAAGGCTGCTCATGGGCTTAAGTGAATAAGTGAATGATTTAAGTGAACAAATTAATTTAAGCCGGCGTCACACAAGCCGATATTTCCAACAATTCGTAGGTGTAAGCTTAATTTACATAATCACCGGCCAGTAGGTGAGAGACAAAGCGTGCAATAGCATCTGCCAGCAGGAGGTCCTTAATTGACAGGACTCCCAGTTAATGGTTCAAGCAACTGGAAAAGCACATCAAACATGACAGAAAAAATCATTCTGTTGCTGGGGCAGGCTCTTGTGTTCTCGTCAAGAGACCAATGATCTTCTTTTACTGAAGAACTGACAAGACGTCATGCTGATCTGAACGTTTTAATCAGTGATCGACTCAGCGATATCAAAGAGCCATTTGTAATCCATAGTGATTCTGTCATCAAGCATTTTTCCTGGGGTTCTCCTACACTAAAATGACTAATGAAATCAGAAAGCAGAGGCACTACAATTTTTATTGAAAGTAACCCTATCAAAAAATCAAGAGTTGCTTTAAAATTGCTGCAAACTTGCCACAGATTCAGCAATCATTATTTTAACATGCAAATGAGCTTGTTATTCACCACAAATGTTTGCCAGAACTCTGCAGATCTTTACCGATAGAGGTGAACCTGCAGCAAATCTTTGGCGACAGTGAAGAGTTTGCCGCAAAGCTCATTTGCATGTGAAATTTAATGAGTGAGAAAGTTTGCAGCAAGTTTGTGTCAACTAAAATAATTTCTTTACTCACTTAAAGCTGCATATGGACATGCGCTTTCTACGGCAAGCCCTGAAGGGAAAAATACACAATCACACACATTCGTAGGGTAAAGTCACTCCATTAATTGTATCCTAAATCAATCTATTGCAATTGTTTATGTTCATGCGGTACTCCTGTTGTTATTTTGGCGAGCTTCACATGACAGGGATCGGAGAGAGAATCAGTATGTCTGTCACCCCTCCACCATCCTGGATCGGCAAGTGTGCCATACCTCCGACTGAAGAGAGCGAAATCTCAGAAAAACAGTCAGCAAGTGTAACACCCTCAGCCAAAATTAAGTTGTTTAGAATCGGCTAATGTGACGCTGGTACTAAAATTAATTTAAGTTCCCAATGCTAAATTGAAATGATTTGATTATTGAAAGCAGTTTATTTCCATGAATCGTCGAAAAGAACTGATTCACTTAAATTATTTGGAATTTCTAGCACTACACTTTAGAACAGTTTAGGAGTGCATTTGATTGCTCCATGGCTGCATTTGCAATACAAAGAGATAAATGTAGCATGTTTTTGGAACTACTTACTGGAAAAGCTATACTATTGTGAAAATAACTGAACTACTGTCACGCTACTGAAAAAAATGCAGTAAGTTAGTAGCTTTGCTACTTATAGATAGTAGCTCTTGACACCAGAGTTTGTGAGTGGAGTGGAGTGGGACTGGAGTGAGTGATTTTTTGATTTTTGAGGAGCGGGTTTTTAAAAATCGGAGCGTCATTATTTTCTCTCGTTCTAGCAGCACTTGGTAATGTTCAACCTCCAGCGTGAAGGTTACTTACGCTTTCTGTTTTCACGCTCCCCATTATTGAGATAAGCTGGCAGTAAAGCTTGACTTAACTACATGCTTGTGTCTTGTCTCTACATCAACTTGCATATAGTGAAAATGAATGATGGGATGGCGATGGTGAAGGAGAATTGCCATGATCAAATGTTTATTGTGAAATCCAAAGACGTCCAAAAAACACGATGATAATCTGTTCACATGTGGAGAGAATATCTGAAGGTCAGTAATTCATATATCCCCTATTAAATATTTTGAATGATCATATCATCATTCTAATCGAATGCATCTCAATCTTAACTGTAGGCTATTATGTCCCGCATTAAATAGAATTTAATTATGTCCCGCATTAAACAGAATTTAACATTTAATGAAGCAAAACACCGACTGAACTAATCAGCATGTTAATATTGTGTAGTCTAACTTTAATCGACTGCCATCTAAATGTATTTTAGTGCTGTAGGCTAATATATGCATTATACTTTTGCAGATGAAGAAGCTCAGCAAATGCGAATAGAGAAAACATGTGTAGAACATTCTGAGAATACATATATTTTTTCGTTCACAGAATTATAGGGCAAGGTTAATTAAAAGAAGAGCATTAATGGAAAATAATAGGCAATAACTAGGCAATAATACTTATCTATTGATTTAATTGAATGTTTTGTTTTTGTTCTGGTAATTGACCATTTTTTTTCGTTTGGTAATTTATATTTTTAATTGAATGTTTTTTGTTTTGTTTTTGTTTTTTTGCATCTAGCAATTAATTGAATTAATCAAAACCAGAGAATGCTGCCGATATGTTTCAAACGTAAGCTATAAAAATTATTTAATTTAGTCTTGGGCTAATGTTAGTGTTCTAATAAAGCACATTGTAGCTTTTCTTCTAGTATTGTGAATACATTTTTTATTTAATACACCTTCTGCATGGAAGGTTGTGATATTAAAACGCATACTGAAATAACTTTAATTCTGCCATGGAGCAGACACGGAGCGGGGTTTCTCTAATCCAAGAGCAAGCGAGGAGGAGCAGGAAATGGACAGTGATTAAAGAATGCTTTGAGCGCGGAGGGGATATTGTTGCTACTCCACTCCACTCACATACTCTGCTTGACACTGCTATACGGTCACACAACACTTTAGCACGATTTCAAAACCAAGTGATGCTGTCTTAGATTTTGGCCAAAATTAGGTATCTTTGGAGGCAGCATAATTAAGATGCTTATCTTTTGGAAACGTTTTTACATCTGGAGTGTGCCTATGATGTCTTAAATTGCTGCCTCCTAAGGCAGCTCTCTAGGTTTTGGAACAACGTATTTTTTGCTTGAAGTGTGACTGCACCTGTACAGAGGAATGTAAAAGGGCCACTCACGTTTGACCGTGTTGAGGATGCGGCTGTCCAGTGGTTTGCGGTTTGGATCACAGTTAGAAGAACGAATTCCAGTACCACAGCTGTCTGCAAGTGTGTTCCTGCAGGCAAAATATCATAGTCAACCACTGGGGGGCACACATACAAACATTTTCTAAAACACCATTCTTCACATACAGTACAATATACTGATATATTCCATACAGGGGCAGTTCTAGGGTCAGTAGATATTCAGGGCATAGCTCAGACATCTGTGGATACACATGGGGCCATCCTTTGACATTTTGGAATATAATACACTATAATAAAGGTTTAAATGAAGAGAATTTACATCTGTGAGATGTCATTTAAACAGTAAATCTTTAAATATTACCAAATCTGAAAAGAAAAAGGTTCCACTAACTTTGTCTCAGCTTCAAAAATCGGAAATTTTGTGCTTTTGACACCAAAACGTGATAAAAAAACACTATATTGTTCCTTTCAACATTCCGTAGTTCTACATTACATGACAGATTTATATAATTGATTTTTTTGAGAGCTTTAAGTTAGTTTAGAATATAGCAGGCTGTGAATAGTCTAAAATATATACTTGAGGAAGAAATGGTTACAGTTTGCAAATTCCTTTAGCACATTCTGCGTATCTATTATGCTTTGTTTTCAGGATTACATACAGTATCTAAATATTTGATATGCACCTCTATTGACCAACTCAACACAGTTCCCAATATTTCACTAAGACAGAAATGTTGACCAGACACAGCAACAAACGTGTGCACGTACATGTATGCTGGAAAGCAGCTACCAACAAGACTGCACGTGTGTACTGAATTGAGTCTGTATATGTTGTTATCGATACTGTAGAAAGACAGATATCATTAATTTATATATATTAGTTAATACTAATATATTTTGTTAATTATTAAAATGTAATATGTTTTATTATTAACTTATTACCAAAGCACTGGTACTTCAGACATTACTACAAAACATTTGTGGCTTAAGCCCCGGTAGCTGACTATGACTCCACATCTGCTTTACGGGGCTTGTTAATTTCTATGGTAAAACCGTGTTGTTGTATTTCATACATTCTAAAGTTGCACACACATGCTTGTTATATTTGACCTGTCAAAAAAAGCAGCTAGGAGGCGTCTCAGCAGGACTTTATGCTTGACCCCAGCGCAGAGGTGACAGTTCATCAGCTGACCACGCGTCATGAAGACACCAGATCCTTCCACAGCACGAACAACAGAGAAACAAGGAGACCTTAGCTCTAAATCTGTGACTCAAATGACTCAGTCTGAATTGATAAATAATTCAGCTGTACATGGAGATTCAGATAGGGTGGCATTATTTAGGCCTCACCTCCAATAAGCTCCAGCCTCTCTCCAGGGTCGCCCTCTGTGTAGAGAGCAGGGTGGCAACGGTAGCCGATCTGGCTAATGAGACCAGCGGGCAGAGCCTCTCTGTCTCCTCCCAGCAGCACACAGAAGCGGTTCTCCAAGGACAGAGGCAGGGAGGACACCTCCATCTTCTCTTGTACTGCAAAGAGACAAAACAGGAATTAATTCCTAGATTTTTGAGTTGTTTTGGCACATAAGAGAAGTTCTTTACAGGTCATTTACTGCCAAAGAGACTGGCCGTGCCCCCATAGATCTTTCCATTTGTTAGGCTCTCATATGAGTCATCCTCAAAATCCTCCTCCTCGTTTTGATGTGACGTTGGGCTGTCTGTGGTTGGGAGACTTGAGGCTCCAGGGCTGGCGTGATCCCTGGTGGAGTGCTCATAGGGATGCATCACAGGTATAACCCCATTCCCACCTCCACTGGTGTAGAAAAGAGTGCTCATCCTTGAAGATCTGCCCCTTGTGCCCCTATCCTCCTCAGTATGCTTTTGCTCTGCGCTCGGAGCACACACCGAGGTCTCCAGATTCTCCTCCTTGATCTTGCAGACAGTTGTGTGGTCACCTAGCAACAGGGAGGAGTTGTTGTTGTTGTTTGGGCTGGGGGGATCGTCTGTGGCAGATGTCTGGGAGTCGCAGTATGGAGCGCTGGTCTTGAACATGAGGTCCATTCCTCGTTCCACAATGTTCTGGATCTGAAGGTAGCCTGCAGTGTACATGACCATCAGCTGATCACTGGCACTCACTGTCATCCTGCCCGTGTAGCAGAATGACAAGATCTGCCGGAAACAGGATGGGGCCACCGACGAGGGCAGCTCAAAGAGAGTCTGGGTGCTACCGCTGAACAAATCACGGAAGTACAGGCTGCTGGCCGCCAGCACGGCACGGTGGGCCTTGAAGGCCTGTCCATTGACCATGATGGCCACATCACAGTGCTGGCCCAGCAACCGCTGTTCATTTAGGCTGTCCAGAACCGTGCTGCCAAAGTTTGGGATCTCCATGTGCAAGAGCTGTGACATCATGCCAGTTTCAGATTATTGGAGAAGACAGGACGTTCTCACCAGACATCTAAGACAGCAGAGAGTCAAGATAGTGTCAAGTTGGATGGGGAGAAGGTGAGGCTTAGTTTTGCAATGTTGTTACAGAAACATAAATATCAAAAAATGCGACAGATATTCTGCACAGCAACTCCCTTGGTAAACAGCTTTCTTCACCCCAACATTACTAGAGTCCGCATGTTTGAAAACTCAGCAATAAGATTGCTCTGAGTGTTCAAAAGAAGCTGAAAAGTGACCCACCAACACACCCACCCTCCCTCGCAACCCTGCCACTACCTGACCTCTATAGCAGAATCCTCCGAGATGGGAGAGAGAGAGAGAGAACGCAGACAGACTCCTCACATTAGCCCAGCATAAGGAAAGGTATCTTGAGATGCAGAGAGATATGTCTCAATCCGTCCTCTTCATCCCCGCACAGGACTGAGCCAGCGAGAAGTAAAGGGAGCGTCTGTGTGCACAATCGATGCACCATCTACTGTATGTCACAGAAAGGGGGAGAGAGGCTATAGGCATAGACACAGAGACTATGGAGAGGGGGAGGGAGTGAGACTAAAGGAAAGTCATTTAAGGACACAGAGTGAGAGAGGGAGAGAGGGAGAGAGAGAGAGAGAGAGAGAGAGATGCAGATAACTGCCCTGCAGAGAGTAAACGTGTTCATGTGCGATGGAGACAAAAGACAGACAAGACAGAAAGAGAGAGAGAGAGTAATGGCTCACTTTTATTTGTCAGAAGATGAAGAAAAGAGAAGAACGGGAGCGTTCACCCCGTATCAACCTCCATGCACCAACCAAAAGGCGTGTAGACACATAATCCATCAGGAGCTGTCTCTGCCACAATCGGCTCCGTGCTCAGGATTATTTACATTAAGGGCAGACAAATGGAGTGTGCCAGGAGAGCAGCTCTGCATTGCAGTCCCTGTCACAGGCTGGCATGCTCAGTACAGAGTCTGCATACCCAATCAGATGTGCCAACACGGCATCAGACAGATACTCAAGTGATAAGATAAAAAAAAAAAAGCAACACTCAGCCTCAAAGCTGCCCTAAATGTCAGATCAGTACATTCAACTGAGTAGCATTTTAAGACTGCATGTATTAGTCTGTGATAGAGGAGACTTATGGCTGGAAGACTACAGTATGTGCAAGTAAGAGTTGTGTACAGAGCACTGGGGCGGTAAAGTAGCATCTCTCAGCAAAGTGAATAAAAAGGAAAGGCGGTTTGTTTCTCTCTTTGACTCACTAGCTTTTAATGCCGAGACGCTGTTTAGCTACAGCGTGAGTCAGCACTATTAGAGAAAAACATAAAAAATGTCTGTCAAATTCCAGGCTTACATCTCTTTTTAAATAACAAAAAAAAAGAAAAAAAAGAAAGAAAGATAATAAATCCATAATATGTGGCAGACACATGCCATGCAAATACTGCATAAATTGATTCAGACTGTATGTCTGGTATCTTTGAAAGTTGTGCAGCTATGTCAGACTGAAAAGGCAAGGGATTTACATCAAATCATGGGACACTGAGCTGTCTCTAAAATTGTTCAAAATATTTATAATAGAAATTGCCCTCAAACTTTATTTCCTATGTGAAAGGCACACAGTTCAAAGAGATCACATAGGCAGTCATTTTACATTTCAAAACAACAGTGCCTGTGCAGACATCTGTTAAGTTGACAGCTGGAGTTCTAGCAGTGGACAACATCAGAATGGTCACATGTATGAGTTCCCTGAGGAGACCAGACTGCAGTCTGAGCTGGTGGGGAATGTGAGATTGCATGCTGCCGCCTAGAGGTCAGACATAGACACTACAGCAGTAAAAAGAAAACATAAATGACCTCAGAATGTGCTTAGACTTGAAGTTGCAGTTACACAGTGTTCTCAGAGAGGGATATTCACTACTCACTACTGATTGATCTCAAAATGATGCTGAAGGGAAAAGCAAAACCAAAATTTTCCCATTACAGCCCATGTCCAGGTACATTAGTGGTACTATGTATAAAGTATTGATGGTTACCAAAACACAAATGTTCTAAATCTCAGATGCATCTGCATTTGTTGCAAGTTATGAACCAGTTAATGATGAAATTATAATTTTTATTGTATTTTTAAGACAAATTACAGTGTTCTTCAAACAAAATACAACAACTCCCCTGTGAAGAAAACTACATATACAGAACAACTGCCCCCAAAAAACATATATAAGTCTTCACATAAAAATATAATTATTAAAGCACTGGAAATTAAAATAATAATAATAAATACAAAAATAAACACACATAATGTAAGGTACGGCCTTTCATTTGGACCAGCTTAGAAGGCCACCATTATGTGCACGTCACAATACTGTACTTTATTTAGAATGCTTTATAAATATTTAGCCAAAGTTTGGTTAAAATAAACACTGCTCCATTAGATAGTGAAAAAATATCACTACAAATCAATCCACAAATCAAATGCTAATAGACATGCTTTAATCATCATAACATGTACAAATATTTTGGATTCCAAACCTCAAATCAAAATACTGTTGTAGCAGTACACGTGTAACCTGAACGCTCCATTCTTTTCACAGTCAAGAATTGTGAATACACTATTTTTCAATGTAATTAGACATAAACGGTGACTTGTAGGATACAGATATGCATAACATGTGTATATATATATATATATATATATATATATATATATATATATATATATATATATATATATATATATATATATATATATATATATATATATATATATATATATATACACACACACACACACCCCGATCAGCCAAAACATTAAAACTGCCTGCCTAATATTGTGTAGGTCCCCCACGTGCCACCAGAAACTTTTCTGGCATGCAGGATGGTGCTGTTTTGGTGGCACAAGGGGGAACTACACAATATTATGCAGGTGGTTTTAATGTTGTGGTTGACACACACACACACACACACACACACACACACACACACACACAATACAATAAAAGCATTATCCAGTTTAAAATTGTCTCTGAAAATCACAGGAAAAGAAAGCTATTTTAACATATTCAATTGAGATTATGAGTAAACTAGTAAAAAAAGACAGTTTTAGGTCACCAAAGTGTGCTCAGTATAATTGAGTAACAAAATTGTCATGACATTTATGGGAAATGTTTTATAAACTGGGCTAAACATAGAGATCAGTGTTGTCATTATAAATGCATTGCAGCAGAAATGTATACCTCTTATGGTGCTTAAATGGCTCATTCAACCATTTATTTTTTTTTAATCTGCCGTAATTTACTCACCCTTGTGTTGTTCACAACCCTTTGAGTTTAGAAATGTTACTTAGAATATTATTCTAAGTCATTACTTTCATTGCAGCTTTTTATCCATTCAATAAAAGTGAATTGTGACTGAGATGGTCATTGTGCTTAACGTCTCCTATGTTCCAGAGAGGAAAGAATAGTCGCAGGAGTATGGAACAACATACAGGTGTGTAAATGAACAGGTTTTTCATTTTGTGGCAAACTAATCCTTTAATAATAATAAGATTTAAAAAGATTATAAAACAAGTTTCTTTTCTTATTAAAACAATGACTTGCTTATATTATTCAGATCCACCAAGGATCTCACAGGAATGCTGGAATAATGTGACACTGTAGCCTTTTGTGACTTCACATGTGGACAAAGAAAACATGTTCAAGCAACCTACAAAGTAGACTTGATGTCCTACAAAGTAGAATGAATGTGACTATTAAATCTGAGGGTTTTTTCATGTCTGGCTATTGACAAGGCAGTGTGTTACCCGTCACTGGCTTCTTAGATAGTGACTTGGAACAATATGATTAATTATATTCCCAAGTGTTTTTGTTGTTGTTGTTGTTTTACCATCAAATAGAAATATGGGAACAGAGTGACTTTCACAGAGAAAAAAATTATTTCATAATGTAGAATATTCCATAAAAATATACTTTTGACCTAACTTGCACACTTTAGTTTTAGAATAATAAAATAGTATCTCATGTAAAACCAATCACTCTGTTTGATTGAGGAATATGCCTGATACACAAGCCAAACATTCATCAGTCCTTAGACAAGCTCTTCATTACAAATTGCTTGAAAGAAACAACACAAACACAACAGAAGAAATAAAAGTCATCAAATAAATTAAAATTAGTCTCCTTCAACACTTGGCAGGGGTTTCATATATTACAATTCACCTTATTCTGAAGAGATTTCCTTCTTAGTGTTGCTATATGTATAGCCTGAAGCTTCTGGCCTTCCACCTCTTTGATCGGACGCGAAAGAAGTAGAACATAACCATGAGGAACATGCAGGAGAGAGCGTACAGCAGCACACAAAGACTCATATCCACACTGGAGAACCCCAGACCCAGAAACGTCATGCCTGGCCTGGTTTCTATCTGGACACCTGTCTCTTTCTCACCATCAGTATCAGTCCTCTTGAGATGTTTAGGAAACCTCTCAGATGGCTTTATATTCTGGTTAAGGTGAATTTTGCTGTCAGATTGTGTAATAGCTTTGGGTTTTTCCAGGGCCGGAGGGGCTGGCTCTGCTTGGCTGCTGCTAGTGTATTTTGGGGAGATGTTTGAAGCACCATAGTGCTGTTTGAGGAAAGCAAGTACCATCTGTTCATTCCAGACATGAAGGCCTTCTTGCTCCTCATGGCATGTCGGACAGAGATCAGGGGTGGGCCATTGAATCTTAGGAAACATGGGGTCCTCACTCATTGACCCTGCATAAAGAGTGGACAATGAGCTATATGGGTGATGTCTGACATCATACATTTCATGCAGCTAAATGAACACATAAGAGAATTATATACTTTTTTCAAAATGTTCCCTTTTATTCCTGTTTTCCTTTAAATCTCTTTCTCCCTTTTGATCTTTTTCTTTCTTATTTCCTTCCAGTCAGTCTTCCTTCATTCATTCCCTTCTTCCATCTGTCTACGTTCATGTATTTCGTCCTTTATTATTCATGTCTTTCTTACATCTTTTTCCTTCCTTCCTTTATTCCTTCTTTACCATCTTCCTCTTTCTTCCCATTTTATTCTTTTTCCTGCTGTTTTCCTTCCTTCCTGTCTGTCTTTCATCCTGTATTTGTTCCCATCTTCTTGTATTCTTTCCTATCCACCTGTTTTCCTTTCAGTTTTTTCTTTTTCCTTCAATCCTGTCTTCCTTCTTGTCTTTTCTACTTGCAGTCTTTCTTCTTCCTTTCTCCTTTTTTCTCTTTCTTCCATTTTCTTTTTTTCTTTCCATCATCCAGCTTTCCAGACCTCCATAGTATCTTCTCCTACTTTCTTTCATACTTTCCCTTCCTTTATGCTCTATTTACTTCCTTACCATCAATCTTTCCTTTGATCTTTTCTTCATGTCTTCATATTTTTTTCCTTCCATCTTACATGCCTTTATTCCCTCCTGTTTTTTCCCCTTCAAACCTCTCCATCTTTCCATGCTGTCTTTTTTCCTTTCTTCTTTCTATCCTTTCTTTGTCTTCTTTTTATTATTATTATTTTCACCCCTTTTCTCTCCTAGATTTGAACTTGCAACTCCAGATGTGGTAGTCAGTGTCTTTACTTGCTGAGCTACCCAGTCCCCCCTTTCTTTGTCTTTTTCATTTGTTCCTTTCCACCACTTTCATATTTCCTTCATATTTTTCCTTCCTTCCTTTTATTCCTATGGCCATATCTTCCTTCATGTTTTTCTTCCTGCTTTCCTGTCTTTCTTCCTTCTATCCTGCTGTTCTTCCTGTCTTTCTTCCCATTGTGTTTTAAAACTTCCAATGATATAATGACTGATACAAATAATAGTGTAAAAAAAAACAACAAAAAAAAACACCTGTTTTATCACCCTTGAGTAGATGGAACTAAGCAATTAGGCCCTTTTCCATTGCAGCCCATTTTAGGTACTTCTCCCCGGGACTAGTACTTTTCGTCATTTTCTTACCTGAGGATCTATAGTTCCTGGAAGCCATTTTATGGTATATTTTTAACTCCTACTCCGGGTTAGGTCCTTTTAGGGCAAACAGGGACTGTGGGAGGTGCTGTAGCTTGTGATTGGAAAGGAGAAGAGTCCACAGCTGCCCTTTGTAAACAAACTTGATGCTAGCCTGCTACTCAGGATTGAGCTAATTTTACAATTCCCATAACATAAATAAAATAAAACCAGCAAAGTATCCATAGAGGATCACCTGTTTCACATACAGTATAGGTATGTGTATGTGTGACTTCATCGGGAGAAACTCTTTGAGATTTCATCGGATCTGTACTGTTCCTAGGGTGACGGACATAAATAAGATGATTAGATGAAGATTATTGAGAGAGGGTAACTGAACTCAATTATACACAAACCATCATGAGCAAACCATTTTTATGTGGTTGTTGTTGCCATTGAATCGCTTGTGCAAACAACATCACAAGAAAAACGGTTGATACTAGATAATATCACTATGGGGGTTACTTTTGTGAGTGTGAATGCAAGATGGAAAATGTCACCATGAGTGTCCTGTTCCTATTAAGAGTTCTCATATAAAACGTTACAAAGGGAAAAGTACCAGGACTGTAGGTGGGAAAGGGCCTATTGTAGCACCTCTACCCATCAGAAGCTTTAATTAGTCGCTTGCTTCTGACATGATGCGTTACTGAACATTTTTACACATCTGTCTTACCTGACAGTCTTGTGTTAACCTGATTGTGCTTTCTCCATAGCCACAGTACTGCCTCATCCACTGATTTGACCTGGTTCAGAGACTCCTGTGCCATCTCTTCAAAGTGTTTTCCGCAATCCTGGCAACCAAAGAAGGTTCCAATGTAACGGCGCATAGTTTGAAGTATTGCCAAGGGATCATTTTCAAACCCTGAGGTGAAAATGGTGGGGCATTATTTAAAATTAGTAATAGCAATGAAAAACATAAACAGAAAATGGCTACAATGAGGAAGAGTGTCCAAAAAGAACAGAAGAGAGAAGAGTGTGAAGCCCCATACACACATGCAGTGGCTTTATCGCTTGAAGTCGCTAGTCTCTGTACTGTGAAGTCGCTTGTGGGCATTCCTATTGCTGCTGCTTTAACATTATTGGTTGACTACATGTCTGCCCAAATCTCTTGAAAATCAGATCAAAGATGAGGCACTTTTGCCAGTAAAACTAAGATATCATTTTAATTTGACAAGGAATCAGTTTTTGCACACACGGCATATTTATATGAACTACAGAAGTGCTCAACGCATCATATTATTAATAAAGATGATCAATCTCTCACTCAGACTGCAGACAATATCTTTTCCATGCATACGTTTTTTAATTATATCCATGTATGTGGTTGCACACAAACCAAATAGAACAGTAAAATCACTCACAGAATCATCACAATGCTCCTCTGTCTTGTCTGTACTCGACTCTTTATTATTCTCAAAGGAGAGGAGTGAAGTGAGGTCCACTAACACCCTTTTCACTCCTAATGGTTGTTACTCCTCATTTGTATACACGTAAACTTCGTCGCTGTCACATGCCCACATCTAGGATGTGTTGCTGGACGAGATCTCATTGCATTGTTACTGGAAGTTGCTGCATGTTTTCATATACACTATGTTTAGACACAATTGACTGAATTTAAGTTTGTCATACATATGAACTCTTTCAAACTCTTTCTTAGTAAAAAAAACATCCCAGGTGGATTCCTCATGAAATTGGTTAGGAACATGCCCAGAGTGTGCAGCATCTAGGCAAAGGGTAGCAACTATGAAGAAGCTAAATAACATACACTACATAATTTGCATATTTCAAATTTTGTTATTTCACAGTTTTGATGATGTTACTATTATTTTAAAAGTGGAAAATGGAAAAATGTATTATTATTACAACTAATCTAAACAGGTCTCAGGCTCAGTGAGAGGAAGGCATTTCCCTACTCATACCGGTGTTGGCTAGAACATCAGGTCGGTTGGCAGCCTGGACAGTCAGAATGTGAAACAGAGTCCAGAGGGAGCAGGGATATCCTCTAAGTGACACACTACTGCCCTGGCATCCAACCCATTGCACTTGCTCACTCAGGTACAGCCCTGAGATCTGAGAAATTAAACAAAAAGGGCAGATTAAATCCAATACCACACTGATTAGTGTTCCTGTCAATTACACAAACCAACTAAGGACTTTCAAGCATAGCTGGTAAAATATGCCATATTTTAATAACACAAGGTACAGACACTTTGTAAGGATTGTGGTTTTAATAACAGTTGACTGAAATTGAATAAGTTGTTTAATGAGAAACTGCCTCACCCTCATCTTGTTGTTGACTAGGTCCAGTATAGCATCATAGGGGATCTTCTTCAAAGGTAAACTGACTAGCCACTCTAGTAAAGTCTCAAGAAGTTTAACCACTGATTGGCGACCTGGAAATAGCTGAGATCAAAGGGCCAAGAAAGACACACCTGTGAACTTCAAAGCTCTAAAAAGAACACGTTATTAAACAACTGCAGTTCGAGTAGACAGTTCAAGTGTGAAGAAAAAGTTATGTATGTGTTGAAACACTACCTTGGCGACAACCGTTACAAAGTCCTTGAACGTTTTTAGTTCTTCTCCCTCTAAGGTCTTGTGAGAGGCGAGTTCGACCCTCAATAGATAATGTAAACCAGACTCCAGATCAGCCATGTATACTTTAGACCTGGAGAAACACATTATTCACATTCCTACTGGTAACTTTTTCTTTGCATTAAACTAAGTCACCAAGGAATAAAAAGCCAGATGAACATCACATGGATGTTTCATCTCCAGAAATGTTCAAGACCCCCATGAAATAAAAAATGTCCATGTCATTTGAGGTTATGTGTATTCCTAAATGTTAACAAAAAACTGACCATTGACTATTAAGAAAAAAAAAAAAAAAGTAAAGAAGCCTTTCAATAAAAATCTTTCTGTTTCAAAAGGAAAAATGTAAACACAGGAAATACATTTGTGAATGACAAATCATTTCATAAGTTCTTTAAAGTTAACGCTTGGACTAGAGGTCTGCATTCCCGCGGAAGCGGGTGGTCAAAGAAGTCAGATGGGCATCATGTCATGGGTTATCTTATAATAACTATAAAATAAAAATAAAATGTTGTGTAAAATTGTTGTCTGTTTGTTTGGCTTTTGCCCTATATGGAAAGCAATGCGGGGTTGTGGGGAATGGGAACGGTCGGGAAGAAAATCACTGTGGGCAGAGAGCAGGAGAACATGGAGTAAAATTCAGTAGAAGCGTTTTTGTGCGTGATAGAAACTTGCGGGAGCGGGATGAAAAAAATTGTCCCGTGCAGACCTCTAACTTGGACTTCACATTCTTCGACTTCAGATAAAAAAAATGCAGGACATATAAACATTAACACAATAAAACTCACTTTTTAAAGTCCTTCCACTCCACCTGGTTTCCCTGTCTATTACTCCCAGGCTGAGGAAGCTGCAGGGAAGAGGTGAACTGTTTCCTGTGCACTCCGGGGAGGAGTTTCAAAAAGGAAGAGAAGAAGAAGCGCAGCCTCTTCTGACTGTTAACACAAACTCAATTTTTTTAAAAACACATAAACAAGGCTTGAATTTGATAGTTTTGTCAAAGTTAATCCAACTGAGGCAGTAAACGTACACATTCATGACACTGTGTGTGCCGTTGGGGTGGAACAGGTATGCTGATGGAACTGAACTAATCCCTAGTTTCTCCATTAAAAGCTTGTCTGAGTTCAGCGCTCTCTTCACTGTCAACCCCTCATATAGCATTAGGTCCAAAATTACCTAAAAGTACACAAAGCATAAAATTAGTGCATTGCACTACTTACTAATGTTTTTAATTTTTCCATAATAATATATATTTATACACACACACACACACACACACACACACACACACACACACACACATACATTTGAAGTCAGACGTTTACTTACACCTTAGACAAATACATTTAAACACAGTTTTTCCAAAATTCTTGACATTTAATCATAGAAACGATTCCCTGTCTTAGGTCATTAAGGAACTTTATTTTAAGAATGTGAAATGTCAGAATAAATGTAGAAAGAATTATTTATTTCAGCTATTATTTCTTTCACCACATTTCCAGTGGGTCAGAAGTTTACATACACTTAGTATTCGGTACCATTGCCATTAAATTGTTTAAATATGCCCAAAAATTTTCTATCGCATTGAGGTCAGGACTTTGTGATGGCCACTACAATACCTTGACTTTCTTGTGCTTAAGCCATTTTGCCACAACTTTGGAGGCATGCTTGGGGTTATTGTCTGTTTTGAAGACTCATTTGCGACCAAGCTTTAACTTCCTGGCTGATTTCTTAAGATGTTGCTTCAACATATCCACATAATTTTCCTTCCTCATGATGACATCTATTTTGTGAAGTGCACCAGTCCCTCCTGCAGCAAAGCACCCCACAACATGATGCTGCCACCCCCATGCTTCACAGTTGGGATAGTGTTCTTCGGCTTGTAAGCCTCACACTTTTTCTTCCAAATATAACAATAGTCATTATGGCCAAACAGTTCAATTTTTATTAAACCGAACACTTCCTATGCCTCAAGACACACCATCCCTACAGTGAAGTATGGTGGTGGCATCACCATTCTGTGGGGTGCTTCTCATCATCAGGGACTGCATCTTGTTAGAATTGAAGGAAGATGGATGGAGCAAAATATAGGGAAATACTGCAAGAGAACCTGCTTCAGTCCGCTAAAAAACTGAAGCCTGGGAGGAAATTCACCTTTCAGCATGACAATAATCCCAAGCACAAGGCCAAAGCATCATAAATGTACTACAGTGGCCCAGTCAAAGTCCTGATCTCAATCCTATTGAGAATCTGTGACACTATTTCAAAATTGCAGTCCATAAGCATTAACCAACCATCCTGAACAACTTGGAGCAAATCTGCCAAGAAGAATGGGATCACTGTGTGCAAAGCTGGTACATATGTACCCCAAAAGACTTTGAGTTTTTGCAGCAAAAGGTGGCTCGAAAAAATATTAATGTGTGGGGGTTGAATTCTTATGCAAGCAAGATATTTCAGTTTTTTATTTTTCATAAAAACATTTCCCATCAAAAAAACAATGTCACCTTACAATAATTGATTTTGAGTTTCAGTGTTTTAAAATATAAGATTTGTAATTCGGTAACGTGAGAGAATTGGATAGGGTTCTGAATACTTTTGCAAGGCACTGTGTAATATATATATATATATATATATATATATATATATCAGGACTTATTAAGCAGAATGATCAGTTTTGAAAGCAATACAATGATTTGTGTGAAGAAAAGATACAAATTTCTGTCACTGTTTAATGAAACTATAACACATAAAAGCACTACAAAAGCATTGTTTCCAAGTAGGTATATAAAAACATTTGTAAATTAATGAGAGCTTTGATCCACCCTTAAATCCGTTAAGTGCAACTTAAATGTATCTTTCTCACATCTTTCAATTTATCAGAGACAATGGAACATTTAATAAATTGCATTTATGCATTTTAATAATTGGAAAGCAATTGTACAATATTGTGTACAATGAGGATCAAAGTTTTCTTGCATGACATATAATACATTGTAACATTATATAGGCCTGATTTCATAAGCATAACTAAAATATGTATAGAAATTAGATTTTCTTATGAACAGATTTCTTAGCAAGCATGTGTGCAATTTGACCCTGCAGTTAAAACTTAAATAAATAAATACGGAGATTAGAGTGAGTGTGCAATGAGCATTTTCCTCTCTCCCTCTCCCTCTCTCTCTCTCTATTTTCAGTTTTAAAGTACTTTATTGGCATGATTGTGTTTACATACAATATTGCCAAAGCATTAATACACAAAACAGACAATGACAAGACAAATAATAATAATAAAATGGTAACAAATAACAATAAAGATAGAATTAAAATAAGGTGCCAGGTAATGAATAAAATAAAAACTATATAATATAAAATAAAATAAGCATTTAACAGGACATTATGAACATAAGAGAATGAAAGTACTGTGACTGAAGTACATTAAGGCAGTGATTGGTTTCTGAGGGTGTGCATCTCAAAAATGAATTTTGCTGCAACTGATGCATGATGGTCCTCCCCCAGTAACACCAGCATCTGATCTGTTTCTGCTGAACTGAAAAACTGTGGCATGAGGTTTGAAGTATTTCTCTCTCACCTCTGTAAATTTCTCACAGTGAATGAGAAAGTGTGTCTCTGTCTCGACCTCACCCGTCACAGTGAGCACAGACTCGTTCTTCCTTTGGAAGACATGTTTGTCTGTGTCTGCCTTTTTCTATGGCCAGACTGTGATCACTGAGTTTGTATTTGATGAGGATCCATCTCTGTTTTGGATCTCTTACAGTGTGCAGATATTCTGCCAGATTATATGTTCTGTTTAGGGACCGATAACATTCCAATTTGATTTGGTTTTTACTTTCATGTTCCCAATGGTCCAAATATGAATTTTTGCTTTCTTTTATGATTTGGTTTATTCTGATCTGGTTTTGTTCAGCAGTGCTGGTCTGAAACTGGTGTTTGTTAGTTGTTAGTGGGTTTGTGAGTTTCAGAGTCAGCTGACAAATGGGACTGGTTTTATGCTTCAGCTCTTGGGTTTTAAGGGCTTCATGTTGCAGTGTGTTAGGGGAGTGTGCGGTGTTCTCTCTCTCCCTCTCCTACCCTCCTCTACCCTAGGCTAGGCTAGACTACCCTAGTTTGTTTATATGGCAGTCACAAATTGCATGATGCATAATGGCATTAAGTTTACAAATACAGTGCCTATTAAAACTCTAACCAAATTATTAACATTAAGATAGGTCTATGGGTAGTTTAATATAAATGCTTATCATTTTAATCCTGTTCTGTGTGAATTTGTTCAGTTTCGATCCAAAGAAACAAAACTTTAGGCTTTGTGAGAGCCCATTTTCATTTTCATTACGTGCATTCACATTACGTTTATTGTGATGCGTCATTTTCATTAATCTCTATGAAGTCAATACATCTGATATTCTGTCTTGACAAAGCCATCATTGTGTCTTTATGTTTCTCTAATTTAAGTTAATAACTTTTGGTGCCTTGACAAGATTACATACAATTTCCATTTTTGACCATATTTCTGAATTGTTTTCATGTTGAGAATGCAAATGTCTGTACATGCTGGCAAAAGTTTCAGCACCATAAGACTCCAACAACCAAGCACTTAAATTACTATACTATACTTTATAATGAGTGATCTACATGCTGGTTTGGGAAAAAAGCATTACTCCATCGTAAAAACGAGCGACAATAGTTTGATGACACCCCAGTGTCACCTTTAAAATGGAGTTAGTATTCTCTTTGTCTCTTTGAATATCCTTTATGTTCTTTAGTGTCAGTTGTTGATAACATTTTTGATGATCACAGAAAATGCTCGTTCACATAATGCTGAAATTTATGTGAATGTGGCCTAATCAAAAACATCTATACCCCATCCCCCCCAGAAAAAAACAAACAAAACAACAAAAAAAAATCTCACCAGCTCTGCCGATGACATTACATATACAAATACATTATATATTTTGGAATCAAAACATCGAATTTCACTGAATTTGTCTCCACTGTTTGCTGGTATAGTCATACCTCCAGTTAAGACATTGGTTACCTTACAAAAATCGAAATTCTGTCAATCTTTTTTTCAAAATTGTTGCAATCTTTCTGCAAATCTGCAGCAAATTTGCCACTCATAATTTTCACATGCAAATGAGCTTTGCAGCAAACGCTTCATTGTTGCAAAAGGTTTTCTGTAGGTTCACCTCAACCTGTTAAATGCTTTTTATTTGCAGCAAATCACAAGCTCATTTGCATGTGAAAATAAGGAGTGGCACATTTGTGGCAAGTTTGTCAGAAATTTTGGTAAGGATGGCCCAGTGTGATTATTATTACAGCACAAAATGTTGCAATTTAATTATAAGAATATATAGTCTGCTGATGCTTCTTTGTGTATTGTGCCAGGTTTGAACATATGAAATATGTTTGAAAGCAAGAGCTAGGATGAATGGCAAGATTTACAGTGAAAAAAAAATAATTTAAAATTTCCTTCTGTTTCTCACACAAAGCTATTGTATGGCTATATACATATGGACTATATGTATAGACCTTTAATATAGCAAAAAGTTGTATAAACTACCTTTATGATACTTTTTGTCATGATACATTGTCTCTACAGCCTCAGCTTCCAGTGGAGTGTACACATTCTTCAAAAAGTTTCCTTTTGTGTTCCACTACAGAAATTAAGTCATACAGGTTTGCATACAGTAAATGTGAGTATATGATGACATAATTATCGTTTTGGGTGAACTATTCCTTTAATTACTACTGTTTAACATATATAACATACAGAATATAATACATCTGTCCCGATGTATGAGAAACATACAGCAATTATTTTTCATACCTCTCTGCCTACGTAGGAGTCTCTTTCCTCAACTATAACGGCAGTGTAGTGCTCGGTTTTCTTCCCAAATAAGGACAGGATGTCCTCAGCCCTGCAATATAACGACAAAATTAATTATCCTGTTTACACCTGGCATTAAGATGCGTTTCGGGTGATCCGATGTGGTCAGCGCTAAATACAGGTGTAAACGGGGTCTAAAACCTTTTGTTATTGGATCACAAACCACATGCGAAGGTAGTCAAAAGCGCATGTGACCATATCGCATTTGAGGTGTAAATGCTAATCTGTCCTGAATGTGTTGCAGACAGCAGTGAAGCACCAGCCCTTACCTGTTAAAACTCTTAAACAAGAGTTTAAACTCTGCCTGTTCCGTGCGGCTTAAAAATGAAATGATCGAAAAGTGAATGAAACATTTTTATAAAGCAGATACAAACACAAGCACGAGAAATTAAAAGATCTTCTTCAGTGTGACTGAAATGACTGAATCTCCTTTAATAAAGGTAATCCACTAAAATAACGGATACTTCTGTTCAAAAATGTATGTTTTTGGTTAGATTAAATTTCAGATGCATCTTTAATGTTGTGTAGTAACATAGTAACATAGTGATTCATGTATTTTGTCATTAAATCAGAGACCTCCCCCAACATAAGTGGTCACAGAAGACGCATTTAAGTGACCAGGTGTAAACCGGAAACTGTCTCGCCTGACCACATATAATCGGATCACCTAGAGCTGGGTATCGTAGGAGGACTTGTGTGGTGGGCATGTTCAAGGAAGCTCTGTGGCAGGACGCTGAGAGGATGACTGCACCGGCTCGGTCTTCTTGCAGTTGAAGACGGAGCAACTTTCTGCTCTTAAGTTTATTCCGTGCACTGTCAAGTGCTTCACCAGATATCGAAATTTGGTACCGAACAACAAGACATATTTTGATACTCGATAGTTTAGAGGCAATTTAGTCGGTGCCTAAAATGTATCAAACTCGATACCCAGCCCTAATCATACCAGGTGTAAAAGGGTTCAATGTTTCTATATAGTAATCTGAGACACATTTCACACACTACTGTCAACAAACTAGTGTACTTGTAGACTTCCTGCCATTATGCATCATACAATTTGTGACTCCCATATAAACAAACTAGGGTAGGAAGGAAGAAGAGGAGGAAGAGAGTGAGAGAAAGAGAGAGAGTATGATTTGCAAAAAGAAAATTTCATAAGCATCTATCAAAAAAACAGCAGGTATTACACATATGCGTGCTAAAAGGATGATTTAAATTGAGCGGTAATAGTTGTAAGCACACCTGGCAGGGTCCAGGGGAGGGCAGCTAACAGGCCAGTCTTGTCTTGTGTGGTTTTGGAGGACGTTCACAATCAGCTGCCTGACTATCTGCAGCTCCCTGTCAGCTCCTGTTAACACACAAATACAACAAAGTTGTTCATAATTGAAAAAATAAATAAAATAAAACTTATATTGTACTCAGAGCAAATATAAAACCCACCTCGATAGGTCTTCCCAACATCATTTGTGGTGTCATGTGCCTTGAAATACTAAGGGAAAAAAAAAATATATTTTCCAAAATGAAATCCCCAAGACATCATCAATTTTCCTAAATCTTCATTCTTTACACATATTAACTAGGCATAGTTGGCACAGCAGAAGTTTCAAGCAACAAGTAATTTGTCATGCAAGTAATCAAATAACATTTGATGTTTGATACACAGGTATGCAGAGCAAGATTTTTAACAAAGACATTTCGCTGTGAGCAGGGCTACTTTGTGCAATGCAACAGACAGATTGCCACTATTTCATGTCAAGCCTTACTAGTACAGTGTAACATGTTTTATGGATTTAATGTACTGAAACATAGTGTCCTAACCAGATGTGATAATATTCCAGCGACAAGCAAAATGTTTGTCAACAGGGGACACGAAACTTCTGCGCAATGTGGCAAAATAATTTCCAATAACATATTTGATGTTTAATGTACATCAAATGGATTTTAGACCAATGAGAATTCACAGTGAGTTGGGCTACCCGGCACAACGCTGGATAAATAGAAACTGAGCAATCAACAGCAAGTCCAGTCGCACAACGCTCGTCTCGGTTGTGTCTGGTTAGGACAAAAACTCTGAAATAATATGGAAGATAAACCTTTCTCACATGTTCCTTTTCCGTGTCATATCTGGATAGGAAACTTCTAGCTTAATAATAATAATTATAATGAATATTTACATACCCTGAAGGTGGGGTAGAAGTGGATTCCGAACTCCTTACAAATGTCGAAGTTCTTCTCAAGAGCACAGTCCAGAACTCCAATACGAATGGCCTGTGCCCAATCTATGACAGAAGAGAGTAAAGACATTTCAGAGATAAAACATAATTTTCATCTGAATTGAAATTTTTAAAAGTTAAAACACTCCCAACCAAATGACTTTATAATTAAAACCAAATAACCTCAACAAAATATGTGAAATTTCTACAAATAACATTATTAAACAAAATCAAAAATGTTCCACCAGCCTTGGTTGACATTGAGCATAAGGCCCAACTGGGTGAATATCACGAAACCACACGAACAACAGGTCCTTAGAAAAACCCTTAAAGTAATCTGTCTACATTTGTCCGATTGACAAATTCAGAGCAAAATGGATTGCTGTGGACTGTATGTTCAATGGACCCTTTTAACACTTCAGGGTTTCGGAACGTGGAAGTAAACGATTGCAAATAGCGGTGAATGGGAGACCACAGCAAATATAATTTTTGCTTACCCATTTGCTCCAACATCACAAGAAAAACACCACTATTACATTTCCACAACTTTCCAAATTCAGGAAAACATGTACAGTAAATAATAAAAATAAAAAAAAATGCAAATTTTGTCTGTGAAAAGAATCCATGATATGGAAATACTGTCTAACCCTGTTTTTATTTTATTAAATGGGATCTGGAGACCCGCAGGGGGCCTACTAGGGGGTCTAAAATAAGTCTAAAAAACAAGTCTAAAAAAACAAGTTTAACATTTACCAAATTTGACATTATTACTGGTTGGAAATCATGAGATTAATCATGATTAATGTATAACAATGGGATTCCTAGTTTTTAACTTTAAGATATAAAATTAAAAAAGAAAAATCATCTGCATATAGGTTTGTGATATATATTCATTGAACCTATGGCTGTCACCTTTAGCTTGCTCATGATGTTGCTCACTCACCATATTCTCAGTAAATGTGCTTTGGAATAATATTTATTGTGAAAGCGTTATATTTTCACAGCTAATCAACCTGAAGCTTTTGAATACACAGGTATTTTTCAATATTACTCCAAGAGTCTGCAGAATCTGCTATGATTGGTTGTTTGTTAAAGACATCCTGTTCTTTCACACATTTATTGTCCGATTCTGCAAAGAGCAAACGTGAGTTACGAAAGTACAAACTTGTAATGTATGCATATTTATACATAATGTAGAAATATACACTACAATATATTTTTATAATCTAAAGCTGTATACAAATATAAAGATTATATTTATGTTATATAAAATAATAAGACCCAAGTATTAAATATAAAAGGTTTTACACATTTATAGTCATGTTGTGCAAAGATCTGAGCAGCAGAAATGGCTTTCATTTCATAGCCTGACATGATATGACATAAGATATGGCATACAAACATACTTGTTGACTCCAAAGAGCAATAAAAACTTATCATCCAAATGCAGGTTCGATCGGCTTCCGCAAGGTTATATTTTAAAACAGACGAAAATGGAACATTTACATTGGGGTTACTTTTATACATCATTAGTTGCTTTTGTATTATTTCTGCCTTGAAAAGTTGCAATACACAAGAAGGGATTGTGAAGATGGAGTAACTTTTCCTTGTGAATGTGCGTGATTGTTTATTTATCCAATCGATGCATGTCGTAGAACACGTTCACATGCAGCTTTCACTAGGCAAAGAAATGCATCCAATAAAAACAGACCACTGTGGCTCATTTTAGTACAAGAAAAAAGCTTGGTGACAGAATCTGAGTGTGATGAACATTCACATCATTCTTGACATCTTGTCTGCTCTTCAGTAAAAAAAAGAAGCTCATTGGTCACTTGAAGAGAAAACAAGACCCCGCCTCAATGACAGAATGACTTTTTCAAACAAAACAGATATGTTTTTTCAGTCTTTGAATCCATTAACTCCGTCTGGACAGCCAAGTGATTAACACCTCCCGCTGAGAGATGCTATTGTGTGCTCTTTCTCTCTCTGTCTGTCCGGTAATTATGTTAAAGTAGCTAACACTTGAAAATCATTGGAAAAATTGGCTAGTGAGATGCCGCTTTTATCTGTACTGACAGCCAGCACAGTTGTCAGATAATGCCTAGTGGACACTACATGACTCAAGTTCATCTCCTTTGATGTTTTGAGTTGGTGACTGGTCTGCTATAAGTCTTAGATCTCAAGATAAACGGTCTTATTGTGTGCCCTCTCCTGCGACATGCTAAGACTATTCCCAGACTTTACGACAGTTTTCAAAACAGCTTGACATCTAGACGTCTTGGTCAGGTGTGTGCACTATCCCAGTAAGTGAGAGACTGTTATGATCCAAAACCAATGAAATTTGGAGAGAGCACAAGAGAAGAGAAAGGCATTAGGAAGCAGAAGACAAAACATATTATATAATATTATATTATTAGAAAATAAAATACAATTTCACTCTTATTATTATTTTCAACTGTTTTTATTGTTTCTTTGCTTTGCCAATAAGTGCAAAAATGGGCAATGCATTTGCAAAATGTTTATGCAAAAATGCATTTGAAACAGGACAATGATACAGGCAGCTGTATCAGACAGTTTTTCACTAGTTACGTGTGGATTTAAAGGGAAATAAGCGTACAATCTGAAAATGATAAAAGTGAACGCATGAACATGCACAATAGGGACACGGATATGAGCAGCATGCACACTAGATACCCAGTTAGAGGTATTGGACTGAAATAATAAATTAATTAAGAGAAACTGTGCGCTGTTTTTTTGCACTTTCTTTCTCGTCTATTACTTTTTTGTGCTTTATTATCATTTCAGTGTTTCCCCTAGGTTTACAGCTTTGGGGGGGGGTGTTGGTTGGGGAAAATTGACACAAACACTTAAAGGAGTCATGGTGTTCATTTGTTTCTTTTAATGGCAGCAGTGGATATATTAACTGAACAATTATTTGAACTGTACATTAAACTAAACATTGGAACATTTATTTTTATGTAATTTATCCACAAAGTGTGCAGCTTTTGTCACTGCAGTGAATCTTTCTGGGCTTCTGGAAGAACATTTCCAGAGCCTCTTGATATGGGAAGTCAGAAACGTCTGGCCCATTTATTGAGATGCATGCATGCTGCGATTGAGCATTAAGGCCTATATTATTTTATTTTTTCGTTCTTTGAATTAGTTAATTATATTAATTTAAATGTTTTGATTGTTCATATCTTAATTTTTAAAAATATTTTTATTAATAGATCCGGCTCTTCTGATATGCGAGCCGGCTCCCAACGTTCACCTATAAGAGTCGGCTCTTAGATTCGCGAACGACCCATCACTAGTGACTGGACTTTTGCTGCTTGTCAGGGAAAGGGCGTGCAGCACTTGGGCTCTTTTCTGTACTTGGACTCGGAGCAGTAGCGCTACTCCGGGTGCTACTTACAGGAGAGCGGGTGTTGCCATCTTCACCACCCTGGGAGCGTTTAAAAAACACAGAGATTTTTGTCTTCTTTTCAGGTGATTGACGCAACATATTTCCGACGCACGCTTTCTGTCCGCTGGTGGGAGTGTGCGATGGGGAGTCGACTCCAAAGAGTCGATTCCTCGACTCTGAACAGCCCCAGACTCGGGGTCGACTCCATCACAGGAATCGACTCTTGGTGTCGACTCTGTTACTGTGTCCGAAATCACTCACTTGTGAGTGTCTAATCCCTATAAAAATTATATTTTTGCAGTGAAGTCGAGTAAATTGTATATTTTTTTTAACATTTTGAGTGTATTACTATTTGTTACATATCACGACCGTAGTCTCAAAGTGTAGTATATCTAGTGTATCCGCGGCATTACACCATGCCAGAGAGCTGTCGTAGAAACTTTGTATTTATCCTACCCGTAGCTTATCTTTTTAGAAATAGATAACAGTCATAGTGACTCTAGTTTGTAATTATGCATACCTCCGTACCAGAAAACCTGGAATCGAACACCCCTATGCTCACCTGTGTGCGCGCGAACGTGTCTGTGTGTGTGTGTGCAGGCGTGTGTGTGTGTGTGTGCGCATAGGGGCGGAACTCCGCCGTGCGCGATACAGAGAGCTGAGGAGAATAATAAACGTGCGACCATGTAGAGACAGAAATGACATGCTGTCGTGTAAATAAGATAAATAACTTAAGGGCTATTTAGTTTGTTTAATAAAAGAACAAGGTATTAGACCTGTTCTATTGGAAAGGTAACCTTAAATTACTTCTGTTGTGATCTGGCGCTATATAGAAAATATAATTAACTTTACCTTCAAGGGGGGGCGGAGGGTGCCGTTGGGGGGGGCGGGGCGCCCCCCTAATATAATGGTAGGGGAAACACTGCATTTAGTAATACACAGATGTAATCTAGGGATGGGCATTTTTGTCAATTTCTTTTATTTCGATCATTGATAGGTCTCAAAAAAACGAGTACTCCAGTATTCGAGGGGCGGGGCGTGTGCAGGGGGCGGGGCGTGTCCATCATGGAGATAATGAAAAGATTGTTACGAAAAATTTATATGAAATAAATAAAATAACAAGAAAACATGTCAATGAAAACATGAACATATGACTACAAAAATAACACTGCTTATGCTGCATCAATGTTATCGAAAAAAAAACATCTGAAATATAGCTGCATTAGGTGAAGCTGAAGAATAAATGAAGCCCCTTCTATGACACATCCTATGAGATTAATCAGATATCCAAGATACACAACATAAACGTAACATTACAACTTGTATCTGCACAAAAGGATGCAAATGCAGTTACGTGCTATAGACAGAGAGTGTAACTCCCGTTGTGGATGCGCTCTTCTAACAGCGCGCTGAAACATGGGCAAGAAAAAAGAATTCACAACATTCTATAGTGTTCTCATAATGTTATGTATATGGCAGATATTACAGTATTTTCATCTACTTTATCAAGTGATTGCTGACATCGCCTAATCCTTAAATTACAGAACAACACATGATGATTATTTATGAATTATGAATATAATTTAAAGGATATTTTCATCACAAGATAAAAACTGTGACAAAAAATGTTGATTTTCGTCGTCTCTCCAAATATAGGCCTATTTCTGTAATACTAAACCTTTATTCTGTGTTTGTTATTGTAATTAAAAATAGAGCCAATGCATTTGTTTTATTATATATTATTTTATATAGGCTTCTAATTTAATTAATATTACTTGTCTCTGTGTTTTTATTATCAGATGTGATTTAAATACACATGATTGCTTTTAGGCTACTTTATTAAACTGTCATTTTTAAATAAAAGTTGTCTTTAATATTACTTTAACAGCATATTTCAACTGTGCTTTTGAAACAACAACAAAAACGAACAGCTTCTGGCTGCATTGCATTTCTGTCTGATGGTAAAAGATGCGATGATCGTCTGAGTTGCCTCTCTGGTATTGCAAGACATTTTATGTACAAATAATGTACATAAATACAAAAAATGTACACACATCTTGCATTGAACTGTATTTTCATCTATTTTGTTGAATTGAAGCCAGACATCACTATGCATCTTTGAAGCCATGTTTCTCTGTTCTTCGGTCTGGAATTTGGACCGCATGCTCTGGCAGCGCTAACCAATCAGAGCTCAAGGTGCCGCCCAAAATTCTGCTATAACCAATCAGAAAAAAATGAAAAATCTGTCTATATTTAAACTCACACAATCATTGTTTTTATGATCGATAGTTGCTGAGAAGTTCGAGTACTCGAGTACAATTGCCCATCCCTAATGTCCTCATGAAATCAGAAACTCTCTCCTCGAAATCCAATCAGAAGTGATCAAAAGAGACGACCAGGTGTAATGGTGATGTGTCTCACTTGTACATTTGTGATCAGATCCCCCAAAAACGCACTGTAATACCAGTGTACACATGGTCTCAGTCGGGGACGAATGGTCTTTTAGTTGATACACTATAGTCCTGTATTGTGCGCACCAGCACAATAGAAAACAAGCCTGAGTCGTAGAGTCATATAGTGTATGCTTGGCTTAAGTGGATAGATAAAAGGAACATTGGCAGGTAGCTTAAAATCTTTTATTTCTTTATACCACATTTTTGATCCCGGACATTGGAAACTTTGGTGATATTAGGGCTTTCACACACAAAAAAGAAAATACAATCCCTCAATAAATCATGTTTTCATACAGACAACTCCGTAAATTTGTACGTTGGGTTTCTGTAGCCATGTGGCTTGTTTTTAATGCAAACCTATAAGCTCGGTGAACAGCTGTAAAACCCGTTTTAGAAAGATAAAGCAGATGGAGTGTGAAGAGCCAGAAAAAACAGGAGAAAGGCAGCTGATATCAAACTTTGTATGAGAAAGAAGAGACAGCCAGGGGCACTTTAGCCCTTCCTAATGCTCTATTCTTCACCTGCGGGTGGGACACTGTGGGTTTTGAGATGTGTGGGGGAATGCACAGCGGGGTCACGCCCTCACAATAGGGCCATCTGACGCTCATTGTGAAGGTAACAGCTGGTAAGCGGCCACTCACGAGCCATCCAGCTGACAGTTTGTGCCAACAAAGGAAAACTGAATGAATTTAACAGAAGACTTGTCTTTGCAATGTTAGTCATCTAAAGAACAGCATCACCCCCTTGTTCCCAGTCCACAGAAGAAGAAAATCAGAAAGGGCATTCCAACACATATACCCTACAGTATGTTGACACATGCATTTGTGAGTCAAAAGTATGACAGACTTCATATCTACTTCTTTTTCAATTATTTACTTTTGAAGAAAGACCTATCCAATAACTATTAGGTACAAAAAAAAAAAAAAATTACCTAATAGTTTTGCTATGGATTCCTGAACATGTACCATGGTAATGCAATGATATTCTTTGAATAATAAACCATGAGAATATATAGTGGATTTGAATGTCTTAGACAACATTGAAAATCTGAGATTTAAAATCCAATTTAAAAGCTGTAATTTCTGTGCCACACATTGCTAAAATATTAAACTGTTTTACAGAAAACTCCCCCATCTTCCTTTGGTTGTGCAAACAGATAGTCCCACCCAAAATTCAGGCCATTGGTTGTGCCAATGTTGCCATTTCGGGCAGGACCAGCCAATCAAACAAACAAACATGTTTTGATAGTGCCACAGAGTTATCAGAGTTATCTACAAATGGCTCACTTATAGTTGCATAGTAGGCTGGAAGATGAGAAAGAATTTTAACATAAAAATAAATAGCACTATTTCTAAGTCACTAATCAAATGTAGGCACATTTTTTGACAACCTTGTTAACTCCTTTCTGCAAAAGGTCAGATTATTTTCCATTAAAGGACACTAAATGTTCTTTGGAACATTCTCAAATTATGCTGGGATAACATAGATCATCAGGTTTTCCATAAACTGTGAGTTCGAGAGGATGATGCCATTAAAGAAAAAGGGGGTATACCAATTACTAAGAAATTAAGCTGTTCATTTTTCTATTAAACTTTTCACTCAAAATGTTATGCTTATAAATAAATTGTAATGAAAGTAAATTGTACTAAAATTAGAAAAATGCAATATGAGAATCTTTTTAATTATTATATAGGCTAAGACTTTGGCTGTTTATCAAAGCACCACAGTATTACCGTCTGATAACACAGTACAATGGTATCTCCACACTACTTCTTTGTAAGGGTCGTAAAGCTTAAAAACAGCAGCGAGAGAAAACACTAAATCTGTCCCATTGATTGTAGAAAGGCTTAGCCTACCCAAACTATCACTTTTAGCATCTTCGAGACAAAGTGTTAAATCTATTTTCCCTCATTTAGATAAAATGTGTCAGTCTATAGTGACCTTTCATTGCCGTCACACTTCACTGCAACTAACACAAGTGGCTTCCTCTAGATTACTATAAATCATATAGCTCAGAGCAAAGCGGGCACGTAGCACTGCTGTCTAAAGGCTCAGGTATACTTCGACCTAGTCGAACACGTTTCTTTTGTGAGTATACTCTTCTGATCTCGAGTGAATATGAATGCGCTTGACGCATGCCCACTACAACTTCTTCGTGATACTCTTTTGTCGAGTTAATGGCCAGTGCATGTGGAAAATCTAGCCTGCGGACTGGATTATTATGAAATATACAATAGGCATACTGTGCACGGAGCGATCAGAAACACGGACACACCAGGTAGGCTATATTTTGGCCTTAAGCATTTTGATTACCAATAAGGCCCTAGTTTACTTCAGGTGTCCGTGTTGCGATCGCTCCACACACAGTATGGGTGATGCCTAAATGTTTTTGACCAGCGCATGCGGTCCTTGGCTATGTGCATTGCTGACGCATGCGGCAAACTGTATAAATTGTAGCAAAAGTGAAACAAAGGGCACATTACAAAAGAAAAATTGGTGATCGGGTCAGTGTCGGACGATCTCAGTGTAAAAACTGTGTCAGCCACAAATGTCCACAAATGTCCTGATTGGCGCACCACTATTATTATTATTAATTATTTTTTTATGTCAACAAATGGTGACCTCAAATTTATGCTGTCCCTTGTACATATGCATTTTAATAAAAAATCTTGATGTTTAGAAGTATATCCATGTTATTTGTAAATGACCCTTCAACAATTCCTACATCGTTCAAAAGCACAGTGGTATGGCTGACTTTTATTCATTCACAGGACATGAATTGTTAATATCAACTATTCAATTTTCACTAGTTAAAATGCCAAGTCTTGATGTCAGGAATTTAATTACAACTAGTGGAAATGCTGATTCTTGATATTAATAATTACATTTGCACTAGTACATGCATTCATTCTTGATATAAAAATAAAGTTATCACTCGCATAAATACACATTCTTGATTCCTAAATTGTAATTTCAACCAGAAAAACTATCTTTTTTATTTTATTTGAAAAAGTAGAATTTCACAAACACCTGTTATTTACTCCTATTCCAAACACAATTATGGATATCTAAAATGAATTTATTACTAGTTTTTCACAGATCAGCAATGTACTTCTTACTAGTTAAAAATGACAATTATTGATATTAATGATTACACTGTTATTGGTGCAAATAAACATTCCTGATATCAACAATTGAAATTACCATACAACTGGTGAAAATGCTAATTTTTAATCTTTGTAAACATATCCATGTTAGATTATCAATAAGTTGGAAAGAATTAAAGATATCTAAAAAGACATTCATATCAGTTAAAATCACATTACAGATATTAGAAATTAACATTTCCACTAGTAAAAACTTAATTACTGATATAAAAATTTTGACTATATACTAGTTGTAATTAAACTGTTGATATCAGAAATGGACATTTGCACTAGTAACATTGTAATTATTAATATCAAAAACTATCATAGTTACAAGTTAAAAGAGCATTGTTAATTTGTGAAATTGAAATTGCATCTAGTAAAATTTAACTCTATATCCGTAATGTAATTTTTAATAGGAGCAGATGACAGATATCGTGAAATTCTAATAGTGAAAATGCAGTTACAAATATCAAGAATTACAGTTTTTAATCCAGCGATCCATCTTTGACCACTTATCCGGGTCCGGGTCATGGTGGCAGCAGGCTAATCAAAGTAGCCCATAAGTCCTTTTCCCTGGCCACATCCTCCAACTCATCCTGGGGGATCCAGAGATATAATCTCTCCAGCGTATTCTGGGTCTTCCCCTGGGCCTCCTCCCAGCCCTAAACAGCTCCACAGAAAGGCATCCAGGAGGCATCCTAATCAGATGCCCGAACCACCTAAACTGGCTCCTTTCAACGCAGAGGAGCAGAGGTTCTACTCCGAGCCCCTCGGATGTCAGAGCTTCGCACCCCATCTCTTAGGGTGAGCCCTGACACCCTACGAAGAAAGCTCATTTCAAGCGCTTTTATTCGCAATCTTAGTCTTTCGGTCACTACCCAAAGCTCATGACCATAGGTGAGGGGTGGAACGTACACCAACTGGTAAATTGCGAGCTTTGCCTTCAGGCTCAGCTCCTTCTTTACCACCATAGCCCGGTACAGCGACCGCATTACTGCAGGCACTGCACTGATCCGCCTGTTGATCTCACAGTCCAACTTTACCTCACTCGTGAACAAGATCCAGAGATACTTGAACTCCTCCACTTGGGGCAGCTGCTCTCTCCCTACCTGAATAGAGCAATCCACCCTTTTCTGGCAGAGACTTGGAGGTGCTGACCTTCATCCCAGCCGCTTCACACTTGGCCACAAACCTCACAAGTGCACACTGGAGATCACCGCATGATGATGCCAACAGGGCCACATCATCTGCAAATAGCAGGGATGCAATGCGGAGGCCCCCAAACTGGACACACTCCTTAACATACCCCATACGCCCGCAACGTCCCCCACAGGACATCCCGGGGGGACCCGGTCGTATGCCTTCTTCAAGTCTATCGAAACTCATGTAAACTGGATGTGCAAACTGCCCCCTCTGGAACTCGCAGTTTTTAATAGTTACAATAAAACATTTTATATTAATAATGTGTGTTTCTGCGAGTGATTTCATTTTATATATCAAGAATGGATGGTTTTACTAGTGCATATGTAATTACTGATATCAAGAATTGGCATTTCCTCTAGTTGTAATGTAATTTCTGATGTCAAGAAATGTATTTGTTGATATCAACAATTTATATAATGCGAATGAATAATAGTCAATTTGGCTTGCCATACAGTGGTGTCCAATAAATCAAATATGACACTATTATTGTGCATATTGTTGCACAAAACAGAAACAAATAGAGGGAGTGTTTTGAGTGAACATGAGACCTTGATCACAATCAGGTAGATGTGAAAATGCAACTCTCGTGGAATTACATACAGGTGTATCAACAATACGGGGCTTATCAACTCCTCACAAGTTCTGGTGTACTCAAGTAACACACACAAACACACGCTACGCCTGTTTAAGTAATAGTCATGTAATGATCTACAGTGAACAAATGTGTTAATCAAAAGACATATCATGATTTAGATTTTTTATTTATTTTGTCTGCATTATAAAAGACACCACAACTACATAACTATTAAGTTAGATGACAATTATTGTCAAACAGCACTAATAATACCAATAATTTCGGGCTTTTATATAATTGCAAATCCTTTTTTTGTTTTATTTCTTTTTCTTTTTTGACATGTAACTGTGATTGCAAAACAATGGTACTTGGTACTAAGTGATTGCCATTTAATTTGCCCTGGTATTTGTTTCTGTACATGTCTGAAAACAATATATTGCCATGATTTGTGTCTAAACACGTGATTGCATTGACACATGTCCAAAAGAAACTTGGCATTCCCATCACTATACCATAGGACCACTACAGTGCTCTATTCTATTCTTTATTTACGGGGGGAAACAGACTGTGTTTTTCCAGGAGAGTAAATAAACAGCACGATTATTACTGTAAGGAAATCCTCCTACCCTTCACGTCGCCTGCCAGTGCTTTCCATGTGGGTGAGTATTGGATACAGTGTCCACACCAGGACGAGTAGAACTGAACGATCCAGGCGGTGGACGAGTTGAACAAGGACGGCTTCAGGGTGTCGCTGGTCAGGATGACCACTGGATCCTCTTCTGTGTATAATCGAGCGGACTGTATATCAGCAAACAGCAGTGCCATCAAAATAATGATTTTTAGACAAAACACAGCTGCCATCGGAGGTGATGAAGGAAACGCCGTGCGACGTGAAGCCACTCAAATAATTGAGTTCTCAACTTTCAGTCAGATTCTGCTCGCTCGTTCGGATGACTACAGTTGGGCGACGTGCATCTTCGAGAGTGTCATTACTGCGTGAACAGGACGCAGAATTCCATCTTGCGCATCCTATCAGCGTCTTGTCGACGCATATTATGTGTGTGTTTCATTAACCGTCAATGTGAAATACACAATACTTCATTGCATTTTACAAAGTTGTAATAATATGCTGTAAAATAATAATAATAATAATAATAATAATAATTAGCAAGTCTTTTAGTAGGTTTTGCTGCTTTATTTTCAGTAAATTCAAACACTGCAAATGTTGCAAACCCAGCAATATAGCTATTTCAGTTTGATTGTGGCTTTATTTACACAAGAAAGCATAATTAAAATAAAACCAAAACAGAAGTGTGACTTTCTGCGCCACTCTCTTGATAAAGGGGTGAAATATGAGTTAAATGAGATTCACCTTAAAGTAATGAGTTATGAAAGGTAAAAAAATGTAAAGTATGAAAATGTTGTGAAGATTCTGAAACTTGTCTTTTAAGTTCAAAAGTGCATATGTTTTAGGACTGATATTGTGTCATCCAAAAGAAGGCTGAAAATCTCTTCAGTCAGATGCATTTTCACAGTGTCCTGGTCAGATCTGTAGTCTAGCCAAGTTCTCTCCTCTTTGTGGAGTTCCTGAATCTTGAAGTAGATCAACAGGCAAAATACTTTAATATTAAATAATATATGAGCTGAAGTTAGATCAAACCACTAATTTCTTATGCACATTATTATAAAAGGCCAGTCCCTTCTATAAAGTACACACCAGAATATAGTCCACTCTGTCTCTCTTGGCATACCAGTATTTGCAACATTTTTGAAGCATCTCTTTCATCTGTTGTTCACTTCGCTCTAAATAAAGGATTTTCTGTATCTCTTTTCTTACTGATGCCTGCAAATAATTTCAGATTAACACACTGAAAATGTACAAATATACATGGCTTAATAACAACCTTAAGTACAATCATTCCTTGAAAATATTATAACATAAAAAACTATATGAATATAATTTCAAATGTTGGTGAGAGTGATTTATAGTTATTTGTGTATGTCATTTCTTTTACCTTCAAAAATGTGACTGAAATTTTCCTTGACTTCAAAGCTGAGATCACAGATTCATTATCAGTATTCTGAGCAGGTTGTTTTGTCCTTAACAGATCACCCAAAACCTCATGAAGTACATCAGATGTTAACTGAAAGATCACCTACATTGTTCAACAAACAAATTTGGATAAGAGTTATGTTTCTATTCTATTCACTTTGAACATTATTACATTGGGTTTCATTTGTTAACATTAGTTAATGCATTAGGTGTCATTAACAAACATTGATATAGATATATATATATACACAGTATATATATATATATATATATATATATATATACTGTATATATATATATATATATATATATATATATATATATATACACACACACACACACACACACACACACACACACACACACACACAACCGGTCAAAACTTTTGAAACACTTGACTGAAATGTTTCTCATGATAGATGGTAGGTGAATGCTTAAATGTATGAAATTAGTTTTGTAGACAAAAATATATTTGTGCCAACATATAAATTTATTTCATTTTAAAACTAAAATTTAATTAAAAAAACGTTTTGGAAATTGATGACTTGGACCAAATAATAAAGAAAAGTAGCCAATAATTGCCCAATATAGACGGTAAATCCTTCAATACTGTTTAAAAAGCATCCCAGGGTGATTCCTCAAGAAGTTGGTTGAGAAAATGTCAAGAGTACATTTCTGCAAATTCTAGGGTGACTACTTTGAAAATGGTAAAATATAAAATAGTTTTGATTTATTTTGGATTTTGTTTAGTCACAACATAATTCCCATCTTTCCATTTATGTTATTCCATAGTTTTTAATTTTAATTGTTAGTCCATGCTAGTTCATATGGCACTAACTAATGTTAACAAATACAACCTTTGATTTTATAAAAGTTTAAGTGTTGAAAATAATATTACCCAAAATTAATGAATGCTGTGAATGTATTGTTCATTGCAAATTCATGTTAACTAATGTCAACATATGAAACCTTATTGATAGGTTTACCATTACATGTCTTAAATGGGATTGACTCACCTGTCTATATTGTTTGCGACTGTCATCATCTAAAAGATAGCTTGGTGTTTCATAAAATTCAAGAGCATTATCATTTGCTTGGCCACATAGTATCTCCATTGAAGCATCCACTAATCTGTATATGATACCGTCTTCATGGGGTGGTACCTTTATCTTTGGTGACAGGTCGGGTTGGGCCTGATGCCACTGCTCTAAGAGACATGGCATGAAATAACTTTCTTCACCATTTCTGATGTCCTAAATGTCAGAGAGAGAGAGAAAAGTCCCATGCTGGTAAGAAAATTATATTTACCAGTGATTCAAATGTCAAATTTCTGTCAAGTATATATTTAACTTTAGTTATTTAATTCTTAAATGCTACCAAATTCAACTCAAATACATTTTTATGTGACTTACAGTATCAAAAGATATATAATCATGCACTGATTTCATGCTTTGTCTTTGTATCTTTCTAGTATCCTGAGTACAGTGGACTACATCTTTCCCCCACACTTGTGTCAGTTTAGCAACTGAATGATCCATGTTTTCCCCATCAGAACACTCACAGCCAATCTGCAAAAAGCAGACATTATTTAGTGATGTAGATAAATTTGACAGTCTCCCAAATCATAAACAGATTGGGGGTATTGTTAACGGAGTAATTTGTTGCGACAGAAGTGTGTAATTTATGCATAAAAAATGTCACACAACAGAATTGCAAATAAATAAATAGATAAATAAATAAATATCTTCAAAGAAGTTTCAAACATTTTCCCTGTCACCCAGACAAACCGTTTGTCCCTAAACTTACAGCATTTGTTGAGCCAGTGTTTTTTATGCCTAATCAGGTCACTCCAATAACAGATTGCAATTCTTTTTGGTGCCACAAATGGCACACTCTAATGTCACTTCAAACATCTATAACTTTCTTAGTGACTCCTGTCTGTCAAGCATGAAAAAGAAAAAAAAACAGTAAAACTATATAAAAGTAATCAGTATTAATCATGCACTACAATCCAATTAATCTGAAGCGATATGATCACTTTGCACGATGAACAGAACACAATTTAAGCTGTTATTAACTCTCAAATCAAATTAATAAAGTAAAGTGCATAAATAAAAATGCGGAAGTTGATAACGTCAAGCCTCATTGGTTTTCAAGTCATGTCACATTTTGTGTTACGGCCGGACAAGGAGAACCCAAACAGGAGCACTGTTTAACTATGAACTACAGTATTTTAACACCAACAACAGAAACAGACAGTCAAATGATCAAAACAATCTAATAAACAGAGCAGAGCAGCAGCTGCTGGAAAATGCTAAAGGGAATACTTTCTCAAGTGGAAAATGGCAACAGAGGTGGAAGATGGATAATGGCTGGTGGAGAGAGTGTAACTGAAGGGATGATGATGATTGCAGTAAACAGCGATCCAGAGTGGGTAAATAAAAGCAATGGGTGAAATGGTAGATGATAGGGAAACTGCGAGCACTGGGAATAATGAGGAGGAATTATCTGGGAAAAACAATGAACAAACAAAACAAATAGACTGACAGATAGATAGAGGCTGACTGCATGGAGAACGCACAGAACAATCTGGCACAAGACAGCAAACACAAGGGCATTATATAGGAGGAGAGGAATAAGGAACAGGTGAAGATGATAACGTTAATGAGCCCACCAACCCTGCGGGGAAACCTCACAGTGCTGACAAGCACATGACAATATAAACAAACAGACGAACACAAAAGAGAAACATAAACATGCCACAACAGAAAAAACTCACCGCCAGATAATCCAGAAATCCGACATTGCCTTCCCCATCAGGAGCGGATTCTAGGTTTGACACAGGAAACGTGAAAGACGGGATGGACTCTACCCAGGGAGGGAGGGAGTTTGAGTTGCACCACCACCGGCCTCAAGACCTTGGATACAATAAAGCGGCCCACAAACCGAGGAGATAGTTTGCAGGTCAAGGTCTTGAGCAGAAGGTACTTGGTAGACAGCCAGGCATTCTGGCCAATGATATAAACCGGTGGGGCAGAGAGGCATAAATCGGCGTGGTCCATGGTTTGGTCCCTGGCCTGGAGTAGAGCATGTGCCCAGCTCTGATGGCAATGTCTGACAAGGGCCAAGGCAGAGGGGACCGCAGCCTCCATCTCCTGGGAAGAAAACAAAAAGGTTGGTAACCAAGACTAGACTGAAAGGGAGACAAACATGTAGATGACACTGGCAGTGACTTGTGAGCATACTCAATCCACAAGAGATGGTGACTCCAGGAGGCAGGGTCCTGGTAGTCGAGAGAAAAGACTAACGGAGGCCCCTAACTGCCGACAAAACTCTCTCCAGAAATGGGAAACAAACTGCAGACCCCTGTCCACCGGGAAGCCATGGATGTGGAAGACATGGTCCATGACATCGGTTGCTGTCTCCCAGATAGAGGGCTTGTTAAGGGGAATAAAGTGGGTAGCCTTGGAGAAACGGTTAACCACCGTAAGCACCATGGTATTGCCCAGGGAAGTGGGAAGACTGGTGAAAAATTCAAGGGCTATGTGAGACCAAGGCGGGAGGGAATGAGAAGGGACTAGAGGAGGCCAGCAGGTGGGCGATTGGAAAGTTTGTTTGAGCACAGGCTGACACAAACCGGCAAATGTCCTTTGTCCTAGTTGACCACCTGAACCCCTTACACACCAGTGCCAAAGTGCACCTGATTCCTGGATGACAGGCGACATTGGATGCTTGACCCCACTGGAGGACAGGCGATCTGACCGACTCTGGGACAAACAATAGACCATCCTCTTGCATTCTCTCTGGGTAGGAACCATTCTAAGTGCTCTCTTGACCAGAGCCTCAACCCCTCACGAGACCACCACCACCACACTTTCAGGAAGGACAATGTCATTGGGGCAGGTCGGGTGCTCGGGCTCGTGAAAGACACGAGAGAGCATAGTGCTTAATTTTTTTAGAGCCCGGGTGATAAGATCTTAAATAAGGATCAAGATCTTAAAATCGAACCACCCAAAGAGCCAGGTGAGCCTGTTGTGAATTAAGCCTCCTAGCAGACCGAATGTACTCAATATTTTTGTGTTCATTCCTGACCACAAACGCTTCTCTAGCCCCCTCTAACCAGTGACACCACTCATCCAAGGTTAGCTTGACTACCAAAAGCTGATGTCATGGTTCCGTTCAGTCTGCGAGAGAAAGAAAAGTAAAATGATGAGTCAGACCATCATGAGGAGATTGTTGTGACAGGAGGGTTCTGACACCCACCTCTGAAGCAGCTACTTCCACCACAAAACAACAAGTAGGGTCTGGAAAAGAAGAATGGGCACTGAAGTAAATAAATATTGAAATTTTTCAAAAGCAGCCTTAGCAAGGGCCAACACCCCATGAGCCATTCAGCACTCACGTGCCTGTTCAGTGAGAAGTGTGATGACGTTAGACATCTTCGATTTTTCTGCGGGGAATGCTGAACACTGCAGTGAGAAGATGAGTGAACACTGGACAGGAAAGGGCGATAGGACTTGTAATTGCCATCATATGGAGCTGATATAGGCGTGGTTCCAAACTCCACTGAACAGGAGGGCTGGATGGAGGAGGAGCAGGCGGAGGGGTCGAGGAAGAAGCATCAGATACGGCCATGCTCCGAAGCTGCCACATCTGCTCCGTAAGATCAGAGAGTTGATTAGCAAAAGCCTTAAGAATCTGGTTGTGGTAGGAAGCTGCTCTTCATGGCTGCCAAAAAGTACTCCCTGCTGGGAAACAGCAGTTCTTACATCCAAATAATTTTAGGGGTCCATGTTGGCCAGATTGTAATGTTACAGCCGGAGAAGGAGGACCCAAACAGGACTACTGTTTAACATTTTATTTAACACAAACAACAGAAAACAGGCAGTCAAATGATCAAAACAATTCAATAAACATAGCAGAGTAGCAGCGGCTGGAGAATGCTGAGGGGAATCCTTCATCGGGTGGAGAATGGCATAATGTGGATGATGGTGGAAGATGAACGCTGGAGAGAGTGTAACTGAAGGGATTTATACGAGTGCTGTAAACAGCGATCCAGAGTGGGTAAGTAACAGCAGCGGGTGCAATGGTAGATGACAGGGAATAATGAGGAGGAATTATCTGGGAGAAACACTGAACAAACAAAACAGACTGAAAAACCGTCTGGAGAACGTGCATGGAGAACGCACAATACAATCTGGCACAAGACAGCAAATACAAGGGCATTATATAGGTGGAGAGAAACAAGGAACAGGTGAAGATGATAATGTTAATGAGCCCACCAACCCTGCGAGGGAAACCCTACAGCTCTAACAAGCACATGAAGCAAAGAGAGGGAAACATAAACATGCCAAATGCATATGCATTCATAAAGACAGAATGTGCGAACACGCAAAGCCTGTCACTCTAACATGCATGCTCCCAATCTCACTTGAGAGTCAGTTATTACAGTGCAAATTTGCCTCAAATCTGTTAGAATAGCTCAACAGAGATATATGCCCATCCTGACAACAGTAATATCAGGAAAAAATAATAGCTTACACTGCAATAATGGCATTGAATCTTCATCCAAATTCGTATTAGTGATCTAAGTTACCGCAAAATGCTAATGAAGGTGAACAAATCCTAATGATTTGTCACTAGAGCAGTTTTGGAATAAATATTGGATATAGCTCTTGTTTTTTAACACATCTCTGTTGTGTATGATGCGGAACACTCATGGTGCTTATTAGTTGACAGTGTCTTTGACAGTGAAAAAAGAACTGATCTTGTTTTCTATATTGCAAAGGATGTAGTAGAAAATGGCTCTTTGAAAAATAAAAACCAAAGCATAAGGAAATGGTACTATTTATATAATGTACAATAATATATATTTGTAAATAATATATAAATAATATTAATAATTCTTACTGTAAAAAGTAATAAATTATATATATAAAAAATCTATTTGTATTTACTGTAGAATTATTATAAAAAAAGAGTGGCCCTCAAGGCTTCCGCGATCCAGCTTTGTGCCCCCTGAGTAGCCCTAACTTAGAAAATGGCAAGTAGACTCTGGGAAGACTTTTTAAAAATGTACCTTTTGCGTTCATTGGAAGATAAAAGTCATTCATGTGTGAAGCAAAATTAGGGCAAGTAAATAATGACAGAAATTTCAGTTTTATGTGCACTATTCTTTTAAAGCTGAAGTGTAATTTCTGCACTACTACACTTAGCACATGTGGCACATTGTTTTCAAACAATATTTTCTGAATACAAAATTAGCCTGTGAATAATTTATAATCTGGAAATTAAGCTGGGATAAGAGATTCTAACATATTGTATTCTAACACCAAATGTTACGCACTTCAGCCTGTGTTGTTTGATGTTTGATACTCTTGTGAGCATGACTTACTTTAGGTGAAGGCGTTTCTAAAGGATGTGAGAGGTCTCTTGCTCCATCGAACATATCCCCTTGTGGTTCTTTTTGAGGTGAGTTTTTTGGCATTATGGAGTCATCTCTAGGAGGACACTGACAATTTGTATGTCCTCCTTGTCCTCCTGTTGATAATGTGTCTTTCTGTTTCATATCTTTCTGTGTGCTAGGTGGCTCCTCATCTGAGAAGGGATCTTCATCCACCCCAGTGTCTATATCACTACCATGTTCTCTGTGTATGTGAGAGATGTCCTCTGCCCTGACCAGCACACCACGGTTCATATCACAACAAAAATACTTCACAACTCTGAAGGTTCCGTTGTGGTTTCCATCAGGAGTGTCCAATGCCACACCTGCCCAAAAGCCATCTCCAAATGCTGTGAGCCCTTTATATTTCAGCACACCAGGTCTGGAGTTACATACAAGAACTCTGTCTCCAATCTGAAAGGAGGACAAAGGATCTGAGATTTCATTCCTATCTTCAGAAAGTGAGCAATCATTCTCCTTGTCCTCACATATGCCCAGTGTTAGGGGGAGGGTTTTACAAAGATCTCCATTAGGATAGTCATTGTTTACTTCCTTTGCCCTCAGACTGTTAGAGGCTAGACTTTGAGACTCTCTTCTCCTGTGAGATAAGTCCACAGGGAGAGGTGGGAGGTTCTCGCTGTTAATGGATAGATCTTCCTCACAATCAGGTGGAGCTGGCAGTTCCTCCTCACTGGTCCATGTAATTATCTCAAAGGCAGGTGGGGGAGGAGGATAACTGTAGCTGTCTAGTCCTGACCTGGCCCCTCCTTTAACCAAGGGAGGAAGTTCTTCACTACCGTATGACAAGACCTCATCTACAGGAGAGAAAATCTCTGAAAGGGTGGACTCTACAGTCCTTTGCCTTTCATAACATGGTGATGTATTGCATACTTCATCAGTTTTAATGTTCAAATAAAACTGATGCTGAAAAATGTCTGGAACCACAATTAACTTTTCTACATAGACTAAAGAGCAAGTGCTTGCTTCAGTCTTCTCCTCATTTAGAAAGTCTCGCTCTTCTTCAGACCAAGTGAGTGCTTCACTCTGAAATGAAATTGCCTCTGACTTTTTATCTATTTCAGACTGACTGACATCACAAGATAGACTGTTTTGAGTCTGTCTTAAATCAGCACTTCCTGCTTCCAGGATCAGGTTTTCAATTAATGCGTTGTCTGGGACTGTCTCATTTAAACCGGCAAGAGTTTCTACTTCAAGAAACTCATGGTCTGTACAAGTTTTATCAGTTTTAGGGTTTGAAAATGAAAATTTCCACTGCCCCCCAGCATCCTTGTCACAGAGGTTGTTGTTTAATGGCAGCACACTTTGCAATCTCTGATTGTTCTGCACATTAATAGTGGTGATTTCTGCTGTGGGACTGCCATGAACTACTCTTGTCTTCTTTATGTTATCTTGCCCTTTAGGATTAAAATGGCCACTCTTAGAGTTAAATAGCAGATCCTCTTTTGCGATAGATGACAAACTAGACTCTATAGTGGTCCTTTCTGAATCTGGATCAAACTCGTGGCCGAATGGGAAATGTTTTATTTTTAATTCGGGCTTCAGGGGTCTTTCAGTTGGGTGTTGTAGTATTGCCAGCTCTTCTTCATTGCAGGCCTCATTAATCTTGAGTGTGCAGGCATCCTCATAAAACCCTTGTACCTTGTGATGAGTCTCTTGTTCTGAAAGCAATAACCATTGACAGTCCATTCCAATTGTTAAATAATTCCTCTTGTTGGTATTAAAATGAGGAGCAAATTTGTTTTTCTCAAAGTATAAGACAGAAGTCACATACAGTACTCTGCATGGTCAAAAAATTCTTAAAGGAATGTTCAAAGTTCAATAAAAGTGAGGCAACAATAATAGTGAGGCAGCATTTGTAGCATAATTTTCTACATGTCCCTTGCAAAGATTGCAGTTATAGTAAGCTGAATATAATATATTTTATACAATATATACAATATATTTTATTTTATACAATAAAAGTTAATGGGGCCAGTCCACAAACATTATTACACAATATTTAAAAGTATAGCCAAAAGACGTAATGATTAAGATGATCTTAATGTGGTAAAATCTCTGTTCTACATTATTTTTGTGTAATAACATTTCTTGCAGTGATTATAGGGTGCTATGTTTTCATGGCAACTAAGTTGTTATATTGGATATAACTTTACACAGATAAGGTTAGTAAGCGATCTTATCATACTAAATCATGTTAACACGTATAATGTTTATGTCTTGTTGCTATAATTTTGAAGCAGTGTGTATTTTAACATTTATGGACTGACCCCATTCACTTTCATTGTACATGCCTTACTTTAAACACGATTTGAGCTTCTTATGTTCCTTATGTGCCTCTTCATGGCTGTGCTGGTCCACCAGTTAGAATAGACTAGATTTTTTTTAAACAAAGGCTGCTTCTGTGGACTGTTAAACAGTTTTGATTTGTATGGTGTTTATGTGCAGTCATATGCTATAAATGCCACAGTAAATCAGAATGGGCATTGAGTTATTCTTAAGGGAGTTAGTCAGCATAAACTAGACAGATTGCAAATCAGCATTTAATATGAATGACAGCCTGCTCAAAAAAAGGAAAACGAATGTATTGAGAAAGTCAGTGAAAATGTAAAATGGACTATATGTAGTCAGTTTTGTCTTTTTTTTTACTTTAAGAAATGAAAACTAAACTTCAGAAGCCTGAAAGCTGTTTATTCCCTGATAGTCAAAATGTTCAATTATATGGGTGAAAAAAATTAAATAAAAAAATAATATATAAAGAAATAGCAATTAGAAAAAGACACTTATTTCCAGATGTGTTTGTGTAAAACACAAACTTCTTAACCTACCATCACGTTTAGATCCTGGTTTCAAAGTCTTCACAGAGTCTTGCTGGCATGGAGTGTTCCCACTGTCCGTCTTGACTATTCTTTCTGGACTTATAAGGCGAAGTAGAGCCTGGTTTTGTCGGCTATACCTGTGAGAGGGACTGGATGGAGGATGATTTGATTCTGAGATTTGTAGAATGTGCGGCTCTGCTGGGACGAGTTCCGCTTGGTTTCTTTTCCGTCCTAAACTCCACACTTCATCTGAAGACAACAGCCTCATCAAACCTGCCTTACTTAATAAGCTGAAAGTAAAAAGAAAGAAAAGAACAAGTTGTAATTTATGTATTTGGTAAATACTTTTTCCAAAGCAACTTAGGCCTGAACATTTCTGAAAATGCTGTTTTTTTTTTTTGCCGCCCTCCATTTAAAAAATCCTTTCCACAACAACAGCATTTAGGTAATCTAAACCCTCTCCAGGTATGTGTCACTTTACTGTTAAATGCTCACACAACCATGTCAGGCCACAAGTTAGCAATATTGTGCAGTAAAGCTTTTATGCCAAAAACCACAGAAGAAAATTATGGGCATGCATTTTGAAGTTAATTGAAGAGGTTTACTTAATTAATGGATGTAGTTCATGCATACACCTCTGTACAGCAGTGTAATGATTAGGCAATTGTAGGCTGACTTGTAAAGATGGCAGCAAACCTATGAAAATAAAAAATAAAACAGTGTTCAGCCATCACTTTCAAATTCCTGCCTGTTAATATCAAGCATTTGCCCAATATTTAGAAACCGTTGCCATGCACAAATTGTGTTCACAAATTGTGTTCAAGATGTCACTGTATTCCAAAACTTTTGTCACCTATCCAAAGTTTTCACTTTGAAACGCATTTTCAAAAAGCTCTGTTTTCAGTGACCTAAAAATGTATTTAAGTGTAGATGGGAGGTCAACACACAGAGAAAACTCATCATATTCGTGTTGACAGCACATTACAAGTGCATTCAAGGTATTTATCATTCCCTGGGAATTAAACCTGTGACCTTGAAATTGCTCTGCTCTACCAGTTGAGCTACAGATGAAAGCAAAATCCTCTGAAATATACTGAGATATATACTCTGATAACTTGTTTCCCCACAAAAGTCCACAATACACTACTGTATAATTGTACAGACTCTCACAGAATTAATGTCTGCAGATGCATTTAGAGAGAGAGTAAAAACGGCATGAGTTGGAGAGAGAGAGAGAGAGAGAGAGAGAGAGAGAGAGAGAGAGAGAGAGAGAGAGAGAGAGAGAGAGAAGTGCTGTCCACCTACCCTGACCTGTTCATGACTGGCATACTGCCATCACAAGGGGCTCGGTTGGAAGCAAGCAGCCAGAGGAACAGTAGACTTTCCTCCTTTAGGTCCCCTGTGAGATGCTGCTGCCACTCCCCAAATGTTGTGTCAACTTGCAGTGCCAGTCGAGCCAGGGGCTGCGAGAGCAGTCATCTTGCATCTCTTTTTTATTCTCTTTAACTTCCTCCTGCCTGCTTCACTCTTTCTCTCTCATCTAATAATGCTCTCCTCCCATCCAGCCCCCCCCCCCCCCCCCCCCAGTTACACACACACACACACACACACACACACACACACACACACACCCACCCCTCCTCTCACTCTATCTATCTCCCTGACTTCCTTCCAATTCTCTCTCTCAAAAGGTAATTACTGTGAGTGCTGCATTGTGACCAACAGAGATACAGTAAATGCCGCATATAACAAGCCTGTGATATGCACACACTTCTGCCCTGTTTCCTCGTCTGCTGTGTGTCATATAGTACGGATTTAGATTTGGTAGACAGTAAGTGGTGCACTGCAGTATTTCCTCTTTAAGAAAGTCTTGAGGAGGTAATCTACATAAATTTGTTGGCAATGCATCTGCTTACTGTAATTCTGATCTAAACATCCTAAACATACAGTATGTGTTAGTGTATAATAAAAGAAAATCAGATTATACTTGCCTTCCTTCCTCTCTGGGTGTTTTATCTGTACCTCTAGCATCTGGCATAATCCCATGATGCATAACACACTCTTCCACCTGCAAATGTAAGCATAAAAAATAGGTTTTATTCAATGCTTAATGTGTCATCTGTGCATTTGGGATATTTATCACCTGGTTTTGCTCTCCTGTCCATTTCATCATTTTATTACAGTGGCAACATGTACTGTAGGTATGGTGCATCCCAATATTCATAAAGTCAACATGAAATTACAATTGACCCTTTTTATTTTCATTATTGCATGCTACTAGTATTAATGTGAAATATTCAGCAGAATATTTCTGAATTATTTCAAAGAAATTAAATGTTTATCTTTGTAATCTTTTACGCAAATGTAATAGCTTCTTTCACCTCTGAATCAACATTCCTTTTATAACTGACATCACCAATCCTTCTAACTTTTATGCCATAAAAGTCTTATAGAGTCCTTTACCCACATTCTGATCTGACTGGATCGCCTACTTTTTACAATCCAGTCAATTCTCCAGTCATTAAAGTGCACTAAATTCGCCAGTTGTAAAAAGATATTTAATAATTGACGCTGGAGTGGAAGACATCAAACAAGGAATCGATACAACAAAACAACACAACACTGCAATACAAGAACTTGCAAGGAATGAACAAAACATGAGGGTAACTAAGGATGAAACAGAAGACAGGTGAGGATGAGGAACAGATATATGTGATGAGGGCTGTGAATTCTGGGAAATGTAGTCTGGAGGGAAACTTCAAAATACGAGTCCTTGGGAAACATAGGGGAGACAGACTGTGATACACACACACACACACACACACACACACACACGTTGGTGCGGCTGTTCTTATGAGGACTCTCCATAGACTTAATGATTTTTATACTGTCAGAACTATAGATTCTATCCCCTCACCACACCTAACCCTCACAAAAAAAATTTTGCACTTTTACATTTTCAAAAAAAAATTTTTTTTTATGTTTTTTAAGTGATTTGAATTATGGGGACACTAGAAATGTCCTCATAAAACAAATTTATAGTTTAATACCATTGTAATTGTCAGTTTGAAACCTAAAAAAATATCCTTGTATACCACCCAAACCTTTCTGACATTTATACTCTCTGAAGCATGCTGTATTTGAGTAGTTCACAAATAACTATGAAAAAAATGCATACAGATATAAAGAAATGTATACGTCAGCATTCCTTTGATGCTTTTCATCAACTGTTAATAAACTTTTTGCAATCCTCTTAAACAATTTGCCAATTTCATTTTTAAAAGTGCAATACACCACGACTGATGAAGTCATAACAATACAGATCAATGATATGCACTTTAGCAGGAAAAATATCTGCAAAAATGATACAATATTCAAAGAAACATACCTATAAGAAATATTTGTATGTTGCTGTTAATGCTGACAAAAAAACATGTTAGAGTGGTAAAACACTAGTTGAATAAACAAATGGCATCAATCATGAAATTATGAGTAACTGAACTTGATTTAAAATAGATTATGATACAGAGGGGGATGTACCATTCACCTTTTGCAATGCTCCAACCATTCAAGCTCAGCTTAAGTCTTTTCCCAGGCGCTTTCTCTCTAAGCCTGAAAAGGGTGCTGTACTGGCGTGCCCGTAGCTCCTCTTCCCTTAGAAACTGCTGACTTTGGGCCAAAGAGAGGTGGCTTTGGAGCTGCTGGCTATTCATCTCACTCAGGTCACTCTACTACAAATTCAGTAATCTGAGGAGCCAGATATAAATGTGTGTTCAATACTTTGACATACACTTGCCTTATATGACCTTTAGTGATCCAGTGATTTGCAATTTGTAGCTCAGCAGCAGAAAGATGCTTACATCTTAACAAACAAACATTGTAAGTTAAGACAAAGGGTAAACCAATTATACAATAATGCATACATTATACATTAATTAATACATTAATTCATGGTTTAATGAAAACATTCAATTAAGACTTTGGTGGCTCTTAGTCCTTGTCTGTTAGCTTTGAGTCCATCAATAGCCTACACTTGAGGTCATGAATAAACCTAGAGTTGACTAAATTAACTTTTATCAGATATACGCATTTAAAAAATTTAAATGGATGAAAAAAAATGTGCTAATTGATCTTGAATTGTTTGCAAATCATGGTCCAAAGCTATGTGTGAACTAAAGGTTATTTGGTTATTTTAAAAGGACAAGACTTCAATATGTCCCACCACACCTTGTTTCAAAAGGAAATACAGTAAATAATCAAAAGGTATGTGGACACACTCTTCTGATTAAATGGTTTGGCTATTTCAGTAATTCAAGTGAATGTAGTGTTTGTCAACACAGGAAAGAAAGCCGCGCTCATCAAGCCATTTCATGGGGTCTTTAAATATGTTATCCTTAAAGTCCGCAAAGTCAAAATTCAACACCTTGCTGGTGGAGTCGGTGCTCTCACTGCTGTAACTTTCTACTTCTTGTCCTTTTTCTGTTTGATCAATCTGCAGCATAAACTCTGTCTCTGCAGCGTATGGTCCCAAATCTAGAATGGATAAATAAAGACATACATTACTTTCAAAGACTGTAAATGTACAAGCATAGTTTAGATTATTTTAATAAACTCTCGAGCACATCGAGGTGATGACCCACATCACCTTTCTAATTTTTTATCTCTTTTTTTATGGACATGACTTTTTGTTCTATCTCTGTCTCTGTATAATCAGTGCAGACAAAATGTACCTTGATTCAGCTCCACAGATACCCTGGCCAGCAGGCTGTGACTGTCTCTGAGGCTCTTTTTGGCTGTGATTCTCAGCAGGGCTGCCTCAACATCCATGTGTGTATCTAGGGCAGCGATAGTCTTGCTGGGAGCTTCCAACCTGTGTCTCTGAACTGCTGGGCAGTTTTGAGTAATGCTCACATCATGACTACCAACTTCAGCCAGTGTGCCTGAGCCCAGGTCAACCTGCTAGGTTCTGCTGGCTCAAAGATGAAAGATGCAACATACCGTTGCCTTTCTGTCAGCTCAAACCAGTCTGGCCATTCTCCGTTGAACTCTCTCATCAATAAGATGTTTCCGCCCACAGAACTGCCGCTCACTGGTTGTTTTCCCACCATTCTCTATACACTCAATACTCAAACCAGCCAGTCTGGCACCAACAATCATGCTACTGCCCCCCCCCCCCCCCATTCATATCTGATCCATATCTGCATGACTTTATACATTACACTGCTGCCACATGATTAGATAATCTCATGAATAGTACTGCAGATATACAGGAGTACTTAATAGTACTTAAGTGGCCGGTGAGTTTATGAGTATATACTCACCGAATATATGAATATATATAAAATGGCAGCCAAAAGTTTTGAATAATGTACAGATTTTGCTCTTATGGAAAGAAATTGGTACTTTTATTCACCAAAGTGGCATTCAACTGATCACAATGTATAGTCAGGACATTACAAAGATGAAAAATTACTATTACAATCTGAAAAGAATGTTCAGAACTTCTTAAACTACTTCAAAGAGTTCTCATTAAAAAATCCTCCATGTGCAGCAATGACAGCTTTGCAGTTCCTTGGCATTCTAGCTGTCAGTTTGTCCAGATACTCTGGTGACATTTCACCCCACACTTCCTGTAGCACTTATAGATGTGGGTGTCTTATCGGGCACTTCTCATTCACATTACAGTCTAGCTGATCCCACAAAAGCTCAATAGGGTTAAGATCCATAACACTCTTTTCCAATTATCTGTTGTCCAATGTCTGTGTTTCTTTGCCCACTCTAACCTTTTCTTTTTGTTTTTCTGTTTCAAAAGTGGCTTTTCAATTTCTTTGCAATTCTTCCCATAAGGCTGCACCCCTGAGTCTTCTCTTTTTTACATGAAACTGGTGTTGAGCGGGTAGAATTCAATGAAGCTGTCAGCGGAGGACATGTGAGGAGTCTATTTCTTAAACTAGAGACTCTTATGTACTTATCCTCTTGTTTAGTTTTATATCTGGCCTTCCACATCTCTTTCTGTCCTTGTTAGAGCCAGTTGCAGTGTTCACATTTATATGAATTCTTCAGTTTTTGGGGGGTAATTGCAAGCACTGTATAGCCTTCATTCCTCTATTGCACACTGTGGTAACTCAAAAACAAACACAAAGACCATGTTAAGCTTCATTTAATGAACCAAATAGCTTTCAACTGTGTTTGATATAATGGCAAGTGTTTTTCTAGTACCAAATTAGCAATTCAGTGTGATTACTCAAAGATAAGGTGTTGGAGTGACGGCTGCTGGAAATGAGTCTCTCTGTCTGTCTGTCTATCTCTCTCTCTCTCTATCTATATACACACACAAATTATATAATATTTTTAGCATAACATTTTAAGTGATAAGTTAAACTGAACAATTACAAAAAAAAAAAAAATATATATAATAATAATCTGAATTTCTTTGTATTCCTTTTTATGGTCAATATTATGAATATGCTTATTTGATTAATTAGCAAGAAATAGCACAGAATCTTCAGAAAACATTTATTAAAATATTTCCGAATTTACAGGTTTAAATTAAAATATAAATCCCAAGCTTTTGATGTGCTCTCAGACGTTGGACCCCACTGTTTATTTCTGTCATTTACAGTAAACACTTAGCTGACTTAATACCGCCCTCTTAAGGCCGAGAGAAGATACTACACCAAGGTTCTGTCTTCAGCAGTCTCGGGTAAATTAGCACATCTCCTCTTTTCCTCAAAACTGCTTCTGTTCTGTGTAAGCACAATTTTCTTTTTTTTTTCTTTCCATTATTGCAACAGCACATGGGTGGTGTTGGGAAAATGACAAAGCAACATTTGCTTACTGCATTTCTAAACAACATTCATTTACATACCTTAAGCTATTGTTGCTGTTTCCCTGTGGAGCACTTCCCTTTGTTTCTGGACCACTTCCTGCACATTTTTTTGCTTTCTCTTGTCCTCTAGCTCTGCTTCTTTCATGTGCCTTTTTCCTCCTCTCAATTTGGCCCGACGATGCATGTATTTACACACCTCTTGGATATTATATCTTGGTTGTTTGTTTGAGTTTCTTTAGCCTCAATTTTCTTTATATATTGTTAGTGGTCTTGCTGTATTTGTGATTCCAAAGTGATAACTTTCAGTCAATATGTCCAAGGTTGGATTTTATGAGGCCTCAGAGAAGTATTGATTTCTGTTTCTCAATGGAGGTTCCTTAACATAACATGAAGATGCTGCATTGCTGCTAAACATCATTCCAGATGTAGGACAACATAAGATTGGCTGAGACAGATCTGGATTTTGCACACAGCTGATATGCTTCTCAAATGAATTCTCAAACTTTTCCAACTGGCTTAAACCTTTTGAATGAGGAACCCTTTTGTTTATGCATTCACTCTGTTCTGTAAAGAAAATGCATTCAAGGGTAATATGAGAACTACATTAGAAAGAATGCAAATACGCAAATTATGATTTAAAATACATGCACAAGATGCTTAGCCTCATTCTTTGTACACATTTAATGCTGTTTCAGTAGTTCAACTCATAGCTAGCAGTGCTGACCTCATGGGTTACATTGTCAGGGAACAAACAAACTAAAAATAGCTTAAATGCACTGTCAGTTTTTGATATGGATGAAAGTGTATGCCAAATTGTTAAATGTAAATTTATGAGTGAAATGCAGTTGAAGCCTACAATTTCTGCTGACCCTTTCAGCTTTTGAAATTGCAGAGCATTGTGAGTTCAAAATTTGTTTTACAAGCCCTGTGGCATTCCTCCAAGCAGTTATGTATGTAGAGGGCTCTACTGTGTGGTTAGAAAAGAAATTGGTCAAAAAGGTTATTTTAGTATGTTTATAGATTTGTATATCTCTGTTATGTAAGACATTTTGTAGGCCAAGGTGCTGAAGCATTTTTGCATTGTATTCTGTGTCATGAAGAATTATTACATTGTTTTTCTCATGTTTCATAAGAGTCTCACCCCAGTGAGCAGATGCTTGGTGGCAGGCACTGGGTGAAAAACAGCCTACAGGGTGCTTCTGGCCAGGCAATCTGCACTGTGATGGCTTTGCTTCTAGCTGAAGAGATAGCACAAATCTACAAAGTAACTTAATATAACACGACCTTGTAGAGCGGCACGGTGGTGCAGTGGTTAGCACTGTCGCCTCACAGCAAGAAGGTTGTGGGTTCAAACCCCGGTTGCCCAGGCCTTTCTGTGTGGAGTTTGCATGTTCTCCCCGTGTCTGCGTGGGTTCTCTCCGGGTGCTCTGGCTTCCTCCCACCATCCAAAGACATGCAGGCTAGGTTAATCGATGTCTCCAAAAATTGCCCTAGGTGTGAATGTGAGTGTGAATGGTTGTTTGTCTATGTGTGACCCTGCGATGGACTGTTGACCTGTCCAGGGTGTACCCCGCCTTTCGCCCAATGTTAGCTGGGATAGGCTCCAGCCCCCCCCCCGCGACCCTGTACACAGGATAAGTGGTTGTCGATGGAACCTTGCAGAGTACTGTATCATTGACATATACTGTATATGTTCCTCTGTATGTATTACATAAATGTGCTCTGTAACCTCTCATATTCCACAATGCTCAGTGACATTACAGTCCTTTGCTTGTCAACCTGCAAACTTCCCTTGTAAGATGTTCTTGATGTTTCACCTCAGATGCTGAAGTTATAGTCTCTCTATCAAGTCTCTGCTGTTGGATCTTCAGTAGAAAACTGTGCAAGGCTTTAGATGTGGGTAATTTCTTCTTGAAGAGCTCTATAAGACAGTGAGTCTAATTTTGGAGAAAGTTGGAACTTTTGGGGATGAGTCATAGTCTGCAGAAGTTGAGGTGTCTTTGGCGCATTAGTTTTGGAATTGTTTGATAAATGCTCATTGCAAAATATTTTTGCACAGATTTGTTTGGTTCAGAAGAGTTCAGTAGGAAAGTACATCCTGAATATGACACAGCGGACGAGTCACAGTCTGACTGGATCCTAAGTGGACTGAAAATTAGATTACACACTAAGCTTCATGGATAGCAAGACACGAGATGCTAAGTCTGAAATCAAAATTCACCTGTGATGAGTTGTATCTAAAGAAAGTGACACATCCATGATTGTTTCTGGATTTACTGAAGTGTCATAAATATGGTCTTAATAAAGCCTTACTTAAAATTATTAAATTACACTGTAACTGTTGCAGAGATTGGAATAAATTATTTTAGATTATAGTCTACAGTTATAGCAATTCTTACTCTGATACACTATAAATTAATTCTCTAAAAATGTGTACTTAGAGACAGATGTTATATTTATTATATTTTTATATACTTCTTTTTAAAATGACCTTTTTTCCTCTCTCGATACAACCATGACATAAAGTGGTACATTTTTACCACGTTCTTCAACACAATCGTAATGTAAATGTTTGCTTTCATGTTGTAATATTAGCTGTAAATACGCAACATGCAAATATACATCAATTATTATTATTATTATTATTATTATTATTATTATGCATGTACAGTTATTTATTTATTTTGTTATATCTAATAACAATATGACGTAGTTGTTTGACACTTTTGAGTTGTTTAAATCTAACACTGCCCTAGTCCCTAAATTTATGTTACCTGCTGATAACCACGTGAGCAATTCATTGGATCGGATGCCACAGAAATCACTAAAACAGCAAGTAACGTAGTAAAAAAATTATATTCTATGCATAAACAGGCATTATATAATAGCATATATTTAAAAATGTATAGCCACCCTACCATAAAAATCACAATAATTTTTGTGTCACCTGCTGTCTGTCTGTAACGCCGTCTCTGTTGTTGACATTAATGCACATGGTAAAGCTATGCAGCTCAATAAAGGCTTTAGTTAGAGTGTGATGGACAATCGCACTAACTAAAGCGCCAAAATTAGGCTATGCAACAAGCAAGAGTCAGGGACTGATTATTTTTACTGTGAGCAGTTTTTAAACGGAGATGCCAGACTTTCTGAAAACGTCATTTAGGTGTTTCTTTAATTGTAATGTCATAGGGGTTGATTTTTAATAAAACTAACTAACTTTAAACCTTTTGATTTTAAGGTCACATTATTGAATTGGAGATGTTTTTATGCCATCGTCATTTATTTTTTTGTACTTTCATATGTCTATGTATAGATTATGTTGCTTCAGCCTTGTTCTAGACACAGACATTCAATTATAAACTATGAAAATTCAATTAATGTACTAATGTACTAATTAGTACATGTTTAAAAGTACACTAATCTAAACAAAAGTGAAAGAAACATACATCATATCAAGATTTGTAGTGTGAAAATGATTTCAGTACATTTTTAAAACATTACGACTGACCCACACTTATGGCATGAATTCCTCCACATTAAACAATTTCACCTCTAATAAAGTTATTAATATTATTATTATTGTTGTTGTTAATATAACAATTCAAATGATCATTTTATATATCAGTGAAGACCATGCTTATCATTTATCATTTCCACCAAAATAATTCTATTAAACACAATACAGAATTTGAGATATGGGGAAATTGACACTGTGATGGGAGTATTCATGACTTCAAGAAAAGATAAGAAAAAAATGACAAACATCTTTTGTGATTTACATTGTTAGTAGATAAAAAAAATAGTGTGTGAAAAATGTTTTAAATAGGACTTTACTTTTATTAATTATAAACAAGTTCACAATGCTAATAGTGCCTGAAACTACCAGTTACGGTTAAAAAATATATATATATATATTTTAATAAAAAATTTTGTTGGGGTACTCACCTCACGATCTCAGCATTATCTTGATTGTGTTGCACAAACTATAGTCAAAGTTTATCATCTCAATTATCTAAAAAAGAGAAAACTATGTGGAAATAGGAAAGATAACAGAGATTTTATAGCTTTAGCTTGACCAAAATAATTAACTGTAATAATATTTATGTGGCAATAATAAAGGGCATCTGATTAATGGGAACCCATGGTGCATATGTGTGGCATCCTGCTTGCAGTCATGCTGGGTGTTTCAATAAGCATGTTCCTGCCCTTATAGAGTGCCCAATTTTATATTTGCACATGGATAAAGCCAAATAAATTCCCTGTTACATCAATATGAAGGATGCACTGCCAATAGATTTTGCCTTTAATGCACTTGTTTGTGATGCTCTAGCACACATGCTGTAGCAATGAACCTATGTTGACACTTGACAGGTAAGTTTGCATCTACACATGAAGATTTTGTTAAGTGTGGCAGGGCGGAGGGTGGGTCGTGATTCCGCACATCCATCCCCTAATTAGGCTGATGAAGCTTGAGATAAATATTATTTGTATTGTCAAGCCGGTTCTCGCCTCCTCCTTTCCTCTGAACTGTGTTAAAGTAAGTCTATGCAATGCTAAATGGAGAGTGATAATCCTGAATGGACAGGTATGGATCAATGGGTCTGTAAACAAAAACTGATGGATTTTCCTATCTGACAGAGCATTTCCCTAATGGAGAGTTGAAAAGCTTCTGGCAGTGCATTTAAACAGAAATATTTGCTTTCTCTCTCCATTGCGGTGTCTAAAGACTGTAAAGGCCTTGGTGGCTTAAAAGGGCATCAGAAGATTGTGCATTTTGTATTTGGAGGTCTCACATGGCTCATGTAGTGCTTTTAAGAAATTATCTTAAATTTCCTAAGGCTTTTTAACAAATAAATACAATTTTAGATTATAAATTATAATCTTGAAAATGCTGTAAAAATATATTTAAATATACTTTTAAATATATTTAAATGGAGTATGGTGTGTCTTACCATATGTCAACCTGCCAAGAGTATTTCTTCCATTTACATCCTTATACAAAATCGACCAGTTTCATGATTGTCTCAGCCCCAGTCCGTGCAATAACCGTCTGATGGATATTGCACTCAAAACTGGAAAATGCTTTCTATCTATTTTAAGATATGTGTGTGTGTGTATTTTGGTGTATATTTAGAGTGGTCACCATTTTCCTTAACTATTTTACCATTTTGAACCTATGGTGACAAATATGACCTTAAAGTATAACTATTCCAAGTAGTCTCAAATAATATGATCATAACAACTGCATGTATAAAAATGAGCAAACTGCTGTTAAAAATACAGTGCATCCGGAAAGTATTCACAGAGCTTCTCTTTTTCCACATTTTGTTATGTTACAGCCTTATTGCAAAATTGATTAAATTAAGTATTTTCCTCAAAATTCTACAAACAATACCCCATAATGACAACGTGAAAGAAGTTTGTTTGAAATCTTTGCAAATTTATTAAAAACAAATTCACAGTATTCACAGCCTTTGCCGTGACACTCAAAATTGAGCTCAGGTGAATGAGCCTTACCATATGTCAAACTGCCAAGACTTTTTCTTCTATCTATTTACATGTGTCCTTATAAAAAATATAATTTTTCACCAGTTTCATGATCAATCAATTGTCTCGGCTTCGGTCCGACAATAACCGTCTTTGATGGACCTTTGGTGAGTAAAAGCACACAGAACTTTTTATCGTTGTGTTAACAATGTTCTGGGTTGATACAACAAATTCTTTTAAGGATGAAATAATCACTGGATTTGCCAAAGTTTCCAGGTTAGTGAGAACTTTACATTTAGCTTTGTAGTCTGTGCTGTGGTTTTGTGTCCTGTATGTAGACTGTCTATACATTTTCTTTTATTTTTCTGTGTGTTTTCTGTGCAACCACTTACAAGGCTGTTGCACCATTAATGTTTTATTTTTTTTTCAACTCTGACCTTTTAAAGCTATACTATGTAACATTTGGCCCTATAGTGGTTGAAGCATAAAACTGCATGTCCCTTGCTGTCATGTTTAAGTGTGTTTTTGTTCATGTCTTTTATTTTTTAGTTTAGTTCCTGTTTTATAGTCATGTGTCACCGTGGGGGGACACTCATGGTGGCCGCCTCAACCCTGGGTGGGCACACCCAAAGGTGGCAGCTAGGGCTGCAACTAACAATTATTTTGATAATCAATTAGTCTAACGATTATTCTAACGATTATTCGAATATTCTGCGATTATTGCAAGGATTAATCATTAGCTCTTAACTGATTATTCAGCTTGTGCCCCGACTTAAAATGTTGTATTAAACGTGATTTCTAACAATAAAGAAGACAAAAATCATCTTTTAAAAATACCTCTAAATGACATTCACTGAATTAAAGGGAAAAAAATACTTTTTATTAAGTTTAATTCAATAAAGAAATGCACTGCAAGTGTGTAAAGACAAAATACAAAAAATATTCAAGATCAATTCTCTAAAAGGAAGAGTAAATATCTTATATGCTGCTTCTCAGGTGAATGCATCTTTTTTTTTAAAGGTTGTTTTAGATATTTTAAAATATTTGTATTATTAATATTATAGTCAACCTTCTCAGATAACAATTTTTTCTTCTGCAGTATAGTTCCTAAAGTAAAAGTACATTGTTTTACATTGCACATTGTTAAATGAGTTTTAGATATTTTTATTGGAAAACAAGCCAAAACAAATCATAAATGTATTTTGTTTCAGTGTATAATGGGGCGAAGACTTCCTCTCTCACCTTTCTGTTCACTACAATCCATCTTTAACTCACAAAAAAACAAACTCTCTATTATTAATTAAAGCTGCATATTGCCAATTTTCTTCACGATAACAAATGCACAGTGACATATATTATGATTCAATAAGTCACGAGCCATCACGTTATAATCTAGCTGCATTAAGTGTGTACGCTCGAGGGACAAGCGTCCCCGCAACAGAGTGTGCATCAGCCGGGTGCAGTTCCAATCTCTCCCCCTTAGATCGGGATATTCACGCAACTCATACAGTAGAAGAGGTGCTGACCGCACAGAGAAATGCCAGTTTCAGAGTTTGTAGTTAAATACATGACCTGTTTCTGTATTATTTGAACTTTAATAAAGCTCAAACACATTAAATATAACTGCATTTAAGATGTAACACCAGGGTGTTTCCTTTAAAGAGCTCCGGCTCTGCTTATTCCACAACGAGATTGCTTCTGTATTTACTTATTTGTTATTTTTGTATAATTCCCTTGTACTTTGCAATCTACATAAGATGAAGCTGTTTGGAAGGTTTAGAGTGCATCTGGACTGTGATCTGCGTAATTCTTCCTCTCCTCAGTCAAGTACGAGCTGCAGTGCTAACCTCACGAGTCATCATTACAGTTTAATGTATCTCATGTTACGTTACTATTCAACAATGAAAATTTTTGTTGGCAATTTTTTATTGTCGACGTCGATGATAACGTTGACTAATCATTTTAGCTCTAGTGGCAGCCCAGTCGAGCCCTCGGTGTCCGACATCACCAACGCGCTCTCCAATGATGCTTTCGAAACCTCATCCTGCTCACGAGCTCCAAAAGAAACATTAAGCTGGCACTGAGGAGAGCTGCCTGTCTCATCCCAGAACCCGACCAGTGGAAATGAGTATGCTGGGGAATGGTTGGTCCGTGGGGGTTTACCTCAAATCGCCTCCAGCGTACCCGTAGAAGCGTAGGTAGAAGGCCCGGCACTGGGGGGGGGGGGGGGGGGGGGGGGGAAGGAAAGCCGTGACCGCAAATTTGCTATGGTCATGTTCTCACAAGGAGTTCACAATCTGAATGAGTGGTTGCGAGCCAGCTACTTTTATACCCTCATTTCCGGGGGAGTGGCATGCAAATTCCACTCGCCAATTCCCATTGGCTTTTTCTCAAAGATCAGAGGTGTCTGGGGCTCCCAAGAGCGACCCCTAGTGTCACTACATCGACACAACGTCGAGTGAGTGACAGATAGGGAACTTAATATCTGGAGTGCTGCACTAGCAGCTGCCAGCTGGTTGGCTCATGGAGCAGGACGGGAGGAAATCCCAAGAAAGTCTGCTCTATTTACCCCCAGGGGAATTCTAAATGGAGTGGCATTCATCCATTCATTTCAGCCAAAGGGCCCCAGGCAACAGTATGTTGCTTTGGTTCATTCCGGTCTTCTTGGTTATTGCCTCCTCCTTATGTTTGCTTCAAAGCAACCCCCTCCTCCTTATGCTCTGTTAACAGTGTCTCAGCATCGCTTACAAGAAAGACATAAGAACATCAGGTATAACAACAATATTGGCAAATGTATGCTGGTATAACTGTGCTCTAGTTTTCCTGACTGTGGAAAGAGAGAGGCAACTGATCCCCCAGGAGGCATTGAATGGGACTCAACAATGCAGGAATGCAACCCAGTGTGTGTGTGTGTGCCAGACAGTGTGTGTGTGTGTGTGTGTGTGTTTTTGTTGGTGTGTATATGTCTGTGTGTGAGTGAACAACGGGAGTGAGATTTGGAAGCCGGTTTCCAGTTCCTATGACAACCCCCCCCCCCCTCCACCCCCTCCACACTCTCCCTTTTTCTCCCTCTAAAACAGACAGCCCTTCACACATGAAAGCTGGGTGTGGAAGATAGGGAAGTCATTCACATTGTTGATGGAATATAAGCCATTTTTCCTTTAATTTATTTTGTTTTTATGCTAGAGAAGATTTGCAAGCTGGACACCACTGTTCAGCATCACGTTTCAATCTTGGGAGAGAAAGGTCGGTTTATCATGTCTGCAAAGAAAATAATTTAGTGCCGGAGGATGTGGCAGTTGCTGTATGGCTGGTTTCAGATGAAGTCCCAGAGAGCGCCTTTGTGAACTTTTATTTGTTTTTGGATTTTTTTATTTTTTTTTTAAAGGATGAAAATGTTATTGTCATGTTTAAATGATGCATTTATAATTAAGTATATGAAAGGTTTTCTGTGATATTACAATATTATAATTATGTTTTTATGTTTGTTGTATTCATAAACCCATTATATTGGGAATGAGAAAACAGTTTTCGCATTTGACTTGATTATTAACATTCAAACTGAAATCGTTACTAACACTTTGCCCATGCTTTTCAGCAAATTTTCATCTAATCTGTGATTATTTAAGGTTGTCACTTGTGTGAGATTGGCTACCATGTGCTTTTGTTGCAAATGAGGCATCAAGGCAAGCAAATTCATGAATTGACAAAAGAATGTATTACATTTTGCTCTGTATTCTTTTTTTAAAGGTGAGGCCCAGTCACCTCTAATGAGGTCTGCCCTTTCACTGTGCTCAGAGACCCCACACGCAGCGGCATGGAGAACCGGCGCTGCCGACATCCTCAACAACCCAATGCCCAGGCCCAAGAGGCCTTGCCCGGGTCACTGTCCTCCATGCCGCAGTCCCCTTTACTGTCTGGAGCTTCCTCCCTCATCTCCCTTACCCAGACAGAGGAGTTTTTTGACCTGATAGCCAGTTCCCAGAGCCGCAGACTGGATGAACAGAGAGCCAGTATAGGGGATCGCCTGGGCATTAGAATAGCACAGAACAATTTGGGACACTTGTGTGAAGCATGTAGTCCACAGGAACCTAGTGATGAGTTCTTCAACATGCTAATAAAATGTCAGGTAACTCAATACAATATAAAATCATAAATGAGAGATTAACACTTTAAAGTTAAACTAAAATTGGAAGTTTTGTCAACATTAAACCTGTCTGACTTAATTTCTTCCATGGAACACAAAAGGAGATGTGAGGCTAAATGTTAGCCTCAGTCACCATTCGCTTTCATTGCATCTTTTTTTCCAGACAATAATATTAAATGGAGACTGAGGTGTGAAAATTCTGACAGATTTGTAATTTTTGGGTGATCTGTCCCTTTAAACAGCATTTAGTCTAAATTCAGCAGTCTCAAATGCAGGGACTGATCTAGAAATTTTTTATGGGGTGGCATGCAGACTATGATGGGTGGCAACACTAAAGCAAACACCCATGCATAGTTCTCAAGCTTCATTGTGGCATTAACTGTTCATTAACTGGAGTCACTATCAAATTATAAATGTCCATGAATTTGTGATAGAACTGCATTGAAAAAAATATATATTTTTGTAGAATAAAAAACAAGTAAAAATACAGTATTTATATATCCAGAGCACTAAGACATTGTCTATTAAACACATCAACAAATTGTTAATGTTCCTAGGCTTCACATATAGAACTGACAATCTGGACTAAACATCACCACCTTTGTTAAGTGTACACATGGATGGAAAATCCATGCATATGCCATGTTATACTGTAAATAAAGTTCTGTAGGCCTATCACCGTTGTAACAGCTGGAATAATTCATTTGAAAGTGAATATTAACACAAAGTTAGGTCTAAATAAAAATAAACTGTACAGAAAATTGTACTGTGGGGGGCAGTGCTGCAAAACTAATGAATAAATTAATTATGCAAAGTAAAAGATTATTTTAAATTACCTGTTTTGATCAACAGTCATACTTAATGACTTATTAAAGCACCCAAATAAATATTTCACATAATATGGTAATTTAATTTCTACATCTGCCTCTATCAGTCTTGAGATTATGTTAAGCAGTAGATGAATACATAGATCAGCACTTTGATTAAGAAGTTTTGGATTCTAATTCATTAATAAAACAAGATTGAATCTGTACGTCAGTGGATGGGTGTTACACTTTAAAAGTAAAATGCAATAAAAGTTGCGGGGAGACTAGAGTAGAGGAAACACAGACACATTTATTGACAGTTCTGTATAAGAAAGAGCAACAAACTCTGCGACAGCGACAAACACAAACTCTCTGCACCAGCAGCAGGAACCCGGAATGCACCTAAGCACTCTTGAAAGAGATAACAGTTCATGAACAACCGTCTCCCATCACACAACCCAGCCATAAAACTGTCAGTTTATATTTGGAAGGAAACACACTGCACCCCATCAACAATCAGCTCACCTGGTTTCCACATACCTGAGAGCGATTAAGAGGGAGAAAGCGTATAACACAACACAACACACACACTACATACACACTACATACACAAACAATCATAACAATCAAAATAAAATATTCCAGCGCCGGATCGCCTGTCAAAACACACACAGATGAAATAGGAACTCCTACTTAAGAACTGGAGATGTTTCATCAGGATTATACACATACTTGATGAAAGCTATTTCAAAAAGTGGTGAGGACACGTCTTACCCGTCTCAACCCAAAACTGAAACTGATGTATCTAATAATCAGTCAGTGAATACTTGGAACTGACAATTGAATCCTTTACCTCGTTTTTTTCCATATATTTGTCCATGTGGTATTTGTTGGTGAGGAAATAATCTCGCCAACCCGTGAGAGCCCAAACACTGTACACTGCAATAGTAGGTAGGCAATTGGTTGATGCTGTGATTGGTTGATGTTCGGTGAGAGTTTATGCAGTTGGACATGAATAAACCCCTACACAATGACAAAATAAATGACAATTTACTTAAATTTTATATATTTGGAAATGTTACCCCATTCCACCCCAGCAGATCCGCCCCTGCTCAAATGTCCATTAACTCATCATGAAAGCAGGGTTCCTTTGTCATTCTATTTATTATTTTGCATCATCATCAATTAAAAGGGACTTGATTGTATGAACTTTTTACCATATTACATCTCTTCCTCCCCAGTCCTCCAGAATCAATGCTCAGAGATGCTCTTTGCCTCCAGTACCAGACCCAGATGAAGACTTCTTTAGCCTAATTCAAAGAGTGCAATCCAAACGGATGGATGAACAACGGGTTTCTTTTTACTCTGATAAAAAGGATGAAACAGACTTAAATCACAAGTCCAAAACCTTTGAGGACTCAGGCTAGAGACTTCTCATACTGATGTGACCTCCACAAAGTGCTTCAGAATACCCCCAACAGGACTCTCTGGCCGCACATTTTAGGAGATCTTCAGACGTTTGGGCTAGGGGGGTAGTAATTTAGGACACTAGCAAAATTATTTCATGTTGATTTATTTCAGATTTTTGCAGTCAAATTACACAGAGGTGATCGTAAATCCTGATGTCATTCAGAGAGAATGGAAACTCACCTGTTTGCTGTAGCATATTTGTTCCAATAATTGCTCTTTTAAAAAAGTGGTTGTGCATATTTCAAGGAAAAAAACACCATGGAAAATGATGAACATACTGGGGCCTTTGAAAGGTAATAGTACTAACTGCTGTCACGCAAAACTATATAGATCGGTGTGACAAACAACTGTTCTGCATAATTTAGAAGCAGGTGCATTTTCATTTAACTCAAATATAAAGTATGTTTCAGCACCCTGAATATGAATTTGCTGATTCCCAGCAGATGGCATGACACTGGATTTCCATGGCTGGAATCAGTTCATCTAGTTCTGCTGATAAGTAATATGAACTAAATACTAATAGTAATAGATTCCCATAAAGATGTAGGGTTGAATACATTTGTAGCATTAAATTGTAACTATATAAAGTCTGTGAAAAGTGTATAAAGTAATTTTAAGGTGCACTGTTTAACATGGCTTTTGTTTCAATGGAATAAAAGTGATGTTATATTAGGTACGATTTCAGTATGTTTTTACATAGTTTTCTTAATGGACATAGTGTGATCTATGCCCTTATGTTGCACATTAACAGTAGCTTCCCCCAGCATACCGTATTTATTACATTTATTGTTACTCTGCTGTAAAATGGAATATGGAATTTCCATTAAATGATGTAAGGGGCAGTTCAGACCAAACGCGCTCATGCAGAAGAAAAAAATAACAAATAAAAAAAAGAAATCACAATGCATAGTCATCCACAGTTTTCATGACTAACTGTGGTTGTCATGCCACCGGACTGTTTTCTGGTTCTGGCCCCATCAGAAGCAATGTAAAAACTAAAGGAGCATTCCAGACGGAAAACAACAACCATATTAAGTGTAAAATTGGAGTAAAAATGTGTTCAGGCTCAACATATACAGCTGTTGGCTGTCATGAGGAGGCACGTGCAGAGGGGGTGGCTCTAGAGACTCGAACACCTGCCCCTTTTCTGAGGCTCCCCTAAAATGCCACTCAAAATTAAAGCTTCCACACCTAAATTAAATTACTTTTTATTTATTTTTTTGCACATAATAATAGAATTTAGGGCTGTAAAATACATCAATATTATATTGAAACATCGATGCATCGATTACAGAATGTAAAAATAAATTAGAAGTACTAAAATAATACCCAAATGAGTTACAGAGGCCTTCTCAGATTACACACGCACTCTCAAAACATGCGTGACTGAGGAAACAAAGCGCACTTTACATGAAAAAAGTTTAGTTTCGATTTCTGCCTTGTTGTTCATAATTGCGCACGTCTATATACAGTAAGCAAAATTAGTTAATTGTTGGTATTTTCTTTGCCAATTGCAATTAATTATGCATATTGTGGAATATTTGGAGAATACACTTGGTACTGTACTGCGCCGATACTCACCATCATATTTTTTCCTTAGCGTGTCACGTGCCATTACGTTTTTAATTCTATGAGCCTGCTTGGCTTAAAGTTCAGACTTATCTGCCTGTATAGATGACAGATTTGTATTTACATTTCAGTTATTGCACTAATTCTTGAGATAATGGACAAAACATTTCCTACATGATAAAATCCTCTTAATGTTAAAAAACAAGAAATTCAGAATAATACAAATACGGAAAATGTTAAATCTAAAGAAATTGTGTATAGTCAGGGCATTACTTAAATAAATAATTTCATTATAATGTTTTTTTTTAAAATGCATGCTCTATACTTGGAAGCGCATATAACTTAACCTGTCCTCAGCAACAGTTACAGCAACAATTTTAAACTGCCAAACAAAGTGTTTAAAAATGCAACAAATTCATATAAATATCAAATGAAAGGTATGGATCTGTAAGATATCAAGAAATACATAAAGTAAACTTTAAATTATATATATATATATATATATATATATATATATATATATATATATATATATATATATATATATATAAAACTGCCAATCAAACGTATGTCCTCACTTTACATCAAATCAGATTTTGTTTATAATCCTGAATAAATCAGAAAATATCATGGTCAGCAATAACTCTGAGTACCCCTTTAAACTTCCTCATGGTGGATGCAACAGTAGGACACATGGTCTGGTAAGTTTAATCTTATAATATATATATATATATATATGTATGTATATAAAACAATGTTTAAGTTTCTGAGGTCACAGCTTCAACATGTCACCACCGTCACCCCATTGTGATAATTTCTGTTAAGAATTGTAAAATAATTTCGGCATTTAAGTTTAGGTTATGGAGGCCGTTTTAGCTGATAAATAAATGGCACAAAACACATGAGTGGTTAAGGTGTAAGTAAACACATGGTTAAGGTGGAAAAATCAGTTTATAGCTTAACGAACAGCGTTTTGTATGATTGGATCTCTTATGGAAACTGGTCTCAGAACAGTTTGAATACCAACTTATTGTCAGACTATAATAGGCTTGCTTTTTTTCTGTCACAACATAAAATATCGTTACACAGGCAAGGAAAAACTAATAATAGCCTCGTTAGAAATTCGTATAGCGAAAATCTCAGGTAGCTACCTTTAGTTTTTCAAAACTTGGTATTGATTACAAAATATTCTATAACTCACAACTGTGGTGCTAAGGTTAGCTTTGTGCATTGTATTGTGTGAGCATGACTAAAACTGCTGTTGAATAAAAACATCACCTGGAGGTCGTCGGCATCAAAGACCAGCGGCGAACACACCAAAGAGATAGTCAAAGGCAGTGTAGCTGCACTGTGAGTATAGCGCAACAAATGAGCACACAGCTGCGGCGCTACTGACTTACAAACACTCCTCTGGATAACTGAACACAATGAACACAAGCGACGCAAATGAATACCTTTCCAAACGACATATCCCGCACCTTTTTGAGGTAAGGTTAATCTTCCAGCTCACATCTCTGGTAAGGTTAAGCTTCCAGCTCACATCTCTCTCTCTCTCTCTCTCTCTCTCTCTCTCTCTCTCTCTCTCTCTCTCTCTCTCTCTCTCTCTCTCTCTCATATTAATCTAAAATAGCCTTGCAATAACATTTTGTGTTAAACACATCTGCAACATCTCTCTTATCTCTCTTATGTCTCTAGTTGAGAGCTAAAGCTACAAATAACCCTTACCATTATGCACCTTACACTTGATATGATTTTGATTTTGAGACTTTAGTTTTAGTTCTTTAGAGTTGATGATAAATATGAGTAGAATGGTGGCTATGCACTATCAACTATCATAACGTCAGATAATCTTAGGCTCACAAAGGCAATGAATCAGATGAGAACATGAATGAATTAAAATGTAGCTTGCAAAATTACATAGTAAATTAGATACAGAACTTGAAGGTGTCCCTATGGTGACCCTCAAGTAGGGTGCTCTAATTGCAAAGTGGCAAGTCTAAACATTTTCTGCATGAGGGAGGATTGTCCTCAGACAGCGTCAACAAGTGTATGTGCTTGTGTGGGAGATATTCAGTTGGATACAAAATACAGTGTCCATCTATGGCAACAAGAAATCTACTTTATTTACTTTATATTACTCATCCTGGGAAATCTAGGAGAGAGAGAGAGAGAGAGAGAGAGAGAGAAATGAGAAAATGTGTGCAAGCATTTCTTGTGCCTGAACATAGAGTTCATTGAGGAATGCAAACATTCAGGTTTTACTTCATGTGCATACCACTACAGTAGGTCTACCACCTCAGTCATGACTGCACAAGAGATACAGTACTTAGTGCATGGAAGATCCCAATGCTACATTTACTAAGATGGATTTTAAGTATGTTAACTAAATGTTCTGATATTATTCCATTGAAACTCCCTCTTTTCCAATACAAGCTTGTAAAAGTTTGTACGTAACTGCTTTTTAAATTGTGTTGAAGATGATAGTCAAGTGCATCAGTGTGAGTCACAATTAAAACATGTTTCTTTCAAATGCTTCCTCTCCATATTGATAATGTATTAGTTCTTAAACATGGTATGGTCTTTTATGAAACTAATATCTCAAGCAAATTCAGCCTTTTGTTTTATTTCTGTCTGGACACTGTTCCTTCATGTTGAATGCGCCTTTAGCTGTTTGATACCCATGCAGATTGACATGTAAATTCTCAAGCAGTTGTATTTGCATCAAAAGAAGATAACAGCTGATTATTTAGAGGCTGGATTTTCCATTCCTACTTGCTCTGAATTGCCAAGAGTGTAAACTGCTAACATGTGTGGGATGAATAGAACAATTTGCAATTATTATTTTCGCCCCCTAGATGTTATTAATTTCTATCTGTGTCTCTTGTTCACTCAGCTCTCGTTATCACACATTGCTCTGTTTGGGAAATGGACATATGAATTAAACGTGTTCCCATGTTGTTCTTTGTTTTGAGAGAAATAAATAAGAAAATTCAAATTAATATGTTAGATGCCAAAAAATGTCTGTCAGTGATTCTACACGTAATAATCACAATGTATTGAAAGAAGCAATTTACCCAAATAGAAGTGAAATGGAATAGTCAATCTTGAAACAAATACAGAGTCATATTTCTGTAAGACTCATGGCAATTATTAGCAATGCACATAACAACATTGTATTAACTTATTTCACAGAGCATGTTAACAGGACTGATGTACCACAGGCCTGAGGACCCTTTGGTATTCTTGGAAAGTTGCCTGCGGAAAACACGAGATCTGGGAGGCCCCGAGTGTGTGTCTTGGGACACTTTCATTACACCTGATCGAAAACCACTTCCACCAATCACCCCTGCACTGGGGAAGAAAGCCCCCTGCAAGCTTGGTAATTTAGCCAATTTGGAGAGCATTGTCTTAGCTAATAATACAATACAGACTTTGTTACATTAGTTAGTTGTATGTGACATATATACAGTACAGTGAGACACTTTTTTAATACTTTTGTACATTTCAGATGCAATGTCAATTTACCATCCGTGGAGTCCCTCCACTACCTGTAAATCACTGAAATATCCTCCACATTTTCTAGATACAAATCCTTTAATCAGGCTCTGAATCTGAAGGAAAGCTGTGAAAATTAAGGCTTAAGAGAATGGCAAAGAAATTGGTTTTTTTTTTTTTGCCAAAAATGGTTCAAATGTTGAAATGAAAGTCTAGCCACAATAAAGCCTGTGGCTACTGATTCAAGCAATTGAAAGTAGCTTTATTAAACAATACTTTTGCTTAGATAATTTATTCCATTTAAGTAAGAGGGCTTCTAATGTCATACAAAAATCATTAATGTAATCCGTTCTTTTCCCAGATGCTGGCCCTGGTCCTGGCCCTTACCATCGATATGACAGGCTACCACCAATTCAGGCCCAGTTCTCCATAGAAAGTGACTCAGACATGACAGAGTCCTCTGGGCTCATACAGGAGTATGATGTCTTTGACCCATCCAAACCACGACCACATATCATATTCATAATAGGTGAGTCACTCTCAACCAGTAGAGTGTGATGTTTCCCACGACATTTGGATGGATTTAGTTTCATGTTAGTAGGGGATGATATGGGTATTAATTACATTCTTTGGGCCAGTTACTTTAAGGTGAAAAGTGTAATGTTTTTGATGATTAAATACTTTTCCTCTTCCCTATTTAACGTGTAGTCACCTATACGTCATTGATTTCCCTGAAAAGTGTTAACACTGTGGCTCTGTGGTGCTTTCGAAACATTGCTTTGTTTGAGAATCCTCATCAACCTGACATAGCAACATTGGCATGACCTATGGCATCTGATTTGGGCTGGACTTGTGTGGAAACTTGTTTGAAAATAGTCATTATTTTTACAATTCCATTTAATGCCATTAGTGGCGTAGAAACTACACAAATGCTTTTGTAGAATTGAGTCCTGAATATAAAGTCATATTTTTTCTGAATTCATCAATTTATTCGCTTTGAGCTAGTTGATGTGAAATTTAGTAGAAATTGAAATAATGATTTGATATTAACATTTTTTTTATTAACATCATTCTGCTGTCTCTGTGATGTAAAATGGGATTTATCTTGTTGCAAAAATTCCCAGGGACCAGGCAGTGGAAAAGGCACTCAGACAGCAAAAATTGCACATCACTATGATTTTGAGCATGTGTCGGTGGGGGAAATTTTAAGGAACCAGTTGCTGCATCATGCCCCCAGTGACAGGAAATGGGAGTTGATTGCTCAGATCATTGCCAATGGAGAACTTGCACCTCAGGTTTGGCAATTTAACTATGGAGGGCCAAATTACTAAAAATTGAATCATTAAATAAATATTTAAATAAATATTTTAATACATAGTGAATTAATTAAATGCATAATTAAATAAAGATTTTAATAATTAAATCATTAGATATATAGTGAATGAATTATTTGCATCATTAAATAAATAATTAAATATTTTAATAAATAATTAAATAAATGCATCATTAATTCGGTACATAAAATCTCCCATATATTTAATTTCAGCACTAGCTTTTTGAATCAATTTATTTTAAACAATAGCTCTCTACCTCCATTTTTAATTAAGAGCTTGTTTTGGGATCTTTTTAATTTAAGCAAGAGAATTACCGACACGCCAATCAAAGCTGGTGGGTGTAATCATCACTCCTTTGAGATTTACTCACTGGTTTAGAATGTCAGCGTTCCAAAGTTGGGAGGGTGAAACGTGCAAAGTTTGATAAAGAGTGAAGAAGAAACAGAGACAGAAGCTGCAACGTTTTGGTTAGCATCTTCATCTGCAAGAGTCAACAAGAAATCTCTGATTGTACCAAGCCAAGCCATAGTTGTATTGTGAGAAAAGCGCCTAAACTACCAGAAGGTCCAAAGAAATCAATTTTAAAGGTGACACCAACTGCCAAAGAGTGACATGCCGATAACCATAACCTAAAAATTAAAAGATATGAAGCTCATGCTTAAATGTAAAATCAACTCTAAAAAGAAAATGGATGTGAAATAGTGCTGAAATGAAATGCAAGGGACATTTCTTTTTTAATGATTTATTCATGAATACAATTCTATTATGTATTTAATGGTATATTTAAACATTTCATTTTGCATGAAATTAATTCACTATATGTTTTAATCATTTTTTTTAATCATTTCAATATTTAATTATTTATTTAATTATCCCTTTAATTAATTCACTATCTATTCAATTATGTATTTTATTTTTTAGATATTTATTTAATAATTTAATTTTGAGAAATGTAACCCGCCATATTTTCACTGCTTGCTTTGTCTGAATTTGGCTGCAATGGCACATTCACAGCACGTATAGTAGTTGATAGCAGATTGTCAATGTTGGCTTGAGCTTACACTATTAAATATGTAACCTCATGCTTGCCATCTTACTCATTGATTGGCATGATTTCCTTTAGGAGACAACCATTGAAGAGCTGAAACATCAGTTTATTAAGAAGCAGGATGCCAAAGGATTCATTGTGGATGGATTCCCCAGAGAGATATCACAGGCATTTACATTTGATGAGCAGGTAAGTTATTTTGTGCAAAAAGATGTACATACTATTAATACAAATATTACAATATTTAATTTGGCATTTTAGGCTTTAGATTGAAAACTTAATTGATATGCATTGGTATGGTGTGGCATTGCTTAACGGTACCGTAAGCAATTTCAGCCAATTTGATTACTTTTGCCATTTTTTGATTTTCCACCCAATGCCCTTTCTCAAAAATCTTGCCCAACAAAGACATCAGAAAACCTGATGGCAGCAAATGCTAAATTATTCACAGACAGAAAGCATTTCTGATTGACTAGTTCTCTGATTGGCTAAAAACTGGTGGGTCACTCCTGACTCATTTGTGCAGTTTACAGAGCCTAAGGTTGTCCCAGAGGTAGGCTTGGTTTCTCAGGACACCTATATCAGTGATATCTGTGAAGTAATATACAGTATATTTCATGCATGGTATTTCAAACGCTTACAGCACCTTTAAGGACCCTTTGACCATATTTACCACAGATTGGCTCTCCAGACATGGTGATCTTGCTTGCTTGCTCCAATCAGCAACTCCGTCAGCGTCTTGAGAGGAGAGCCTCCCAACAGGGTCGCCCTGATGACAATACTCATGCTATTGAGAAGAGACTAGATACTTTCAAACACAACATCACACTTATAGCAAAGTACTACCAGGAGAGAGGACTTATTGTAAGGGTAAGGGCCTAACCAGAACATGCAGTTTTGTGAATATAACCAAACCTAACACCATGGTATAAAGGCTGCCGTTGTTTAAAAAAAACAAAATTATATCTCCTTGTGCTTGGTCAGGTGGATGCAGATCGAGAAGAGGACGACATTTTCACAGACATTTGTGCCATTGTGCAAGAGAGACTGCTCCCTGGTGACTCCAATGCAGTAGGTTTTTACTAAAAGTTTCACCTTCAAAAATGTTTGTTTAATGTAAAAATGAAAAATGAAAACTTATGTTTATACTTACTTCTTAATAGATTAAATGTTACTTTTCTTCCCGCAGAGCAGTACTGAGGATCTTTAGAACATCTTTTTCATCTAAACAACCTGCTGCTGCCATTAAAACCCTAAATGTGATTTACAACACAGTTGTAAAGATATTCACAACTGCTAGATATTCTCTTTTTTCTCTAATTGTTCAATAATATCCCAAGGGGTGATGGAATGTATATCGCAGTCTTGCATTGCCCCCTTGTATTTCATTGTGTATTTTTTTCTGTACAACCTTTGGATTATATATAATGTACAGTACAGCAGGAAAGTGGAAGAGAATCTTTTGCTTATTTTATAACATTCTAATTTTCAGTTTCTTAAAATGTTGTTATTAGTTGATATGATTAATATACTTTGGAACCTCAAGCCAGAAATAACATACATTTTTGAAAACACCACAGTGCATTATTCAAACGAAGACAATCCATATAGTCACTGAATGTCAGAAAGTCACTGAAACAATTGAGACATTTAAAAAATTAAACAACTGAATGATTTGCAAGAAAAACCCATTTATTCATAAACACATTTGTTTTTAGTGTGCTAAAGGCATGCTGTTTTTAGCCCAGAGTCTGCCACATCAGACAGAGAGAGAGAAAAAAAAAAAGACACTACAGATGTGTCCTCAGGCTGTGTTCTCATTAATGGATGTTCATTCCAGCTGTGCCACTTTCTCAGAGTTGGACATCAATGTACACACTCAGTGCCCTTGCTGACAGACCTTGGCCAATAACTCAAAGTGCCAAAGCAATGTTACTTTAAATACCAAGAAATATTTAAACAATGTTACTTTAAATACCAAGAAATATTTAAACAATGTTACTTTAAATACCAAGAAATATTTAAACAAAAGCAACGCATGCAATTAATAAAATGCAATGCAAACACACTTACAAAGTAAATAGAAAGTAGTGGCATAACAAGTAGTTATAATGTTTATCACACTTCAATATATTTTGATTTAAAAATATCTATTCTGTACTTGAATAATTTTAGTTGTCTATTTTTGGAAAACAATGTGTTCAAGAATGAGCAAAACACATTAGAGCCACTAGATGGCAGACTTTCATTTCCCAAAAGTAATCATGACGTTATAAACTCAGAAACCGGTTTGAAAGAGAAATTAAACCAGAGTCACCCATGAATAAAACCACTTCAGCCATGCTTATTCAATAGTGTTATGACTCCTTGGTATATGGATGTGCAAAAATGATTAAAATGATGTGGACAAACTTTGCCTGAAAGACATCAGCTTGTAACTCATGTAATGTTTCCCTGCATAAAAAAAGAAAGAGAAAACAGCTAAACAAGCTGAAGGTGGTTTGCTGGTCTGGTTTTCTGGTTTTAGAGAGGGGCTAGCTAAATACCAGCTTGGCCTCCCATGCACCTCAGTAAGCTTTAGACTAGATATTGATATTCATCATAAATAATCATAAACAGTCTTGGTATCTCTCTGTCTCTTTTTTGGGATCTCTTTTTGTGCTAAGTGTCCTTAAAGGGATAGTTCACCTAAAATGATCTTGTCAGTTACTCACCCTCATGCCATTCCAGATTTATATGACTTTCTTTCTTCTGCAGAACACAATCGTCAAGATTTTTAGAAGAATATTTCAGCTCTGTAGGTCCATACAATGGAAGTTGATTGGTGCCAGATTTTTTAAGCTCCAAAATCCACATAAGGGCATAATAACAGTACTCCAGATGACTCTGGTGGTTAAATCCATATATTCTGAAGTGAATTTATAGGTGTGTATGAGAAACAGGTCAATTTTTAAGTCCCTTTTTACTATAAATTATCCTTCCTGCTCAGTCAATCTCGTCTTCACTTTCACTTTCTCGTTCTCTTTCTTCTGTTTTTGGTGATTCACATCCATCTCACAAATTGCCCCCTAATTGGTAGTGAAAAGAAGTTTCTCACCCACTATCATATTGTGTCAGAACACATGGATTTAACCACTGAAGTTGCATAGATTAATTTTTTGATACCTTTATTTGGATTTTGGAGTTTAAACATTTTTGGAACCCATTCACTTGCATTATGAGGACCTACAGAGCTGAAATAATATTCTATATATCTAAATTTGTGTTCTGCAGATTAAATAAAATCATACACATCTAGGATGGCATGAGGGTGAGTAAAATATGAGAGAATTTTCACTTTTGGGTGAACTGTCCCTTTAAAATAGTGCTACAAATGACATCATTGTGTCAGTGATGGTATGTGCTGGCACTCAGAATAGATCCATCCTTATCAACAGACTGGAAAGATACTAGCAGCTCTAAATGCCATTGTGGGAAAAACCTGTCCATGCTTGCATAAAATACAGCTTAATTATACCTTTCAAAGTGTTTTTATGTACAGTTTTGCTTATTACTGCTCCTATATAATACAAAACAAAAGCACTGTATTTTGTATGATGTTAAAAAATATCCTTCTTAATTTTGTACTGCCATACGTAATTTGTCCTTGGAAGCTGCATAGAGCCTGAACAGAATTGTGTCACTGAAACTGTTGCTCTGAAGGTTTTCACACATCTCTACTCTCTGAGGTCTTATGCACTCAGTTGCTAGAAAAATATGTCCTAAGCAAATGGTTTACATTTTGTGTGTGTGTGTGTGTGTGTGTGTGTGTGTGTGTGTGTGTGTATTTATTTTAATTAAACATGATCAAATTATTAGGCTTTTTTCTCTTAATTTCAATGTTTCAAAACTGTTTCATTATTAGCTATATTCTGTTAACAGCCATAGAAACTATTTGCTCTTATGTGTTAAGTGTCTATGCTAAATTATTTCTCCTATTAATTAAAAAGCTTATATGATTATGGAAAATAACTTTGCAGACTACTACTGATAAAGTTGGAGTTACTTAAAAGCATTCACTGAAACTGTTCATTAAATTTGAGGAAGGGGGTTGTTAGTCTGGTCTTATCTAATAGACAGAATCATTTCAGTGTGGCAAGAGCACCACTCAAGACTGTTTTAGTTCTTTTCCTTTTATAGTCTGCCACTATTCCAGTTCTGATAAGTCTATCATATGCTGTGGCATGTCAGTATAAAAGCACAACAGCTGCTCCTACAACACACTTTCCATGTTCTCATTTCTGCACTCAACCTCAGCATTATGGCACCGAAAAAAGTAGAACCTAAGAAGCCAGATCCCAAAAAACCAGAGCCGAAGAAAGAAGAGGCCCCGGTTCCTGCTCCAGCTCCAGTTCCAGAGACACCCAAAGAGCCTGAGATCGACCTGAAGAGCATCCCGCTGGAATTTACTGCTGACCAGATTGAAGAGTTCAGAGATGCCTTTACTCTCTTTGATGAAACTCCAACAGGGGAGTTGAAGATCAGGTATGGCCAGTGTGGAGATGTGATGAGGGCTCTGGGACACAACCCTACCAATGCTGATGTGCTGACCGTTCTGGGAAAGCCAAAGGCAGAAGAAATGAACACCAAATACCTGGACTTTGAGACTTTTCTGCCTATGCTGCAGCATATCGCAAGGGCAAAAGACCAGGGGACTTTTGAGGATTTTGTTGAGGGCCTGAGAGTCTTTGATAAAGAAGGGAATGGAACAGTGATGGGTGCTGAGCTCCGTCATGTCTTGGCAACTCTTGGGGAGAAAATGACAGAAGATGAGGTGGACCGTCTGATGGCTGGACAAGAAGACGCCAATGGCTGCATTAACTACACATCCTTCATCAAGCACATCCTCTCTGGGTGAGCTGAAGCTTGAAAAGATTTCTTTATGAGAATGGAACTCTAAATGGCAACAGTCAAAACACTGGAAAGAAAATATGTCTTGTCTGTATGTCTTGGATACCATCAAATAAAAATCATCCAAATTTTGTTTCGTCTGAGATTTTTTGTACTGTTAATCTTGTCAGCATCAAACTCAAACAGATAAATTAATAATAAATTGCTGACAGCTAAGAAACGAGAACACACCCTAACTTATATTGGTCATTCCTACAATTCAGTGACATTTAAGTCCCCAATAAGTAATGATGTTTATATTGTTTAATTTTACTCGATTACTATTTTAATAGGCTCGGCAAAAATAATAAAGACTATTTATAATGTTACACACTGCTGAGGGTGTAAAAGTCCATTTTAAATAACAGAAATAATTTTTAATTTTTGCACTTGTTTTCAATTATTGGACCTTATTCACAGTAGTGCTATGTTTAATTTTTGATGGAAATGTCAACGAGGTTGTGAGGAATAGACATGTGGTCTTTTTAATTGGTTGTACTGTTGTTTAAAGTGTTTTGGATTGTTCCACTGATGAAATATTGAAAAATTATTAAATAAAAGCATAACATTTCAAATAATTATGTTAGTTGACAAATAACACGAGAAAATAAGATTTGATCTAATCGGTCATTATACAACTTTATACAGCGCATGGCATTGAAGAGACTGTAATTCTATACCTCACAGCCTAATTTTCATTCGCGTCAAAATAAAAAAATGGTGTTACTGTAAATAAGGTCAGAGACTATTTAGCAGAGACAGGTCACTTTTATTAAATTGAATGGGAGAAATTGAAATGCCCAACGGTCAACGAATGTAGAAAGGAAGTCCCTAAAAGAGCCAATCACCTTTTAGATACGGATGTCTCCTTTCAATCAACTCAAGATTGTGCATGCACATTAGCTACAAATTCCATGAAAACATAGATTTTAGGGTCATCTGAGGGAAAGAAGCACAATATATGAAACCAGTGTAGTCAGATTTTACTGCAGATTTCACATGTTCTTTGTAATCTTGACCAACCATTTTGGAGATTTCAGTCTTTGCCAATTCAAGTAGAAAGGAGATGTACTTGTATGCCTCTTGTTTACATAGAATAAAGATGCCCATAAACGATCCAAAGACGGCCGCCGAGTGAACTAAAAAGGTGAGCTAAAAAGGCTTTAATAATGTCTATTTCCTCATGTCCCCAGAGTTACATGTCAATCAAGTGCTAATCTCCTAAAGTAATATCATGATCCGTGACCTTTAATTGAAGATATATTATAAAGTCTCTCTCTCTCTCTCTCTCCAGGTCCTCACAAGTCGATTTTGTCAAGTTTTACCATATTTGCGAGGACATTTTAAAAAAATGTGGTCCTCACAAGTATAGCTAAACCTGCCCACTCACACACACACACACACACACACACACACACACACACACACACACACACACAGGGATCAGTCGTCGATCAGTTTTTCAATCGACATTCACTTCATCAACATGTACCGCTGACCGATTTGGTCGAAATCTTAAAGTATTTTCTATGTTGAAACTTGGTTAGAGATGTCAGAGATCTGCAGATTCATGTTTTTTAATTAAGATTGTGAATTGATGCCTGAGTTTTAATACAAAGTCACACAACCTCAGTTTTGGCAGGGACTCTATTATTAATAATCTTCACAGAAATTTGACCAACTTACTGCTCCTCGCTTCAGTCTCAAATGCTGTATCGCTCAGAATACAAAAACCTTTTATAGGGTTTCAAAGACATCATTAGAGTTGTTATAGTATTTGGAATACTCTTGTAACCTGAACATTGTTATACTGAAGTGGGTAATATGGCAATATTTGAATTACATTGTTTTTTATTGCAGGTCTGTTTTTCTGTGAGCCCCAGTTAAAGACCGAGAACTTACAGATGTTGGCCTTAGCTTGTGTCAACCTGGACAGATGTCTATTCTAGTCCTACCTACACCACACAATACTTTTTTCTGCTTTTATATGGATGCTGTCTACTTGCAAGTTCTCTTCAAAATAAGATGCATGCAAATAAATCTTGAACTGCAAGAGTAAATAACTTGATCCAGCTGCAGATAATCCCTTAAATTAAAGAGATATTTCTCTCATAATTTTCTCACCCTCATTCCATCTCTTGCAGAACACATTTTTTTTTGTTTTCCAGAAGAATATTTCAGCTCTGTAGGTCCATACAATACAAGTGAATTGTGGCCAGACTTTTGAAGCTCCAAAAAGCAGATAAAGGCAGCATAAAAGTAATCAATTCGACAATTCTTCTGAAGTGATCCATTCGGTTTTGGGTGTGAACAGACCAAAATGTAACTCATTTCTTATTGTACATCTAGCCATTGCAGTCTCTAGGCACTGTAATGATTTCTAGATCGATTACACTTCCAAGTGCTTGACACATGCACAGAGTGCTAGATACTGCTAGGAAGTGTAATCGACCTTTAAATCATGATCGCCAAAGAGGTTGCTGATGTGATTTATAATGAAAAAGGAGTTATATTTTGGTCTGTTCTCACCCAAATCTGATTGGATTGCTTTTTGGAGTTTTGGTCACTATTTGCTTGCATTGTAGTGACCTATAGAGCTGAGATAACCTTCCAAAAATCTTAATTTGTGTTCTGCAGATAAAGGAAAGTCATACACATCTGTGATGACATGAGGTTCACTAAATGATAAGAGAATAAATTTTTTGGGGGGAGTTAACTAACCCTTCAAGAAAACATTTTGATATAATTATAAGCATATTATTACTAAGGGTTTGATTATCTTAAAGGGAAAGTTCCCCAGTAATGTTTCAAAGTATGTTTTAAAACTGTATGTTATTCTTTTGAGAAACAAAAGAAGATATTGCAATATCAACCACTCACTTTAATAGAAAAGAAAGATGCAATGAAAGAAAATGGTGACTGAGAGTGTCAGTCAGTTGATTCTATGTCAGTTTGCTATCTGGGTAGTGCTAAAAAGCAGAATTTAACTAAATATTATGCTTTATAATTTTTTTATACAAAAAGATTTTTGTTGAATCTGTTCATTTACATAAACTGTTCAAAAGAACATATTCAATAAAATGAATCAGACCTTTCAGCGCTACAAATAACAGAAAGTATTATTTAGTATGAGACAATGCTGTAGAACAAATATGACTTTCCAACGTTACACATGAGAGAGAGAGCGCGGGCGATTGAGGTGAACGAGAACGATTTGTTCACTTAAAAGTTTTGTTCCAAAAGATCTATTCGTTCACAAACGAAACATCACTTATTGTTAATTCATCCAACCTGCTCGGGTCTGAAGCTTTGTGCGTGCAAAACAATATGAGAAAAACAGGAACTTGGAGTTTGGTCGCTCAACAACACTAATTGGAAAGTGTAGGTAATTACTAGAAACAGCTGCAATATTATAATAAACTTCTGCACTACTGTCACACTGCTGCAAAAGTTAGTAGTGTTGCTATAGTATCGTCCACATTTAAATACACACGAATCCATGAGATTCACTTTTTCTATCATTGTATCTGTTTTGCAGTTATAACAGCAGATTACTAGCAGCTTTGCAAGTTTGAACATCACTGGATTTTCCCCATCTATGCGCTCAATCAAGAGAACAAAACAAAACAGTATGTAAGTCCAAGAAAGGATTTTATTTCAATGTTTATGAGAGGTGAAGAGTATGCATATGTTGGTGGGTACTGCCCTGGCAGACCTCCTTAACACCACATCTGTACTTCTTCTCTGTTACATTCTAAACAAACTTAGGAAATGCAGCCATCCATCATTCAGATCCTCATGTCTGTCAACACATACATCATGTATATCAGGCATACAGTACTGTAGTTGAGTGCAGAGGCACGAGAGAATGGAAAGGGACTCTTCTCTCAAGTTAAGTTTCTTGTGAGTGATTTGGTCTGTTAACTTTTTATGTTTTCCAGTCTATGATACAAAAACCTTACCTTTATAAACTAACATTAGTATTTATACAATACAACAGTTTTGGTCTTTTAATCTGATTTGACATGCAGTGTTCTAATGAGTAACAACACTGGGACACCACTTTTTGTAACACTTTTTGTTACCAAATTTTAGGTTTTATATGACAGTTTGGAAAACTGACCTCCAATTAAGTAGAAATAGTTGCACTCACAGGATCCTTAACATGAGAGATGTGTGTCTGTCCCTTACAATAACACTCTTGCTCATGTTCCATTGCTTAATTCTGATGTATTACTTTTTGAATGGTATGAAGGATCATTTTGACAACCACTTTCAGAGATATTTGAACAACAGTGTTTGCTTCCCTAGGTTAGACTATGCTCAGATGTGAATCTATCACACGCAAAGACTGTTTGCTTTGGCAGTACTGAGACATTACAGCCTTTGTCTTTTCTATACTTAAAACAGACAAGTATACATTAGTTTAATACATTCTTTCATAAAGACCACAGACAAAGACAGACGATTATGGATCCAAAGACAATATCTGACCAACTAATGGCTCTTTTTGTGCTCGCATGTGGATATAAGTTCACACTGGGACATACATTTGGCAGGAGAGTTTAAGTTCACAAGAAACCTATGGTTTCTTAAAGAACGTGAAACTGTAGACATTTCTGAGGATAGTTAGCTTTTTCTTTGCTCTCTGGAGGATGCTTGGCATGTGATTAAGGAAGTGTGGTCTTAAAGACTGTGCTTGAGCATCTTTATTATCTCAAACAACAGTTTATTATTCCTTTATGTCCAGACATATATTTTATTCTTTTAGTCTGGAGCACATGGGTTCAAGGAGAAATAACAAAAGGATCCTTTAGCAAAAACCTCTCCTCAGATGGCCTGAAGAGAGAAGTGAGGTGATGCACTTACATTCAACACAGTTGAACAAAATATCATCCTAAATGTCAAAGAACTAAGAGAGAAAAACTGATCTGTAAAGCTTAGGGTGGGAAGGGGACATCAAAAGATATAGGTTTAAGGTATTTCAAAAGGCTCTCCATTTCTGCTCATTAGTCTTTAAATAATATACAAATTAATTGTATTCCCAAACACATTTAATGCTCATCATATAGCCTAATAAGATGAAACATAAGGCTGGTAATGCTTTTATTAGCATATATATCATTTATATTTATATATAAAGCACAACGCATGTTGTTCCAAAGTAGCTTTAGCAGGAATAACCAAAGGTATTTATGACAATATTAATAGATTATATAATCTATTTATTTTGAAATCTATATATTATAAAACTTAAAACGATAATAAATACATTTTAAGAAAGGAGTCCATGTAGAGCTCTCAATTTTTTTACAGTCCACTTTATCTTATAAACATCTGCAATAAATGTTTGTTGGATCCCACTGACTGAGAAAATGGAAAAAGAGAGGATGTCCATGACACACCTTAATAATAACCATTGAGGTGTCTCAGTGCACAAGCCCTCAAATCTGCACTGAATATTCTTCACTTATGGGGGATGGGTCAGTTAGAGATGACATCATCGGCTGGGGTTGTGCGCTATGCTTGTGTATTGCAGATATTCTGTGGTCTTGGAAAATCAAGGACAATTTGTCTTTAAAGACCATGTGAGGGCTCAAGAATCAGCAAATTGTACATTTAGTATATTCTACAAACATTATTTATATGAGAGAAATCTCTCAGAGGACTCAAATATTTAGTGCTAAATTGATGTGGTGGCATGTAATATGGCTAGGGAGCATTACTGCCTAAAGACTTTTATAAGAATGTACCAGGCTAATGACATCTTCCTAATGCAACATAGACTTGTTGGTAATTATACATTCACATGTTTTCTACATTAGTTCAGGCATCTGGTCACCAGAATTAAAACACAAGGGATAACATGACTTTACTGAACCAATATGTCTAGTCAGGATGGACTTAAACCACTCCAGTGCATTTTAGTCCAGATTAACAGTTTCATAGCAGACCAATCTTGTTATGACCAACATCCTTTTCATATATAGGGAACTGTCTAAAACTCTGGGTCATTGCCTCCATGAATGAGAAGTTAAAACCTGTGGAAATTATAAAAAAGCACCTTGCCCACACATTTAAAGATTTAAAGGTAAAGTATGTAATTTCTGGATTATAATTATTTTTTTTCCCCCAAACACTCCCACATCTTCCATTGGTCAGGCAAACATGTAGTCCCATCCCAAACTCACACCATTGACTAACCACCTGAGACCTGAGTGTGCATTTTTCTTTTCCCTTTTTGATTGGTACCTAGGAGCACATAATAAACATGCAATAAATAAATAAATTGAAGAGCAAATAGTTTTCCTGAAAAGTGATATCCTAATATGGGGACAGCATGAATACATTGTGAAATTTTAAATTATATCAAGCTATATAAAGTCACTTTTTTAAAAATAAAATTCTATCAATTTTGAATATATAATGATTACCATTGTTCCATGACTACCAAACATACTGAGTGGTGCAAACATCATCTGCAGCTGTCACCGGTCCTACTCAACCCAATCCAATAAAAATCCTCATTCATTTAGGCACTACTTTTATGTCACGTACACTATGCAAACTGTACAAATGATTGGGTATTAAATCGATTTGCACCAGTGTTTATCACCCACTAACAGATAGGTTGGTGGAACGGTTTAATAAAACCTTGAAAAACTAGATTCGGAAGACCGCGCACGAGGACGCTAGAAATTGGGATAAGTGGTTTGAACCCCTGTTATTTGCAGTCCGAGAGGACCCACAAGCCTCCATAGGGTTTTCCCCATTCAAGCTGCTATATGGGTGTTGGCCGCATGGCCTGCTTGATGTCATGTGGGAAGTGTGGGAGGAGGGTCCTTCTAACAGTAAAAATGAAATTCATTACGTTCTTGATCTTAGAGCAGAACTCCACACTTTGGGCCAACTAATTCAGGAGAATTTGCTCCAAGATCAGGAACATCAAAGCCAGCTGTATAATAGGGGAGCTGGGCTATGGGATTTTGCACCGGGAGACAATGTGCAGTATTATTCCCAACACCGAGCTCCAAATTATTCGCCAAGTCACACGACGAATGGGAGATCTCAATTATGAGGTGAAATGAACAGATAGAGGTGACAAGTCAAATACACCACCTCAACCTCCTGAAATTATGGAAGGAGCCAGTCCTTGTGATGTTGGCAATGGTGGTTCCAGAGAGGGTTGAGCACAGACTGGAGGTGAACTTAAAAGTCAATCATATCACCCCAGTTGCTTATGGGCACCGCCTCTCACCGTCTCAAGTCATAGAGGTTGCCAAGTTGCAAAAGGTATTTGCAGACATTTACTCACACCTGCCTTGTCGTACAAATCTCATACAACACCACATCGAGACACCGCCTGGGATAATGGTATGTACACGTCCCTATCGACTTCCCGAGCACAAGAAAAAAATTATACGAGTAGAATTGGATGCTATGCTCGAGATGGGGGAAATAGAGGAATCCCACAGTGACTGGGTCAGCCCGGTGGTGCTGGTCCCTAAGAGCGACGGGTCAGTCAGGTTCTGTGTGGATTATTGGAAAGTAAATATGGTGTCTAAATTTGATGCATACCCAATGCCTTGTATTGATGAACTGCTCGATCAGTTAGGCAGAGCTGTTTTTTTCAACACTGTATTTGACAAAGGGGTATTGGCATATTCCCTTAACCCCAATATACCATGAGAAAATGGCTTTCTCTACACCCTTTGGATTATACCAATTTTTGAGACTTCTGTTCGGTTTGTTCAGCTCTCCGGGTATGTTCCAGCGGCTCATGGACCGAGTCCTCGGACAACACTCTGTGTATGCCGGTCCCTATCCAGATGACATCATCATTCACAGCAATGATTGGCAACGGCATGAACAACATCTGAGGGCCATCCTGAGATCGCTGAAGCAAGCAAGGCTTACGGCAAACCCAAAGAAGTGCGCAATTGGATGGGTGGAGGTACAGTATCTGGGCTAGAAGAGCATCTCCTCCTGAGACAACACATCCTAATGATTAAGGACCATAAAATGCAAATCTTACTCACATCTGCCCCCTCTCTCACCTCAGGTTACTTTCGGGCCACCGAAAACTAAGTTATGACTTAGTGCTGCACAGTTAATCGAAAAACGGCTGCCATAATTATGTAATCGTGAAAACTGACGATTACTGTGTTCAATTTAAGTCTGCTCCTCTGAATGCCCAGATGCTTTCTTGATGTTCTAGCTCTGTTCGCGTGGCACACAAAAATGAATACTGAAGAAACATCACCTGACACTTGAAAAGAAGCTGTAGAACAAGAGCGAAAAGCACTTTGTAATTATTTTGGATTCATTGCATATTGCACCACTCACTTTGAACGTAGATGTTAAATACACTGCAAATGAGCCACACGACAAATCTAAAACGATCCCATTCTATTTGAGACACAGATGCTGTGTAAATAATTGACTTATTATGCTGATGTGGCACGGTGGAGGGCGGGACCGGGGCATGATTACGCACGCCCGGTCCCGTATTAGGCTGATCAAGCCGTCAAGAGGGATAAAGGCCACTCGCGGACGGCGATGCGGGAGAGAGAGATCGTTCACAGACATGTCCGTTGTCTTATGTGTTTGTATTTTGAGTTTTACATTAAACCTTTAGTTATATGTCAAGCCGGTTTCTCGCCTCTTCCTTGCCCGTGACCTTGACCTGTGTTAAACCGTGCCACAGCTGATTAGACAGATTATTTTTTCATTTGTGTGAGTTCGGAACATTGTGCGGAGCGTCACTGAGCTTGCGTCAAAATGCAGATCTCAAACAGTGTAAACCTGCAGTGAGTGACAGCAGTCTTTGTAATTGGAGAGTTTGTCGCATTGCTAGATTTCTGTGTACAATTTATTAAAAATGTAATAACAGATTTGTTTTGTCATGTTAATAAGTGGGCCGATGTGAATTTGATTTGTACAAAATAGCATTAAAGTAATTCAGCTTAACTGTTCTAAGTGTGTTTTGGAGGTGTATCCAACATAAAGAATATGGCATGAATAGCATATTTCAGGAATCACCGTCATTGTTTGCTCTAATTAGACCTATTTGCCACGCAGCCGGTATTGGTAGATTTAACATTTTCACAAATTGGACAACTCTGATGGCAAATTAATGTTTTTAATTTCCAAAGTGCAACCACTGAGGCCAAAACTTATCTAACGATGATCTTACATGAACAAGATCACCATTGAAGATCTATCAGGATGATTGGTCCCCTGTCTAGCCACCAAAGGTCTAACTGAACAGAGCAGATTTAAAGTAGCTGTTAATAAGTTTGAATATTTAAAATGCCATATTATTTACTGTACATGAACTAATAACTTAAGCAGTAATTTAGCAATAATTTAATTTATTCTATACCATAGATATCTATTTAAAATAATTGTATTTGCCTTACCTTAACAAAAAATATTACAATATAAAATACAATACAATATAATGCTTAAAAGGTGCTTAAAAGAAACTGGAGAGCAGCTCGTATCCTCCATTGAAATCTGCTACTCTGATGAACCACACAGTTGATTTCTGATGTAACAGTAATTTTATATTTTAATCAACATTAATAACCGCGATTACAATATCAAGGGCAATAATCGACAATTATGATTTTTGCTAAAATCGTGCAGCCCTATTATGACTTATCCTGTTTTGTAATGTGAAAGGTTTTCTGATCATACATGTTTGGTATCATTCAAGAGGTCTCAGTGCAACTGGTAAAATAGTCTCATTCCCTTTCAGCAAAGTCAAATCACAAGTTAAGATTTAAGAACTTATAAAAATACTGTAAAATACTGTATTCTATACCCCTCCCCTTCCAGGCCCCTCCCAGATCTCTCAAAGGGACCAGATGCTGTATGCAGATTAGGTGCATTCTTTGTAAACATCAAATGACCTACTCAATCACAAGGTAAAAGGTCTACTTACAACTCCCTAAATTGTAAACCAAATCCTGGATAACTTCAAACAAGCACATCTGAAATAACAACTGAATCGTTTGGTACTTAAGAAGAGATGGCAGAGGAGCTCGGTAAGTCTGTAGTCAGATATCTCACATAATTGCTGTGTGTAGTTTTCCATTGCCAGGTATGTTTCTTTGACTTGTTTTTTATTTTTAGGAATGTTTGTTTATTCTGATCATGTGTGAAATTGGATTTTGTAACTTATGCTTTAAATCCTTCCTAGCAAATAAATAGTTACTTTTTGATTTATTCTGTATTCCTTCTAAAGCATTTATCACTGGTAGATTCGAGAGACACCGACGTAAGACCACCAGTCACTGCATATCACCGTCTTAGCAAGTTGTATGAAACATTACAAAATAAAACTATCATCTGGTTATGAGCAAGCAGTAGGCGGCCAAACTAGATGATATTAGTAAACCCCGCATCCACTGACTTAACGGAACTGGCGATTTTGTTTCAATGTAATTAATCTGCCGGCACATGAGTCTGAGCGACAATCGGGACCCGAATGAAAGGATAATGAAAATTAGGACAATTCAGAGTAATCAATAGCTTAAAAAGATTAAGCTAAAAGAAAGATCAGAAATCAATTAGAGCTTAAATCTAAATTAGAGGTTCAACTTAAATTTGAGTCAGATGAAATATAAAATTGGAGTCAGATAATATTAATAATGGAGTCAATTGATAAAGTGCAAATTAATAAGTGTTTTTGCTTCAGCACTCAGAAAAGACAGAACAATGCAGAAACCTTCAGGGGCCATTCTATTGGAATCCAACATCGGACCAATAGTATGGTTTTACCACTTTTTACAAAGTGGTGACCAACCTCCATTATCTCCAGCAAGCGAGTGACATCTTTTCAGCATGACATTCAGTTCCATTCCACACAGGACATGAGGTTTGAGCTTCTACATCTCTGTCTCCAGCTGCTGTAGTGAATCCATTATTTTTAACTATTCTAAGTGTTGAGGGAAATCCCAAACACAGCCCATTTATACACATATAAAGAATGGGTCGGAATACCCACTGTTAGACCAGAGACCGTAAAAATCCAAAACATGGATCGTCATGGATATGCTAGCAGCACTGTAGATGAGGAGGTAATGGAGGCTCTTGCCATTCAATTAAAATATCTTTTTCATTTACGTGACAAAGGATTATATTTAAACTGGAGATAACATCATCCCAAATTTTGTTCTGGTATTCAAGGGAGGATTGCAATTGGAATTTTAATGCTAAAATCAATGGACAGCATCGCTATTGTTTATTTACTTTGCTGAAACGAACTCGCAACACTTCAAAAGAAAGAGCAGGTAGCAACTGTAAACAACAAAAAAGTAGCGATTGAGATAAAAACATTGCAAGTTGATGTGTTTGAATATGAAAAGCAAGACTGAGAAAAACAGGGTGATGTGATGAAAAAAATGTCACTAGTTTATAAATCAGTAAAGGTTACTATGACAATCTATTTTTACATTTGCAACTGTGCTAAACACTGTGGTTATCATACAACACACATGATGATAGTTGTTTGTGATACTGCATGTACACATAGGCTAATGCAATTTATTTCTGAAAACACTTGACTGTTTCTGCTGTAAGTATTATAAGAAACACTTTGTTTGTAGATGCTTTGGCATTCTAGACTTTTCTAAATGTAAATTTGAAATAACTGTAATTGTTCATCAGTTTCAAGCTGAATGTGTTATTATATGGATATGTTTGTCTTTGATATGGCACACTGTGCTATTTACAATATAGCAGCAGTTAAACCATACTGAGTACAACATTTTATGTGACTACCAGTAATTTTACACAATTAACAAACTCTCAGTAGTTTTACATAATTAACATTAACTTTCAGTAACTTTAAATGGACTGAAGAACTTCATTAGGCTTTTAAAATTCAAAAACACTCCTTGCATCACCTCTTTCTCTGCCCAGCCCCCTTTTCATATTCAAATAGATTTGCATGAAAATACACCTAGTGACATCTTAACTAAAACAAAAATTGCATTCAATTTCATATTGTAATCACAAAAGCTCTGCAGTTTGAGCAGAGATTTGACCCATGTAAATATGCGCCCGCAGTCATTGGGTGTTTACAGCAGCATGTCCATCATAGGCTTTCAGCCTGACCTGTTGCTATACACACAATCCACATGCTCATGCATCTGATACAGGGCCAAATCAAAGGCATGTATTCACAAAAGAGCAGCGAGATGATAAATATCTCATTCCAGAAAACCTCCAGAGACCAGTAATAAAATTCTTTTAATTTATATATTTTTTTTTATATAATATAATTATAATCACATTATAATATGAATTATATTATAATGGCCAAACATGGCCACAGATGGGGAAAGGTTATGCATGGCATGCAGATGGATATACTATACATGTAAATATTTTAAATGACACTGCCAACCGAACAACTTTTTAATTTTAGTTTTATTTATTTAAAGTTTGACAAGGCAGTATATTGCAGCACAAAAAATAACAGAAACAGTTACTTTTCCTTTTAGCAGCACAACATGAAATGCATGAAACATAACACATAATCATGCATCATAACTAGGCCATTCAGAAAACATAAAATCAGATAAAATAATAGACCAATTAACTTTTCCATTTGCAAACACAGCCTGAAATGCATTAAAACATATCGAAGTCAAGTCATCAAGTACCAAATATATGTCACTTAGAAAACAGTTTTAGAGCACGAAGAATAAACAAAAGTTTGTGTCTTTTTGTTTTACTCCTGAGCACAACATATTCCCTATGTCTACGAAGTGAATAAATTGGATGTTGGGGCCACAGGCAGGAAACTATTCAGTGGCGATGAACTGTCCTTGAGTATGTTAGTGAGGGTATGAATGGTTGCCTCATCACGCCTCTCACTCAGTGATGGGAGAGAATAAGTCGGGATACCTATTATTCGACAACAGCAACAACCAGGCACTGAAAAAAATATTGCGATTTAAGTTAATTGGTTTGCTTCTCAGTGCCAAGATGGCGGTATATGGTCGTTTTTTGCTGTGCATCAACGCTGCAAAGACAGTGGCACGTGATGACGAACCAAATCATCTCTCGCTGAGAAGCACCGATTCTAATCAAATTTGATCAGGGGAACCATTCTACTGTGTATACAATAAAAGATGTGTGTATAAAACGCTAAACAACAGGCAGAGATTTCACTACCCCGATAGACCACAGAGATCATAGATCATAGATGATCAAACGTGTGAATTGCACCCGTAAAAAATTCTAAGCAGACAACAAATCACCAAAAGAGGTCAACTGATTATTTGACCACAGAGCTGTATTGAGAACAATAAAAATAAAACTATGGGCATCAGCTCATTTGAGCTAATGAGTAGAAGGGTGATTAAGATACCCATGAATTCAGAAAGTTCCCCAGCAGAACTGGGGCCTATAGTGCTCACAACAGCAGACTGTGCAGGCTCAACTGCAAGAACAGCTTAAGGTGCACTAAAATATCATCCATAATTCAGATCTCACCAAGGATGCTCAGTCTGACTTGATCTCTGAAACGAAATTTGCATTAGACATTGTAGCGGCACATGTTTTTGTAAAGCAAAATGCATCTTTTCCCTGATGGCACAAACCATACTGTATGAGACTAAAGCTGTCTGCAACAGTTTGGCATTGACCATCAGAGGAAAATAAAGAAAGTACCACATGTCTGAATGCAAATTATTTAAAAGGTTTAACATTAACTGTATTCTCTCTGTGGTTGTTCCCATTTAAGGTTGCAATATCGTGAGGGACAGATGCCAAAAATTGGCCATGTGTTAGATGGTACGAGGGCAATCTAAAGGGGTAATTTAAACTTCACAGCATTACACAAATAAAAATAGCTATATGGCCTCCTGGTTTAGCACCGGAACCAAGATGTGCAACACCAATTGTTCTAGAACAGGTTCCACCCATCTCCCAGACATGAACATACAGAGAACACACTTCCATCTCTACACTCTCATGACATCTTGACCTAGTACAGACAGTAAAACTAGCCAGGCTCAACCACTACACATCATGGAATAAAATAATGGCCAAGATTCCGAAGGTACTAATCCACTGAAGATCTGGCCAACCTCTCACATACACATAGCCTCTCACATATAAGACATTACGAACCTGTTTCCATAAAACAGTCATAAATATGGCACACATGACATGCACTATTTACAACTTTCTACAACAACTCTACTATTTACAAATTGACGCAATTCTGACTCCTCCAATCCTGGCCAAAATTACTACACAAATCCTTTCCAGTTCATGCCTCATCAGATCCTTATGGACATCGACCGATGCAGCACTTGCTCATAGCCCGTCGCAACTACACACACTTTGGGAACTGAGATAAAATGTAAAATTAAAAAACTCTTCTGGAATTGTCCCCGTGGGCCAAGTGGAGGAAACTGTAAGGCTAGCACCAGGATGTCTACACCCAAAAGGCTCTGTAAGAGCCAACGTTATAAAACTCTCACACAGAAGATCATTTCCACCTGAGACAACACACCCTACTGATTAAGGACCAGAAAACATAAATATCACTCACATTTGCCCTCTCTCTCAACTCAGGTCACATTCGGGTCACCAAAAACAAGTTATGACTTGTCCTGTTCTGTAATGTAAAAAGTTTTCTGATCATACATGTTTGGTATAATTCAAGAGGTCTCAGTGCAACTGGTGAAATGGTCTCATTCCCTTTCAGCAAAGTCAAATCACAAGTAAGATTTAAGAACTTAGTAAAATCTATCAGGGACTCTCAGGGACCAAATCTCTCACAGGGACCAGATGCTGTATGGAGATTAGGTGCATTCTTCGTAAACAATGACCTACTCAATCACAAGTTAAAAGGTCTACTTACAACTCCCTAAATTGTAAACCAAATCTGGGATAACATAAAAAAAAAACATCTGAAATAACAATTGAATCGTTTGGTACTTAAGGAGAGATGGCAGAGGAGCTTGGTAAGTCTGTAGTCAGATATCTCACATAATTGCTGTGTGTGGTTTCCATTGCCAGGTATGTTTCTTTGACTTGTTTTATTATTTTTAGGAATGTTTGGTTACGATTTTGTGTCCATGAGATCTATGTAATTAATTAGCTGTCATATGACTCTGAGTGACAATCGGGACCCAAATGAAAGGATAATGAAAGTTAAGACGATTCATAGTTATCAATAATTTAAAATGATCAGAAAACAATTAGATCTTAAATCTAAATTAGAGGTTCAACTTAAATTGTAGTCTGATAAAATTAATAAAGTGCAAATTAATAAGAGTTTTTGCTTCAGTGCTCAGAAAAGACAGAACAATGCAGAAACCTTCAGGGGACATTCTATTGACATCCAACATCGGACCAATAGTTTGATTTTACCCCTTTTTACAGGTGCATCCCCAAATTGATAAGACTGCATTGATAAGACCAAAGAGGAGGTGAGACAGTTCCTGGGGCTGGCTGGCTACTATCGTAGGTTTGTACTTAATTATTTGGCCATCACCAACCATGGATACGTTTTAACATTCCTTGAAATTTGTGCTATTTTCAGTTGCTTATAACATATTAATGGATAAAGTCTGATGACACTGTGTTCAACACAAACTGTGCTACAATAATATGTGAGCAACATGTATGTACATGTTTGTATTTTTTAGAAAATAATGTTTATGGGTGTTTTTTTTAAAAAAGAAAAAGAAAAAAAAACATTTTAAGTCTCTGAAATAAGGCCATATAACACATACTTAACATTTGTTCACAAGACTTTTGAGAACTGGATCTTGTAGCCTAGAGTTGTTGCTACAAAATGATGTAAAAACCATCATGATCACTCAATCATTCAAAACAATATAGTCATTTAACTTTTGTAAGACTCTTTTAGAGTTAGAAATGCGAGGAGTCATGAATATTGATGTGATTCACACCTGAGGAGACAAAGACCCCTCCCCTGGGAAAAGAATAAAATGTAATATATGATATAGGGCATATACTCAATATATCATTTTTTTCAGAATATTTTGATGAATAGAAAGTTCAAAATAACAGCATTTATCTGAAATAAAAAGCTTTTGTAATATTATAAATGTCCTTACTGTAATTTTTTATCAATATAATGCATCTTTGCTGAATAAAAGTATTAATTTCTTTCCAGAAAAAAACACAACAAAATTCTTACTGACCCCAACCTTTTGAACGGTAGTGTATAATGTCGCAAAAGCTTTTTATTTCAGATAAATGCTGTTATGTTGAACATTCTATTCATCAAAGAATACTGAAAAAAATAACTTTTACACAACTGATTTGAAATTTTATAATAATAATAAATGTTTCTTAAGCAGCAAATCAGCATATTAGAATGATTTCTGAAAGACCATGTGACACTGAAGACTGGAGTAATGATGCTGAAAATTCAGCTTCAAGGAATAAATGTAATAAAAAAAAAATGAAAAAAAAAAAATATGTATATAAAAAAATTGCCTTGGGGTCGTTTACCATTTGCATTGATCGCCTCAGCACATTACCATTTGAATAGCACCCTCTGCACGTGGGTTAATTTAAAAGTAGGCAATTTTAAAAGAACCACATGTTTGTGTGCAGAATATGAGCGTTGGAATAACAAAGTGACTTTGAGTTTTGAAGTAAAAGAGTGAATGAAACCCATATCTAAATCCCACATCCTCTGCCCAAACCAGTCAATACATGTTACAGTTTTTTGTAACCAAGGAAACCTCACACTATTGTCTACATGACCTGCCAGTCAAACCATTACTAGATATCTAATTGGCCAGATTGAACCAGGCAAATAGCCAATGCACATTTGGTAATACCACGGTGTGTCTGATCTGTGTTGAATGAGAGCTCTGGCTGTGAATCACAGATAAATGTGTGGGTTGTCTCAAAATATGCAGAAGAGTCCACAGAATAGGGGAGACATCGATTTTGATAGCATAAAAATTCATTAGTATCAATATTTTATTGAAATGAGACATTTTTGATTACATAAAATATAGGTAACAAAAATATAGGATCAGTTGGTTTTAATCCCAATTTTACTCCATATTTTCAGTGTTTTGGATAGAATAGTTGAGTCCATTTTCATCAGTGAACCGTCTGATCTATGAAAAAAGGCCAACGGGAAGTTGGCAGACAGTATTTGCATACCCCGCACCCGGACATATGGGTATAAAAGTGGGGAAATATGTCGAGTTCATTCAGAATTTTTTTTCAGAGCCGATGGTCATGCATACAGTCAGCTGCGAGTCACACACTTGTTCCTGCTTCTGTTACTCCGACACTCTGCCTGCTGTTGGATCTACGGCGGACTTCAGTGGCTTTTCTCCTTCTCTGCATGGCAGTGCAGCTTGCCCCTGGGCGCTTCGACAGCGCAGAAAGCTTAAAATAGTTTATGTAAAACAGTGATTTTCTCTATAAAATAGTATTTTCCTCTAAAAGAGCATTTGCACAGCACCGTTAAATGTCCTTTTCAGGACACGTCTTTATAAAAATGCCATTCTGCCCCTGTGTATTTCCTGGATGCGGTAGAGTGCTCTCCGCTTCTGACGGCCACAGGCTTTGTCTCGTGTGTCTGGGCAACGTTCACACCGAGGCAGTGTTTGTGTATGGTTCATGTTCTCAATGCAAGAGCATAACCATGGCAACGTTGTGGTCGCGGCTCGCTTTCAATAGGAAGCACCCCACTCCAGCTGCCTCCCGTATTGCTCCATCTTCCCACGGGATTGAGTACGATGCGGCTGGCGATGGAGGTGATCTAGGGATGGCAGCAGGTGCAGCTCCACCGGGTTCGCCCCCTCGGACCACCCGCCCCCCAGCATGCTCGTTGACTCCCAGTCCTGTTCCCCTCCTGAGATCTCTCAGTGGTCCTCACGGGCCTCCAGAGACCTCCCTTTGAGCTGCTAGAATCAGTTGGACTCAGGGCCCTCTCTCTAAAGACGGCCCTGCTGATCGCGCTCATCTCCATCAAGAGGGTTGGGGACCTGCAAGTGTTCTCTGTCAGTGACACCTGCCTGGACTTCGGTGCGGCAGACACGTATGTGATCCTAAGACCGCAACCGGGCTTCGTGCCCAAGGTTCCTTCTACGCCCTTTAGAGACCAGGTAGTGAACCTGCAAGCGCTGCCCCGGGAGGAGGCAGACCCAGCCCCCTCGTTGCTGTGTCCTGTACATGCTTTGCGTACCTACTTGGACTGCACACAGAGCTTTAGACATTCTGAGCAGCTCTTTGTCTGCTTTGGTGGACAGCGGAAAGGGAACGCTGTCTCCGAACAGAGGCTTTCCCACTGGGTGGTGGACGCCATTTCATTGGCCTATCACACCCAGGCAGTGCCCCCCCTTTGCGGGTTCGAGCACACTCAACAAGAAGTGTTGCGTCCTCGTGGGCACTGGCCAGAGGTTCCTCTCTGGCAGACATATGTAGAGCAGCGGGTTGGGCATCACCTAATACCTTTGTGAGATTTTACAATCTCAGGGTTGAGTCAGTATCGTCCCGTGTTTTCTCAGGTCCGAGCCGGTAGAACATGGTAACACGCTGACGGACTGGCCAGCTGGATCTTTTGCACCTCGCACCCTTTCCCTTGGCCGAGGTAAAACTGTGCGCTTTCTCTCCCAGGAGATCCCACTCATTCGGATCCCTGGATGGAGCTGATCATATTTATTTGTCTATTAAGGCTATTAAGGGTCACGATCATAGTGCCACCAACTGGCAGCAGGAAGTATGGCACTTATAACAGAATTTGAAATAATCTTCAAAAATCTTTAGAATAATGTCAAGACACTGCTGATGTAAAATTGTCATGGGATATTTGATATCTTACTGTTGCCATGGCAACACATTCATTGTTATTCCTTTCTTCCTGTATTTTGATGTTTTCTAAGCATTTGACATGCTTCAATTTTCATGAAATTTTGCACACACATCAGAGTCATCGGGCTTTAAGACTGGGCAAATGTTGCAGGGGGGCTCTGTTGCACCCCCTTTAAAGTGGGAGTTCAAGACAGCTTCTGTAGCACCCCCATTTTCACCTACAGTCACCAAAATTGGTACATATATAGTTCTCACTAATTATAGTTATATAATTAACAGGAAGTCAGCCATTTTTAATCTTCTGAAAAATTGCAAGCAATGAACTTTTAAATACTCCAAGGGGGTTCATGTGGCTGGCACCAAATTTGTGCAACATTATGCCAAGACATTGTAGATGTAAATTGCGAATGGATTTTTTATATTTTGAGTGGTGTCGCCATGGCAAAATAATATATTTATAGCCAAAAATTTAAAAAGGGAGGTTCCTTATATCTTCTGTGTGCATTGTGTGATTTTGATGAAAATTCAGCTGTATGTTTGGTATTAGGGGCTGATCACATTTTTGCAGCTATTATGGGTCACGATCATATCACCACCAACTGGCAGTAGGAAGTTTGACACTTTTAACAGACTTTAAAATAGCTCTCTTATGTTTACATTAATTGATTAAAAATTCTTTAGAATAATGTCAAGATACTGCTGATTTGTAAAGGGATATTTGATATCTTAAATACTGTTGACATTTTTATTATTCCTTCCTTCCTATATTTTGGTATTTTTGGGGCACTTAACATGCTTAACTGATGAATCTCATTGATTGCTAGTCTGACAAGGTCAAACGCTGTAAAGTTTTACAGCCACAGGATATTCTGGCCAAATTGATCACGGCAGTAACTAATTTATAGAAGGTTATTGATACCGGCCAGTGGTCAAAATCATTTCAAGATTACATGTCCCTTGGCAAGCCTAGGATTAAATTATTTATATACATAAATGATTGCTGTAATAAAGAAAAACACGTGTTTATTTTTTACAAGCGGCCGAAATGGGCTTCCTTAGAAGGGTGGCGGGCTTCTCCCTTAGAGATAGGGTGAGGAGCTCAGTCATCCATGAGGAGCTCGGAGTAGAGCCGCTGCTCCTTTGCATGGAAAGGAGTCAGTTGATGTGGTTTGGGCATCTGGTAAGGATGCCCCATGGGCGCCTCCCTAAGGAGGTGTTTCAGGCACGTCCAGCTGGGAGGAGGCCTTGAGGAAGACCCAGGACTAGATGGAGAGTACATCTCCACACTGGCCTGGGAACGCCTCGGGGTCCCCTAGTCAGAGCTGGTTAATGTGGCTCGGGATAGGGAAGTTTGGGGCCCCCTGCTGGAGCTGCTGCCCCCGCGACCCGACTTCGGATAAGCGGTTGAAGATGTATGGATCTCTCATTATTAACATTTTGTTATTTTTTTAAACAAAAAAAAAGTTACATAGTGTAGCTTTAAGGACATGTTTGCAATTTAAAACAATAGAATTTTCATTAAAAAAATTAAATGTGCAGCACCATGTGTAGAATGCAGCTTTTCTTTAAGACTGATATGACTATCTTCATCTCATAGATGCACATAATGTAATTTTATACATATTTTCAAAAATGTATTAATTTCTTTCTGTTTAAAAGTTTAGCAGCCAACAAAAAAGAAAAAAAAAACACTGTGTGAACCTTTTACATTAAAATGTGTGTGTGCAGTGAACGATGACATTCATAAAGATGTTCTCTATGAGATGAAGTCAACGCCATGATGGTAGAGTGGAGTCAGTAAGATCCTCAGGCTGGAGCTGGTGTTGCTCCTGTGGGGAGCTGAGCAGTTCAGCAGGCTGACATTATGCACAATGACGTGGCCACAGGAACCTGCCAGAGTCCATTAAAATCTCCTCCAGTCAGGTGTCTCTGCTTCTCCACACACGGCCATCCAGCTCACACCAATGCACTCTGCTTCCAGAACAATCAATATGTTAGGTTAACATCCAGGATGGAACAGGTTGCTCCAGCCTGCTGTGCCATTTCAGCAGGTTTGGGTGGGGTCAAAGTCAGTTCTTAAACAGATATGATGGTGCAGCTGCTTCCTTGTGCCGTTTCTGTGCTTGGAAAAAAGCAGATAAGGAATAAACTCTGGGGGAATTGATTTGGAAATGTGGTTCAGAATGACAGTGTCTTTTTATATCTGAGCTTGGCTGAAATGTTAGTTCACAGTTTAATGATAAATAAGCTTTGAAAGAGTTTTATAAAATTGTTTATTTTTAGAGACACCATGAAATAGCTTAGAGAGCGTTTTATTGGACACAAATATGGAAATTAACCTGACATTCCAAACAGCACTGACGAGGAATAGACTAGAAAACATAATGTGTGGCGTTACTGAATAAACAGAAACTGTAGTAACTGGTGTGATTTGACAGATATGTTAAATCTATGAAAGAGGAAGAAGTCTACTTCATTTGTATTATTGCAAATGCAGTTTTGATTATAGATTTTAAAATGTGTTTTGGCTACTGTTTTTTTTCTTAACAAAATGCTATAGTGTGTTTTTAAGGACCCATAGTTGCATTAATCTACTCATTGACGAGCCATCTGGCATCTTACCTGTAAATATTCTGACAAATGAAAAAAAGAGGTAAAATCAAGTGCTTTAAACTCTAGACCTCCATGAATTATGGACCTAGCTTTCAATATTTCTCCTGTATTAAATCTGTTATATGCTACCCTGTGGCGAATTCTCAGTGCCAGCAAAGCCTTCTTTATTAATCTATTTATTAATCTTTAATTAATCTACAAACAGAGACAAATGAAAAGTTTATCCAGTCAGAATTTATTCCTTGGTGCTTACAAGCAAAGTGTGACAACTGTTTCACAAATCACAATGCCCGAAGCAGCATGTGAGACCTTCTTATGTAGATTCATATGAAAAATTATGAATCTGTTTGGGAGACGTTCATTTCACAAAACAGTCATGCTGCAGTTAAAATTAGGCTTTCTTGAGCATTAAGTGTCATTTTTAAAATCTCAATTGGTATTATTATTTAGCTGCGACATAATGTATGATGCCCAAAGGAATTGGGTGTCTTATTCATTGTGAAACTTTGTTTCCATAATGTCATGAATCACACTGAAGGCCTAGACTGTTAATGCACGGCCCACCACTGATGCTACCTGATTGTAGTGGGGACAATCTGGTTTTGTTTGCCCTCAGATTTTCCATGCTATAATTTAAATTACATTTTAAAACATGAAAAGACAACATTTTCATTAGAAGCACAGTCCCAACTCACTAAAGTGACATGATCAAACATTCTAATATGTATGTTCATTAAATGCTTTAAGTTATTTTAATTAACTATTAAACTTAAATTTGTTTAGTGTGTCTAATAGAATGTGCAATCATGCTTATGTTTATGTTTATTAATAATTGCAGATTGCAATAAGATCGGGGTCCAGAGTGCTAAGTTGTCAGAGAGCTCAAAAATCAAATGGCGCCCATGTGCATAACAAGCATGGCAGTCTGAATACCTCTGATGCAGAGACAGCAACAGTCTATGTTCTTTTACAGAGAAATTAATCTTTTTTCTTTCCCACCTACAACGAATACCAGCTTAATATGGTCATTTGGATATAGTTAAGTGAATTAATGTTCACAGGAGGTCAAGAAAAGAGAGCACAGTGTTTATTTTACCTTCTAAGACAAACCATATGTGGTCTTCTAGTATAGTAGGTGTTGTATCCTCTATGACATAACATCCAAGCAGGGCCAGATTGATATGTTAGTATGATGTTGAAGCAAGCAAGAGCTGTTAGAGAGGTCAGTGAAAAAAAACACCTCTCCATATTGAGGAAAACAGCTTTATTTTAAGTAAAGCTTGAGTAAGACTGTCATGGATCGGACACAGGACTCAGATGCAGAAAACACAGTTCATTGAAGGAAAAACAAAAAATTCAGTTGAACAGAAAAACATCCCACAATGTCCTCAATTTTGGCACCTAAATCAGCTCGCAGGACACTTTTGCAGCAAGACGTTCCCAAGAACGACCAGCACCAACAGGTCCACAGGTTATGAGGTGAGACAGAGGAGGCAGACACTGGACTGGCAGAAAAGAGAAGGGAAACAATTTCTCTCTCTCTCTCTCTTTGAGAGTGTGAGATTTACGGACAGCTGTCTGACACCTTTGTGTGTTTGTCTTTTTGTTTCAGTTTTATATGAAACTATTATTTATATTGTCAAGCCGGTTCTCACCTCCATCTTTCCATTAATGGAAAGTCATCCTATCACATGTATTATTTTTTTTAATTATATAATTTTTCTTGTGGAAAGTTTCCTCTAGCAAGTTGTTCTTCTATTTTAGTACTAATAATTATTTGCCTTCACTATTCATCATTAAATGCAGTTCTCTGAAGTTATAACAAAGAACAGGAAACACAGCTTCTAAGAAAACACTGTCTGTTCTGTTGTTAATTTAGTTTCAAATTTAAATTTATGTCAATTAATGATTAATTGAAAAGCTGATCCAACAAATGTTCAAAATAGTAGGTGTGGTAAACCCTTAAAAATCTGAAGGATGTTGATGGGATTAGAAAATGTAAACAACTGGAAAAACAATCAGCAAATTTATCTCAAATAGATTATGAAGCTTTGGTGTGGAGTCAAGATATTTGTGTGAAATTTGGAAAAACTGTAGCTTTAGTGTCAAGCCTAATGTCTGGGCTGAAGGTTATGGGGGTATGGAGAGAGCAGGGCCAGGATGGAGGAGTAGGGTACAGAGGTCAGTACTCTGGAGGAACACATGCTGGTAGGGGGTATTAGAAGTGGGTGGTCTCACGAGAACACTTGGCAAATTAGGATGCAATCTAGGAGTAACTATGGATACAGCAACACATGCCTGGTATATGCACTGGAGCAACATTTACAACAACAGACAATCTTTACACTGGGGAAGAAGTGTTAATGGTCAAATGGAAAATAAATAAAAGCAGTAAGGGAAGCTATATCTTAGTTATATCTCAATCCCCTAGACCCTGGAAATCACATCCACAAATAAATATATTCACTATGCCCCCCAATTCATGACAGTCTATGGAAATGCTGAAAATGGCCTTCAGTTTAGACTCCAGAAAACAGTTTTGAGATAAAGATCCCTTTTACATTCAGTCGCATATGGGTTTGTAGAGGTAACACAAAAAATGCCCTTGGCCACACAGAGCAAAATCTGAAATGGTAGCAATATGTAACCATAGCACTAAAAAGGACAACCCAGCGATTTGAAGGTGAAAACTTAGGATGTATGAGGTCACTGGAAGAGTGGAGGAGGGGATTTGGTGCATCTTGGGGGTTAAATTGGGTTTGAGGTGGAGGATTGTCACCACAAGATTGAGTTTCTTTTGAGACTTTGATGTCAAATCTTAAAGAAATTGTTCATAGAAACAATAAAATGATGTCATAATTTACTCATCTTCATGTTGCAAAACTTTCTTTCTTTTATTGAACACAAAAGGAGATGTAAGGCAGAATGTTCGTCTCAGTCATTACAAATTTTCTAAATCTTTTGCCATACAATGAAAGTGAACGACTTTTAGGTGTAATTCAAGCTCATATAAAAAAGGACAGAGAGCTGATCTTGTATCATTGAAAATTAATGATAACAATGGGTCAAAATATCAGTAATAGCATAAAAATGTCAGTGACATACAAATGAGCATGACACATTACATTATGAGATACATAAAATACACTAAGCTAAAGGATACACAAGCACTCGAGAGGAGTACCAGAGACCTGAAATGCAATTTGTGGTCAAATTAATTAATTTTATAATGTAAACCTCTTCCTGTTGGATTTGACATCCTTGAGCACACCTTCAGGAGGAGCGATAGAGATAATTTATTGACCTCTATTGGGATGGATTAACCATGCTCTCTATAACCTCTCACCCACATCTGTCAGGCATCATCTCCCACAGTTTATATTATGGTAGTGGATATAATTTTTCCCTAGACTAATCTTGCGATCTTAATTTAAATGGATTTGAGTAATTTCTCTGATATTTGTTTGTGAGATCATTTATGGAGCATATTAACAGATCTTGTTGACTCAGATGTATTATGAAGGCAACTATATCACCAAAGGATTACTGTGATCAGTTCATTGACATTGGTTAAAGTTGTCTTTTTATGATGATAAGAGAGGAGCTTGTTTTCTCTCACACTGGATTTGGGCAGAGGATACTATTCATGCTGTAAAAGAGCAGCCTGTCCCTGGAGCTCATTCATCATGAGGAAGCCCATGTTCTGATCTGCTGACGGAAGGAGCTATTTTCATCACTTTGCAAGACAGCTATATGAATTCTGTTGTACTCCTTTCACACCCCCACTGCCTTGAAATGCAATACACTAATTAAAGCTGAGGAAAGCTCTTTTATAAAAACCTCCATCTTCAGCAGGGTAGGGTTGCACCAGCTGTGCGTAAGTTAAGACATAAAGTTCACACTAAGGGCTTAGTAACTACTAGTTAGTTTGAAACTAATTCAGTGCTTAATTTGGTTGCATCACCTTTTCTTAAAGCAAGAATTAACTAGTAGGTCATAAGCTCTCTGAAAAGTAATGCGTATATATGTTTTTTATGATGTTTACCTTTATTTATCTGGAAAAAACAGACATTTATTCATTTTAATATTCTATATACATTTTGAACGTGTTGAAACTTGACACCGGGTGACACATCCTGAAAACTGCACTGTTAGAAAGATTTCATGTTGAAAAGCCACTTAAAAGTATGGTTTTTCTCTTTCTCTCTCTCTCTCTCTCTCTCTCTCTCTCTCTCTCTCTCTATCTCTCTCTCGTAAATGTCAACATCATAATGTATGTCGAAATTATTGATGTCTGTCACGCAATATATGAGCTCATTGATGTCATAAAATATCAGTCTGCTTTTTTACTCCATCCATTACGCCTGGTCGGAGGCTTCTGTAAATATTTAGTTTATATGTAGGATTACATCCTACCTAAGTTTAATGGTGCAATGCTCAAATTTTTAGTAGTTCGTAAATTGTGACTTAATGCCCATTTATGCCACGTCAAGTCTGAACTTACGCATAGCTGGTGCAACCGACCCCAGGTGAATTAGTGAGCAGGCAAAGCAATATAAGCATCCTATATTTAGAAGACACTTTTATCCAAAGCAACTTACAATAATACATTCAATGTCAGTTTGTGTATTTCCTGGGAAGCAATCCCATGACCTTGTTTTCGCTAGCTCAGTGTTCTAACAGATAAGCTACAGCAACACTAGAAAAGACATGATCAAATAATCACATTTTAGAAATTTAGTAATTTAAGTTCTTCATATGCATGTGTTAGTTAAAGTTATTTACCCCAAAATTTTAACTAATCGTAAAACCCATATGATATTCTAGCTTCCGTGAAACACACAAAAAAAAATATTCAAAAAAGTCTTCAAAGGTTTATTTGCCATAATGTAAGTGAATAGTGACTCCGGTCTGTCAAGCCTGAAACAAACACGTGCACGCAAACACACACACACACACACTTCATAAACATCTTAAAACCACAATAAAAGTAATCTATTTGACTCATGTTCTGTATAGTCCAAGACTTCTGCAGCAATACAATCACTTTGTGCACTTAAACAAATTAATTTTGAGTCGTTATTCAATCTCAAATCTAATCAATTCATAATAATCAAGTAAAGCACATAAATCAAATACAATGGTTGCAATAATCAATAAGCTATGAGGTTTGATATCATTAACATCATATTTTATTTAAGTGGTTTATTAATGATTTGATTTGATTTGGGATTAAGGAATGACTTTCATTTTATTGTTAGCACATAGTGATCATATCACTTCAGAAGACTTGGAATATAAGTGCATGATACTCTGCATGATAACATTTTTTTAATACTTTTTTGTGCTTACGGACCAGAGTCACTATTCACTTACAGTTACAAGTAAAACCTGTAAATGTACCTTTTGAATTCCATAGAAGAAGAAAAAGTTTATAGGGATTTGGAGAAACATCATGTAAGTAAATAATGACAATTCATTTTTGGGTGAACTATTCCTTCAAGTGGTAGAGTTTTTAATGAGTATGAAAGGGGACCAGGAGCAGAGGTGGGAAGAGTAGTCAAAAACTGCACTCAAGTAGAAGTACAATTGCTTTAAAAATACTCAAGAAAAAGAACTAACATAAAAAATTACTTGAGTAAGAGTAAGAAATTATCCAATTAAAAGAGTACTCAAGTAATGAGTAACTTGTTACTTTCACAAATGACATAATAGACATTTTCTCCCATATATTCCATTGCATAATACACATTTAACACGTATTACATAATTATTATTATTATTATTATTATTAATGGAAATTCTGTCATCATTCAACATCATGTGTTCCAAACCCGTATGACTTTTAATCCATGGAACATAATAAAGAGATATTAGACAGAATGTTTGCCTGAATCACTAATTTACTTTCAGTGAATGTTATTTTCTCCATATTTTGAAAGTGAATGGTGACTGAGACTGTCAGTCCATAACATTCTGTCTAACATATTTTGGGTTCCACATAATACAAAGCATCAAACTGGTGAGGAACAACATGAGGATAGGGAAATTATGACTGAATATTAAATTATGACTGAGCTATCACTTTAAAGAGATAGTTTATCCAAAAATGAAACCCTCCCCCTCATGCCATCCCAGATGTGCATGACTTCCTTTCTTCTGCAGAACACAAATTAAGATTTTCAAAAGAATATTTTAGCTCTGTAGGCCAAAATGTTGATGTTTCAAAAAGCACATAAAGACAGCATAAAAGTAATCCATAAGACTTCAGTGGTTAAATCTATATCTTCAGAAGTGTTACGATAGGTGTGGGTGAGAAACAGATCAATATTTGTCATTTTTTGCTTGACAGCAGGGGGCGATATGCAGAGAAGAATGTGAATCACCATAAACACAAGAAGAAGAATGTGAAAGTGTTCTATTTCTCTGTTTCTCATCCACACTGCTTCTGAAGATACTGATTTAACCACTGGAGTCTTATGGATTACTTTTATGCTGACTAATGTTATTTTGTTTAGCTTTAAAATGTTGCCACCCATTCACTTGCATTGTATGGACCTACAGAGCTGAGACATTCTAAAAATCTTCATTTGAGTTCAGCAGTTGAAAGAAACTCATACACATCTGGGGTGGATGAGGGTGAGTAAATAATGAGAATTTTATTTTTTGGGTGAACTATCTTTTTAAGGGCTCTTGTCAGATCTGGATGAATTTGTCAATAAGAGAGGTTTGGAAACATTTCTAGTAATTATTACAGTGAAAACCTGAAAATGTCCTACAAGGACATTATATATAATGCTGAAATATAAACCAAAGCAAGATCATATTTTATTAATACCTACTTTAGCTATTAGCATTTAAAGTCCTGTGTGGATTCTTATTTCAGTGTAATTACAGTTTTCAGTGTCATAAGTATTTAGACCATTAGCTCTGTATAGCAGTACCGTCACTCTCTAAATGCATATATGCAGCCTAGTATGTAGGGCACCATCCCCGGTCATAGAGCACTCGATGTGTCTGAAACTGCCACCAATCCGCTATATTTCGTGTATGCCATTTTGTAGGAGTGTCTGAATTCTGAGTGAGTCACTCATTCCCTACTTTTGTTCACTTATTATTACCCACAATGCACTGTAATTTCAAGTGTACATTTGTTTTTGAGCCTCCCTTCTAGAAGGACCACCCAGCCCTGCCAGGTCCTTCTAGAAGGGAGGCTCAAAAACGGAGCGTGGCGAATCACGCTCCCCCTCGTAGAGACAGGGGACTGGCTCGTCACCCTCAGCAGCCTCCAAAGCAAGACCTCAGGACCATTATCTCTAGGAAGAAAACGTCCTGGTGGTGTTGCGCCCAGCCTTATGGGGGTAGCCCCCTTTGGGACAGGTCAGATCGCGATAGCAAGAGCACCACTGGTTGGTTCATCTAGATGCATTATAAAAGATTGACTTTTTATTTCCTGACATATGTCGCTGTGTGCTGTGTGATTGACAGGCAGCTAATGTTTGAGCACTAGTGCGGTTACGTGCCTCAATGGTCAAATTTACTTTATAATTCCGCCAATGCCTGTCTTGATGAGGATTTAATGTAAACGCAGTAGTTTATGTCTAAAGTGAATTTAAACAGTGGGAAAAAATAGTATTTGCATCAAAATGAAGTGTATTGAATTGAAGTGTACATGTATCTGAATTGAGCACTGTCTAGTAGGCTATATCATATAAATATATTAATCAAACAACAATAACAAGGAAACGAGAAAACCACTCACTACTTTTGGCTGAATAACTTGAGTAGCTTTAAAAGTATTAATGTAATAGTACAAAACAGTGACATTTTTAATAATACTATTTTTTGAAAATATAGAGAGTGTGTTAATTGGTATAATAAATTACCAGGAAAGTAGAGATGATTAAATAATGTATAATTATGCTTAGCCTTTATAAACATAGAAAAGTAAAACAATAACACTCTGTCGGCATTAGGGAAATTTAGACCCTACATTTTAACTGATTTTAATGTAATTGTTTCATACATTACGATTTAAAATGGTGATCAGTGTATTAAATGAATTAAAAAATCTTTTCATTTCTGTTATCATGTCTCCCTTTTATTTTTTGGAATCAGATTCATGTAATGTTCCCTTTACAAAAAACTTCACTATGATGCTGCTCTGAAGAGCGCTTTGGGAACACGACTTAGTTAGCTTAGCTGTGAATATGTGTGGAACACGTCAATGAACATTGACCGGAATTTATAGCCTCTGCCGGTGTAATCATTGGATGCACCTGGCGCAGGGCTATAAATAGATGCGTCATCAGGGGCATCGTCAGATCTTTTGTCTTCAGATCATTCTGTGTTGTATGCTATCACGAGCCTGTCAAACTTTCTTTCCTCTGTTAGGAGTTAGAATATGTTAGGCAGTGCGCAGTGAACCTTTTCCCCTTTCTCTTTCTGACTTTCAAAAAGAAAAAAGGGAAAAAAAAGAAAATATGACAGAAAGTCAAGGCAAACAATGCGTGTTTCCCTGCCTCTGCTCTATGTCCGAAAGGAACACGCATGTTTTGTTTTGTTTGTTTGGGGGAAGAACATGCTGCTCTTGCGTTGGGGCGGGGCATTGCAATCTGCTTTCGGGCAAAATGCTTCGCACTCGCCTCGCTTACTTCCGGGAGTCAGCGCCCACACTTCATTCATGGGGCTCTCGCATGGATCTGGCTGAGGAGCGAGAGATGGGTTCGTCCCTTTCGCTCGCTCTCTCCCCAGACCCAGCTGGTCCTTCCCGTGATCTCGAAGTGTGCTCCGGCGCCTCTTCAGTTCATGAGGGGGACGAATCTCTACCCAACTCCGAGCATTCCGTCCATGATAATAAATCAGCGGAGGAATTACTCAATGTGGTTACTCAATGTGGTTACTCGTGCGGTGGCCAGGCTTCAGTTAGACTGGCCACGCCATCAAGAGACCCCCAAATGCTCCAAGTTGGAGGAATGATTTCTGTCTGGTGGCCGGGAAAAGGGAACACCTCATGTGTCCCTTCCTTTCTTTAATGACCTCCATGATGAGCTCTCACGCGCATGGAGGAAGCCTTATAATTCCCGTGTCCGCATACCCTCGACGTCAATGTATTCGACTATCGTAGGTGCTGAGACACGGTCATATTCCATGATGCTGCTGGTCGAAGAGACACTTGCAGGTTATCTCTCGCCGGGTTTGGCATCATCACTTAAAAACACCGTCTCTCCCCAAAAAGCCTTGTAGATTTACCTCCATCTTAGTGGGGAGGGCTTATCAAGCAGCGGGTCAGGCTGTTGCTGCTCTGCATACGATGGCAGTGTTACAGGCATACCAGGCTGACCTGCTGAAGGACCTGAGTGCGGGTACCATTCTCAACAAAGATTTTTCTGAGCTTCGTCGAACCACAGATCTATCTCTCCGCGTGACCAAGCAGACAGCCCGTGCTATTGGCCGGTCTATGTCTGTCTTGGTCATCACAGAAAGACACCTCTGGCTCAGCCTATCGGGCATCAAGGACAAGGACAAAGTTTTCCTCCTTGATGCCCCAGTTTCGCCTACTGGCCTATTCGGGGATGCTATGCAGTTATCTCCAGGTTCCAAGAGGCAAATGCCATGAGGAAGCCATTGGGCAGTTTCGCAAATATTGGGGACAGTCTCGTCGCCCTCAACAGCCAACAAAGCAAGACCTCAGGACACTAATTTCTAAGAGAAAGAAACCCTGATGGTCTTGCGCTTAAGCTTGTGGGGGTAGCTCCCCTTGGGACGGGGCGCGTGCACCATCCACTTTTGCCACAAAACCTCTCCATTCCTGCCGCCTCCGGTGTTTTGGGAGGCAGAGGCTTCCATCAAAATTTGGGTGTCTCGCTGCTTCCAGCATTTATCCAGGACGTGGAACACTCAACACCCCCTCATCAGGAAGTCTTAAATCAATACCCATCTCAGAGAACCTGGCAGGGTGGAAACCTCTGCCAGATATTTTTATGTGGGTCCTAAGAACAGTAGAAAAGGGCTACAGAATTTTATTCGCTCGCCGCCCTCCGTGTTTCAACTGCTTGTCCCCACTACTGTAAACCGGAGCAGGCCTTTCTACTGTGGAAAGAACTGCGAAATCTCTCGGTCTAAGGGGCCATAGAAAGTGTTCCCCTTCCAGAGAAATAGTCAGGTTATTACAGCGAAAACTTCCTGGTTCCCAAGAAGGGTGGGGGGTTGCGTCCAACCTTAGATCTTCAAGGCTTGAACTGCCCAGTCAGGGTGTTCAAGCCTAAGATGCTAACTATCAAGACGATCGTGTCACAAGCCCAACATCACGTTTGGCTGGTCACCATCGATCTCACATATCCTCATATAGAGATTCAACCACAGCACAGGAAGCACAGGAAGTTCCTGAGGTTCGCTTTAGGGGGCGAAGCCTTCCAGTATCAAGTTCTTCCATTCGGCCTAGCCCTATAAACACGCACATTCACAAAATACGACTCCGGGGCATCTGCATTCTGAATTACATAGACGACTGGCTGATCCTAGCGCAGTTCCAAGAACTGGCAGTTCAGCACAGGGATATCGACTTAGCTCATCTGGTTTCTCCGGGTCTCAGACTCAACTTCAAAAGAGCATTCTCTCTCAAATGGGATCACTTATATGGGGTTATATGGAATTCGATTACGATGCAGGCAAAATTGTCTCCCGCACGAATCATTTCCATTCAGAACACCCTGAGCAAGGTCAGGCTAGGTCAAGGTTGCACTGCTCGTCAGTATTAACGATTACTAGGTCTCATGGCGTCTGCGTCTGCGGTGATCCCTTTGGGCCTTCTGCACATGAGACCATTCCAGCTTTGGCTAAAAGCCAAGGGGTTTCATCCAAGGGCCGGTCCCCTAAGGCAAATAAGGGTTACACGCTGCAGGCTTCGTTCCCTTTCTATGTGGTTCAGACCCCAGTTTCTTACCATGGGTCCCACTCTAGGTGTGTGTCATCGTCACAGGCTGCTAACGACAGACGCCTCCCTGACGGGCTGGGTAGCGGTCTTAAGTGGTCGTCCAGCTCAAGCGGAATGGGAGGATCGTCAGCTCGGTTGTCACAGTAACTGTCTCGAGTTGATGGCTGTATTTCTGGCCATGAAATACTTCCTCCAGAGGCTGCCATGTCTTGGTGCGGGTGGGCAATAAAGCGGTAGTCTCTTACATAAACCATCAAGGAGGTCCACGTTCACGTCAACTGAATTTCTGGCACGTCGGATTCTCCTTGGGGCCCAGGGCAAGCTCCTTTCACTCAGGGCAGTTTATATCCCTGGATGCTCATATGTGGGATCAGATTTACTGTCCAAAAATACCGACGGGGGAGTGGAAACTCCAACCTGAGGTAGTGGAACAAATCTGGGTGAGATTTTACAGGGCAGAAGAGGACCTCTTCGCCTCTATGAACAGCACAATGTCTCCTCTACTTCTCCCTAAGTCACCCAGCCCCCCTGGGTCTGGAGGCAATGGGGCATACATGGCCCGGAATGCGTCTGTATGCGTTTTTTCTCCGGTTTCTCTGCTCCCGGGAGTTCCAGAGTTCGCCAGAAAGGGTCTTGCCTCTTACCGATAGCGCCGCGCTGGCCGAACTGGATATGGTTCTCGGAGATAATATCTCTCCTCGACGGCTTGCCTTGGGCGATTCCGAACAGGGAGGACCTTCTTTCTCAGGCACAGGGGACAATATTTCATCCGCGGCCCGAATTGTGGAACCTTTCACACTTGGCCCCTGAAGGGTACCAACTGAGGTACACAGGGCTTTATCCTGAGGTTATCGAGACCATTTTAAGTGTTAGGGCTCCCTCCACTTGGAAAAAATCTGGGTGAGATTTTACAGGGCAGAATGGACCTCAATGAACAGCGCAATGTCTCCTCTACTTCTCCCTGAGTCACCCAGCAACGGGGCTGGACGCGGTGGCGCATACATGGCCCAGAATGCGCCTGTGTGCGTTTCCCTCCACTAGAAGTTACACCAATAAATGGGGTGTCTTGAAAGATGGTGCAGTACACATAATGCAGATCCAGTCAACTGCCAGATTGCTTCAGTTCTGGACTTTCTGCAGGGTGAACTGTCAGCAGGCACATGTCCCGCCACTCTCAGGGTCTATTTGGCTGCCATTTCGGCTCGCCACGCCTTGGTGGACGAGTTGCCATTGGGGAGACATCCTCTACTCGCTCGCTTCATTTGTGGAGCTAGGCGACCTAGGCCTCCTGCTAGGACCAGGACCCCTTCATGGGACTTAGCAATAGCCCTGGAGGGTCTGGTTGAGACCCCCTTTGAACCTCTAGAGTCGGTGTCTGACAGACTTCTGACTCTCAAGATGGTTTTTCTTATGGCGATTACCTCTCTAAAGAGTATTGGAGACCTACAGGCTCTGTCTTCTTGCCAGCCTGTTTTAGAGTTTGTCCCGGGAAGGTCCAAAGCAATTTTGCACCCTCATCCTGACTACCCGTCACACTCGAGGCTCTGCTCCCCACCGTTTATATCGCCGGAGCAGGAAAGCCTTCATGGACTTTGTCTAGTCCATGCCCTTCAGACATATGTCCACCACTCTAGCCAGTGGTGTAAGTCAGGGCAACTATTCATTTGCCATGGGGGCCGCAACATGGGGGCGGCCGCCACCAAGCAGACTATATCGCATTGGGTGAGGGACGCTGCTGACCTGGCCTATGAGGCACGCGGTCAAGCTTCGCCTGTAGGCATCAGGGCTCACTCTACCAGAGGTGTCGCCTCCTCTAAGCCTTGGCCAGAGGGGTCCCTCTGCAGCATGTCTGTGATGCGGCAGGCAGGTCCTCTCCGCACACATTCATTAAATTCTACAGCTTGGATGTTCATACCACTCCGGGCTCTTATGTTCTTGAGTCGACATCTCAAGCTCATGTCTGAGCCCTCTTGCGCTCTTGTGAGCACACTGCACAACCACAGTGCGGCGGCGTGGGTATTCTTGTTCCCAAAGCGCTCTTCAGCGCAGCATCATTGTGAAGATTTTTGTAAAGGGAACATCTCGGGTTATGTAGTGTAACCCTTGTTCCCTGAAAAAAGCAGAACGAGATGCTGCGCTTATCTTCCGCACTGGGATGCCCCGGGACTGCTCTTCAGAAAAAATACCTGACGATGCTCCAGTGACGAATCTATTTATAGCCCTGCGCCAGGTGCGTCCAATGATTACACCGGCAGAGGCTATAAATTCCGGTCAATGTTCATTGACGTGTTGCACACATATTCACAGCTGGTCACAACTAAGACGTGTTCCCAATGTGCTTTTCAGCGCAGCATCTCGTTTCGCTTTTTTCAGGGAACAAGGGTTACACTACGTAACCCGAGACGTTTATCATAGATAAGTAATGTATTTTAAAAGTTGGCATACAGTGTTCATTATAATGGGGCATAGGTTTTTTAACTCAGTACTCAATACACACTACTCATGATTACTTTTAAATGAGCTACTCTTTTACTCTTCCTTGAGTAGTTTTTAGGACAGCAACTTTTACTCTACTCACACTACATTTTTTTGGGAAGTAACAGTACTTCTACTTTAGTATGATTTTTTAGTACTCTTTACACTCCTGAAGTTAGAGGATTATAGGAGGGGGGAGGAGTCGTTATATTGTGAACCTAATAGCAGGGGATAAAAGTGTAACCATATTTCTTTACTAACCAGGCATGAATGTTTCCTCACATTGGCCTGTTTGGGTTGTAGAGCTGAGAGCTGCCTGTCTGCGAAAGGGAAACTGTTTATTTGAATAAAATGTCATTCCTTGGGTTCCATATGGAACTGGTATATCCTTAATTTCTATGTGTTCTGTTTGATTTGAGAAATCAGGAGAGTCCTGCACTTTGCTCAGGCTAGATGCTTATGTTATGGTCTTTACAGTTTCCTATAGGTACACTTTCCAGGCCACGGGGGAGAACTAACTTTGTGTAAATTGGCAGAAGTCCATCAAGCTGTCTTCTTAGGGTTGGAGAAACAGACAAAGTCTGTCTTGCTCTCTAAAAGGACCACTTGTTTGTTACCTTTATGGCCCTCATTAATACCGGCCACTTAATTTCTCGTGGATTCTTTGTGAGCAACCTGGACCCCAACTTTAATAATTAACATTTTAAAAGTGTAGTTTCCATTCAGTGAATAAATACATACCTAAAGCACCAATGTTAAGGAGTGATGCAAGTTGTGGGTTTCTACTGTATATTAATTATTCTACCTCTTGTTTCATTGTCTGAGAAAAAGGCTTTAGATCAGGGAGGATTATACCTACCCTTCAAAAATCCTCAAAGCATTATATTTGTATCGAAGAATCACTCCAACAAGCTGTTACTTACAACATTAATTTAAAAGAACACTTCCATTTATCTTGTGTCCTTTACCAACTTAATATTTTTAATGCTAAAAAAGTAGGAATGGTCGACTAATCAACTAGTCATGCAAGTGCTCTGGTGGCATTATGTGTCCGGGAGGCCCATACGCACTTTTTTGCTGATTTATTTCTGAGCCTTTCTTATTTTTCGTAATTCAATAGTTTTGTGTGATAAAAAGTTATAGTTGTTTAGCATATTTATTTGTGGAATATCCATTTATTACCCTGCCAAAGGGCTGCACTTAACACCCATATGCCATATATAAATTGCATCAGATAAGTGTCTAGTGGACATAACGTGGCCAAATTATACAAGGGTTCCTTAACACGACTAGTCCACCATCTAGTTGATTATGAAAATTGTCTAGCTACAGATGTGACCTTCATTCCCTGATGGAGGGAACGAGACGTTGTGTCGAAGAAGCGACACTAGGGGTCTCTCTTGAGCGCCTTTTGCATCTCTGATCTATGAGAAAAAGCCAATGAGAAATTGGTAGACAATGAATTGGAAAAATTCATTGGTAGAATTTTTCTGAGGAGCCGACAATGGTTCAGCCGCAACAGTGGCTCGGTTCAGCGACGTGGCCAGGAGGACGCAACGTCTCGTACCCTCCATCAGGGAACGGAGGTAACATCCATAACCTAGACATTCCCCGTCTGTTGCTCACTTTGACATTGTGTTGAAGAAGCGACACTAGTGGTCCAATTTAAATAATGCCATGCGCTGAGCCATGTACGTGTACTGCTGACACTGGAGCGGGCAGGTATTTTACGTGCCACAGCGACTGGCGTGTCAGACTGCACATACCCTTCCCCAACGCTCCATAAAATCGTCAGAGCCTTCTGGTTCTTTACCCCCAACTGGGGGGAACAAGGCGACATGCCAAGCATGGGAGCAGGCCGCGCCAGCCGTGCCTTTTCTCTCTCTATGTTTCTCGCATAGAGCTAAAGTGGCTGGGGCCATCTTAACGCTATCATATGCATCGGGGAAGGCGATCTTTCCCAATTCCAATTCTTTCAGGGGGAAAAGACCCTGCGGAGACCACACCTGCCCAGAATGGGAGAGGTAAAGAGTGGTGAAATACATCGCAATGGCTTTTAGGTCACATGTTGAAAGTGGCATGGTGGTAGATCCTCCCTATTGGGAGGGAGAGAGGAGTTGCTACAGACTGCCCAAAGGAGATGCGGGTCCACTCGCAAGGGGACCATACTGCTGAAAATACACACAGGGGGGGAAGTCCACATAGGAGCCCGACCTGTGGAGCACCTATTCTAGTACAGGGTAGATTAAGTACCCGCATTAGATTTGGTCGGCAAATTCCTCAGCTGAATTCGCGGACCAGAGGGCTAGGGAGGAGTCATCCAGGGAGCCGAGTTAGTGGGATCTCCTGGGATAAGAGCGCACGATTTTACCTCAGCAGAGGGAGAGGGCGCTAGGTGCAAGCGATCCACCCGGTCAGATTGTCGGCGTGTTTTCAAGTTCTACCGGCTCGGACCTGAGAAAACACGGGATGAAATCGACTCAACCCTGAGATTTTAAAATCTCGCAAAGGTATTAGGTGTTCTGCATATGTCTGCTAGGGAGGTGCCCCTGGCCAGTGCCCACGAGGACGCAACACTTCTGATTGAGTGTACTCGGACCCACAAGGGGGGGGTGGGGTGCATGGCCTGGGTGTGATAGGCCAATGTAATGGCGTCCACTACCCAGTGGGAAAACCTCTGTTTGGAGACAGCATTCCCTTTCCGCTGTCATCCAAAGCAGACAAAGAGCTGCTCAGAACGTCTAAAGCTCTTCGTGTGTCCAAATAGATACGCAAAGCACGTACCGGACACAGCAATGAAGGCGCTGGGCCTGCCTCCTCCCGGGGCAGCGCTTGCAGGATCACTACCTGGTCACTGAAGGGAGTGGTAGGAACCTTGGGCATGTAGCACGGTCGCGGTCTTAGGATCACATGAGTGACCGAACTCCAGGCAAGTGTCGCTGACAGGTCCAATGCTTGCAGGTCCCCGACCCTCTTGATGGAGGTGAGCACGATCAGGAGGGCCGTCTTCAGGGAGAGGGCCCTGAGTCCGACTGATTCTAGTGGCTTGAAGGTGGGTCTCTGAAGGCCCAAGAGGACCACTGAGAGATCTTAGGAGGGGCTGTCGCGAGGAGTACGAGATCCGAGAACCAAGTTCGAGTGGGCCAATAGGAGGCCACTGGAGTGACTTGTTCCTCGTCCTCCCTGACCTTGCACAGCACCTGTGCAAGAAGGCTCACTGAGGGAAATGCGTACTTGCGCAGCCCTGCGGGCCAACTGTGTGCCAGCGCGTCTGACCTGAGGGGAGCCTCCGTTCAGGCGTACCAGAGTGGGCAGTGGGAGGTCTCTTGAGAGACGAACAGGTCTATCTGAGCCTTGCCAAACCATTCCCAAATCAGCTGGCTTGACTGGGGGTGAAGCCTCCACTCTCCATTGGGCACTTGTGTTGCTTGAGTTACTGCTGGCTCCAAAGGAGGAGACAACGGGCGAGTTGTGACATGTGGTGGGAGTGTACGCCGCCTTGGCGATTTAAGTACGCTACTGTGGTGGTGCTGTCTGATCGAATCAAGACGTGTTTGCCCTGAACAAGCAGGAGAAACCTCAGTAGGGCAAAAAGTAAAGCCAACAACTCTAGGCAGTTGATGTGCCAGAGCAGCGGGGCCCCTTTCCAACCGCCCGCAGCTGCGTGCCCATTGCACACTGCACCCCAACCCAATTTTGGAGGCATCGATAGTGACCAGGACACGTCGGGACACCTGCTGGAAGGGGACTCCTGTCGGCAGAAATCAGAGGTCTGTCCAGGGTGTGAACGTTTGGCAGCAGGCAGGGGTGATGATCACATGGTTCATGCCGCGGCACCATACTTGTCTCGGGACTCGAGTCTAGAGCCAGTGCTGAAGCAGTCTCATATGCATCAACCCCAGCGGAGTGACCACCACAGAGGACACCATATGCCCCAGGAGCCTCTGGAAAAGTTTTAAAGGGACCGTTGTGCCCGGCCTGAAGGCGGCAAGACATTTCAGCTCTGACTGCGCACGCTCATTGGTGAGGTACGCTGACATTGATACTGAGTCTAACAAGAGATGCTCTGAACCGGGGCGAGCTTGCTCTTTTCCCAGTTGACCTGAAGCCCTAAACGGCTGAGATACCTGGTCCATGTGGGCGCATAGTTACTCTCGGGGGTGGGCCAGGATGAGCCCGAAGCGGGGTAAGGGCTGCCTCTGTGACCTTCGCAAAGATGCGAGGGGACAGGGACATGCCGAAGGGGAGGACCTTGAACTGATACACCTGGGCGTCGAACGCGAACTGTAGGAAGGGTCGATGTCGAGGCAATATTGAGATGTGGAAAGGGCATGGGAGACGTGGGAGGCCTGGCAAATTGAATTGCATAACCGAGTTGCTTCGAGGAAGCGTGTCTTGTCCACTTCGCGCATCTCGACCAAGTTCAGACACAGATGATGTTCCTGAACCACGAGAGTGGCCATTGTCTCCCCGAGTGACCGTGCTGTGACCTTCGTGGCCCTGAGGGCAAGGTCGGTCGCTGAGCGCATTTCCTGCAGCACGTCGGGATCAGGACTACCCAAATGCAGATCTTTAAGTGCCTTGGACTGGTGAACTTGCAGGAGGGCCATGGCATGCAAGGCGGAAGCGGCCTCTCCGGTGGTGCTGTAGGATTTGGAGGTCAGTGAAGACGTCATCCTACAGGCCTTGGAGGGGAGCACAGGGCGACTTGGGGCACAGGTGGATTGCAACCGCTCTGTCCACCTGGGGGACCACCGTGTATCTGCGGCCTGCTCCGCCATCAAGGGTAGTGAGAGTGGATGAGTGGGTGAGAGTGGACGAGGCACGGTGACGGTTGTAGAAGGATGTCCTCCACGAACTCATCAGCTCATCATGCACTTCCGGGAAGAAGGGGGGGGGGGGGGGGGGGGGGGGGTCCAGTCAAACCCGAAGGTGGCAGCCCAGTCGAGTCATCTGTGTCAGATGTTTAACTGCGCTGTCGAAGCACCCAGGGGCAAAGCTGCACTGCCATGCAGAGAAGGGAGCCGCTGATATGCACCGTAGATCCAACAGCAATCGCAGTCAGAGATGGGAGGAACAGTGTGTGACTCGCAGCTCGCTGCATACAGAACCAGTCGGCTCCAAAGAAAATTTCTGAATGAAACAGACTTATTTTCCCGCCTTTATACCCGTATGTCCAGGGGCGGGACATGCAAATTCTGTCTGCCAATTTCTCATTGGCCTTTTGTCATAGATAAGAGATGCAAAAGGCACTCAAGAGAGACCCCTAGTGTCGCTTCTTCGACACAACGTCGAAGTGAGCGACAGATGAGGAACGGTAGTTTTGCACATCCCTGAAGAACACAAGTAAAATTCAGTCAGGACCACTCTGTTTGATTGGAATTTATTTGTACAAGTTCTTGACAATCATTTTGGAAGGAAGGCTCCTCTATGAGGGGTTCAGCTTTCATGCTGAACACATGGTATACCTAGCTGTGGTTTGAACCCCTCCTACATAGCCTATAACAATTAACCACATAATTTTCAAGCAAATTGACAACTGATTGATGACAGATCCAACATATGGTAATAATTCAGCACAAATTGTGATACAGTACAATAATTGAGTTCAGAACAAGGATTGGGGAGGTCTATGATATCAGTCTATGTCACTGAAAGATAAGGTGATCTCCATATGTACAGAAGAAACATGCAGAAAGGCTCAAGACTGACTTGAGTGTGAGGGGGAACTGGGGATGAGGGTGGGTGAGCGAACATCTGTGCGACAGACTAGAGCAGGTGTGTGTTCTGAATGCTGAGTTTATATGTACTGCCTAATTTGTAGGAGGTGGAGTTCAAAGATCAGCTAAGCATCAGCTGATGAGCCAACTGGCATTGCGTGGTCTGCCTGACCTACACTTAAGCACTATTTCAGTCGCTAAAGTTCCATTTCAGTCAGGACCACTCTGTTTGATTGGAATTAATTAGTACAAACACTTGACAATAGTTTTGGCAGGGAGGCTCTGCTCTGAGGGGTTCAGATTCCATGCTGAACACATGGTATACCTCACTGAGGCTCGAACCCCCAAACATAATGATGGAAAACATTTAGTTCTAAGGTTAGTTGGGAGCGTGGCTCCATGATAGGACAAGCAAAAGGTGGCACGCCATGATACTGGAAGAGCACGGCTCCTTTAACCAAGCTGAGGAAGCGTACCTCAGCTACAACTGCAGTGAAGCTCCCTAAAGATACAAAGCAAAAGACAGTGTGGAGTGATACTCGAAGAAGTGTGGCAGAGGTAGTTTATCACAGTTCTGAATGAATGATATTGAGACAGTGGCATGCCTCTGAAAAGCTGGTGAGGCATGCAGTTTCCTGAGAAACCATGGGAGATGTAGATATTGACAATGGAGAGATGTGATAGATTGTATAGCTGAATTAAAGTTGGGAACTAGAATGGAAGGGACTTGAAATTAATCCAAACATCCTCGTAAAGGAGGCACGGAGGATCGCTAATGTGTGCCGCAATGACATGCTTATGGTTTTTAAAACATCCTTGTTCCTGTGGATATAGCACATATAGGCAGAAGGTGACCGTTGCACCACTGTCATTAATGTGGAAGTGGGGATGGTTTAAGCTGCTGTAGGAGACGCTCAGATGAAGAAGTAGTGAGCTATATAGAGGTTAGAGGCCAATCCACGATGCTAAAAGATGCGGCAGTGATGGTAGACATGACGTTCCAATCCTCAGTAGCAAACAGGGGCTCATTAGGACTTACATCAACTCAGGGACCGGATCATGGAAGAGAAAGGACAGAAATCAGTATTAGTTTGTGAGACAGTTACAGAAACACCTTTCTTACTTGTCTGACTTGAATGTTTATGATATATAGGAAAGGTTAGTTTTAAACTAAAATCAGCTAGTGTAATGTCTCAGGAAGGGTTGGAAGCCTTAGTGCATACTGTAAATTCACTACACTTTAGGAACCTGTAGAATGCTGTGGAAAACTGCTTCCTGCAGTGGAATATTTGGACAGCAGTAATGGTGCTTTGAGGGAGATAAATGGACTCACTGCCACTTTATGCAAATAAGTTAAGTAAAGATTGTGACTTTTGTGAAGGAGTGATAGAGAATCTGCAGACACTTGTCAGGAGTGTGAGAAGTCCACAGACACGTTGTAGGGAATGGTCTGCAGACTAAGTAGGGTGTGGAAACACTTTAAAAAAACTTTTTTACATAAATTTGCTATGTGAATACTTCTGTAAAAGAAACAAAAAGGTTAGGAAATGTGGTTGCAAGCTATAAAATGCATAACTACTTTTATAAAGTTAGAGAATATAGCAATAAAATGTAAAACTTGCTCTTGCACCTCTCGAGTGCATTAAACAACTCCAGCAATTAGGGATGTTAATAAATAACTGGTCATCTAACCCAGACCTAAAAATCAAATGGAAAACTTTAAATTGAGACCGTTCCGAGGATCTTATTACCACGAGAGCACCTCACATACCAAGAGGTATTAGGACCTTGGCCTGGGGGATCAGACTTCCCTCTTACCATTAGAACACAACCATTATATCGAGCTCTATGTATTACATATTGGAATCAATGAATCAGAGCATCAGATTTTCGTATTCTGTCATGTTTGAAGTAGTGAAAACATGATGAATACCCTAATTTCTTCAAAGCTTAATGCAACCTTGGGTGTAGCAATGCTCATATTTACTCACTATACTCTGGTTTGTGAATGCTTATTGCAATCAAACAATTATTTGTAGCACAATAAAACAATAGATAACCACTGCACTGTGCAACCACAATGCATGAGGATATGACAATTATAAATTTAAACACATACAACAGACTCTATGGTTGATTATAGCCAGATCAAAGAAATAAGTCTTTAGCTTTGACTTAAATTCAGCTTTTGTGCAAGCAGATCTGAAGAACACAAGAAGACTAGCTTAGGGCCAGCTACTGCAAAGGCAAGGTCGCCCCTCATATTTAGTCTTGACCTGGGAACTGTCAATGTCTCTGATGAGTCTCCAAACAGGTTTATTTATGTGCGCTAGGTCAGAAAGATAAGGTGCCATTCCAACACTTAACCCATTTAATCCCAAATTTTTTCTTGCAATTTGAGTACATGTATTTTACTCCTTAGACCTCCCTGACACACAAACTTTATGCCTTTTTTGATTTTATGTTGGTTAAGTTAGTGAAATAATAGGTTTTATACTCGTCACAATAGTGACCGGTGGGAAACAGCATAGTCAGAATTCATACAAATTCTTCAATTAGACCTATTTACATATTTAAAACATAAAATAACAGTAACATATTTAACATATAAGAATGAGATATGGTTAGAATTTACTTCATAACTTTATTACTGTTGTTTAAGTTACACAATGTTTCAACTTACAATAATACAAACAATTGGCAAACTCATCTGTGGTAGGCTCATTCATAAATCATCCATAACCTCGTTTTGTCATTTCATCAGTGAGGCTTAGTGAGGTGAAAAGGTTGTCATGTACAAAGTTACACCCTGGAGGAACTTTCGCTTGTTCAGCTAGACCAAGGACTACACTTGGGCCCTGTCCTAGGCCAGTTTCAGGGAGATGTGTGTGCACTCCGCAATAGGGCTCCATATGATACATGTACACCGTAGGTGATGAAAGGCTCCACAATTTATACCCAAACCTGATTGGTTTGTCCCTGATAAATTGTTTGCAACCATGCCTGCCATAATAAGGTATCATGCTTTCGTCAACCCATAACCATTTTTGGTATGGCATCATTTTGTAAGACTCATTCAGTGCACTGAAGATGGGCCGTACTTTGTAAAAAGGGTCGTTTGTGGCCTCTGAGTTATCCAACAGATGGATTGAGGCCATTATCTCAAAGCGATTCCTTCTCATTGCATTTGAGATGGCTTCATTGTAGACATCAGGGTAATATGACCAATACATGTGCCGCCGTGGCGCAGAACTGTAGCCAGATGTGAGAAGAACCCCATAGAAAGTCAGCAACTCATCCGTGTTCAGATCAAGTGTCTTTCCTTTGGTTTGCATTGAATAGATATTTGACATCTCAACATTGAGCTCCCTCAGAGTAGGAGGGTACATCAACAGGAACAAATCGACTGGATCAGGTCTAGTTTTCTTTATGCACTCTGCTGCAGTCGGGCCATAGGTCACGAAAGCTGGAATCTTGGACGTGGCAGGTCATTTTGATCTTTTAAAAACCCTGTCCCTGTTTTTCGTATTTTGAAGAGATGTTTTCTGATTTTTTTTGGTGTTGCGGGGTCTCATTTTTCTCAGGGCATCTCCTTTTCCGGCTGGTCACTGTTGGAGACTCGCCAAGATATGGCAGTGGGGGCGTGTTTGCTTCAACACCGACTGCTGCAACGGGAGATGGGGGGGTGGGGGGTGGAGGTTGAGGTGGGGGGGTGGGGCACACCAATTGGTTCTCATGAACATCTGTCTCATCCACCAGATAGTTCACCTCTGCATCGCCATTCAATAGTCCACCTGATAAATGGGCCGTTTCACCCTGGTACTCCCAATCTGAGCCATCACTATCACAGTCACTTTCAATTGCCTCTTTTTCAAGTGTAGGAATGACGGTGATGCTGCACACAACACTTGGGGGGGTCACGTAAGTCTAGGAGGTCCAACACATCTGAAAGTTTTAAACTGTGTAAAAAATAAACGAATGATAACTAGGATTAACAGCTAAAACCTGTGATTTCAATTGAAACACTGTGTTATACTACCGGTCACAATTGTGAGCATTAACAAATTTACACCTCTTACGAGCAAAATATATATGCAGGAGTATAGTTCTCAAAATATATGAGTAGTAGACCCTTTTAAGAATATATGTACAAAATATGATAGTTCTGTTTGTTAATTAAGGTGTTTTTTTTACTTCTTTTTGTAGTAGTCTGAGGAAGACATCTTCTTCTAGATGTGCAAGCAGGAAGTAAACTGATCTGGTCATGTGACCTTTCGCACTAGTCACATGACATTGATAAATTTTAATCAAGACAATCTATTTTTTCATTTAAAAGTTAAATATCTTGCCCAGTGCCAAAAACAACACTTTTAGTGCTTCCAGAAATAAGAAAAAAGACACGGTCACAATTGTGACCGGTGGGATTAAACGGGTTAAAGAAAAATTAAATTTAAAATCAATCCTGTAACAGAACCGTATGATGGCAGAGTGGTGTACTGCCATGCTATTCCAAGAGTTGTGTGAAAAGAACACTTGCAACACATGTCAGCAAATCAAAGCGTGTATTAGGAGTTGGTCATGCTGCCTAAATGCACTGTAAATGTGAGTTTCCAAGCTTTAGAATATACAATGGTGTAAGTCAAGAGAGTAGTTATTGATTATAGGGGTTGCAATGTATCCGCAAGCACCTGTGGAATGAAGTGGGCATGCTCTCATGCCTGTAGAGGGACAAATAATGATGTGCGGTGTCTGCAGAAACCTTTGGGAAGGGGCAAGACACATGCAAATATGGATGTAAAAAGAGACTTAATGTGGCCAACAAACAATCCTGTAGTGGTAATGGAAAACTCCAGACATCAGCCGAGAGTTTGCCTGTATTGGGAGGTGTAAATATGGCCTTTTAAAAAAAGGAAAATTAGAGTTTGGTGTTCAGGTTTCCAAACTGCAGCAAATTAGAAAAACATAGAACAAACTCAGTACACCATTTGTAAAATGTTGTCTTAAGGAACCTATTAATATTCATGTAGAGTTGAACCTCTTCAGACAAAGGAGGTGCTGCTGGCCTCACACATTCGTTCGTATATAGAGAGAAAATCTAGGTGGAACACACACTAGTAAATCTGGCGATATTGAGATATCTCAAATTCAAACTCTGAAATACAAATATTTATAAATACAATCATTAAAATTACAGCTTATAATTGTTAAATGAAGGCATAATGGACTCAGTGGCTATCGGGCCATTATGGGAGAAGAAATGCACGCAAAAGTTGAGGATGCTATAGTGACCTTCAGGTCATAGTAGATAGAGAAAGGGGCTAAGATTGCGCTGATATTCGTCTGTATGGAAATTGTTATACAGTTCAGTCACAATACAGTTAAGCAGAGGCAGAGGCTCAGTTTGCTGAGTTAAATTGTGCATCATCTTGAGGCAATCAGGATACATACTGGCAGATGTGCATACTATACGACATCATAAAATGAATATAATTTTAATGTGTTGTCATGATTTGAATGCAGTCACCAAAAAATCAGTACTTATTTATAAAAGTATTTGATAATCTGTTATGAAATTTACCAAGGTTATGCGTATGATTGGAGCTCAGTATATTTTTCTCCAAACAAAATTGTGAGTGATTAAATTAATGAACTCCACATTATTTAAGTTTTCCTTCAGTATTGATGCATTAATAAATACGTTGAAACCATTTGAGAAATGGTGCTGTTGTTAATACATACAGCTAATAGATAGCTTGTGATGCTGTGGGGATGAGGCCGTGGTCGTGTGTTTGTCTGTGGGAGAGGGAGAGAGGGGTTGTAATTAACTCTATCACCTGGCTCTTGTTATAGTGATGGTGGAGGGAGACTTAAAGGCCACCAGCTCACCAGAGAAGGGGAGAGAGGAGAGAGAGTATGAGCTTGATGCTTTCTGATGATCTGACTGTGTTCCAGAAAAAGCATATTTGTGTTACCTGGTTGAGTGTAAAGACTGCATTAATTGCTGAGGTGAAAGGAAATAAAAAAACCTTGCCTGCTTCGTTGACTTCTGTCTCCTTCATTGCTCATCGAGTTACCCCTGGAGCAGAAACAGCAGTTCCAACTCTTGTTCCAGGCCCAAGCTGAGGACCGGCAGGTTATCCAGATCCTGGTGGAGAGAGAGGGGGCTGGTGCTGCAACCCCCCTGGAGCCCATTTTCCCCGTCACCCTGATAAAGCTGGGACCCAATGACGACCCGAAGGCCTACCTCGACTTGTTCGAGAAGACCACAGATGTGTGAAAGTGGCCTCCTGACCAATGGGCTGCCTGCTCATTGCCATTATTCTCTGAGGAGGTGGAGCTAGCAGCCCAACATCTTCCCGCTGCCAGCCTCCACAACTACCCGAATCTGAAGAAAACCATCCTGCAGTGGGTCGGTCATAGTCCAGAACCTTCGCCCAACAGCTCCAGGATGGTTGCCAGAAATGGTTGCTGGCTGAGTGGACAGGCGGTGCTGTGGACATTGTCAAACTTGTGGTATTGGAGCAGTTCATTTCCCAGCTTCCTCATGGAATGGCTGAGTGGGTCCAGTGTCACTGTTGGAAGAGGCTGTCCAGCTGGCAGAGGACTACATGGCAGCGTATCCGGGAGGCATCGAAGCAGACTCTCGTTCTCTCTCTACTCTCTCGCTCACCTCTGCATCCCATTTTTCCAAAAACTCGCCAAGTGACAAGAGCCCTTTGAGGCCACACAGCGAGTCGGAGATCTCGATTGTGAGGTTAAGCAAAAGGATTGGGGTGGTCCATGTCAGATTTACCATCTCAACCTCCTAAAAGTATGGAGGGAGGCGGCCTCTGTGGCTCTAGCGACAGTAGTCCCCGAGAGGGTGGAGCTTGGGCCAGAGGTGATACTCAAACCAAATTCATTCACCCCGGTCCCATGTGGAGACCACCTCTTACCGTCGCAACTCACAGATGTGGCCATCTTGCAAACAGAATTTGCAGACATGTTTTGACCACTTCTCGGTCACACGAACCTCATAGAACACCATATCGAGACCACCCCGGGGGTGGTGATTTGTAGCCAGCCTTATCGCCCTCCTGAACACAAAAAAAGTGAATTAAGGAAGAATTAGAGGCTATGCTTGATATGGACGTAATAGAAGAGTCGCACAGTGATTGGACCAGCACAGTGGTTCTGGTGCCTAAGAAGGGGGTCGGTCCGGATCTGTGTTGACTATTGCAAAGTGAACGCGGTGTCCAAATTTGATGTGTACCCAATGGCTCGGATTGACGATTTTCTCGATCGGTTGGGCATTGCTCAATTTTATTCAACACTAGACTTAACAAATGTTTGTTGGCAGATCCCTTTAACTCCAATCTCCTGAGAAAAAAAAATGCCTTTTCAGTTACACCAATTACACCAATTCGTGACCCTTCTGTTCGGTTTGTTCAGGGCCCCCGACACGTTCCAGCATTCATGGACAAAATCCTCAGACCTCATACAGCAAATGCCGCTGCATATTTTGATGATATTATTATCTATAGTAATGACTGGCAGCAGCATATGCAACACCTGAGTGCTGTCCTGAGATCGCTGCAAAGCTCACGGCCAACCAAAAGAAGTGTGCAATTGGGCGGGTGGATGTTTGGTATCTGGGATTTCTCTTGGGCCACGGGCAGGTGTGTTCCCAGATTGACAAAATCACAGCAATCACGGCCTGTCTGAGGTCCAAGACCAAGAAGGAGTTGAGACAGTTTCTGGGCTGGCTGGATAATACCGAAGGTTTGTGCGTAGTTACTCTGATATCACCAGCCCGCTGACTGATCTTACTAGAAAGGGGCCCCCGATCCGGTCCAGTGGACAGAGACGTGCCAGCAGCCTTTTCTAAAAATAAAGTCTACGCTTTGTGGAGGGCCACTTTTATATGCTCCTGACTTCGCTCTCCACTTTATTTTGGATGTTGCCCTGGCCTGAGTCAGGCGGTGGGGATATATGGGGAAGGGGTGTGGTCGTGTGTCTGTCTGCGGGAAAGGGAGAGCAGTAAGGCTCGTCACCTGGGTTGTAATTACCTCTAACACCTGTCTCTTGTTATAGTGATGGCAGAGAGACTAAAGGCCACCAGCTCACCAGAGAAGGGGAGAGAGGGATAGAGAGTATGATCTTGATGCTTACTGATGATCTGACTGTGTGTTCCAGAAAAAGCATTTTTGTGTTACTGAGGCGAAAGGAAATAAAAAACCTTGCCTGTACTGCTTAATTGCCTCCTGTCTCCTCCATTGCCCAAAAGAACTTGTTACAGATGCATGCTGCAAAATACTGAGATTTTGAGAATGAAAAATAAAATGCAAAGCCAAATCATACAGCACTGATTGACATGTTACTTGAGCTTTGTGAAAAGTGCAAATTATGACAGATTGATGGGTCACTTTAAGTAGGCTAACCATACAGCAATTAGGTTCTATAGTCATGAGAATTTATCTGATACACTGCTCAATATATTGCTTTGACATATCCAACAACATGGCAAATGGAAATAAGGACGACTTGTCTGTGAGATTCAAATGAGATGGATTGAATTCACCTGCGTGAGTGTTAGTCCTGGTCTGGAGGAGGAGGTGTAGGTGATCTCAAAGCTTCGAGGAGAGGAGCATGGAGGTGTATGGCAAGCCACGAGTCTCAGAATAATGTGACAGTTTTAACGGGTGTACATCTAAAATGGCATATTTTGCGGCATTCTAAACATCCATTAATCCATAAAATACGGTGTAGTAATTTCAACCAGAATTAAAAATGTGCCAAACTAGTTTAAAACGGCAAATTGGATGGTGTTTAGTGTATGTGAAAAGCACTGCTTTTTACGCTGCTTGGCATATGATGGTGTAAAAAACGCTGTTTTTGGTTGCATAAAAGCGTCACTTTTTTACGTAATTTTCTATGTAGTATAATGAGCCCTGCCTACTGGTTTTCACAGCTAGTAAAGTTTGAGCTGTTCTCACCCAATCAATAGTGAACTGAGTCAGGCCAGATCAGTTCACTACTGCAGGTTATTTCTGCCAATTACTCATTCAAGTCAAACAAATCATGAAGAAAAAAATAATTTTGAGTTGCTGCTGGTGTATGGTTCAACTGGATTTCATGTTAACTGGAGACCTTCCATTTTACAACAGATATGAATGACCGGCGGTAGACTCATGCTACTGCCTCAATATTTTGCACTCCATCAAATGTAAACATACTAAATGATGCTGACATCATTGCTCAGATTAAAATAATTGTTATTATTAGAATGGCAGAATTATTCAAGATTAAAATTCAAAATCTCACAGAGGCTGTTCAGCAAAAGACTTCAGTGCATTATTAATTTGAGCAACTAAACTCTGAGCTTGACATACATAAAGTCAATGACATACATAGGTCAGATATGGCGACTAAAGTGTTGATAAAAAGATGATAAAAAAAAATATATTTTGTAGATAAAATTAGTACAGTATCTCAAAACACTAAGAAATGGTTTCATAATATATTAGACTTAATATCTCATTACAATGAGAAACATCCTTATTAATGACTTACAAAATAACTTTTTTAATCAACTGTGGTGCAAACCAGCTTCAATAAACATTCAACCGTATTCAATAATAATAAGAGAATAAATAAACATATTCTTTTGATTTAACAATATGCCTTCATATGTAATAAGTTATCAAAATGGCAATATGCCAATGAGAAAATGCTTTGTTAAAAAATAATGTATGTTTCATACAGTAAAAATAACAAGGGCAATTTACAACAAATGGGCCATTGCTGTGTCCAAAATCACCTCATTCACTAAAATATGGGATGTAAGTGCACAATATTTGAAATGAGAGATTGAAAAAGGGTGAGCAACACTTAAGTAATATATTCTGTGTATCGGAGATGGCTGCGGCGCTATACCAGAAACAAGTCAGTCACATGTACTTTCCATGAGTATTTTCATCTTACACACATGATGATAATAATAATAACAGCTTTATTTTGTATCTATGCATACGACACGTTGTGGTTTCATTAATGGTATTTTACAGTAATACAATAAATCTTCATTCTATTTGTTATGTTTAATATGTTCATATTGATTAAAAATAATAACAAACTGCCAACAGGAAAAACCACACATGAACATGTATATTATATATTTATTTAATATAATTATTTATTTAATATCAAAACTATCCCATCCAAACTGTGCTGCATTTAAAGAAAAGATCATGGGAGCATAGTGTCCTCATCTGACCACAAACAGCACTGATGTTATCAGTAACAATCATTAAAAAGACTAATACATTGCCTACAGGAGATAACCCATTATTTGAATAATACATTTGTAACAGATTCGAGGAATGAGGAAGCAGGAGACGGCAAATCCAACTCAAAGGTAAATTTATTTACAAACCAACACATTCGCTTTTCTGCTAATTATGAAGCTTCAGATATAAACACTCAAACAGGAATGGCAGTGCCAAAACACACAAAGCTTGCCCCCCGCCCCCCCTTTCTGGAGAGGAAGTCCGCGACAACCATCTGCACCCTAGGTCTGTGGACCACCTCAAACTTAAACGGCTGGAGTGCCAGATACCAACGGGTGATCCAGGCGTTGGCATCCTTCATGCGGTGGAGCCATTGGAACAGGGCATGGTCTGAACAGAGGGTGAATGCTCATCCCAGCAAATAATAGCAGAGAGCGAGGACCACCCACTTGATGTCCAAGCACTCCTTCTCTATGGTGCTGTACTTCATGTATCTTATAGAGAGCTTCCGACAAATGTACAGCACCGTGCGCTCCTCCCCCTCCACCACTTTGGACAGTACTGCACCCAGCCCCCTCTCTGATGCGAGAGAAGTGAGGGGAATGCAGAAGTGGCCCATCACAAAGTGCAGCTTTTACCTGTGTGAATGCTTGTTGGCATGGCTCTGTCCACTGGACCGGGTCTGAAGCTCCCTTTTTTAGTGAGATCAGTCAGTGGGATAGTGACAGCCAGCCCCAGGAACTGTCTCACATCCTTTTTGGTATTGGGTCTCAATCAGGTCGCAATCGCTGTGGTTTTATCAATTTGGGGCCACACCTGACCCAAGTGAAACTCCAGATGCCGGAAATTGGTGTAAACCAAATGTGTGGAGAAGGCTGTTTTTCACAGGACATCGACATTAAGGGGATCTGCCAATATGCCTTTGTTCAAATCCCTTAGCTGAGCTCCCCTGTTATACAGCTGGGACTGACGTTATTGCACCTATGCAAATTCTCCTGAGACAGACACCCCAATTTTTGGAGTTTTGCTCTCAGGTCAAGAACGTATTTAATTTAATTTTTGCTCTGTGAAGTTCCTTCCTCCCAATTTTCTTTCATGACATCTAACACACCACAGGGCTTACACCCATATAACAATTCAAATTATGAAAATCCTTCAGAGGCTTGCGGGATCTCTCACACCACAAATAACAGGGGTTTGAACCACTTCTCCCAATTCTGAGCATCTTCGTGCATACATTTTCGAATCATATTCTTTATGGTCTTATTAAATCATTCGACCATGTCGTCCATTTGTGGATGATACACGCTTGTCCAAATCAATTTAATACCCAATAATTCATATAGCTTGCATAGTGTACATGACATAAAAGCTGTGCCCTGATCAGTGAAGATTTATTTTCGAATAATTATGAAGAGTGCCTCTGCAACTCTACATGCTGAGATGTTGTGCAGTGGCACTGCTTCCATGGTATCACATTGTGTATACCACCAGGACTAATGCAAAGTGATAACAGCATCATGTCTTTTGTAATGGCCTGACAAGGTCCATGCCAATTAATTCGAAAGGAAACTCTATCAATGAAAGGGGGCGCAATGCCGCTTTTGGAGTGGCTGGCGGATTCACCAGCTGACATTCACAGCATGCCGCACACCACCAGCAAACATCCCTGTGAATGCCCGGCCAATAGAAACAGGCCAGGGAACAGGCCAGGGAACAGCAAAGTGTTTTCCCCTATCCCAAGTGACCTGCCATCTGTGGAATTATGATGAGCCACCTGGAAATACATTTCCCGACGGCTCTTTGGTATCAACAACTTGGTTTCATTTGTCCAAGTGTCACTTTATACAACCAATCTTTTATAATTGAAAAATCTGGATATGTAAGTGCGATGCCTGGCTGGAGAATTTGGCTTCAGTGTTTAGTCTCGTGACTGCTCTAGTGGGAAATCCCCTACCAGGAATTCGCTAATGGTGGGGGAGGATGACACCTCCCCTTTCTCAGCATCAGCCTGACGTGAAGCAGCCACAGAGAGCCCAGGCAACGCCTCCCCAGCCACTGATTTAATTTCTCATAGGACCCATCCACACACAACCCTGTCAATAATGATGGAAAACCGGACAATTAGATTCCAAAATTAGCAGACAGATGAGGTGAGGACTAAACTCCCACACGGCCGCCCCTTTTGGAAACCGGAAGATGAACGGCTCCAGCACCACCAGGTTGATGACATCCTTGGCATCGCTGTCCTCCTTGGCCAGCACCCACCACCAGCAGGTGTCACAGAACTGCTGGGCAAAGGCAAATAGGCGGCTGACTTCGCTCAGCATTAAGGAGCGGAAACGCTGACAGTGTTCTTCTGGACTGTGGCCGATCTGTTGCAAGATGGACTTTTTCAGCATTAGTCCAGGAGGTTGGTGATCGGAAGCTGTTGTGCCATGATCTGGGTATCCCCGGTCAGCAACGGCATAAGATGGACCACCCACTGTTCCGGCAGTCATTTCAGAGCTTTGGCTGTGTGCTCAAAGAGCTCAAGTTAGGCCTCCAGATCATCTTGAAGCCCCATCTTGTTGAGCAACACATGGGGATGCACTGCAGCCAGTAATGGAGAGGCTGCCACCTCCTGGGGTACTAAGCTCTGCGGCACATGCAGGTCCTCCTCCTGGGCCCAAAGGAGCACCTCAAATCACTGTTGCTGCTCTCTCCAAAGCTCCATGAGGGCCTGGTGTTGACCCTGGTGGATGCTGGCAAGGGACCTGAAGACTTCTTCAGTGATGATGACTCCATGACAGCACATCCTTTCTCTATTCCCGGGTTTTGGCACCAGTATAACAGATTAGAGGAATAAGGAAGCGGGAGATGGCAAATCCAACTCAAAGGTACATTTATTTACACACACATACGTGTTTGCTTTTCTGCATAATAGTGAAGCTTCACATATAAATGCTCAAAAAGGAATAGCAGCACCAACACACACAAACCTTTTCAGCTGGGGTTCTCTCTTCCTCACTCTGAGGTCTGGCCCCTTTTATTTCCCTATGTCTCACTGTGAACAAAGAAACAGCAATTACCAGCAATTCATCTCAGGTGAAAACACTTACCCCTTCCTCTCTCCCCAGACAAATGCTCGACCATGCCCTTGCCTCCGCAACATCTTATAATTTCCTCTGTGTACAGTTTTCAGAGTTCATAATTTCACCTCAGAAAAATAGAGAAGAAAAATATTGGTGCATTAAGATGAATTAATGGGGTAAAAATAGCAATTCATTACAAATCATTATAAATTTAGCTCACTATATTTCAATTTGTTTAAATCACTGATCTTGCCTGACTCAGAATCATTGATTGGGCGAGAGCACCTCAAACTTTACTGGCTGTGAAAACCAGCAGAAGGGGCTCATTAGACTACATAGAAAATGCTGTAATATGCTTTTCACATACACTAAACACCATCCAATAAGGCATTTTAATTTTTTTACACTGTTTGAAATTACTACACTATATTTCATGGCTTTATGTTTGTTTAGAACACGGCAAAATACGCTGTTTTAGATGAACATGTTTTTAAACTATTGTGTTATGATGAGACTTGTGGCTTGCCAGAGAGGTGAGTTGAGATGTGAAGCACAATGCGGCATGCATCATACCAACTTTGGCCTCCTGCTTGAACAGAAGCATAATGCAGCCATTGGGAGCTCTAGCATGGGACATGCTGGATTCACATATTCTCCATGGGCGTGGGGTGTACGTTCCAACCCTTACCTATGGTCATGATCTTAGGGTAGTGACCGAAAAGATAAGATCACAAATACAAGTGGCTGAAATGAGCTTTCTTCATAGGGTTTCTGGGCTCATCCTAAGGGATATGGTGCAAAGCTCTGACATTCGAGAGGGGCCGCTGCTTCTCCACACTGAAAGGAGCCAGTTGAGGTGGTTCGAGTATCTGATTAGGATGCCTCCTGGAAACCTTCCTGCAGAGGTGTTTTGGGCATGTGCAACTGGGAGGAGGCCCAGGGGAAGACCCAGCATATGCTGGAGGAATTATATCTCTCTGCTGGCCAGGGAACACCTCAGGATCCCCCAGGATGAGCTGGAGGATGTGGCTGGGGAAAAGGACATATGGGCTACTTTGCTTAGTCGGCTGCCACCTTGACCTGGTCCTGGATAAGCGTTCGAAGAAAAAGTCACTAAAAAAAATAGTCACTCCTTTATTGGTATTAAAATAATACAGGCTTTTATCTGACTTTCTTCTTGTACACACTACAGGTACTGCAGCACAAACTTTTCAGATGAACAATGTTTCTAGTTATTTTATGTCTTATATCTGATTTCCACTTTATCTGTAATAAAAAAAGAAAACATTGCAAGATCTTCCGTGACTGGTGTGGGTTCAACATGTGACTGGAAGTGCAAAGTGTCCTGCTCTCTTTTCAACTCCTCCCGGCTGTACTACGCCCCTGAATAAAGGGGAAAATTATTAATGACAGACAAGATCTGCAATGTTTCCTCATCGAAAACTTTATGTAGAATCAATTATGAGAATACAATACATTCATATAAATACAGGTATCAAACGCATTCAATATCTACTTAAACACTTTCCTGTACTCTTCTTTTGTTCAATAAAATACTTTTCACACAAAACAAATGTATCATACATTATGAGCAATAATATGTTATTTTCAACATTTATCTCATGAGTCTTTCTTTACAATTGTGATACATACTTCATTTGGAACACTTATGAACCCATTTATCCAATATACTTATTTTCTGAAACAAACTGTTTAAGTACATATTTTCTTATCAGCAAGGATAAATTAACCACTCAAATTCACAAATTTTTCAAATACGCATTTCACTGAACCCATGCTTTCTTTGACACTGTTCACATATGCTTCATGCTCTGGTCTCGTGGCTGAACTCGTGTTCACTTTACTTTCGACAGAAAACATATAACCACTTGAAAATATCTAATACTATGTACAACATAGTATGGGAAACATCTGATAAATATATTTTTTTAACCTTTGTTAATATTATATTAAACATACCTGAATAAAGGGGAAAATGACTAATACCAGAAATGCTCTGTGATGTTTCCTCACTGAAAATTTTATGTAGGATGAGGAAAACTACAAGAGCTCCCCCTCATGATAGTCAAGCCAAAGTAATCAATACCGAACACTGATACCTGAGCACTAGATTACCCAAACAATGAATCACGAAATTATTTAAAAAACATTTTTAGAAAACTTTTTATACTTATTCTTATTTTTAACCATTTTAGTCTTATTAATAAATGCATTAAATATATTACAACAAATTTGGGTCTCTGTAAAATATTCATATACTCATATTTGTATTTGTGCACTTGCAGATTTCAAGAGTGTTTTCCGAACAGATCACAAGCTCTTGTTTAAAACATATTTCAATTGGTCACAGCTGCAACCGGGAAATCACGCTGATCACAAATCGAGATGCAGTTCAAGTCGGCTGATGAACCGGCTGCCACTCTGAAGTTGCCTGAACTAATTCCATTTGTTTCTACATTTTATTGGGGATGCTTTACTATGAAACGCTTCACATTATTTAGTTCACATTGTTATAAGGTCTACTGTGAATGTCCTAAAATTTGAAATGAGTGTTTTTTATGAAGGTACACACACTACCATTTGGTGTCCGTCGGCAGCGCCCATCTATGAGTTTGGGGGTGCTCAAAATTTTGCAGTACTACTCGCATCGTTTTCAAGTAAATTCAACAAAAGGTTTTATAATGGGAGATGTAGACTTCTAGTGTAGAAGAGACACTGTTTATGTAACATTTTGTACTTATCAAGAAATAATATGAAATAACATATTCAATATCGGGGGGCTAAATGTAATAGTTTAAAAATTGGCCTTTGAAAACCCATATTGGTCGACCATTAGTCTGAATATTTGTGAGGATGTGTCCCCCTTAATGGGCCGAGGGCGTCCTCCTGTGGCTTCCAAAAAACGTGCAGCTCCGCCTCAACCCGGTCCCAGCTCTCAGACACAGCGCCGAGCGCACTACAGGAAGCGCACGCCCCCCGTCTCACGGACCCCTTCGAGGACCCGGAAGGCTCCCAAGCGGTCCTGAGATGCCCGACCCAGAGACCAAGATGTTCACTCCCGAGCTGGTAAGAAGACCACTCTGTCCCCTGGTGGAGAGCCGGGAGGAGAATCCTCAGTTGAATTTATTTCCTTTACCGCAACCCCTTCGGGCTGCGATACCCACATTCTCAATAAAAGAGCTATTTGCTATGTCTCTGGGTCACCTGGCCCGCAAATGCCGTTATCATGGCACTCTGCTGCCACACCTCAACAGTCCCGGCATGCTGGATGCAGACCTCTTGCCTTCTGCCCCATGACTCTTCCCCGGCCGGAGTCCAGAGGACGCCTCCACGGGACCTCCTCCTCAGTAACTAACCTGCCCCCTGCTGGGTGTGCGGAGCAAGGTAAGTGCTTCAAGTCTTTTCTCAGCTCCAGAGCCTTGGGATGCACCCTTGCCTCCCGACACCACATTATCTGCTCTGCCCCGTTGCGAAGCCCTGCCGGGTATGTCAAAAATAGTTGTCCCCTTAGTGCTCCTAGCTCGTAGTTTGGACACGTGGCTGTCACTTCCCAATCCGTCACGCTGGCTGGACAGAACTATTCGACTCAGTTATGCAATTCAATTTCCCACCCCCCCCCCCCCCCTTCGGGGGTGTCCACTTTACCGAAGTATACGGCGAAGATGCCAAATCCCTGCGTGCGGTAATCGCGACTCTCTTACTCAAAGACGCGATACAGACTGTCCCTCCAACTGAGATGAAGAAGGGTTTCTACAGCCATTACTTCATCATACCCAAGAAAGGCAGCGGCTTACGACTGATCTTGGACTTGTGATTTTTCAACCAGTTGTTCGACGGCCAGGTGTATCAGTACAAGTTGCTCCCCTTCGGTATGTCCCTGTCCCCTTGCGTCTTTACGAAGGTCGCAGAGGCAGCCCTTGCCCCTCTCCGGGAAGCAGGCATCCACATACTCAACTACCCATGACTGGCTCATCCTAGCCCACTCCCGAAAGTTACTATGCACTCACAGGGACCAGGTGCTCAGGCACCTCAGCCATTTAGGGCTTCAGGTCAACTGGGAAAAGAGCAAGCTCACCCCGGTTCAGAGCATCTCTTTTCTCGGCATGGAGTTAGATTCAGTCTCAATGTCAGCGTGCCTCACCAACGAGCGCACGCAGTCAGTGCTGGAATGCCTTGCCGTGTTCAGGCCGGGCACAGCGGTCCCTTTAAAACTTTTCCAGGGGCTCCTGGGGCATATGGCGTCCTCCACTGTGGTTACGCCACTCAGGTTGATGCATATGAGACTGCTTCAGCAATGGCTCCAGATTCGAGTCCCGAGGCGTGCATGGCGCCGCGGCACGCACAGTGTGGTTATCACCCCTGCCTGCCACCAAACGTTCAAACCCTGGACAGACCTCTGCTTTCTACAGACAGGATTCCCCTTGCAGCAGGTGTCCCGACGCATCCTGGTTACCACAGACGCCTCCAAATTGGGTTGGGGTGCAGTGTGCAACAGGCACGTTGCAGCAGGCCACTGGAAAGGGGCCCCGCTGCACTGGCAAATCAACTGCCTAGAGTTGTTGGCTATACTTCTTGCCCTGCAGAAGTTTTTCACGCTAATTCAGGGCAAACATGTCATGATCCGATCAGACAGCACCACCACGGTAACATACATAAATCGCCAAGGCCCGTTGTCTCCTCCTTTGGACTCAGCAGCAACTCAAATTGCGTGCCACTCACATCCCGCGCAACCTCAACGTGGTAGCGGATGCGCTATTACGACAATGCTTGCCCAGCGGAGAGTGGAGGCTTCACCCCCAGTCGGTCCAGCTGATTTGGGAACGGTTCAGCAAGGCCCAGGTAGATCTGTTCGCCTCCCGAGAGACCTCCCACTACCCGCTCTGGTATGCCCGAACAGAGGCTCCCCTCGGGGAAGATGTGCTGTCACACAGCTGGCCCACGGGGCTGCACTAGTACACATTTCCCCCAGTGAGCCTGCTTGCACAGCTGCTGTGCAAGGTCAGGTAGGACGGTTATCAAGTCATTCTAGTGGACCCCTATTGGCCCTCTTGGACTTGGTTCTCTGATCTCGTAGTCCTCACGACAGCCCCTCCCTGGCAAATTCCCTGAGGAAGGACCTTCTTTCTCAGTGACGGGGCACGCTCTGGCATCCGCACTCAGACCTCTGGAACATCCACGTCTTGCCCCTGGACGGGATGTGGAAGATCTAGCTGATCTACAACCTGCTGTCGTAGATACGATCAACCAAGTCAGAGCTCCCTCTACCAGGCAACTTTACGCCCTGAAGTGGTGCTTGTTCGCAAATTGGTGCTCTTCCCGGGCTGAAGACCCACAGAGGTGCGCAATTAGGTCAGTACTCTCATTCCTGCAGGAGAGGTTGGAGGGGAGGCTGTCCCCCTCCACCTTGAAGGTGTATGTATCTGCTATCGAGGCCCACCACGACACAGTAGACGGCAAGTCTTTGGGTAAGCACGACTTAATTATCAGGTTCCTTAGAGGCACCCGGAGGTTAAATCCCTCCCGGCCAAGCCTGTTCCCCTCCTTGGATCTCTCAGTGGTCCTCTCGGGCCTTCACAGATCCCCCTTCGAGCCGCTAGAATCAGTCAGATTCAAGGCCCTCTCCCTGAAGACGGCCCTCCTGTTCGCCCTCACCTCCATCAAAAGGTTCGGGGACCTGCAAGCGTTCTCTGTCAGCAACACCTGCCTGGATTTTGGTCCGGCAGACACTCATGTGATCCTAAGACTGCGACCGGGCTACGTGCCCTACCATTCCCTTCAGGGACCAGGTGGTGAAATTGCAAGCGCTGCCCCCGGAGGAGGCAGGCCCAGCCCCTTCGTTGCTGTGTCCGGTACGTGCTTTGCATATCTACTTGGCCCGCAGAAAAAGCTTTATACGTTCTGAGCAGCTCTTTGTCTACTTTGGTGGGCAGCGGAAAGGGAACACTGTCTCCAAACAGAGGCTTTCCCTCTGGGTAGTGGGCGCCATTACATTGTCCTATCACACCCAGGCTGTGCCCCCCCCCCCCCCCCCCCCTTTGCGGGTCCGAGCACACTCAACAAGAAGTGTTGCGTCCTCGTGGGCACTGGCCAGGGGCACCTCCCTAGCAGACATATTTGGAGCAGCAGGTTGGGCAACACCCAATACCTTTGCGAGATTTTACAATCTTTGAAGAGGTTGTGTCCTCCCGGCTACGTCGCTGAACCGAGCCACTGTTGCGGCTGAAACTCATTGTCGGTTCCTCAGAAAAATCCTGAATGAAACATACGCATTTCCCTCCCTTTATACCCGTATGTCCGGGGGTGGGACATGCAAATTCTGTCTTCCAATTTCTCATTGGCCTTTTCTCATAGATCAGAGATGTGAAAGACTCTCAAGATAGACCCCTAGTGTCGCTTCTTCGACACATCGTCTCGTTTTTTACTTACCTTTTTTAAAAAGATGATTTGTGATAGTTGGTGAGCATTTTAGCACACACAATGTAGCATTGTTTTCATGGTCGATGCTAGGTGTAGGCTACCAGGGCTTAAGCCCTGAATGTTTTCAGGAAAACCCCACTTATTTTTATCATCATACTGTCACGGTTCTGATAAGCCCGCTGGTTTGTTTTGTAGGTTTTGTAATTTTCTCTCCCTCATGATTGACAGGCATGTTCAACTTGCATGATCAGCGTTTCCATGGGAACATTAATTGTTCTCAGGGCGGAGCCAATCATGCCACTGATTGCTTGTCGAGCAACACCTGTTCCAGCCTGATTGCACATGATATGCCCTCATATTTCTGTTTCTTTGCCAGATTATTATGCTAAATTGGGTACTAACCTCTCTTGTCTAGCTGGTCCTGTCTTGTCACTCATATTTTTTGGGTTATATTGACCGAGTTGTTCGGGTTGTGTTTTGCCTTCCAGTCTTTGCTGAGTCTTTGCCTGGCAATCTACAAAGGAATTCCATTCTATGCCTGCGTGCATAGAATGGAATAGTACAAATCAAAATTATTCAACCTCACCAAGACAGTAAGGATTTATAAAGGTAAGCCTTGGATCCTGGGATTTTCACACACAACTGTCTCTAGAATTTGCTCAGAATGGTGCCAAAAACAAAAAACATTCAGTGAGCGACAGTTCTGCAGATGGAAACACCTTGTTGATGAGAGAAGTAAACAGAGAATGGCCAGACTGGTCTATGGTAAGTCTATGGTATCTCTTTTCTGAGATGCAGGTTGGCACTGTTTTGGCTGCACGAGGGAGGCCTACACAATATTAGGAAGGTGGGTTTAATGTTGTAACTGATTGGTGTATATACTGCCTTATCGGCTGTATACACATCTACATATTCATGCGAATATCTAATTAACCATTTGTGTGGCAGCAGTGTAATATATAAAATATGCAGATATGTGTAAGGACCTTCAGTTAATGTTCACATCAACCATCAGAACCAATCAGACCTTGTTATGATTGTTGGTGCCAGATGGTCTGGTTTGAGTGTTTCTATAACTGCTGATCTTCTTGTATTTTCACGCACAACAGTTTATATAGTGTAAAGAGAATGGTGTGAAAAAAAAAAAAAAACATCCAGCGAGCAGCAGTTCAGTGGGTGAAAATGGCTTGTTAATAATGACAGAGGTCAGAGGAGAATGGCCAGACTGGTCCAAGCTGACAAGACGGGAACAGTAACCCAAATAAACGAGCATTACAACAGTTCTGAAAAGCATTTCTTAACCTACAACATGTTGAACATTGAGGCAGATGGGATACAGGAGCAGAAGACCGCTCCAGGTACCTCTTCTATCAGCTTAGCGCAGGAAACCGAGGCTGCAGTGGGCACAGGCTTACCAAATCTGTATAGTAGACAATTGAAAAAACATCACCCGGTCAACAAATCTGGTTTTCTGCTGAGGTACACAAATTGTAGGCCCACTGTCGCCTCAGTTTTCAATCTTGGCTGAAAGAAGTGGAACTTGATGTGGTCCTCTGCTGTTGTAGCCCATCCGCCTCAAGGTTTGACAGGTTGTGCATCCTAAGATGCTATTCTGCTCATTACAATTGTACAGAGGGGTTACCTGAGTTACCGTACACTTTTTGTCAGCTCAAACCAGTCTAGCCATCCTACGTTGACCTATCTCATCAACAAGGCATTTCTGTCCATAGAACCGTCGCTCACTGGTTGTTTTTAGTTTTTCGCTCTAGAGACTGTTGAGTGTGAAAAACCAGGAGATCAGCAGTTACAGAATTATTCAAACCAGCCCGTCCAGCACCAACTATCATGCCATAGTCTAAATCACTGAGATCACATTGCTTTCCCCATTCTGATGGTTGATGTGAACATTAACTGCCACTTCTGACCCATATCTGCAAGATTTTATACATTACACTGCTGCCACTAAATTGGTTGATAAGATAATCGATTGATTGCGGCTGTGTCTTTTATTAAGACACAGTACCACGAACCTCGCAAGCTTTGGCAAATCTAGTATTTTTATTTCCTCAAAAGCTCCTATTTTAGCATATTTACAGGCTGCTGTCTTCTAAATTATCTTTAAAAAAAACTGACAAATCAATAACTGTCGTTGAACTACAGAAGTTGAAAGGGACATAAATAGTGTTAAAAGCATGCAACTTCTGATCTTGAGCATATCTGGAGCTAAGACAAAAGTTAGCGGGACTTTTTTATTTTTAGTTTCAGGATTATATAATGATTTACCTTATAAATCACACCTCACAGATGTTACATTAAAATAAAGAATATTGAATAATATTTCAATATTTCATCAAAGTATGGCCCTGTAACGTATGTAGCTGCTGGCAAAGGCAATGACGATGTGAAGAACCCAAGTGCAGTTTCATTAAATAAACATAAATACCAAAACCCTTAACTACAAAATTGAACAAACATTAAACATGAACTTGACAAACTTAACTTGACCATAGCTTGACTAAACATGGACTACACTCACATACATCAATACACGACAAGAGACAATGGCAAACAAGAGGGCTTAAATACAAGGACATGGGGAAAACATAGCCAAAGGAAAACTAAAACTCTAAACAAGACAACAAGACAATAAACTAAAACCAATAAGAAACTAGAACTGATAACAAGGTAATTAAACAATGAACCAATGAAAACAAGACACATAGGCATGGCGGGAAACAGGAAATACACATGACAAGGAAACAAGACATGACATGAACTTTTCAAAATAAGAGACATGGAAAACAGGAACTTAACTTTACAAAATAAAAGACATAAAAAACAGGTATCAACAGCATAAACATGACAGGCCCCATATCTATCCACAGAGGTCTGAGCTGGGCCCTGTTTATCCACTGATCCCAGAACTGCTCCTATTTGTGGGTGAAGTGTGCTTTATTTTGGTTTTAGTTACTGTAGTTCTGGTTTTGTGTTCACACACAAATTCATACTTTCATTTCTTAAGTAACAGATGACTGACTCTTTTATCAGATTTTTTCAGATGATTATTATTTAATTTGTGATGTAAAATTAATTTGAACGAACAACTGAATTAACAAATGATTTAACAAATTTAGTAGCTGTTTGTTGGATTATTAACATAATTTATTTTTTAATATTAAGGGATATCTGAGACTTCTTTTAAGGACTGCTTTTATTAAGCCGTAAATGTAGGTGTAATGTAACAATGTCAATTAGTTCCTTGGAATTTTTTTTATTAGTTCAGATGGATCACGTTTGCCAACAAATATGAGGATTACAACAATCAAAGCACCATTCATTTTGGCTATTTATGCAACATTATCCTAATGACAACCGCTTCATGCCACTCAGATTAAGATGATGCATTGCTTCATTCAGTCATTACAAAATGATATATTGGTCGGAGATCAGGGTATTTCCAAGCCTGCACAACTACAGTACAAAATTATTTCTTCCACTGGGGGAGCACCATGATTTTAGATGAATGTGAAATGCCCATATTCCTATTTTGGATACAATAGATGTCAGTAGATATATCACTCACCATTGTTATGATGGTTATCTTTTGAAATCTCGGTACAACAAACACCAGGTGGAATTTCCCCATCCACACACATGAACACATACACACACACATGCTTGTTCTCACACTTGCTCGTTTACATACAGTGTACAATGCATGTACATGCATTTTTTAAATAAGGGATGAGATTGGAATAATCAAAGATTAGAAAGCAGCAAATATTTTGTATCATCAATGACCTTTATGTTCTGATTTACTAACACTGACCCATCAAAACATTAAACTGATTCTGCATTATATGACACTCAAGATTGTTCTGAATATACTCTGTGTTCCCAAGTTACAAGTACTTACAGTACATTAATAAACCCATTAAACCTATATATATATATATATATATATATATATATATATATATATATATATATACAGTCAAGCCCGAAATTATTCATACCCATGGCAAATTCTGACTTAAAGTTACTTTTATTCAACCAACAAGTTTTTTCTTGATTAGAAATAATACAGGAGTCTCCCAGAAGATAATAAGACGATGTACAAGAGGCATCATTGTGGAAAAAAATATTACTCATCTTTTATTTACATTTTAACGAAAAGCGGCATGTCCAAAATTATTCATACCCTTTGCAAACTGTCACAGTCTATGGGAAAATCCAAAGATCTATACCATTCCAAATATCCCAAGCTATTCTAAAGCATCCTAATTACCCTGATTAATTTGGAACAGCTGTTTTAATCAACTCAACAGGTGAAAAACAGAAGCTCTCTGCTGTTGGTTTGTGGACAGTCATGGCTAAGACAAAGGAGCTCAGTGAGGACCTGCGGCTGCGCATTGTGGCTGCTCACAAGTCAGGAAAGGGCTATAAGACCATATCTAAATGTTTTGAAGTTCCAGTGGCTACAGTGCAAAGTATTATTAAAAAATACAAGACGTTCCACACTGTGAAAAATCTCAGAGGACGTGGTCGGAAGCCAAAAGTGACACCTGTGCTGGCCAGGAGGATAGTGAGAGAGGTAAAAAAGAGTCCAAGGATCACCACCAAGGCCATCCTGATGAATCTGGGCTCTGCTGGTGGCAACATCTCAAGGCAGACAGTCCAACGGACACTGCACACCGCTGGGTTCAATGGACGCAGACCAAGGAGGACACCACTTCTCCAGATAAGGCACACAAAAGCCCGCTTGGCCTTTGCAAATGCTCATCTGGACAAAGAAGAAGACTTCTGGTCTTCTGTTTTATGGTCAGATGAAACAAAAATTGAATTGTTTGGCCACAATGATGTAGCCTTCATTTGGCGTAAAAAAGGAGAAGCCTTCAACCCTAAGAACACCATCCCAACTGTCAAACATGGTGGTGGGAACCTAATGTTTTGGGGTTGTTTTTCAGCCAGTGGACCAGGGAACCTAATCACAGTAAACGGCACCATGAAAAAGGAGCAATACATCAAAATTCTCAGCAACAACATCAGGCAGTCTGCAGAGAAACTTGGCCTCGGAGACCAGTGGACATTTCAGCACGACAACGACCCAAAACACACAGCAAAAGTGGTGACGAAATGGTTAGCAGACAAAAACATTAACGTTTTGCAGTGGCCCAGCCAGAGTCCTGACTTAAATCCCATTGAGAATCTGTGGAGGGAGCTAAAGATCAGGGTGATGGCAAGGAGACTCTCCAACCTGAAAGAGTTGGAGCTCATCGCTAAAGATGAATGGGCAAAAATACCAGTGGAGACATGCAAAAAGCTGGTCAGCAATTATAGCAAGCGTTTGATTGCTGTAATAGCCAATAAAGGCTTTTCTATTGATTATTGAGACGGGTATGAATAATTTTGGACATGCCACTTTTTGTTAAAATGTAAATAAAAGATGAGTAATATTTTTTTCCACAATGATGCCTCTTGTACATCGTCTTATTATCTTCTGGGAGACTCCTGTATTATTTCTAATCAAGAAAAAACTTGTTGGTTGAATAAAAGTAACTTTAAGTCAGAATTTGCCAGGGGTATGAATAATTTCGGGCTTGAGTGTATATATATATATATATATACACACACACACAAATATTATCAATGTGTACTTGTAGTGAAGACAAAGCCAATGCTCGTGTAAAAGAGAACACAGGATTTAAAAATTATGAGTGGTGCTTACCCATTCAGAACTCACCATCGTGATGATAGTGTTGTGGGTGGTTGCCAGGGCATTGATATTTGGTTGCTAGGCTGTGCTAGGTGGTTGCTAGGGTGTTCTGGGTGGATGTTTACTGTCTCATGTCAAGTGCCTATCTGTGGCTCCCTCTTTCAAGTCATTGTAAGACTTTTTCACCTGTTTAATGATAATCCAGACCAGAACCGTAAATCTGATTGCTTAGAACAGTAATAGAACAACTCGTCTTATCAAGTTGCACAATTTGAACTATCACAGAAGTCTAGTGTTTAACACTTAGGATTAGTGATTTTTTTCAAATTCCTAACCATAAGTATAAGGAATATTAATTGAGATGGTTGCCTTAGCAAGCAATTAAAAAATTCCAGTGTTGAGTGAGCATCAAATACATTACGAAATCCTTATGCCTCAGCATCAGCAAAAAGATTAAGTGTTTGGTTAATTGCTTTTAGTCTTTTAGTTGTAGTAGGTCTCCATGTAGGAGACAAGCCAGGATCAATTCCAATTAACTGACTTGCATTTCCTGATTGCAGATGAGGGAGCGGGAAACAAAACAAAATAAAACATGGATATGAACGTCATTGATGACGTCTTCAGCTGTCTATGCAATCAGCAATTAATCACAATATAAGCTCAGCACTGTGCTTGATGATTTACACCTGACAGAAAGCACATTAGTCAGACCTAAATCTGTCCATAACTAAGCATGTTATTAGATATACTTTGCAGTAAATTTGCTGATATTGTGAAAAGTCATAAAGAAGAGACCACAGAGAGCCTGAGGAGCTCTCTTAATGTTATCTGTGAAAGATTTGTAAAGTTTAATTTCTTTAATGCAGCCCATACCCCACTGTTTTATCAGTGAGCATCCCATTGAAAATGCTGAATGTAAGAAAGTGAGTCAGTATTCTGCAGCCGAACAGCAGAACCAAACAGAACAAATGATAAAATACTAATTGGCTGCACAAATTTGAATACACTGAGGGGATTTTTAACATATGGGGGCATATGTATGGAAACTGTAAATTTTTATTGCTATTTTCTTTATAACTCACAGACTGCAAATCTACATGACATCTTTTTGTGAAGCTTAAACAGTTACAGTATATGCACTTACAATATTAGTAACATTACAATATTAATATTAAGAAAGACATGATCATGAAATGTAATGCAACAAGTCAGGCAGGGGAGTAATACTATAACTATTGTAAAAGTGGTTGGGGCAATGCTAAACACTCTGTGTCTCACATAAGAGGGCACATCAAAGCAATGATGATATCAAGCAAAAGTCTTAAGTGACTTACATTGTAATTATTTGAAATAAGTTAAATACATTTTACTAAAATCTAATGATCATCTGATTGGGCAGATCATCGAGAACAGTCTTACACCAGATACTTTAAAGTATTGTTTTTTACATAATTTGAAGACTCAAAAGTAATACAATTTTATTTAACACGTTTTACAGTTGATCCCCATTGCAAAGACATGGTAGAATCTTATTTGGCTGCTACTAAAGTGTTTACATCTGATGATCATGTACACTTTAGACAGCAGAAGAAAACATAGTTGCCCAAAATCCCTTTTATACATCAAAATCTGAAAATGTGAAATGATGCACCTTCTCAAGCAGAGAGAACTCCACTGAGCAATTCAAAATGGCAAACAATGAGTGCATTTTCCCTAGATTTCTGCCCAATATAACAAGGAGGTCAGTTGTAGGAGAAATAATTGTGTTTCGTCAAATGAAAGATTTATGAAATCATAGAAATTCAATCAATTTCATTCATTTGACAGGTGACACATTAGAATACAGTTTGGAGGCTTTATGCTTAATAGTATAGACCTCCAAAAATATGTTTCCAGTTAAAGTGCTGTGCCTATTGGTCTTTGTGGTATATTTATTAGTAGGCTCTATCCATTTCAAGTGATAAGAGACAAGATGCCTTGGAGTATTATTGTAAAACCTTCCTGAGCAAAGGGCTTAAAGTGATTTGCACATCCTGCTGAATAAGAACAGTTGAAAGCAACTTTGAGATAAGAACCTGCCGAATGTGCCCATTGATATTCAGCAGTATTGACGTCACTTGTTTGCAAGGAGTCCCTCAGCAGCTGTGTGAACAGAACACTGTGATCAGCAGTAGACGATGTAGAATGTGCATTCAGTCATTTTCCAGACTCCCTCTACTGACATTAAAAAAGGAAAACCAATTGCACAGAGACTTTGGAAAGCTTCTCAACTCAAGTTAGTTTATTGATATCACACATGTCAGTTTCTCTGTGTGCTCCCTTCCATTAAGCAATGCATAAATTTACTCTGATCAACCCTGATCGTTGTTCTGGACAGCTAGTCTGCCTTTAACTGTACAATCATCCTCCCCATCAGCCTGGATTATCTGTTTCTTGGCTCTCTGTCAGTCTACTTCCCCAGCCGGTAGGTCGTTGAAGAAGAAAAGGACAAAGGAGACAACAACAACAACAACAACAACAACAAATACATATATATATATATATATAGGCTTTGTAACGTGCTTGACCATATGCTTGTTTTCCTTTGTTTTTTGAGAGCTCATCGTGCAGCCGCTAGAGGGTTCTCAACGCTACGGTGCGCAAAATAAGAACAGCGTCCCGGTTCAGATGCGCACTGAGAAACAAAACAACCTGCGACTCCTGCTACTGTCCGACACAGAATTAACCCGAAAATGTCGGACTAACCTCTTGTCAAAAGTAAAACAACGTGACAGAACGTTGTCTAAAATATGAAACACTGTAGTTGAATCACGTCATCTTTTTTCCCCACTAGCACTATTCCATTGAAAGCAAGACTTTTATGCACATTTCAACTTTAATCTAAGTGAAACCCTCTAAAGAAATACATTCTGGTCTTGGCACTGACCCCTTTAATATTAGCCACCTACATTTACGCATGGGGATCATTAGGTAAAATGCACCGATATCCTCGAGGAAAATCGCATTTACCAAGTTTATTTGAAATGCGGATAAAGAAAACATGAAAAGGAAATGATTTTGACCTCTCCACGCTGATTGATTACATAGTCATCCCTACAGTTTAATGGGATCCATTCAATTGGGAAGGTGGAGCACTTGGATGAATTAACATATTCCTTTCCCCCCTCAATCTGTGTTGAAGTGTCTTTGAAAGGGGCAAGGAAAGGGGGTCGTGGCTTAACATTATAAAGGAAAAAAATAAGACAGCATTGCCTTCTTGCTTGGTGTTGAATACGCGTATTGACAGGCTTTTGTAAAAAAAAATAAAAAATACCGGGAAATATCTCATTAGCGCTATTTGGTATTTTGAAATCTCTTACATCAAATTCCCTATCAGTTGAAAAAAAAAATCTCTTTAACTCCACTTGAAAATGAAACTTTTGCCCATTTGCACTTGGTTTCAATGCCTTTTGGTTTTTATCGTGTGCTTGGAATCTGAGTGTGGGACTCCACGGCGAGTTGTAAGGTCTAAAAGAGACTTGGTGCGCATCAGGGAAGCCAGAAGTACCTTCCCAGGAGCTTGTGCCACACGCTTGCCTCGGGGCAAACGCTCACTTACCCGGATAGATCGGCGCTCCCCTCGCCTGTCACGGCCAGGGGAAAGCACCCATGCGGCTCGGCGGAGGGCTGTTTATTTTACCGGCAGAGGAGATCAACTGCGTCTGAAACCCAATGCAGAGGTGCCAAGGGGTAATTTTACTCTAGAAATGTGGATAAAACCCGAGGGCGGGCAACGCTCTCCAGCTGTTATCGGAGGTTTGATTTGCTTTATTTGAACTTGCATTATCTAATCTTCGCAGAAATAATATCCATGAAATTGCAGCATGCGCGAGCTTCATAAAGATTCAGCAAGAAATTGCACCACCTCCAATGTATGGATAGATGCATAAACACTTGGCACTAACACTTCTTTATATTAGTCGCACTATTTATGAGGTAATGCCTAGGATGTACTAAGAATAGTTGCATATAGAGATGCGCCTCTGCTGTTGTTGTTTACGTATATGCTACTATCAAAAACTCTCTTGGGTTTTGCATGCGGTGTTGCCAGGCTATCATGATCAAACTTTTGGTTGCATTTTCATCTTGTAGCCTAGTTGAAATTACCCGTTTGAACTGCATCAGTGTAGTTTTTACTCTATGTCTAGTGAGCTGATCATCTCAATTTGGTTTATTTGATCACAAAATTAACTAAATAACCAAATATGTTATTAATTGAAAATTACATTCACAGTCATTAATAAGCTCTTTAAACAAAATAACATATTTGTGTCTGTTATTAATATCGGTGTCTATTTTTGTTATACACCATACAAAGAGCATTTTTGTTAGTTCCATCGAAACTTCATACAAACATGTAAATACATGCATAGTCTATAGTTTTTTGTATGATGCTGTAAGATTTAGCTGCGTGTCTGCGTGTCAGGAAAAGCTTAAAGAAATACGTCATCCCTTTGATGCATAGGCTGCCGTGGTCCTTACGCGCTCTTCTGCACTGCACGAAATAGGCCTATACATCGTCTATACGATCTAATATTCAACAGACCAGTATACCATGTGCTTATTTTCCTTTTATTATAAAATTACTGCCTAGTCAAATTTTTTTCATTTATTATATTCTGCAAAAAAGAATCCCATCTCCAGCCAACAGAGAGCGTAATACGTGGAGTCGATTTACGAATCCCTCGTGCACCCCATGAACCCCTGTTTTGTGGGAACATGTACGGAAATATCCTGTAATGATAGACGAATCAAATCTTTTTATTATCCCTCTAAAATGTGTTTGTATGGTGAAACCCAGTGAAGCTGAACTCAGTGTAGTTGCTCAAATGTTTCTAAAGAGATTTGTCAGCTGTAATTAACAAACCCCTTAGTTTCCTGTTTCTCTTACCTATCACAAGATATCACAGAAAACCTGTTCCACAAGAACTATAAATATTACAAAGAAGTCATATGCAAATTAAATAAAAAAGTTAAATAATTGCAAAATAAAATTATAATTACAAATTAATAATAGTTATATAGGCTAATTAAATGAGAGTTAGCACATGCACATACTCTTCAGTTATAGATTTCAAAATGCATGCTTTAAGTTGCAAATCATATTATCAGTACATTTAAAATCAAAGTCATTACATATAGTTGGGTAAAATGTCTCTACCCAAGCTTTTTGTCTCCAGAGAGCTGCATGATAATAGATAGATTGAATATATCTTATCAGTGAGTCATCAAAAATTAGTCTGTCCTCACAATGATCTCCTTAGTCACGATGACATTTAGAAGCAACGAGAGGGCGCTGGCAGAGTTGATATAGCTTCTCCACATTAAAAGCTGTTGTTCCGTTTTTAAGCAAACTCTTAAATGTTGTGACATTTGTGGTCCATGTAAATTCTGGCCCCTTGTCTATTAGTTGTCACATTTGAACAGTTCAGCGTAAAGACAAATATGGTATGTTTTGAAATCAGTAGTCATCAGGTAGATGAATAAAGACGAAAAAGCTTAAAGTGTCAAAGCAAATGGAGAAATCTATAAAAATATTCTTTAAGTGGTCATCCATGCCACAATACATCATGCAATGAACTCGCCATTGTAGTCTATTAGATCCTGAGACATGAGAATGCAGAGCACACAGAAAGTGTCCATGTGCTGAGCTTATTATTTGAAGTCTCATACAAATGGGTTTTTGTTTTACAAAAAGTTTTAAAACATATCCACAGACAGAAGTCGTTTAGCTGTTGGCTTAATTTTGAACATAAATATTCATAAACATATTCTTTTAATATTGTCTTTGAGGTCACTGACTTTTGTGTTTTAACACTGTGGGATGGGATATTTTATGGCACATTACAATAACTTAATAATCACCTCATAAAACTGTCAATAACACCTCATAGAGGTTTGTAATGATGGCCCAAAAAAAATTAAATATTCAATGATCATGTTACAAAACATTTAATATTAATAGATACTTTGTAGTGGGAGGCATTATAAAGATGTGTTATATTGTAATTAATAACAATCTGCTTTGATTACATTAATTATGGATTCATTAGAATTTAATTAAAAACAAACATTTAATTTCCATAAAGTGCACAAATAGATACTGTATATTGACCAGATAGTTAACATGGGCATTAACTAGTTTAAAATTATGAAAACCTTTCCAGGTATTTAGATTAAGGTCTATAGACAATTCAGGTGATAGTCCTTCTTCCCAGACAGCTCTTGCATTGGTGTCCTTCATTTCATAATGTTCACTTTGTAGTGCTCTGTCCATGGTGCTGGATACTGAGATAAAATTGATGCTTTTGTGAAATATTGGAAAGGATTACAAGCTGTGCCATATCTGGCACAAGAGGTCAGCTGCACATAGTTTCAGAATTACATTTTAACATTTATAAAAGCATTTACTTAATTCCATAACTGGATAGGTTTTCGTTTTCAAGTTAATTTGCTAAGCAAGCATTGCTTTATTTGTGTTTGAGAGTTTCTCTTAATAATTTATAACACAATTGTGTTTAATCTATTATCTGTAAGATGGATAGAGCTATGTATTTATAATGAGCTATTGGGTTTTAAGGATAGCATAATGTAGATCAGTATGAATTTTGCAATGTCGATTCCTTTCATCCATTCATACAACACCTTTTCTCCTTTCCCTAAATTGAGCCCCTTGCATGTCTGAAGTTCGGGACTGGCAAGAATTGTACCTGTTTGTTATATCCTACTTAGTGGTCTCATTCCAGGATTTCACAGATTGTAATTTCCTCAGTTTTATGGTACAATTTATTTTTATAGATGCTGGCAGAGGTTCTGCTGGCAGCCCAGAAGTAAGAGGGAACTACATGCTCCTTTCTGATACTTAGAATGACGCTCCCGAATGAATGAACTTTTTAAAGTGGTCAACCCTAGTGGTTAAACCCTCATGTCCAAAAGCTTTTAAGTGCTCCTTTAGAGTTATGAGACATATCAGTAATATATCAGTGTGTAGTGAATTAAAATGGTATAGTAATATTTTCTCTGCTACCCTGGTAACACTTTACAGCTTCATTTGCCTAATTGATTTTCACCATTTACCTTTAACCAGCACTTCTGAGAATTCCTCATGTAGGAACCAAAGGCAGACTGAACTTCAATTTTGATCTTCACCATTTGACTCCAAGTGCAAGTTTTCATTGCACCGCAACTTGCTGGATTAAGCGGTATTGCTGTGTGGATTTGTAGAGCTTGTTAAATTAAATGTGAATTGATTATAGAATACACCATCTGATTTCTGCAGTATTAAAGTGTAGTGATGCACACTAAATACTCTTGTATACTTACTTTATACTGGTTGATCATGAAGGTCACATACTCATTAAATGTAAGAATACATTACCTTCTGCAGTTCAGCACATGGTTTCCAAATGAAACAGGAAGAAAGGGTTTTAGAGCCCCTATCATAATACGGACTGTGCTGAAAAAAATGACAATTTTTGATTTCAAACATCCCTACTGCTGCGGAACATTTCAAGAAAATAGACTAAAAATTAAAGTAACCTTTGCTCTGTTGATATAAGACCACATTGTCTGGGAATGATTGCTAGCAGATGCTTCTTTGTAGGCCTGTAGTCCTTGGACTAGACTGTGGCAACGATTCGATCATGGGAACCATGTTGTGTTACCAACTTTTCTGTACAAACATATATGCAGTTTTTGGTCACTATCCATATCAGTGTGCAGTAAATGGCATCTAGCATTTCACACTATATTAAATGGCTGACATAATTAGTACCTACTAATTGTGTCCAGCATTTATTGATTAAAAACAGACGTAATTTATGTACTTCTGCGTTGGTTTGTATATAATACATGTTAAATTAAAAACTGCAATTCATCAATGACATTGTGATAGTTTATCATATTGCAATTGCACAGACTGATCACACTGTGAAAGCAGGAAGAAATTTCTGCTGAAATTGGTATGTGCTTACTGAAATTTTAAACCACTGCCCTCTGTGGTCGAAGCTGGAGGTGTTCTGAGGCGAAGTCTCCACAGGGTGGCACCAAAAGTGAGCTGTGTTTTTAGCTGAAATTATGTAATACATTTACTGTAACAGGAATATATTTTTCATTAACCCTAATCCCTAACCCAAACCCCAGCCCTAAACCTAACCATCAGTGTAATACAATGTAATTTTAGATCTAAAATGCAACATCAGAATCATGCACACAATTGTTTATGTGAACACAATAACTTACTCTGGACCCGAACACATGTCTGAGAGTGACCATAAGTACTTCCTGTTTTCCATGGGACCAGAACTCAGTGTTTTAGAAATTGCACATGTAATGCACAGTAGCGGCATAGAGAAAGATTAACACATTTCAGCTGATGCAAAAATATCTAATGTTGATTTCCTGTGTGATCATGTTGGATTGTAAGCGGCATTAAAATGTATTTAGTACTGTATGTGTCATTCTCTTCTAGGGCTCTATGATAAATGCTTCTACACCTCCAGTGACAGAGGATGGTTGGTTGGCATCAAAGCAGTCAGTGACCAAGCCAACCGTGACCCTCGCTTCTTCTTCTCCCTTAAGACAGACCGAGCCCACAAAGTTACCTTGATTGCCTCAAACGCCCCCTACATTCCCAATCAGTGGTCACATCTGGCTGTCACCTATAATGGTCTCTTTATGAAGCTGTTTGTTAATGGGGCGCAGGTTGCTGTAAGCCGAGACCAATCCGGTGAAATTTTCAGCCCACTTACCAAGAAGTGCAAGGTGCTAATGATCAGTGGAAATGCCTTAAACCACAACTACAGGGGAACAATTGAACACTTGAGCTTGTGGCATCGGGCTCTAACCCAACGTGAGATCATTAGATACATGGGTCATAGTCACACCCACTCCGACGATCTTTCTCAGCTAGTGATGTATGAGAACTTTGAGAACATGTCAAGAAAGTGGCTAACGGTGAAAGATGGCAGCTTCCCCCGGTTGGAGCATTCGGACCGGAACCTTGCAGGAGACTCAAGTGGCTCTCTCGATACTGTACTGAAACCTCCATCTTGCGGACAGACCGTGTGTGACAATGTTGAGGTAGTGACTAACTACTACCAGCTCTGGAGCTTCCGCAAGCCCAAGACGGTGCGTTATCGAGTAATAAATGTTTACGATGATGATGGACTGTGGCCGACAGTTACTGAACACCAGATTAACCTTCAGCACCAGCACTTGAACAATGCTTTCCGCGTCTACAACATTACCTGGAACCACACTGTTCACAATGTCTACAACTCATCTTTACGTAATCGCCTGATATTGGCCAGCTGTGATATCAGCAAAGTGGGAGATGAAGAGTGTGATCTTGAATGTAACCACACCCTTACTGGTTTCGATGCTGGATACTGTAAGAGGCAGACTACACGCTGCCCTGAAAACAAACAGCGGAATGGGATTTGTAACCAAGAGTGTAACTGGGACAATTTCTATTATGATCATGGAGACTGCTGCAACCCCAATATTACTGATGTCACGAAGACCTGCTTTAATCCTGCGTCACCCCTAAGGTAATTCTCAAAACTTTTTTCCAACATTATCTGTCCTAACCAGACTCAACATGATTAAAGCTATCTCTTTCTTGTAAATCTGAGTTTTCATCCTTACTAGTCATGACCTTGACAAGCATCAAGCGACAGGACATTTTGTTGATCGCTTGGTTTCTGTTGCTGTGGTGTTACACATATTGTGAAATTGAATTGGCCCAAACTCCTGCTCCACATAACTGTTTATTAAACATCAAATATGTCCTGATGTTCGCCTTCAGTGTAGACAGACAAATTGCTTGTCGCTATTTTTCTTGTCGATACTTGACACATCATGCCTAGTTAGGATGAAAAAATATACTAATATATGTGTTCAGATTTATCAGCTAACTTGTTATGCAGAAGTGATTTTAATTGTTTAATTAGTGATTAAAATATCAAAGTGAGTCTGTACAGTATGGCTTGAAATTGCTTTGAAGTTTGTTTTTTTTTACTTGGGGTTAGGAGTTCATTGCTGTTTAAAGATTTTAGAAAGAATAGAGAGAACTCTAGGGCACCATTATCTTCATTCATATGTGTGAAGCTTTCAGCTATCTCAGTTTTGTTCCATTAATGTATTATGACGTGACATCCTGAAAACATCTCAAGTGTTGAATGGGAGTCAGAGGTCTGAAGCATGAATTGAAGTAAAGGATGTCTGCAGTTTCGAGAAACAATAAAACAACATGAAGGATGAGATGTGGCTCTATGTTTTTTTGCTCACTTTGTAGTGACTGCCTCTGTACTAGTGAGATTCCGGCCTGTACTTCTGTGTTTCATGTATCCCTGTGGTCTATTTTGGCCTTGATTCAAAGCAGAGCAACCAATCACTTTTAACTCTGTGGATGAAATGAACTGCTCTCATGGTGACCAGATGTGAATACTGAGGATATTTTAGACATAGTTCTCCTTTTTGTAAGATTATAAAAGTGATTTGATAGAGAGTAACTGGGAATAGAAAGTATGTCCCCCTGGACAAGCAGTGGAGCCAATCACAGCTTAAAACAGAATCTCAAACACTATTACTTACAGCATTAAACTCTTCTGGGAGTGCTACTCAGGAAAAAGGACCATACAGAAATGTTGAGTTTGTGGGGGGCATTAGAAAATGTTGGCATATAAAAGCACTGAATTTGTTCTCTGGATGATTTAACAATCCAGAGTTCTCCTTTCCACTGTTCTCCTTTCTCAGCAACTGTTTCTGTTGCAAATCGTAACCATCCACATGATTATTTCAGCATAAATTTGTAGCATATGCTTCAAAGCATAACTGCTTATGGTCATTTTGTGCACAGGGTTTAGTTTTCTTAGTAATCAGAGCAAACAAGTGCATTTAAGGACAACCAGGGAGCTGTGCCAGCTAAAAATGGAGAATTATGTCAAGATCCAAGTTTATTCTCAAGAAAAATTAATTTAATATGGTTGCATGCTTTCATATTAAATATCTGAATTAAAAAATAGGCATTACTTACCTTCAATAGGTACTATCTGATATGTTTTCAGGTTCGTAACCTCCTTGCAGTTTTGCACTGTTCACAAATTACATAATATTATTGCTTCCTGTTCTTCTGTGGTTCCAGTGACATTGTCATTTGGTTTTGTTGTTGCCGTAATTACAGTTTGTCCTGTTGATGTGTGTGTGTGTGTTCATGTTTGAGATTAGACAAGAGCGTATGTGGTCAACCAGAGAAAGATGAGCACTCCAACTTGTTGCTTGTTTTGATTTGATTATGGTATGTCTGGAGAGTTTTGCCGAGGGCCACATAACAAAGTGATTTGACATTCCTTTTTGATTGTACAAGTATGCATGAACAAAGGGTTGTGAAAGAACAGAACAATGGAATCAAATGCTGTGGTGAATTTGTTTTTGCCTTAGACTCATGCATTTGTGGCAGTCAACTATGAAATCGTCTAGGTTACGTATGTAACCTCCGTTCCCTGATGGAGGGAACGAGACGTTGTGTCGAAGAAGCGACACTAGGGGTCTATCTTGATCTACCTCTGGCCAACAAAAAGGCCAATGAGAAGTTGGCAGACAGTATTTGCATACCCCGCCCCCGGACATATGGGTATAAAGGAGGGGAAATACGTCTAGTTCATTTAGGATTTTTCTGAGGAGCCGGAAATGGTCCGGCCACAACAGTGGCTCGGTTCAGCGACGTAGCCGGGAGGACACAAAGTCTCGTTCCCTCCATCAGGAAACGGAGGTTACACACGTAACCTAGACGTTCCCTTTCTGTCGCTCACTTCGACGTTGTGTCCACTAGGGGTCCAATGTAAATCACGCCATGCGCTGAGCCGTGTACGTGTACTGCTGACAGAGGAGCGGGCAGGTACTTGACGTGCAAAAGCGACCAGCTGTATCAGACTGCACGTACCCTTCTCCAATGCCCCAAAAAAGTCGTTGCAATCCTTCTGGTTACCCTAGACTCTCTATGTTTCTCACATAGAGCCAAACGGCTGGGGCCTTTACACGCGTCATGGGAAGGCGGTCTTACCCGGTTTCCTGTTTTTCAGGGGGAAAAAACCCTGCGGAGACCACACCTGCCCAGAGAGGGGGAGGTAAGAGTGGTGAATACATCACATGGGTTTTTAGGCGATATGTGGAAAGTTGCGCGGTGGTAGATCCCCCTCTCCGGAGGGGGGAGTTACTACAAATACGGCGACCAGGGGGCAGTGGGAACTGCCCAAGGGAGACGCGGGTACCGCGGAAAATACACACAGGGGGAGTCCATGTAGGAGTCCTGAGCTGTGGAGCACCTATTCCAGTACAGGGTAGATTAAGTACCTGCAGTGGATTTGGTCGGCGAGTTCCTCCGCTGAACTGCAGACCCAAAGGGCTAGGGAGGAGTCATCCAGGGATCTGAATGAGTGGGATCTCCTGGGAGAGAAAGCGCACAGTTTTACTTCGGCCGAGGGAAAGGGCGCTAGGTGCAAGCGATCCATCCGGTCAGTCCGTCAGCGTGTACCGAGTTCTACCAGCTCGGACCTGAGAAAACACGGGACGATACTGACTCAACCCTGAGATTGTAGCATCTCGCAAATGTATTAGGTGTTGCCCAACCCGCTTCTCTGCATAAGTCTGCCAGGGAGGTGCCTCTGGCCAGTGCCCATGAGGACACAACACTTCTTGTTGAGTGTGCTCGGACCTGCAAGGTGGGGGGCACGGCCTGGGTGTGATAGTTCAATGAAATGGCGTCCTCCACCCAGTGGGAATGCCTCTGTTTGGAGACAGCGTTCTCTTTCCTCTGTCCACCAAAGCAGACAAAGAGCTGCTCAGAACATCTAAAGCTCTGCGTGCGGTCCAAGTAGGTATGCAAAGCACGTACCGGACACAGCAACGAAGGGGCTGGGTCTGCCTCCTCCTTGGGCAGCGCTTGCAGGTTCACTACTTGGTCTCTGAAGGGCTTGTACGTAGGCACGTAGCCCGGTCGCGGTCTTATTATCACATGAGTGTCTGCCGGACCGAACTCTAGGCAAGTGTCGATAACAGAGAACGCTTGCAGGTCCCCGACCCTCATGATGGAGGCAAGCGTGATCAGCAGGGCCATCTTCAGGGAGCGGGCCCTGAGTCCAACTGATTCTTGCGGCTCAAAGGGAGGTCTCTGAAGGCCCGAGAGGACCACTGAGAGATCCCAGGATGGGAGCAGGCTTGGCCGGGAGATATTAACCTCTTAGGAACTTGATAATTAAGTCGTGCTTACCTAACTGTGCACCTCTTTGGGTCTTCAGCCCAGGAAGAACACCAATTCGCAAACAAGCGCCACTTCAAAGCGTAAAGTTGCCTGGTAGAAGGAGCTCTGGCTTGGTTGATCGTGTCTACAACAGCAGGTGGTAGATCAGCTAGATCTATCGCGTCCCATCCAGGGGCCAGGCGGGAGGTTCCAGAGGTCTGGGTGCAGATGCCAGAGTGTGCCCCGTCCCTGAGAAAGAAGGTCCTTCCTCAGGGGAATTTGGTGGGGCTGTCTCGAGGAGTACGATATCCGAGAACCAAGCCCGGGTGGGCCAGTAGGGAGCCACTAGGGTGACTTGTTCCTCGTCCTGCCTAACCTTGCACAGCACCTTTGCAAGAAGGCTCACTGGGGGAAATGCGTACTTGCGCAGCCCCGAGGGCCAGCTGTGTGCCAGTGCGTCTGCCCCAAGGGGAGCCTCTGTTTGGGCATACCAGAGCAGGCAATGGGAGGTCTATAGGGAGGCGAACAGGTCTACCTGAGCTTTGTTGAAACATTCCCAAATCAGCTGAACCTACTGGGGGTGAAGCCTCCACACTCCACTGGGCAAGCATTGTCATGACAGCATGTCCGCTACCACATTGAGGTTGCCCAGGATGTGAGTGGCGTTCAGCGACTTGAGCTCCAAAGGAGGAGACAAATGGCGAGTTGTGACATGTGGCGGGAGCGTACGGCATCTTGGGGATATATGTACGCTACCGTGGTGGTGCTGTCTGACCTGATCAAGACGTGTTTGTCCCGAACTAATGGGAGAAACCTCCACAGGGCAAAGAATACAGTCAACAACTCTTGGCAATTGATGTGCCAGCGCAGCGTGGTCCCTTTCCAACGGCCTGTGGCTGCGTGACTGTTGCACGCGGTGCCCTAACCCAATTTGGAGGCGTCGGTCGTGACCAGGATGCGTCGGGACACCTGCTGCAAGGAGACTCCTGCCCTGTCCAGGGTCTGAATGTTTGGCGGCAGTCGGGGGTGACCATTACACGGTGCGTGCCGCGGCCCCATGCTCGTCTTGGGACTCGAGTCTGGATCCAGTGCTGAAGCGGTCTCATATGCATCAACCCCAACAGTGCGACCGCCGCGGAGGATGCCATATGCCCCAGGAGCCTCTGGAAAAAGTTTTAAAGGGACCACTGTGCCCAGCCTGAAGGCAGCGAGGCATTCCAGCACTGACTGCAAGCGCTCATTGGTGAGGCGCGCTGACATTGAGACTAAGTCTAACTCCATGCCGAGAAAAGAGATGCTCTGAACCGGGGTGAGCTTGCACTTTTCCCAGTTGACCTGAAGCCCCAAACGGCTGAGGTGCCTGAGCACCTGGTCCCTGTGAGCGCATAGTAGCTCTCGGGAGTGGGCCAGGATGAGCCAGTTTCTCGATTTAGTTAAGTATTCGGATGCCGGTGTCTCAGAGCAGGGCAAGGGCTGCCTCTGCGACTTTCTTAAAGACACAAGGGGACAGGGACATGCCGAAGGGGAGGACTTTGTACAGATATTCCTGGCCGTCGAACGCGAACCGTAGGAAGGGTCAGTTTCGAGGCAGAATTGAGACATGGAAGTATGCGTCCTTCAGGTCTTCCGCTGCGAACCAATCTAGATGCCGGACACAAGTTAAGATGTGTTTTTGGATGAGCATTTGAACAGGAGTTTGTGCAAAGCCCAGTTGAAAGTTTGCAAATCCAAGATCGGTCATAAGCCGCCGCCTTTCTTGGGTACGATGATGTAAGTGCTGTAGAAACCCTTCTTCATCATGGTTGGAGGGGCAGGCTCTTTCGCGTCTTTGAGTAAGAGGGTCGTGATTTCCACGCGCAGGCATGTTCGCTGTGTATTGCGATAAAACAGACACCCCCGATGGCATGGGGCGGGTTAGTGACTGAGGAGGAGGTCCTGTGGAGACGTCCTCTAGACTCATCAGAACCGGCCGGCCGGGACTGTTGAGGTGTGGTGGCAGAGTGCCATGAGAACGGCATTTTCAGGCCAGGTGACCCAGAGATAAAGGAAATAGCTCTTTTACTGAGAATGTGGGCAAATGAGAATGTGGGCAAATTAAATTAATTCAACAAAAGATTCTCCTCCTGGCCCTCCACTGGGGGGCGGAGCAGTGTGTAGCCGTAGGAGGACGCCCTCAGTGAGCAGATGGGGCATGGCCCTTGGCGGCAGCTTTGCGGCGGGGCAGGATGTGTGAAATGGCCTCCGTCTGCTTCTTCACCGCGGAAAACTGCTGGGCGAAGTCCTCGACGGTGTAGCAGAATAGGCCGAACTGGGAGACAGGGGCGTTGAGGAAGCGTGTCTTGTCCGTCTCATGCATCTCGACCAAGTTCAGCCACAGATGACATTCCTGAACCACGAGTGTGGCCATCGCCAAGTGACTGCGCTGTGGCCTTCGTGACACTGAGGGCGAGGTCGGTCGCTGATCGCAGTTCCTGCAGCACGTCGGGATCAGGACTACCCATGTGCAGCTCTTTAAGTGCCTTGGCCTGGTGGACTTACAGGAGGCCCATGGCATGCAGGGTGGAAGTTGCCTGTCCGGTGGTACTGTAGGCTTTTGCGGTCAGTGATGACATTGTCCTACAGGCCTTGGAGGGGAGCACAGGGCGACCCCGCCAGGTGGCGGCGTTCTCAGGGCATAGGTGGATCGTAACCACCCTGTCCACCTGGGGAATCGCCATGTACCCATTGCCCGCGCCGCCGTTGAGTGTAGTGAGAGCAGATGAGCGTGTGGCTTTGTGACGAGTGGAGAGGGGTGCCCTCCATGAAGTTGTCAGCTCATCATGCACCTCCGGGAAAAACGCGACCATGCCGGTGGCGGCCCGGGCAAGCATGTCGGATATCTGCTCTTCAGCCTCAGCCTGGGTGTGCTGGCCTGAAGGCAGCAGCCCAGGGGAGTCGTCTGCATCAGATGCCGAAAGCGCTCTCCTATGCAGTGGCGAGCTCATCCACCTCGAGCTCTAGAGGATAGGGAGGCTGGCTGTGAGGCGAGCTGCTGTTGCCTCAAGCACTGACGGGAGTCAACAAGCGTGTCGGGGGGTGGGTCCGAGGGGGCATACCCAGCGGCACCGCACCCGCTGCTGTCCCCAGATCGCCTCCATCGCCAGCCGCATCATCCTCAATCCTGTGAGAAGAAGGAGTGACGCGGGGGGCGGCCGGAGTGGCGTTCTTCGGTTGAAGGAAAGCCGTGACCGCAACGTTGCCATGGTCATGTTCTCGCAGTGAGAACATGAACCATCCACAAATGCTACCTCGGTGTGATCACAGCCCAGACACACGAGACAACGCCTGTGGCCGTCTGAAGCGGAGAGCACTCTACCACATCCAGGAACAACACAGGGGTGGAAGGGCATCTTTATAAAGATGCATCCTGAAAAGGACGTTCAATGCCGCTGTGTATTGGTCTTTTAGAGGAAAATACTCTTTTAACAATAAACTCTTTTAAGTTTTGTGCTGTCGAAGCGCCCAGGGGTAAACTGCACTGCCGTGCAGAGAAGGAGAAAGATGCTGAAATGCGCCATAGATCCAACAGCAGAATCAGCTCAGAGGAAGAGGAACAGGTGTGTGACTCGCAGCTTACTGCATACACGACCACATACTCCGAATAAAATTTCTGAATGAACTAGACGTATTTCCCCACCTTTATACCCATATGTCCGGGGGCGGTGTATGCAAATACTGTCTGCCAACTTCTCATTGGCCTTTTTTCATACATCAGAGGCATATTCGGCACTCAAGAGAGAACCCTAGTGTCGCTTCTTTGACACAATGTTGAAGTGAGCGACAGACGGGGAACTGCAATTTCAAACAAACCTTATTATTAGTAATAATACATAATTTCTTTTAAAATATGGTTTTAGTGTTAGCCATTATTATCAAGTGACAGATTTTGGCTAAAATACTGTACTGTTGAGTTTGATTTGATGCACCAGTCTTTCACATAAACAACAAAAGATATGAGAGGTGTTTTCTCCTCCATTTTATAAGTTGTTAAGCCTATTTATTTTTCTATCTACTATTTGCTGCTAATTATTCACAATCAACAACTCTATCAGAACAAACCTGTGACCCATGTTTTAGGTTGCATCCCACCTCTGATTTTTTTGATAAATGAGTGGGATTTTGGCTAATACACATATGCCTTCTTAAACAATAACAAAAACATGCAATAGGCATCTTTAATGGTCCACACATACAGTAAATCATAAAAACAGCTGGTTTTGCTTGAAAACATGACTTACTGCATTCAAAACACTGTAAATGCAAATACATATTTTAGAAGTAGTATATTATATAAAAGTTAAAATCTACCAACACTAGAAGTGGGGCGACTGGGTCAGAGCAGATGTGACCCTGAGTTTGTCCTGATTCACAGATCCTGATGAAAATTGAAATAAGCCCAAATCTTAAACAATCTTTTGGATACAGGGTGTTTAACACCACAAACAACACTTTTTTTAGGCATTTTTAGCTCAGTTTTAGTTAAGTGCACATTGATAGTGATTCAAGGTCTATCCTGGGGTTCCAATAGAACCTGGAATTGCCGTCATTGAGAATTTGTTTGTAAATAGTAACTTTATCTATGCTTGTTTGTCTAAGAGTGGAGATAAGTTTCAGCGCTGTGCTGTTCACACACACACACACACACACACACACACACACACACAGCTGTTTATGCAGCTATCCATATGAGAACTCTCCATAGACATAATGATTTTTATACTGCATGAACTAGATATTATATCCCCTAACCCTACCCCTAAACCTAATCCTCACAAAAACACTACACTTTTACATTTTCAAAAAACATAGTTTAGTATGTTTTTTAAACGATTTGAATTATGAGGACAATAGAAATTTCCTCATAAACCAAAATTTATAGCAAAATACTTATAATTACCTTATAATTACAAGTTTATAACCTAAATAAATGTCCTCATAAACACACACACACACACACACACACACACATACACACTACCTTGTTCAAGAGAAGGGAACCGTTTTCAGAGTTTCAGCCAATCTATTGTTTCATCTACTTATTTGCAATCTGAAACAACATGATAGATTAATATAGAACAGCTATGTGATAATACACAGGCAACTAATGGATGTGCATTTTGGAGAAAGGTGCCCTGTTTATTGTGGACAAGCTGGCCAACTTTTAAAGGCTTTGTAGGTTAGGGTTAGAGTTATGGGTCAAACAACATATAGGGCACCTTTCACTAATGGGTTCCTGAATAGACATTGGTCAGTGATGTTTGAGGATCTGTAACTTGTTTGATGAATAATAATACTGGAACAGAGACTGGTACAAGTCGAGGTTGACAATAGACAACAGATCGAAGCCCTTTTAGTTTTGTTGCCTTTGTTTAACAGTGGAGCCTTGGCAGAGAGGAAGGACAGAAACAGTCAATAGACTGCAGATACTGATGGTCTAATCCCCTTATGAATGTGTCAAATTGTATTTATTAAAGGGAATTTGAGATATTTCCTTGATATTTTAAAAGTGTTGTTTTGGCTCTATGAAAACATAATGTAAGTTTCAGAAATAAAAAGTTCCTTTACAGTCCACAAGGAATGTTTAAAATTTACAGTAGAGGGCTCTGGGTAGCTCAGCAAGTAAAGACGTTGAAAACCACCCTTGGAGTCATGAGTTTGAATCCAGGGCATGCTGAGTGACTCCAGCCAGGTCTCCTAAGCAACCAAATTGGCCTGGTTGCTACGGTGGTAGATTCACATGGGGTAACCTCCTCGTGGTCGCTATAATGTGGTGCTTGCTCTCGGTGAGCTGCGTGGTGTGTTGTGGATGCCACGGAGAATAGCGTGAAACCTCAACATGAGCTAGGTCTCCGTGATAACATGCTCAACAAGCCACATGATAAGATGCGTGGCTTGACAGTCTCAGACGCGGAGGCAACTGTGATTTGTCCTCCATCACCATGAAAAGTGAATACATTAAAGGAATAGTTCACCCAAAGATAATAATTAATATATTTCTCACCCTTATTGTATGTCACCTAATATGACTTTCTTTCTTTTGCGGAACACAAACATTTATATTTTAATGTTGATATGATGTTTTGATTGTCCACACAATACAAGTGAATGGTGCCCAAATTTTCAAGGTCCAAAAATTAAAAAAAAATCTGCATTGTGGTAATCTATAAAACTCCCGTTCTTTAATCTATGATTTTTGAAGCAATCCAATCTATATTGGCTTAGAACAGACCAAAATACAGTATAACTCCTTTTTCACTATAAATCTTGACATCAGCAGTCTCCTTGGCCATCATTATTTCAAGCTTGATCACACTTTCTAGCACCATCTAGCGCTCTGTGCATGCGTCAAGCGCTAGGAAGTTTAATCGAGCAAGAAATTATGATCTTGCCCAGAGACTGCAATATCAAGTTATATTTTGGTCTGTTCTCACCCAATCTCAATCGGAGATCTTCTGAATACATTGATTTAACTATGAAATTATAGTAACCGAGCTTCTGGATTGGGTTCGCCTAAACACTTTTGAATAATAAAATAATGAAAACGAGACTCAGATGTTCCATGAACACTTTTAATTATTCCACATCTCAACCACATATCCTGCAGGGTCCAACAGTAACCTCATACGCATGCTCAATCCTCTCTTGCCCACGGCAAGTCCCAAAGGACAGAATGTATTACACACACATAAATGCAACATCCCTATAGCCTTAACTTCAATTAAGAATTTATTTAATCTGTTACATAATTGATATATAAATGGTTAAAAAATGTTTTTTGTAAAGCCCCTTAAAGATATATAACTGTATATGCCATTCATTCTGGAGTAGATCGACATGCTGATCTGGTTGCTTGTCCTTAAATTAAAATAAATAAAATGAAATGTTATTAGTCCTTTTTCAGAGAATGAGAGTGCTGAATGTAGTATGACAAATAACAGAAGCAGGAAGTAATGGAGGATTTACTGTAGGAATAGACTGTTCCGAAATGAATGTTGTAGGCAACACATTTAGCAGGTGATTCCTGCAGACAAACACATTGGTCCATCCATATTTATTCTAATGCACTGTACTCATTCTGCTGAAAGACTTACAGTGAAAGTGATTTGAAATATATTTGAAATATTGTGTGAAAAGAATACAGCTGTGAAAGGGCTAGTTCACCCATAAACGAAAATTCTGTCATCATTTACTCACCCTCATGGGTGAACTGGCCCTTTCAGTTGTATTCTTTTCACACAATATTTCCAATATTTTTTGGCTAATCTAATTTCTTCACTTAGCCTTATATGTTTATATATCAAATTTCCGAACATCTCCATCCTTTTAAGACCTCGCAATAAATGTATCCTCTATCCTTCAAGCTCTTTTTTATGGTTACTGTCTGTGAATTATATTATTTCTGTTGAGGTCAGCTACAAATTACCCCATGAGTATGCAAACCTTACGCCTGCTTGTGCATGGTGCTAATTGTGTAGATGATTGATAACTCAGCTTATGTACTTGAAGCTGATGAAAAGATCTGTGAAAGGCTGAGAAAATGATAGCCCTCTCAGCCAACTGGTGAACACTGCTATGCCAACCCGCCCCGAGCATCTCCACGCAAAGCCACACACAGTACATCTGGATGTAAGGCCGCCTTTACTGATTCAGATGAATAATACATGGGTGTAAATGGATGAAGCCATAATCACGCATTTAATAGGCATTAAATATAAATGCATCAACATACCACATTGGAGCACTCTGAGTGCGGCTAGGCGGAACTGATCAGCAGTGATGTCTGCAATTTGTGTCTAGGTTGTTTTTTTATTATTATTATTTAATGGACCCTCATCACTCCTATTACTTGGGGCTATACTGTATATGTCAAGTAGATGTGAATGGAATTCTCACTTTTAAGACAATGTGATCTTATTAGGTATTCTTAAGTAAAGTGTGGTTCTATCACATGTACACTTTTGTACATTTGCATAGACCCCGAAACGTACAGTAACAACACATTGACAGCATTTTAAACATAAATCATTTTACATGTGTACAACCCACATTGAATATTAAAAATCTAATTTGAGATCTGACAAGTCGTCAGAGGATTCGCGAAGATTTTACATCTCTAAAGTTGTGTATAAGATAAAGTTGTTATGTTTTGGATTGCTGTAAATATTTTGATATTGTACATTTTAGTATCTATCCAAGTTTAAATATATCTAAGAAAACTAATGTGAAATTGGCAATAGAGCCTTCAGTCAGCTATTTGCAGATTTCAAACTGACACTGGCAATACATGTCCACTGATGCCTGCATACTTTGGGCAGACATATGCATACTTTGGCATGCTGTTTTTGTAGTAGGCCTATGCCCACATCTGATTTGTGTTGTGTTTTTGCAATTGAGTCAGTGGATTAAACTTAACTGAACTCGGATTTGGTGGCTTTGACCTATAGTAGTGGATTTTTTATTAAAGCAAAGGTCTGCTTTTTAAAAAACAACTATTTTTGCACTTGCGCTAGCTGACTAGTCCCTGACCCCCTCTTCACCTTCTGTACAGCCAAAAAGCCAGCCAAATATTTTCATAGGAAATAATGAAATTCCTGAAATTATTAGGAGGGAAACCTTATATCATCTCCTCTCTGTAGGTTTGTCCCTTGAGCTGGCTTCCAAAGTTTCACAAGCTAACCTTTGCCACCTTTTGATAATTCCTAACAGTTTTGTTTTTTTCACAAAAAAGATGGCATCATTGTTTGTTATTTCACATCTCAAAATGCTCTCAAATCTCAGTTTGGAAATATGTATTTCTTTTTCTTTCTTTCTTTCTTTCTTTCTTTCTTTCTTTCTTTCTTTCATGTTTAAGAGTCAAGATAAACCAGTGATCTGCACAATAGATGCATGCCAAGGTTCTTATAAGACAGACCTGCAGTGAATGTTTCTTTACCCATAAAAAGGCAAATTAAAGTTCCTTGTAAGTATATCCATTCTGATCAGTTTTTAAATTGTTCAGGCTTTCAACATTTTTTACCTTCTGAGATGTTTTCTTAATAAGTGTGGTATTAACATTTAAAGGAATAGTTCACCGAAAAATGAAAATTCTCTCATCATTTACTCACCCTCATGCCATCCCAGATGTATGATTTTCTTTCTACTGCAGAAAACAAATAAAGATGTTTAGAAAAATATCTCAGCTCTTTAGGTCCATACAATGCAAGTGAATGGTAAACACATGAACACTCTGAAAAAGCACATTAAGACATGGATTAAACCACTGGAGTCCCTTTGATTACATTTATGCTGCCTTTATGTGCTTCTTGGAGCTTCAAAGTGTTCACCATTCACTTGCATTGCATGGACATACAGAGCTGAGATATTCTTCTAAACATCTTAGTTTTTGTTCTGCAGAAGAAAGAAAGTCATACACACATGGGATGGCTTGAGGCTCACCTTCAAATGATGAGAGAATTTCATTTTTCACAAACTTACTACATTAGGCAGATACGAACATTGACAGATTGCTTGAGATTTCCTCATCCTCGAAAGCCATGAACAGACTATGCAAGGTAAAGAAAATGCAACTTAGACTACTTTAAAAACAGGTTCACTTGCTGTGAAAATATACAAATGTTGTGTCAACCACAATTTGTTTTGTGCTGTGAATTGTTGGATGCCAAAAGTATGAAACCATTGAAATTTAGAAAGCAAACCTTGTTATTAATTTAGCTTGTTATTTGGCATATGCTATTCATTGTGGTATAAATACAGTTCAGTGATTGATTTTAAGTGCATTTTTGATTACTTTTGAATGATTAAGAATTTTAGCACTGAGTTGGGTTGCCACTTGATGACCAGTGTCTAATCTGTGTCCTGAAACAAAACCAGTTAAGATTCACAATACCACACAAGATGTTTCCATTCTGTGGTCCTGCTCGTTGACAGCTGTGCTGCTTGTAAAGTCACAACCACAACTAATCAGCAATTTTCTGCCTAGCGAACATCAACCCTCCTCCCACACACCCCTGCCCCCATATCTGATCATATGTGGGCAACAAAGTAACTTCTTTCTGAAATTTCTGTCAATAAAGGAATGTTGTTGGATGTTAATTGAATTCTATTTCCAAAAAAAAAAAAAAAAAAGTAACGAGCATTTCGTACCTGGTACGATATACTGTATATATAGCAATGGTATTCCCTGATGGCAGTGGCCTCTTTCAGCAGGATAATGCGTCCTGCCACACTGCAAAAAATTGGTCAGGAATGGTTTGAGGAACATGACAAAGAATTCAAGGTGTTGAATTGGCATCCAAATTCCCCAGATCTCAATCCGATTAAGCTTCTATGTGATGTACTGGACCAACAAGTCCGATCCTTTTAGGCCCACCTCACAACTTACACAATACTTTTTGAATGTAACTGTATTCTAATTACCAATTATATAAATATAACATATAAATGATGCGATCCAAAAGTAGTGGAATACAGTTACTTATATTTTGTATTTTAAATACGAAATCCCATTACATGTATTCCAAGAGAGAGACGGAGTGAGGAGTTCATGCCTCGACGGGTCAGAGCTGATTTGGTGGCATGAGGGGGACCTACATGATATTAGGCAGGTGGTTTTAATGTTGTGGCTGATATATATATATATATATATATATATATAAAGGGGTATACGTGGTCTGCAACAATCTTTATGTAGGTGGTATGTGTCAAAGTAACATTCACATGAATGCCAGGACCCTACATTTCCCAGCAGAACATTGCCCAGAGACAGGGTTCAGCAGGGGCACTCTGACCGGTCTGCGGCTACACAGCCCCATACACAGCAAACTTTGAAGCACTGTGTGTTCTGACACCTTTTTATCATAGCCATTATGTTTTTCAGCAATCTGTGCTACAGTAGCTCTTCTATGAGATCACATATGACCCTGTCACCGGTTCACCTTCCTTGGACCACTTTTGATAGGTACTAACCACTGCATTCCACGAACACCCAACAAGACCTGCCATTTTGGAGATGCTCTGACCCAGTCTTCTAGCCATCACAACTGTTCACTTGCTGCCTAATATATCCCAACCCTTGACATAATAAATGTTATTCACTTCACCTGTCAGTGGTTATAATGTTGTGACTGATCATTGTATATACATATATATATATATATATATATATATATATATATATATATATATATATATATATATATATATATAGGACCGGAACTAACTGTTGTGTATATATATATATATATATATATATATATATATATATATATATATATATATATACACACAACAGTTAGTTCCGGTCCTCCAATCTGATTGGACGAGAGACGTTCCATGAGCACTGATGGTCTGACACTATCATCACTGTATGTATCACACCGCTTGTGTTAGTGCCGTTCTAAACTTAAGTGTAAGAGCAGTGCAGATCTGTTAAGAGCTACTGTTTGTATTTAAAAAAAATTGACATTACATATGTTAGCCAGCAGGTGGCGGCAAAAGATAATATTTGTGTGTAATATAAGCCAGTTAGGTGATGTGAAGTGAACCGCATGAGCCGTTTACATACAACAGCTCTTCGTGATTGCATGTATTACTACTAAAGCTAGGAAATAGCTTTAAATGGCTTTAAACGAACAGCTTCAACATTACGGATCATCACAGCTGAGAGACACAACTGACTCATAACACAATGGGTGCTGTTTAAAATGGTGGAGGACATTGCGGTTTCTATAGTGATCGACACATGTGCATCGACTACTGCAAAATAGGGAGAAATACACCTGCTTGGATGCTATTTTTCCATTGAGAAAGCTGATCTTCAGAAAGCTGACAGCATCTCTGCTTGGGTGTGGCAAAATGTGATCACACACACAATCCGTCTCTCGGAATACATGTAATGGGATTTCGTATTTAAAATACAAAATATAAGTAACTGTATTCCACTACAGTTACAATTTATATCATTGGTAATTAGAATACAGTTACTTTCAAAAAGTATTTTGATTACTGAAGAGATTACTTTGCATTTTATTATAATTTTTTTCATTTAATATTTAGTTCTTTCAGATGGAAAACATTTCTACATATAAATGATGCGATCCAAAGGGCATTTGAACAGTGGTGAAACACTTTCTTATGGCGTCTTACATCCAAACGAGTATACGGAGAAGTTTGAAGCAGAAGAAATACATTTTCAGCTTTACGCTAAGCTTAAATGCTATTTCTAGCCATTTTCCATGCACAAGTTACCACGCGATCATATTTTTTATCAAGAAAATTCATGTTGGATCTTAATATCTTTTTTTCTAGTAAGACCTTTGATATTAGAGCAAAAATCATATTCTTGATAATAATTTTTTATTGTTTTCCTGTAAAAATATCTAATAATCCTTAAAACAAGATCAATTTGATTTACCTTATTTTAGAAACAACACTGCATAAGATAATCAGGTTTTTCACAGAATGTATTTTTAACATTTTTATTTTTTTCACAGAAGTGTATTTTGTCTTACTGTAGGCTACTGGAGTTTTTATAGTCAAAACAAGTGAAAAAACTACCAGTGCTGAAGAAGTAATCCAAAGTATTTAGAATACGTTACTGACCTTGAGTAATCTAACGGAATACGTTACAAATTACATTTTACAGCATGTGTTCTTTAATCTGTTGTGGAATACATTCCAAAAGTAACCCTCCCAACCCTATATATATATATATATATATATATATATATATATATATATATATATATATACAGGTGCTGGTCATATAATTAGAATATCATCAAAAAGTTGATTTATTTCAGTAATTCCATTCAAAAAGTGAAACTTGGATATTATATTCATTCATTACACACAGACTGATATATTTCAAATGTTTATTTCATTTAATTGTGATGATTAAAACTGACAACTAATGAAAATCCCAAATTCAGTATCTCCGAAAATTAGAATATTACTTAAGACCAATACAAAAAAAGGATTTTTAGAAATGTTGGCCAACTGAAAAGTATGAACATGAAAAGTATGAGCATGTACAGCACTCAATACTTAGTTGGGGCTCCTTTTGCCTGAATTACTGCAGCAATGCGGCGTGGCATGGAGTCGATCAGTCTGTGGCACTGCTCAGGTGTTATGAGAGCCCAGGTTTCTCTGATAGTGGCCTTCAGCTCTTCTGCATTGTTGGGTCTGGCGTATCGCATCTTCCTCTTCACAATACCCCATAGATTTTCTATAGGGTTAATGTCAGGCGAGTTTGCTGGCCAATTAAGAACAGGGATACCATGGTCCTTAAACCAGGCACTGGTAGCTTTGGCACTGTGTGCAGGTGCCAAGTCCTGTTGGAAAATGAAATCTGCATCTCCATAAAATTGGTCAGCAGCAGGAAGCATGAAGTGCTCTAAAACTTCCTGGTAGACGGCTGTGTTGACCTTGGACCTCAGAAAACACAATGGACCAACACCAGCAGATTGACATGGCACCCCAAACCATCACTGACTGTGGAAACTTTACACTGGACTTCAAGCAACGTGGATTCTGTGCCTCTCCTCTCTTCCTCCAGACTCTGGGACCTTGATTTCCAAAGGAAATGCAAAATTTACTTTCATCAGAGAACATAACTTTGGACCACTCAACAGCAGTCCAGTCCTTTTTGTCTTTAGCCCAAGCGAGACACTTCTGACGCTGTGTCTTGTTCAAGAGTGGCTTGACACAAGGAATGCGACAGCTGAAACCCATGTCTTGCATACGTCTGTGCGTGGTGGTTCTTGAAGCACTGACTCCAGCTGCAGTCCACTCTTTGTGAATCTCCCCCACATTTTTGAATGGGTTTTGTTTCACAATCCTCTCCAGGGTGCGGTTATCCCTATTGCTTGTACACTTTTTTATACCGCATCTTTTTCTTCCCTTCGCCTCTCTATTAATGTGCTTGGACACAGAGCTCTGTGAACAGCCAGCCTCTTTAGCAATGACCTTTTGTGTCTTGCCCTCCTTGTGCAAGATGTCAATGGTCGTCTTTTGGACAGCTGTCAAGGCAGCAGTCTTCCCCATGATTGTGTAGCCTACAGAACTAGACTGAGAGACCATTTAAAGGCCTTTGCAGGTGTTTTGAGTTAATCAGCTGATTAGAGTGTGGCACCAGGTGTCTTCAATATTGAACCTTTTCACAATATTCTAATTTTCTGAGATACTGATTTGGGGGTTTTCTTTAGTTGTCAGTTATAATCATCAAAATTAAAAGGAATGAACACTTGAAATATATCAGTCTGTGTGGAATGAATGTATACATTAAACAAGTTTCACTTTTTGAATGGAATTACTGAAATAAATCAACTTTTTGATGATATTCTAATTATATGACCAGCACCTGTATATATATATGTGACCAGTCACATCTCCAAAAAAATACACTTTACAAATATATTTTAACCAGAAAAAAATGGGTTGTACAATGTCAGAGATGCTTCTTTTGATAGCTGTATAGACTTCGTACTTGTTTGTTACACGTAAATGGATGTTTACAAATTACAAATGAATTTACTGTCCTTCATTTGAACTTTCATGTGACCTCCTGTGTTGATCTTTTATGACAAAGATTGATGACTTTACAAGACATAGTGCCATGGTGTAAGGCTTACATGAAAATAAATAACAGGAAATAGTCATCCTGTCTCTTAAGCCTGTGTCTTCCTTAGAAGGTTAATACATCAAAAAGCACTACAAAGTAATACATACATTTTCATAATGTTTCGGCTAACCCTGGGTTTAGAAGTATGACAACAGATACCGTGTTTGATTGGTCCTCACAGTGAACTGGCTAGCAGATGTTGCTCTTAAGATGAAGAATGAGGCCTGGTTGTTTTTTTTTAAACTTTTTTTCTTCTTTGAATAGTGGAGGTGTGTGTACTATGTATGTACGTATTGGAAGTGGGGGTTTTGCGTCAGTTTTTATTCCTGTTTTGATCCTGCATTTTTCAAAAGGGAAATGTTTTGAGAGAATTAAGTGGTGCCTCCTCTAAAGACAGGAGAGTTTAGTGGAGAGGCGATATGAACTCCATTACCACAATATACTTTGAGGTCACAAGTACCCCCCCCTAAATTGATATCTTTGATGCTGTTCTGCTGCAGTTCATTATGCACTGCTGCTTAATTGTCTTTAAGTTGTTGCAGAAATAACATAATGGTTTAAAAAAGTTACCTTTTTAGCATGCTCATTAGTCAAACACCGCTCATCAATGTCATTTGAGATCAAATCAAATCGATGAAGGCGTGACTCAAGTTTAAGACGCTAAGTGGAAACCTCATGGATTATCCCAGCACAACACAGCACGCATGCATCAGTGTCAGCAGCTCAGATTAAGAGTGTTTGTGTCATATGAGATGTCAGTATTTAACTAAACATGCAATATTTGCCCATTGTTTTATGATTTAAATGTTGTCCCGACAGACATTCATTTCCAAATGTAAATTTGAATTTAAAGTCACATACAGTACGTGATTTGTATGTCATTCATAATTTTGAATGTGAAAACATTAACGGAGCATTTTACAGCTTGTCAGGCTTAAGACAAAGAGTGAATGTGTGTATATTGTAAAGGAATTGAATGAATGTGGTAATCTGGCATTTGAAGGAGCTTTTTAGAAAATTCTCTTGACATTGTCTAAGAATGGTCTATAACACAAAGTAGAGTGTTATCACCCTCAGATTAAAAGTAGAACATGGTGAGACCTGTGACTTGTGACTTCTATTGTGTTTTTAAGTTTCGGCATATATTCTTAATGCAAATATTATTAGGTAATAATTTTAAATCAGTTTAAGATTTTCGAAATCATTTATTTGTCTTTAATTAATTCTGAATATTGTAGAGTCTACTTTTAAAAGAGACATTTTATTTTGAGGATGTCGTGTCAGGTTTGTGCTCAAAAAATGAGCCACCAGTTAAAGGAGTAGTTCACCTAAAAATGGAAAATGTACTTTTACTCACTCATTTGGGCAAGACACTGAACCCCAAGTTGCACCCAATGGTAGGTTAGCGCCTTGCATGGCAGCTCTGCCGCCATTGGTGTATGAGTGTGAGTGTGAATGTGTGTGTGAATGGATGATTGGGACACAGTGTAAAGTGCTTTGTTAACCTCTATGATTAAGAAAAGCGCTATGTAAGTGCCATATGACAAGTGCATTATATTCCAAACTTTCTGGGGCCATAGAAAAGCTTAGTGTTGTATGGACAACTTTTATGGTATTTTAATGATAATTTATTTTTTCTCTTTGTATCTTGACAGCAGTGAAAATAGCTAGGATTCTTGAAGAAAAGATTGTGTTAATATTAAATGGGTGGGGGTGGGGGACTTGAGAGCAGTAAATAAATTTGTGTATTTCTTTTTGCTAGCCAGCTGACACAGTCAGATACAGATACATCAGTGATGAAAAGAAATTCAAATTATATTCGTCTTTTCTTTGAGACAGCACAAAAAAGAAAGAAAAAATGACTAAAACAGGCAAATTGCTAGCAATGCAGACACAGAGTCTGCCTTGTACTGTTTGAACTTTAAATACATATATCCTTTAAGACCAAAAATTTTGGGCCATTTATTTATTTTTATTTTTTTTGCATTTCAAGCCTTTATTCAGAAAATGATTGCATTCAACACCTTTACTATATTAAAGGACCAAAAAAGGACCATTATATTTGTGGCATCAACACCCATGACCCCCCCCCCCCCCCCCCCCCCCCCCCAATGTTCAAGACATGGTTACGGCCTTGTATTAAATACTATATGTCTGCACAAATATGAATATATGCATGGTTATATGCTGTTATACATATGGAAATGTAAGTCTCCAGCAAGCCAGCACTCATCACTCCAGAGCAGCATGTCTTTGTTTGACTTGCAATGACAGTTATCTCAGCAGGGGAAAGGCTTGCATGAGAATAACATGCCCAGTGTGTTTGAGGTGAAATAATAAGCATTTTAAAGGGGCCGTGTTTGGAACTATCCAAATGACACAATACATTCCTAACTAGACAAGGCCAGTGACCCCTGACCTCAGAGCTGGCTGCAGAGCAAAGCTCAGGTTTCCATCCAAATACAAACTCCCTGTGTGACAGCATTACTTTGGCCATTAAATTACAGAACACTGCTTCTCTTACCAAACTCGACACACACTCACTCACACAAATACTCTCTGAGTATTTTGTTTGTATGGGCTTTTTTCTATCTATCATGATACTGAGATATTTGGTTAATAAAATTATCAAGAAATGAATAAAAAGGTGAAACTCATGAATAACATGCCTGGGTCATATTTCACCCACAAAACAAATAATAAAACAGAGAAATTTTATTTTGCATAAAAAACATGCATTTTAAAAAACATGCAATTTTTTACAATTTTTTGGCAATACAGTAATTAGGATAATCCTGCCTGGACATTTATTTATTTTTTAATAAAAAGTATAGCAATTACTCCACAGGAATTTTACAGGAATTTGTAATTATTTCTTTCACATTCTGATAATAAGAGTCATATTTATTTTCTTAACGTAGAAATGTTTGTAGAATATCAAACATTGTTTGTTTAATTGATTTATACTGTATTTTATTCTCTGTAGATAATTCTCTTTAGTGCACTTGATTAGGATTGTACTCCTCTGTAATGAATACATGTATACTGTAGATACTGAAACAGGTTATAAGGTTGAAAACACATGTTCATCAGGAAGATGGAAAATGCATTTAGAAACTTTGGTGAAATGTGTCTCTTTCTGTTCTGCTGTCTCAGGGCTTATATGGGTGTAAAGGAGTTGAAAGAGGTTTTGAATTTGGATGGATCCACACACTTGAACATCTTCTTTGCTAACTCATCTGATGAAAATCTTGCTGGAGTGGCCACTTGGCCCTGGGATAAAGAAGCCTTAACACATTTAGGTAAATAAATACTAAAACCAATCAAAATGTATATTGTAACAACAATTTAATAAGCATAATATGTGATGTATATTACCATGGTAACCTATGTATGTAGTACCTTGTATTACCATGTATATACCATGTTAGCTGAATATGATAATAATTCGGCACCATGGTATATATCAAAATGCCATGGTATAACCATTTGATACCATGGTACCACAGCAGTACCCCCAAGTCTCTTTCATAATATTTTCCTGTCAATCATAAAAGCTCCAAAAAATATAACAGAAAAGGTACTTAAATTGCTTATAATGCCTTCTCGTTTTGTCTATTTTTGAGGTGGGATCGTATTGAACCCTTCATTTTATGGCACATTTGGCCACACTCACACCATGATTCATGAGATTGGCCACAGTCTTGGATTGTACCATGTCTTCAGGGGAATCTCAGAAGTCGAGTCCTGTAATGATGCCTGCTTAGAGACTGAGCCATCCTTAGAGACGGGAGATCTGTGTGCAGATACCAATCCCACGCCTAAGTACAAGTACTGTAGAGACCCTGAGCCTGCCAATGACACCTGCGGTCGACGGCATTTCAAAAATACTCCCTTCAACAATTACATGAGCTATGCTGGTGAGACGTACAGAGATAAACACAAGTGGATACAAATACAAGTGAATATACAGTGGCCCAAAAAATATTTGTACTCTTAAGCAACACTTGAAAATATATTAATTTAATTTAATTAGATAAACTATGAAACCAAGTGGCACCTGTAATGAAGTTAGACACTTTAATGATGATGATGACACTTCACTATGCAATTACTTTTAACCAATTCGTCTCAAGATTTTAAACGTGCTTGAAACATGTGCTTGCACTATCTTTCCTTCAAATATATGCCACTTGGTTTGATATTTTGTTATGTAATACTATGTAATCCGTAATACTATGGCATTTGTATATATTAAGTGGGGTTATACTTTTTGGGGCCACTCTATATTTAAAATTATATACATTCACACATAAGCCTTTGTGTGTGTTTGAGTCTTTGAATATCTGGTGAGCAGTCGTATAACTTGTTTCTTTTTTCCCCTATAGATGATGACTGCACAGATTCCTTCACGCTCAATCAGGTGGCCAGAATGCACTGTTACCTGGATCTGATCTACCAGTCCTGGAGACCTGGCAGTAAACCAGCTCCTGTTCCTCTACCTCCTCGAGTAACAGCGCAAGACCAAGACTCCTTCACACTGGAGTGGTTCCCTGCCCTTACTGGCCATTACTTTGACAGGTGAAAAAGAACTAGGGTTCAAAGCTGTTCCTAAATCAATTATATCTACAGTAATAAATGATAATAGATACTGTAGTGAGAGTAAAGATACAACAGTAACAATTCAATTACTTGTTTCATTAGTTATTACATATTTGCTGTTACATATTGTAAGCTCCATCAGGTTTTATTTGTTAATTCCAATTCCATGCTGGTTTTATAAGATACAAGTAGCACATGAACAAAGTCCCTGAAGTTATTTGAATATAAAAATGATTGGCTTCTCTAGTAAAATGTTAATATACTAAAAATGTCAAAGTCGACCATGTCAAATTGAAATCTGATCAGAGTATTTTAAAGATTATATACATGCCAGAGCTGCTGCGCACATGATGTAGTTGTGATGCTCACATAGAGACAGATGTATGAGTTTTGTCCCAATTCCATGACTCCCTCTCTCTCTCCCACTACCTTACGCTGTGTCCTAACCGGGTGCAGTGTGTTAAAGGGATGAGTAATAAAAGATATACTGTCTCTTCAATGTAAATTTGATTCTATCCTAACCAGATGCAGATGGGACCGTGGCAAGTGGCAGGACATTTTGTTGGTCAATTGGTTCCTATTTTTGTGGCATTGCACAGGGTAGCCCTGCCCACAGTGAAATCTCATTTGTCCAAAATCCCACTCCATACAGCTGTTTTGTACATATTAAACAGCAAATATTTTAAGATTACTTTATCTTCTTCACGTCACACAGCAGTCTTTTACCTGGTTAGGTGTTACATGTCTCTCTCAATTGTTCTAGACATTAAACAGCATTTTGTGGCATTACTGTGTTGAAGTTGCTACATTGGCTGTCTATTGATTTCCTAGAGAAGTGGGATCAGTGTGTGATCGATGTACTGAAGTTGGGGTGCTCCTGCAATACGCCTCCAACTCTTCCTCGCCCAGACCCTGCTCCCCCTCCGGCCACTGGAGCCCTCGTGAGGCAGAAGGTAAGACTCAATAACACTGCTAATTCTGAACAGACATTTTAGAGTAAAATATGATCTAAATATGATCAAGAAAACCTTGCCATGGATGCCGATATGTGGTAACTGACATGCTTTTGAGAGCAGAATGACCACTCCAGGAAAAAAACAAATAAACTGTAGATGCTTCTTTTTAAAAATGATCGGACACTTTATTGATTTATGTTCAGCAGCTGTCTAAGATGTTACTGTTTTGAAGTGCTGTCCAATACATTCTCTACATATAGAGTAAATGAACACAACAATACCAACAATACTTTTTAATAGTTAAAAAAATATGATTACATTATGTCATTAATAAATCTAATTTCATACTCAGAGACTTACAGTGGATTTAGTGTTTTTGGTATGGGTCTACTTGAATCATTTTCAAAAGGTTTCCTGTTTGAATTTAAATCGAATGCTTTGGCAAAGTGGAAGGGATCTGTTTCTTTTGACACTTGGAAATTGTGTTTAATTGGTGAGTTCTGTTCAAAACCATTAATGTGCTGTTTTATGGAGTGCTATAGATGATTAAAGCATTGCACCTATTGCAGGATGCCAAGTGAGGCCAATGTCAGACAGAACAGCAAAGTAATCTGAGGAAAGGAACTAAAATGTGTGGAACAAATTAGTCATGGGGGTTGTCAAAAATTTTGATTTTCTCATGTGTTTATTTTAAGGCTCTAAAAATGTGGTCCATAGAGCTTTGTGCACATGAACGAATGTTGTTTTTTACCATGGGGAATGAGTCATGTTTTCCTGTGCTGTATCAATGACCCTGCACTCATAGGTCAACCTTTGATCCAGTATCACAGAATGAGGCCAAACTGCTATCCTTAGGCTTCTCCTTATCGGAATTTCATGGAATACAGTCTTTTTTAATTTCCTTTTTGTTGTTGTTATATTATTAGTAAGAAGCTGTCATAATAGGGTTATTATAGTTTGGGATTTTGAATTGAGTTGTTATTTCTTTTTTCTTTTTTTCCAGTTTCTATTTTCATTTTAAGTTGCATTTTGTTTTAGTATTTTAGGGCTGATAAAGTTAATGCGTTAACTGATATAATTTAAATGTGTAGAAACAGCCATTTCTCTGGGCTGATTTTATTTTATTTTGGTTAGTTTTTAAGTCATGGTGTGTTTAGGTTTAGTTCCAGTTTTTATTTGTTTGTTTTCTTTTACCAATAATGTTAGTTTGTATTTTTTGTTTCAGCTAAAAGTAAAATTGTCATCTACTTTTTATTTACATTTTCATTAATGATAGCAACACTGTACCTAAGCACTCAAAATGCAATACGCTCTATCAGCCATGACACATGCCCTCTATTTTAGATTTAACTGCAAAAGCTCTTAAAAAATTGACATTGGACTTGACATTGAAATGTTGAAAACAACTTCAGAGACCTACATTCCCGTGGCTGGCTGTTTTTTTTTCCTGTTTAATTACTTAATTTCTTCATTTGGGTTGCTTTTAAAAATGGGTGAGTCAGACTTTTGGCGGGTAAAGCATGCTTGCATCCCTCAAAGCCAAGTTGGCCGAGCAGTGCCTACACAGTCAGCTGAGAAGGCATGCCCAGACTTGCCATGGACACAATGTTTTAACTATGCTTTGCATTTGGATGGTTTCCCTGGTGAGCTCCATAGCCTGGGCCATCTTTCCACTGTTTACAATCGGATACAAAAACTGACTTTGATGACCCACAGCTGGCTTGAACCTCTGCCCTTAACCATTCTCTGAAAATCACCTGTCTACAGCACTCACCCTGACTAATGCATGCCCTCTGTCTTTAAATGGATAGTTCACTTAAAGATCTGTCATTCGCACACCCTCATATTGTTCCAAACCCAGATGACATATTTTTCTTCTGTGGAACTCTAAGGGAGATGTTAGGCAGAATGCAAGCATCAGTCACCGTTCACTTTCATTATATGGAAAAAACAAAAACAAAACAAAAAAACGATGCAGTGAGAGTAAATGGTGACTGAGGTTAACATTCTACATTCATGTTCCACAAAAGAAAGTCATTCAGGTGTTGAAACAACATGAGCATGATGACAAAATCTCCCTTTTTGGGCTCACGTTCATTTAATCAACTAGGTTATACAAGCCACTTGGATATTTTTCCCTTCAGATGTCCTTAGATGACTTTCTGGAAATGGCAGAACATTTTGCGAGTGTTGCCCTTATCACGATGCCAAAATTGAAGAAAAAAACAACAGAGGCATAACAAATATATGGATGCAAGAGTGCTGTGCAAAGTCAACTCAATTTGCCACGCAAATTACCCTGTGGTCGCCTGTGTTCATGAGAAGGATCCCACAGTTGATTGAAAACATGGAGAAGAGAACAACAAATGTGAGACACAAAACCAGGAATGTTAGGAATGATCTGTGTCTCCATCCCACTCTTACCTCAAGAGTTGAATTGTCTGCCATGCTGCTGTTGCCCAGAAAACAGTTCCGTTCACTTGTCTGTTTCCTAGTGCCAGCCACTACCAAGATAACTTATGGATTCTTGAAAAATCCAGCTAAGACAGCATACATTTACATGCGGTTCCAGGCTGGTTTGGTGCTGGTCTCGCTGCATAGCCATGCTGTTCAACAGCAAAAAATAAATAAATAAATTGCTAAAGCTAAAGCTGGTTGACCAGCATGGCGTTTCTGGTGAAAATGGGTGAACAAATAAGTCTTTGGGTAAAGATGGTAAAGCATGTTGGGGTCACCTGCACACCAGCATCCATAACACAACATATGCTAGTGACCAGTTATGTTAGTCAGTATGTTTAAATGCACAGTTATAATCGAGCTACAGCAGGGTTTTTTGTAGTTTAGCGAAGTGTGGATGTCATAAGCAAATGTAAAACAAATGTTACAAATCACTACTGCTTTTTGAGCACGCAACAAAACCAGCCTGATTACACGTATTACAGATCCGAGATGAGATGTTCCACTATTCGACACCAAAAAATTAGTTAAATATTTTCCTAAACAGATGAGGTTTCTCACACTTTATCGAGTTTTAAATCAACCAATCCTACCTCCCTTCCCTACCATAAACCTTAAACTTACTGTAAACCTAACCGATAGTGTCATAAAAGCAAATGTGAGATGAAAACCACAAATGCTGAAGCAACCATGTAATTTTATGGTGCTTCTGTGATACTATTGGTCAAGTGTCGACTTGCATGCTCTGCTGGTCTCTTATTTAAGTGCAACACTCATAACAGTCAACCCGGTATCACGCCAAGGCGTGAAATAGACACGCCGGTCCACTAGCGGATGCGTGTCGGTGTCACGCTTTGCCTCCTCTAGGCGTGTGCATGACACGCGCGCGTCTAGGTAGAATACCGGCAGGGGGCAATCATTTCCTCAACGCCAACAACTCTCCGCGCACCAAAGAGTAAGCGATATATCGCGTTCTCCAGTTCCGGTTAGCAGGATATATATTTTTGTATATAAACACATTTTTTAAATATATATATATATATATATATATATATATATATTTACATCAGCATAAGATACTCGACAGCCCACACACACATATAACAACGTTAGGCTACAGCAACGTTAGGATTTCTTCATGAAAGCAGCACTATAATGAACAAACATGTCCTGAACTAGTATGTGTGGTAACCCTTTATTGTCACGCAGTCACAAAGTGAAAGTAAGCAGCGAAATTGGCCATCATCCTGCCCGTGCGAACGTACAACACGACAACGGTATCGCTTACTCTTTGGTGCGCGGAGAGTTGTTGGTGTTGAGGAAACGATTGCCCCCTGCCGGTATTGCAACTAGACGCGCGCGTGTCATGCACACGCCTAGAGGAGGCAAAGCGTGACACCGACACGCATCCGCTAGTGGACCGGCGTGTCTATTTCACGCCTTGGCGTGATATCGGGTTGCAACAGTGCATAACATGATTGTGTTTGTATAAGCTTGAAAATTTAGTTGTAAAAGTGTTTTGATGTCCTAAGATAACATTGAGACCCTGATTTTGGTGATCTGATCACATGTCAGCGCTAAATACAGTTTTAAAAGGAGTCTTAAATGTTTTCTGATCAGATCACAAAAACCATGTGTAAACGCTAAGTGAAGCACCACCCCTCATCTGTCAATCAACCACTGCACTAAAACAAGAGTTTAAACTTTTTCGGTTCCGAAAATTTGAAAAAGCAGATATATTCATTGTGTCTGAAATCAACATGCAGGGACACCTATGTGTAGCATGATCATCTGCAGCTCAGTTTAATACAGGCAATCCACTAAAATAGCGCACATTTCTGCTCAAAGTGTTGCTTTTGTGCTTAGATTAAATTTCAGCCACATCTGGGAGAAATAACACACCATTTTTTTGTGCTTCCTTTGTCTTTTCTGACTTTGTTTAGCTTTTATTTCATGCAGTAACACACTGACATAGTGATTGATGTATGTCATCATTAAACAGAGTCCCTGCCCTACGAATACAATCACTAGTTGTCACAGGAGACGCATTTAAGGAACCATGTAAACAGTGATGTGTCTCACCAGACCACATGTGATCGGATCACCCGAGATGCATCTTAATACCAGGTGTAAATGGGGTCTATGTGAGGAACAGAGTTAAGTGTATAAACTGATAATCTGCCAATTTACTTGTGATTTGTGTGAAAGTGAATAAAATTCAAGTCGTTGTAGCGCCTCTAGTGTTTATTTCACCTGGAATCTGTTCAGTTGTGGTCCGATTAATGTGTATACATGCTAGATGAAGTTGAGCTACAGTCCTATTATCTGTCTCTTTGTCCGATGTCACTAAATCATTTATGTGACATTTTAAGATTTCATTTTAAGACAAATTATCAGTCTTACTGAAATTTCACTTTTGAAGTAAATGCTTTACTAAACTAAACCGTATTGGTTTGTTTTGGACATTCCAGTTCTTTTTGATGGCTTGCTCTATTTCTAGCTCTGTCCTTTCTGCCCGTTTCCATCTAATATTTCTTCTAATATTACCTTAATCAGCAACTGAGTTACATAGGGGGACCTATGTTGGAGACAATTTGCAAACATTTGTGCATTTGATATTGTGAAAATGGATCCAATTCCAGAACATCCTAGTTTGTTTTGGCCATCGAATTGAGCAACAACTGCCCACCCTGAACAAAGGAGATATTTGATTCTGCAGAGCTAATTAGACTTGTGAGAGAGGTTACCTATGCTTGGCTAAGGTCAACCAAATAAATTATGAACATAACTTTTCCCTACATTTTTTTCCATTTATCATTTAACTTACTGTTAGGCTACAAATTATGCTTGACTTCCTCTTCATTTGTCATGTAACAAACCAAATAAACATGATTTCAATTTACTTATTTATTTATTATTTCATTATTTCAGTGTAGTTACAGTTGCACCAAAAATTATATTATTAAGGCACACTTAAAAATGTTTGATTGGCATTGAATTAGACACTTTAGACACTTTTTGATTGTCAAACACACACACACACACACACACACACACACACACACACACACACACACATGCACAAAAAAATTGCCTTTGGACCAGTTGGTTAAAAGTAATTGCAATGATGTGCAGTAAAAAGTTACTAATGAGAAAAGGCCAAGGATCATTTGTATCTGCATTACCTTCTACAAATGTTGAAATTACATAGTATAAATATAATTTTTTTCATCTAATGCAGTGAAATTTTTACATGTTTAAGTGTGGCTTAAGTGTCCAAATTATTTTTGGTGCCATCGTTTATCTATTTGAAATGTTTCCACAATTTTTGCTGCTGTTAAGTGGTGTTTAGAAATCCATTTAAGATGATTTATGTTCACGTGAACTGATTGGTTTAGCTTTGTTCTGCAAGCCAACAAAGGTTGCAGGGATTAAATAAATGATGCCCCACAGACACTCATCATTGTAATTTACATAAAAAAAATTATCTTTACTTAAAATAGCAGCAAGCTTGGAGTTGTTGGCCTCTGCTGTAGGTCTTATTTAAGCACATTTTCCTTCCAGAGAACCTTCTAGATTCCATGGGGCCTCCCTGCCAAGCTCACCCCCTCTCTGCCACCCCCCATTTAGTCGCCTTTTTCTAAGAAGAAAAACTGGGCCCAAGGCCAGAATTTTGCAAATGACCTCCTACCATCTCACTAAAGAACATCATTTGGCCCTTTTAGAAACTATTTGTTTGTTTTTACAGTGTAATTCAGTAATCCAAGCACCTAATAGTCTACTACCATTGTAAAAACTTACAGTAATTGATTTTGTGCAGGTTAATTTCTGCTGTCTTTAAGGCTCATCTGCAAATAATCAGTGGTGCTTGCTGAGATTTCAAGCTACGCAAGCTTGATTTTGCACTCTGAAATTTGTCAGATCGCAATTCTTAACTCTAAGCAAGTGCTCATTCTCATTCTCAGCATTACCACAAGAGGCCCTAAAAGTGTCCACTTTTACTTTGAGTTTTCTCTTTCAAGTCAACTAATGCAATGGCATATCAACAGTTTGAAGATAATATTGCTGAGCAAGTACATTAAATATATTTATAGAAAATTACCTCAGTAATAACGCTTTTGGTTTTAATGTCGCAAACTTTTAAAGGTAAATCACTCTCTTGAGTATTGAGGTTTGTTACCGCCACTGTAACACAAGAATGCATGTTTTGCTGCATTCATGTTGTGTCTATATTACTGTAATTATGAGATAGCAACTCAGAGATTCTACTGGGAGGTGTTCACGTCCTATTTACTCCTATGGAAACACTCATAACTCCAAAACAACTTTGTTGTTTGTAACAGCAAAATATTGATCACTGTTTTAGTTTATTAATTTACATCTTTTAGTTGTTGTAAAAGGATTGACAACAAAGAAAGAACTCCAATAAAATGCCATTTAAATTTAAATATGTGTTCACTACCTTTGACTGTTGAGGCCACTACCATATTGGTTCCATTTACATGAATTCACAACTGTCAAATCTAAGCTTTCATAGAATTACGAGTTTACAACTTGTAATTCTACAAAGATGTGAATGCTTTATACAAGTTGGAATCTTGTTAGAAGTCCAGTAATTCCTACATGATGTGAACGCACCACAAGTATGTTCAACCTGACTGCATTAGCAATCCATTGTCCAAGTGCTTGGGTCTGCGTTTGCATACTTGCGTAAATTATGTTTCTGGATTTAGGATTAGGGGTTCTTCAGTAGCATAGGAGTGGTGGTGGCATAGTGGGCTAAAGCACATAAGTGTTAATCAGAAGGTTGCTGGTTTGATCCCCACAGCCACCACCATTGTGTCCTTGAGCAAGGCACTTAACTCCAGGTTGCTCCGGGGGGATTGTCCCTGTAATAAGTGCGCTGTAAGTCGCTTTGGATAAAAGCATCTGCCAAATGCATAAATGTAAATGTAAGCATAGCAATGCATTGGCAACCACCCACAAGACCCTAGAATCATGCCAGCAAGTTTTAAATGGAGAAGTTACACTATTTTCTTCAGAAAATGCCAATATCTATTTGTGTAGTAAACTGTGAAGGAATCAATTTATCCCTCTCACATATAACCTTATATTATTTAAGGAGAAATTACATGACAGTAGCTTGCACTACCTAGTTTTAGTATGAAAATTGTTTAATTTCTATGTTACTAGTGTCACTAAACTGAAAATAAAACAGATCCTGCCCGAGAAACACATACAGTAATTGGTTGAGTCAGTACTACAGTGTCAGACTGGTTGGGATGCTAAAACAAATAGAACAATAATTTGATAGTGTCAGATCTAGAGTGCTAGCATTTTTGGGGAAAATCAATCAAATCGGAATTGATTCAAATTCAACATTCTGTCATCCTTAGGTCCACCAGATGTGGAGCAGGCCTGTGAACCAAGCGTCCACACTTGGAGCCCCAATGCTGGGCTAGACTCGAGTAGTGTTGGGTCAGCATCTTGCCCAAACCAGGGCTGCATGCTCCAACTTGAGTTTGCCTACCCTCTGGTGCCTGACTCCCTCACGGTTTGGGTCACCTTCTTTTCTTCTGAGGAGACTGGACTACCTGCAATCCATGACATCCTTCTTCTGACACTCAGTGGTCACAACATCTCACTGGGTCCACAGTATGTGTTCTGTGACACACCGTTAACCATCAAACTAGATGTGACAGAAGAGGTTTATGGGGTGCAGTTCTTCACCATGGAGCAGCACCTGGAAATTGATGCTACATTACTGTCCTCAAAACCTGACTGCCCTCTATGCCAGACATGCCATCCTTTACACTATAGGTTGATACGCCAGCCACCATTCACACATTCACCACATGGACTGATCCTTCAAGAACCGACTCTGAGATATGTGGACAGGTAAGTTGTATGCTTTGTAGCTATGAACTTGCATGGTTTTCTAAAATACCATGCTGAATAAAGAAAAGAAAAAAAAAAAGCCAAGCTTAACCATCATGCAGTTCCCATGTGCTGGTTTGGTATTTGTCAAGTTGATAGTTTTTCCAGTATTGCTAGTTAGCCAATGCTATCATGCTGGTTATGCTAGTCAAAAAGCCTTGTTGAAACACCAGCACACCAGCATCCCGTGTTGTGGTTCAACATTCAAAACACATCATACGCTTGTGACCAGCAACTATTTTTTGTTTTGGTTTTTGTTTCAGCAGGGTACTCTCTGTTTATAATATAAATTTATTCATATTTAAAAAAGGATCCAAAAAGAAACTTGGTCTAGCATATCAGAAAGTCGTATTATGAAGCCTTCTTCTTCATTCTTTAAGAAAGAACAAACTTGAAACAACATATTTGTATCCAACACATATCAGTCCCTGCAGGGTTTGAACCCACAACCCTTTCAGTTATCAGCCTAGAGCTTTAACCCTTAGACTGCAATGCTGACATGTTATGTATTTTGTCTTACATATGGAATAGTCTAATTTAGAATACATAATTTACAATCCATGCATTATAAATGAGTTATGAACATCTTAAAGGAATAGTACACCCAAAATGACAATATTCTACATTTTTACTTACCCTTTTGCCATCTTAAACTCCTGTGACTCTTCTGCAGATCAAATTAAATGAGCTACTGGTCTGAAAATTCTCCCAGTATGGCTTTAACACAATTTCAGAAATACAGGCAGATTATTTTTATTTGTTAACATTCAGTTTGATTTGGGTTTGACTGTGTTCTCTATGAATCCCTAAACCATTTATGCCATGTGTTGATGCACTTTAGAGTGCTAGGGTTGCCTTAGGTACAATGTGTGAGGTCTACAGACATACCCTTTAATCCCTGGGGGTTTGGGTCAGCTTAAAGAATTTCACAGCCAGCTTTTTGCCATCTGAGAGATACATGCCGAAGTACTCCAAGGCAGTTTAACTTCATGGGATATTCATAAATTCTGAGTGCTGATCTGTTAATCTCATTAGCACTGTTGTTTAGGTACTTTGCAATCTATTGCATGTTATTGGACAGGTCTTGTTGAGAAATGCATTGTTTGTCCACATCAAAGTTGATTTGGTCTTTATAACAGTGGCTAGGTTGCTTAATATTTTCCCTGTTTGTCTCCTCCAAGCCATCTTGCAGAGCATCATTTACCTCTTTTGTCCAGTTCTTTACAATCCTGGTGGTGGTAGGAAGCTGCTCTGGATGTTTTCATGGATGTAACCACTATGGATTGAAGACATAGGGACAGGAGGCATTTGTCAGCCCAAATATCTAAACATACTGTACAGTTTGAAAGAGAAGATGGCTCATATAGCCTGACCTTGACAAATGCTTGAACTAAAACCTCATGTGGTTTTTCATGGGCTCCTGTTGTCTACAGACAGATGCACGAATACAGATAGGCTCCTATATGAAAAACACAACAGAGACTCCCTACCAAAGGCGCCAATTCTCAAAGGTGTGAAAACAGTTCCTGTTGTACAGTTTGATTGTTGATATTTTAAAAAACAAGGCTTGTGTTCATTTGAAGACAAATGGAAGAGGGAGTTGTTTGTGTGTGTTTTGATCAGTAACTTTGCAACACTGCAATGCGTTCAGAATAATTACATTTTGTCATTCTTTACTGGTATGTAACAAATCATGAAGTTTACAGCATATGGATCAAATTTCAAGGATCTTCTTAAAGGGATAGTTGAAAATTCTGTCATAATTTACAGTGCAGTACATTTAATGTATGACTTACTTTCTTCCGTAGTTCACAAAAGCAGAAGGCTTCAAACTTGGATGCTTATGTTGTAAGCTTAATAATTGTTACACCTCAGAGAAGAAAGACAAAAAGAGAGATGTATGCCTATTAAGCATCCATTATTTCATTCTGGCAAATGTGTCTCTTAATAACAATACATAAATGAAGACTTCAGTCATTTAGATGGCAGGCATTGTCTCTGTTTCCTTTTGTGTGCCATTTGGGTTGGGCTTATTTTCCAGAGTTTCTGAATGGTGGGCCCTCCAAGAGCACAAGGCTATACCTCAGTTGGCAGGCTGCCTATGCTGTATATTAGCTTTCACAAGAAATCAAATCAGTGGATAATAAACCGGGCCTGATGTGAACCTGATGAACTTCGCTGTTCTCACACTGAAATGTTTAGGATGTCTTGTCTTGTTTCCGAAAAGTTGGCAGACGTTCGAAAGTACAGTAAATAAAGTGACAGCTGCAGCTGTCATATATTATCACTGTACACAGAGGTGGTTTAAGAAAAAGACGTCCAGTTTTCTGATGAAAATGTGTTCTTTTCATCTTAGCATAACAATAACTTCAGCAGTTCATCTTTTTTAGAATTGAGAAGTTCTAATTAACAGACATATCCAAACATACATTAAAGCTGTGTTTAATTTGTAGTATCAAAATCCAAGTTGAGTTAGCTAGGTGTCGAGATTCATCAGCCAACCTATTAATCTACTTAGATAGACAGTGTGGTTTTTATTCAAAAATTCTTGTTTTATGCATTAATGCTGCACAGCTGTATTTACCAGATGGTGAAAAAATTTAACAGTGTATCGTAGTCAAGCATGTAGCTGTACTTTTAATGTGAACTGTATTGCAACACCTAGCAAAAGTGCTGTTCTGAGGTACTACAAGATATTTCAGAAAAAAACCTTATCTATAACTAAAAAACAAATCTAGTAAATTCATAATTCAGTGCCAGCTCGAGTGATTCCTAAAGTTAAGTGGCCTTGTGGGAATTTTACAGTAGCTCCTTGCTCTCCATCTGTGTTTTTGTGAGCATTGATATTTTATTGCACTGAGGCTTGTTCAACGGATTAAACTGCTGTAGTTGCATTCAGTGCAAACCCTTCTGAAAATAATAATAATAATAAAAAAACAGCCTAAGCTGGTTTGCTGGTCTTTTCTAATTTAAATTGATATATCTTGACAAGGCTGGGAGTCCTGCAAAGACCAGTAAACCAGTTTGGGCTGGCTGATCAATTTCTATTTCAGTATGGAAAATGTAATTGAGTTACTTGAAGATGAGGGATTGTTTACCCAGTATCAGCTAATGAAATCTACTGTGAAAAGAATTTAGACAAAATTTAAACAGAGCACTTGATGAGGTTTACTTTATCTGTATACAGTTTGCTATTGTTATAAATTGTTTGCTACTGCTAGTGAGACCTGAGTTGAAATACACTACAACACGCAGGGTTCTTGTCAGTTATTTTTTCCTTTTGTTATTTTTATTGTCCACTGTCTCTTCTTATCAACTGCCCCCCTCCCCAATCTACGTGGATGGCATTGGCTGAGTCAACAAACTCCTTATCTTTCATCGCTGTGTGTCAATTAACTACAGATCATTTTCATATTGCCCAGTAAAACAAGGACCATAACATTTTTGTCAGTTCCAGAGAGGTGCAAAATTACATGGCCATTTTATCCTCCAAGTGCAGGCCTCATTCGGCTCGAATAGAGGCAGACAATCGCTCATTGTGACCAGTGAAAGCAGCCCCAATCAAAGTGTTGGCTGGCTAAAAGAGGCAGGTTTCCTAATGAGAGCTCTTCAGTGTGGCAGGGGAATGTGCTGTAATGTCCTGTCTCAGCTAAAGAACAGCAACTATAGATCAATGCTGAAACAGTACGGAGAGTGATTAAATAGCATGGCCTCTGAGAATCTCCATAGTGCCTAACACACTTGGTCATGGCAGGCACACATATATTAAATAAGTATTTCCATTTTCAAATGTGTCCCTAAGATTATACCACAGAATGCAACAGAGCGAAATGACCCACAAAATTGCATAACAGTTGAATGTATGCTGCATGATCCAAGCATGTTTTGCTTACCTTATATTGAGTAGAAGCTAATACATGCATGATTCAATATTCTATATCCCCCCCCCCCCCCCCCCCCCCCACGCCTAATACAATTTTCAGGATAATTTACTAGCTAATTGACAACTGAATGATAACATATCTGATAAATAGTAATAATTCAGTACAAAAAGTGATACATTACAATGGTTGAGTTCAGACAAGGAATCAGGAAGACTATGCAAGCAAAGAAAGAGTGTCATGAACAGCAAAACAGACAAAAACTTAGAATCAGTCTGAATACCAGGGTAACAGCGATGTTTCTGCTGCATAAGAGCCACCTCTCAGAGTAGCGAATTTGCATTTTCATTCAGCCCGTCTGCTGTTTTTGTTAGATTAATGTGAAAATCTGACCGCAATTTTACACAGCACACACGCACGCAGTGTTATACATTTTAACCTGTTAATTGTAAAAATCTAAACAATCCGGATAATAAGATATCTAGAAGTATTCACAGTATTTTTAAGTGCAAACGATAAAAATACCATGCACACATTAACACAATTTACTAATATATATATATATATATATATATATATATATATATATATATATATATATATATATATATTATAACACACTACTGTTATACAATTCATATAAAAAATGAATATAAAGATATGCATAGTTGTGTAAGTTCATCTTTTCAGAGCAAAAATGTATTTAAAAATAAACCTCTTTATTTTAGTACAGTGGCTTGACTTGAAACTCATCAGGACTCGACTTGACTTGCTTGAGGTGAGTCACTGACTCGACTTGACTTGCTTGATTTGTCTGCACTGCACTTGAGACTTGACTCAAGACTTGATGGGTAAGACTTGAGACTTGCTTGTGACTTGAGCATGTGTGACTTGCTCCCACCTCTACCTTCCAGTGTAACGTGAAACAAAATAAGCAATCTTTGTAATCTGTTGTAAATGTAATTTGTTGTAATCTTTCTGTTGAAATTGTATTTAATCTACTTCTAGGTAAACATTCAGGAATTTTACATTTCTAAAACTACTTTGTTGGATCCTCGGTATACTAGCAGTATAATCCATACAGCCATATAGCAAGCACCACTTGATTGATCTCTTGGGTCCAGAGATGGATCACATCTGTAGTTTGGTGAATTATATGAGTGGGGTTTTGTTGTTGTATTTAGTAATTTGCTTCATGACATGAACTCATGAACTTCAAATGACAAATTATTTACTTACCACATGCCCCACTAATCACAACCACGAGGAGGTTACCCCATGTGACTCCACCCTCCCTTGCAACAGGGCCAATTGGGTTGCTTAGGAGACCTGACTGGAGTCACACAGCACACCCTGGATTCGAACTTGCGACTCCAGGGGTGGTAGTCAACGTCAATACTCACTGAGCTACCCAGACCCCACCAAAGCTATAGTTTTAATGTAATTGACCATGGTGTTACTACAGTACCATGATGTTAAAATAATAAACATTTTGAATTCTGTGGTAACTATTTTTGTAAAGGAAGATTAAGGTTAGATTTAGGGGTAGGGGTTTGTGTTGGGTGTCTGTGGGACACTAAATAAACACAATATTTAATTACGAGTGCCACTATTTGCACTTACTGCAAAGAGGATGTTTTTTGTTGTTGTTGTCTTTGTTTGTTTGTTTTTTTGTTTTTTACACTTTGTGAAAATAGTCTCTGCCATAAAATAAATGTAAAATAAAACGGCTGATATAATATTCAGTTTGACTTCCTGAGTTTGATGATCAGCATTTTCAGAATGTAAAGCACTGTTCATTCACTCAAAAATAATAAAAAGTAATGCATTTTATACCTTGTTTTGTACACTACTCGTGGGAAGTGCCCTAAATGTTGGAGGAAAAAATTGAGAATTTGATAATTCATACACAGTTCAGATAAGGATATACAGAATTGATCCATTAAAGATGATTAAGACTGAGGCGCCACATCTGTTTTTAATCTTGCGTATACCTCTCTGAAGCAGTCAGACAAAGGGTGAAAGAGTAGCACTGCTGACATGCTGGTGTTATGGGGTTATGTGAGAATGAAAAGAAACTCATTACAAAGTCTCAGACAAAAACAGGTGTTGATAGAAACTAACCTGTTATTCTGCTCAGAAAAAAAATAAATAAAAAATGTGGATTTCAGGAAGTGAAACTGGTCATATTTATACCCAGATGTTTTGGTTACTTTAGTGTCTGGTTACCTTATTGTTTCACTGCTAATCTACATCCTAAATGCTGACACTGTGTCATGCCCCTACCCTGTTGCTTTCATGGGATAAGAGTGAACAGCCTGAAGCTAAAGAATTTTCCCACACCACTGCGGGGTATCCCGCATAGGAAAAGTGATGAGGTCATGAGCTACCACAAATTCCAGCATGGAGGCTTGAAAAATATTGTTATCATCTCAAAACCCAAACACAAGGTCCTCTGAAAGACTGTGATGTGTAAGGTATGCAAGCCCCTTTCATTCTCTCCATGTCTTCTCAGAATTATTATACATATTTGACTATTTAATTTTGTTTGTTCTTTTCTGTAATCAAATGTTTATTTGTTTTCAACAGAAATGTATACAATTGCAGTAAAATGTAACACAAATTTAGAGTTTGTCAGACCAAACAGATCAAAGACAAAATCAAACCAAACAAAGAACTTTGTGTAGTGCACATTGTATGAGACAATGTTTTCCATTGCACAGAATTATTGCACTTTCCAAGGTTTGCACTTTTTTATCTGATCAAATAAAAATGAGACCAAACACTATATCTCTAAAGGTATTTACAGATGAAGTCAGAAGTTTACATGCACTTTAGCCAAATACATTTAAACTCAGTTTTTCACAATTCCTAACATTTAATCATAGAAAACGTCTCGGTTACGTATGTAACCTCCGTTCCCTGATGGAGGGAACGAGACGTCGTGTCGAAGAAGCGACACTAGGGGTCTCTCTTGAGCGCCGAAAGATACCTCTGATCTATGAAAAAAGGCCAATGAGAGTTGGCGAACAGTATTTGCATACTCCGCCTCCGGATACGGATATAAAGGCGAGAGAAATATGCTCGTTCATTCAGGATTTTTCTGAGGAGCCGGGAGTGTTCCGGGCATCTCAGCGGCTCGGCTCAGCGACGTGGCCGGGAAGACACGACGTCTCGTTCCCTCCATCAGGGAACGGAGGGTACATACGTAACCGAGATGTTCCCCGTCTGTCGCTCACTTCGACGTCGTGTCGAAGAAGCGACACTAGGGGTCCACTTCAAAACTCGCCATGCACTGAGCCGTGTACGTGTACTGCTGACACAGAAGCGGGCAGGTATTTTGCACGTGCACAAGCGACCAACTGTTTTCAGGCTGGACGTACTCTTCCCCAATGCCCCGAAAAAGCGTCAGCACCCTTTTGGTTACCCTAGGGGGGAACAAGGTGACGCTCCCAACTAGGGAACGGGCCAAGCCTGGCTGGGCCTCTTTTCTCTCTATGTTTTCTCGGCATAGAGCAAGAGCAGCCGGGGCCCTTACCGCATCGAGGGAAGGGGGTCTTATTCCGAATTCCTATCCTTTTAGGGGGAAAAGACCCTGCGGAGGCCACACCCGCCCAGCAGGGGAGGTAAAGGTGGCAAAATACATCACATGGCCACTTAGGCATGTGGGAGGAAATGGCGCGGTGGTAGATCCAACCTCGAGGAGGGGGGAGTTGCTACAACACGGCGACCGGAGGGCAGCGAAGGACTGCCTAAGGGAGACGCGGGTCAGCTCGCAAGGTGACCGTACCGCGGAAATACACACAGAAGGAGTCCCGTAGGAGGCCTGATCTGTGGAGCACCTATTCCAGTAGGGGTAGCCGGAGGTACCCGTAGTGGACTGGACCAGCACGTTCCTCCGCTGAACTGCTGCGGGCCCGAAGGGCTAGGGAGGAATCAACCAGGGACCTGGGTCCTCTGGGACAAAAGCGCACTCTTTTGCCTTGGCAGAGGGAAACGGCGCTGGAACAAGCGGTTCACCCGGTCAGATCGTCAACGTGTACCGAATTCTATGGGCTCGGACCTGAGAGAACACGGGACGAGACTGACTCAACCCTGAGATCATAAGGGTGTTAGGTGCTGCCCAGCCCGCAGCTCTACAAATGTCTGCTAGGGAGGTGCCCCTCGCCAGTGCCCAAGAGGATGCCACGCTCCTAGTGGAGTGGGCTCGAACCCGTAAGGGGGGGGCATGGCCTGGGTGTGATAGGCCAACTGAATGGCATCCACCACCCAGTGAGACACCTCTGTTTGGAGACAGTGTTCCCTTTCTGCTGTCCTCCAAAGCAGACAAAGAGCTGCTCAGAGCGCCTGAAGGCAGGCAGGTAGGCACGCAAGGCACATACCGGACACAACAGTGAGAGGGCTGGGTCTGCCTCCTCCCGGGGCAGTGCTTGTAGGTTCACTACCTGATCTCCAGGGGGCGTGGTAGGAACCATGGGCACATAGCCCAGTCGAGGTCTTAGGATCACATGAGTATCTGCCGGACCGAGCTCCAGGCAAGTGTCGTTAGTAGGGAACGCTTGCAGGTCCCCGACCCTCTTGATGGAAGTGAGCGTGATCAGCAGGGCCGTCTTTTCAGGAGAGGGCCCTGAGCCAACTGATTCTAGCGACTCGGGGGGGGGGATCTCTAAAGACCGGCGAGGACCACCGAGAGATCCCAGGAGGGGAACAGGTTTGGCCGGGAGGGGTTTAACCTCCGGGCACCTCTTGGGAACCTGACGGTTAAGTCGTGCTTACCCAGAGACTTGCTGTCTACTGGGTCGTGGTGAGCTGCGATAGTGGCAACATACACCTTCAAGGTGGATGGGGACAGCCTCCCCCCCAACCTCTCCTGTAGGAACAGGAGCACAGACCTAACTGCGCACCTCTGTGGGTCTTCTGCCCGGGAAGAACACCAATTTACGACAATTTAACGGACACCATTTCAGGGCGTAGAGTTGCCTGGTAGAAGGGGCTCTGGCTTGGTTGAACGTGGCTACGACCATGGGTGGTAGACCAGCTAGATCTTCCGCATCCCGCTCGGGGGCCAGACGTGGAGGTTCCAAAGGTCTGGGTGCGGATGCCAGAGCGTGCCCCGTCCCTGAGAAAGAAGGTCCTTCCTCAGGGGAATTCGCCAGGGAGGGGCTGTCGCGAGGAGTACAAGGTCCAAGAACCAGGCCCGAGTGGGCCAGTAAGGAGCCACGAGAGTGACTTGCTCCTCGTCCTCCCTGACCTTGCACAGCACCTGTGCAAGAAGGCTCACTGGGGGAATGCGTACTTGCGCAGCCCAGCCGGCCAGCTGTGTGCCAATGCATCTGCCCCGAGGAGAGCCTCTGAACGGGCGTACCAGAGCGGGCAGTGGGAGGTCTCTCGGGAGGCAGAGGGGTATACCTGGGCCTAGCCGAACCGTTCCCAAATCAGCTGAACCGAGTGGGGGTGAAGCCTCCACTCTCCGCCAGGCAAGCGTTGTCATGACAGCGCGTCCACTATCACATTGAGGTTGCCGGGGATGTGAGTGGCACGCAGCGACTTGAGTCGGTGCTGGCTCCAAAGGAGGAGACGACGGGCGAGTTGTGACATATGACGGGAGTGTACGCCGCCTTGGCGATTTATGTACGCGACCGCAGTGGTGTTTTCCGACCTGACTAGGATATGTTCGTCCCGAATTAACGGGAGAAACTTCCGCAAGGCCAAAAGGACGGTCAACAACTCGAGGCAGTTGATGTGCCAACGTAGCTGGGCCCCTTTCCAACGGCCTGAGGCTGCGTGCCCGTTGCAAAAGGCGCTCCAACCCAATCTGGAGGCGTCGGTCGTGACCAGGACGCGTCTGGACACCTTCTGTAGGGGCACTCCAACCCGTAAGAAACAGGGGTCTGTCCAGGGGTTGAATGTCTGACGGCAGGCGGGGGCGATTGTTACCCGGTGCGTGCCGTGGCGCCATGCTCGTCTCGGGACTCGGGTCTAGAGCCAGTGTTGGAGCGGTCTCATATGCATCGACCCCAGCGGCGCGACCGCCGCGGAGGATGCCATATGCCCCAGGAGCCTCTGGAAAAATTTTAAGGGGACCGCTGTGCCTGGCCTGAAGGCGGCGAGGCAGTTCAACACTGACTGGGCACGCTTGTTGGTGAGACATTGAGACCGAGTCTAACTCCATCCTGAGAAAAGAGATGCTCTGAACTGGAGTGAGCTGGCTCTTTTCCCAGTTGACCTGAAGCCCCAGACGGCTGAGGTGCCTGAGCACCTGGTCTCTGTGGGTTTTGCATAGTAACTCTGGTGAGAGGACAGAGACAGGCCGAAGGGGAGGACTTGTACTGACACACCTGGCCCCCGAACGCAAACCGCAGGTAGGGGCGGTGTCGGGGCAGGATGGAGACGTGGAAGTACGCGTCCTTCAGGTCTACCGCTGTGAACCAATCTAGATGCCGGACGCAGGTTAAGCGTGAGCATTTTGAACACGAGTTTGTGCAACGCTCGGTTGAGAACTCGCAGGTCCAAGATTGGTCGTAAGCCGCCGCCTTTCTTGGGTACGATGAAGTAAGGGCTGTAGAAACCCTTCTTCATCTCGGTTGGAGGGACAGGCTCTATCGCATCTTTGGCCAGAAGAGTCGCGATTTCCGCGCGCAGGGAGTGGGCGTGTTCGCCGTGTACTGCGGAAAAGCGGACGCCCATGAAGGGGGGCGGGGGCCTGGCAAACTGAATTGCGTAACCGAGTCGGATGGTCCGGGCCAGCCAGCGAGATGGGTTGGGAAGTGAAAGCCACGCGTCCAACCTCTGTGCTAGGGGCACCAAAGGGACGATTAATTTTGACGTACCCGGCGGGGCTTCGCAGCGGGGCGGAGAAGGTAGGGCAGCGTTGGGCGGCAACGGGGCGACCCGCGGCTGAGGTGCTGAGACAAGACTCAAAGCACTTACCTTGCTCCGCACACCCGGCAGGGGGCGGGTTAGCGACTGAGGAGGAGGTCCTGGGTAGGCGTCCTCTAGACTCGTCGGAACCGGCCGGCCGGGGGACAGTCGTGGGGCTGAAGACGGGTGGTCCGTGTCCAGGAAGCCAGGACTGTTGATATCTGGGGGCAAAGTGCCGTGAGAACGGCATTTGCGGGCCAGGTGACCCAGAGACAAAAGGAAATAGCTCATTACAGAGAATATGAGAATGTGAAAATTAATTCAACAAGAAAAGATTCTCCTCCCGGCCCTCCACCGGGGACGGAGCGGTCTTACCAGCCTCCGGAGCTAACATCTTGGTCCCTGGGTTGAACGTCTACGGACAGCCTGGGAGCCTTCCGGGTCCTCGAGGGGGTCCGTGAGACGGGGGCGTCCATTTCCTGCAGCGTGCTCGACGCTGGGGCTGAGAGCTGGGCCCGGGTTGAGGCGGAGCAGGGTGTTTCACAGCCGCAGGAGGATGCCCGTCGGCAAGCAGACGGGGCATGGCCCATGGCGGCAGGCTTGCGGCGGGGCAGGATGTGTAGTGGCCTCCGTCTGCCTCACCGCTGAGGACTGCTGGGCAGAGTCGTCAACGGTGGCGCCGAATGGACGGAGCTGGGAGACGGGGGTGTGGGAGAAGGTGTGCCTTGTCCGCCTCCCGCATTTCGACCAGGTCCAGTCCACAGGTGCGTTTCTGGACCACAAGGGGTGGCCATCGCCTGTTCGATTGCCAGCGCTTCTGACCTCCGTGGCCCGGGGGCGCGGTTGGTCATCCAGCGCAGTTCCTGCAGCACATCAAGAACAGGACTACCCAAGGTGCAAGTTTTGAAGTGCCTTGGCCTGGTATTGGTTGCAGGAAGGGCCGTGGCATGCAGAGTGGAAGCGGTCTGGGACCGTTCCACCGCGAGGGTAGTGAGAGCGGAGGAGCGAAGAAGCCTTGGCTTAGCTCAACTCGTCGTGCACGTCCGGGAAGAAAGGAACGGGGGGGGGGGGGGGGGGGCGTGGCTGTGAGCGGCGCACCTGCCCGCGGAACCGATCAAGTAGCCCGGGAAGCGCCCAGGGGCAAACTGCACGCCGGCAGTGAAGAGAAAAGCCGCTGTAGTGCGCCGTAAATCCAACAGCAAAGCAGAGCGTCAGAGGATCAGAAGCAGGATCAGTTGTGTTACTCGCAGCTGACTGCATACACACGACCATCGGCTCCGAAGAAAATTACTGAATGAAAGAGCATATTTCTCTCGCCTTTATATCCGTATCCGGAGGCGGAGTATGCAAATACTGTTCGCCAACTCTCATTGGCCTTTTTTCATAGATCAGAGGTATCTTTCGGCGCTCAAGAGAGACCCCTAGTGTCGCTTCTTCGACATGACGTCGAAGTGAGCGACAGACGGGGAACATTCAATGTCTTGGGTCAGTCAGGATCACAACTTTATTTTAAGAATGTGAAATGTCAGAATAATTGTAGAGAGTTTGATTTATTTCAGCTTTTATTTCTTTCATTACATTCCCAGTGGGTCCAAAGTTTACATACACTTTGTTAGTATTTGTTAGCATTGCCTTTACATTTTTTTACTTTTGTCAAACGTTTTGTGTAGCCGGAAAAGTTGCTGGAATTTTGGCTAATTCCTCCAGACAGATCTGGTGTAACTGAGTCAGGTTTGTAGGCCTCCTTGCTCGCACATGCTTTTTCAGCATTTTCATCAGATTGAGGTCAGGGCTTTGTGATGGCAACTCTAATACCTTGACTTTGTTGTCCTTAAGCTATTCTGCCAAAACTCTGGAGGTATGCTTTGGGTCATTGTTCATTTGGAAAACCCATTTTCGACCGAGCTATATCTTGCTGGATTATGTCTTGTGATGTTGCTTCAATATATCCACATCATTTTCTTTCCTCATGATGTCATCTATTTTGTGAAGTGCACCAGTCACTCCTGCAGCAAAGCACCCCCACAACATGATGCTGTCACCCCCATGCTTCATGGTTGGGATTGTGTTGTTCAGCTTGCAAGCTTCACATTTTTTCTTCCAAACATTCTAATGCCTCTCCTTCCTCAGCAGTATGATGGCTACGTAGTCCCATGATGTTTATACTTGCGTACTATTGTTTGTAGAGATGAACGTTGTAGCTTCAGGCATTTGGAAATTGCTCCCAAGGATGAACCAGATTTGTGGAGGCCCACCATTTTTTTTCTGAGGTCTTGGCTGATTTCTTTTGATTTTCCCATTATGTCAAGCAAAAAAGGCACTGAGATTGAAGGTAGGCCTTAAAATACATTAACACGTACACCTCCAATTCAGTACACCTCCTATCAGAATCTAATTGGCTAAAGGCTTGACATCATTTTCTGGAATTTTCCAAGCAGCTTAAAGGCACAGTTAACTTAGTGAATGTAAACTTCTGACCCACTGGACATGTGATATAGTCAATTAAAAAACTGAAACAATCTGTCTGTAAATAATTGTTGGAAAAATCACTCATGTCATGCACAAAGTAGATACATAATAGTCTACTTGCTATACACTACAAACTATAGTTTGCTAATTATAAATCTGTGGAGTGGTTAAAAATTAGTTTTAATGACTTCAACCTCAGTGTATGTAAATGTAACGGGACTGTAAGCCTCGCCTCGTAGGGGAAAATTAAAACGTTACCCTGGAAGACTTAAGAACGAAAGGATCTTAGTACCCACTCCAGTGCTTTGAGTCTCAATATACACGTTATGTATATATGTTTTATCCTACACTATTTTAAGATATACTGGAGGAATAAGTAGTGTAGGCTTCAGGCGACTATGTCTATACGGTGGCTTCCTGAAGTGCATGTAGTGAAAAACTCAAATTCACATCCCCACCCACCTAACCTCAATAGTGTAAGTGAAACGCCCCTACCCCAAGTAATACCCACCCCAATTAGTAATTTATTTTCGTCTTATAGTAAATTATATGTTTCAAAAGGACTTATTTCAGTACAAGAAAATAACAAACAGTGACAAAAATAAAATGGTTAACACTCTAAAACACTCTTAACACCTAAGAAATGTTTGAGCTTCCAATTGACTCAATTATCATAAACACAGTTCACAATTGAAACCCTCAGTTCGTTCAAACACTCAGTTCACTTTATGTCAGGAAAGTGTTTGTGTGTGTAACAACTGTTGTACCAGTCAGTGGCAAGGACAACTTTGATACAATGGCTTAATTGCGTCGGCTTGCGATGACTTTCGATGACTTAAGTAACAGCTGCGGGGACAGGTCAATGAGATGTCGTAAGGATGGCAAGGTATAATAAAAAAAACACAAGAAAAGTTTCAGCGCGGCCCAGAAAAACTCAGGAACTTTCTGGAACAAAATGGCGCAGCTCGCACGTGGCATGCATAGATCAAACGATCTGAATAAAAAAAAAGAAAAATGTCTCAAAACAAATCTCTATCCTGGACATTCGTCAGTCTCTTAAAAAAAAAAATTAAATAAAAATCGCTCCTTCAAAAACCGATCGTTCAGCTCACAAACTCATTCTCACGCACTAACAAGTGCACTTAAATGATTTACAGACAAAAATCAATGTCTCTTTCTCCGACAAAGGTTAATGGATGACTCAGACAACGGTATGACCCTCAAAAGTTCCTACAGTCAGAATTACGGCAAAAACACTCAGTGTTCTGAACGAAACTCACGGCTCCAGCAATTCTCTCTCTCGCGCTCTTGGCCAGTCTCCAACACCGTCCTTTGTTCAATGACGCAATCGACCGAACTTTTGCTTTAACTTCGTCTTCCATTTCACACAACAATATCAATGTACACCAAACCAGTTAACTTAATCTGGCTGTGCGCCACTGTCTTACATTACAGTTTCAGTGAACAAACTGTCTACCTCTCACACCGCGATCATGGCGTGTCTCTCGTCACACTGCTCACTCTTCTTCTTCCCAGACATCTTTTCATCTCCCGCAAATACGCCGGAGATACTCCGTATTCTCTTTATAATGAATTGAAGGGCATTTATCCATGGTCCTACTAAGTAAAATGCACTTTTGACTAATAAATAACAGTATGTATTAGTGCTGCTAGTATCAGATTGCCCTGCACCATTAAAGAACCATGGGCCCTTACAAACAGTCAAATATGGTATCTAATTTCCTTTTGATCCTAATCCAGACCTGTGGGATTGCTGGACAGAACCAAAACATGGCAAATTTAATGTCTTCTTAATTTCCTGCATTGTATGCACCATGCATGTTTGTTTTTTGTCTTTTCAAACTTTTGTTTTTGCTTTTCAAAGACTTTGTATCTTGCTATTTATTTTTAAGAATGATCTGTTATCTGTTTTCAGCAATGCATGAAGCTAGTTGCTCAAATAAATGATTATGATTTCACAAACAAACAGCCATTCCACAAATTGGTAAAGTAACCACAAGACATTGATGGCTAAATTGATACTTTCTTGCAAAATATTATTTCCATCTCTGTGTAAGCTGAGCCAATGGTCTACCTCAGGAGTCACTGTGGCTGTTAAGGATAGCAGTAGTACATTTTTAGCTTTGCTTTTCCTCTCCACAACAAACATGTCTTAGAAAAACAAAGCCACAAGACCACATTGCGGGCCAGTATCTTCCAGCTCCTGCCATTGGGGTTGGCTCAGACTGCATATGCAGTTCTAGCAAAGTGTGTTCTGGCACTATGCAATTCTCACACCAATGAGGATCTCTGACCCATATTCGACTGTTTGGGAAGACTGCAGCTGGATGAGTTTGTGGTGATTTAGAGCCTTGTGGTGTAGCTGATTGAGTTGAATGTACCTGAACCAGCTGTGAGGCTTTCCGCACACTGTGCAATCTTGCCGAGTTTGTATTACTTCAGGCGGAAAGTTAAACCTGTGTAAAGGATCTGAGAAGCAAATGTGCAAATAGAGGTTTAAAGGTTGATCTATGTCCTGATTAAAATGTTTTTTTGTTACCCAAGCACCATAAGTAGCTGGGCTCATTGTAGGAAGAGGTGCAAGATTCATTAAAAAACTGGAATTAGAGGAATAGTTCACACAAATAATAAAATTATGTTATCATTAACTGACATTACTCATGTCTTTCCAAACCAGTATTACTTTTTGATTCTGTGAAATTTGTTTCTGTAAACTTTCTTGCTTTTGTATTCTTTTCTATGCTTGAAAGCTCCAGTCCCCTTTCATTATAATTGCATGTGAAACAGCGAGAAGCACAGTCTTCAGAATTTCTCCAACTGTGTTAAGAAATACATATGGGCTTACACGTGTGAGTAAATAAATGTTGACAGAATTTTCATTTTTGGGTGACCTATTCCTTATTTTAGGGACTAGGAAAACAGACAGATGGTGGTATTGTCAGATAGAAAAGCACCTTACCATCCCTTTGGTCTTTATCATCTCTCTTATCTTGTCAATTCATTGAGATAGATAGAATGAGAGTGGAAATGCATTTTATGTGGGTTGTCTTGGGTTAATCAAGTGGTATTTATGGCAGATCCTAAGATGCTTTATTATAATGTCAAAGTGTGTTACCTTTAGAGGCCCTACCTTGTGCTGATCCCAGCATAGGGAATGACTAGAGATTTTCAGAATTTCAGCTGAGTTTTGCGCTTTATGTATATGAAGGTTTGTATTACAGTCATGATGAGTGCTGTGTGTACAGCACACTTTGTACTCTGAGATCACATTACGATAGCCATCCTTTCTTAGCATCTAATTGTTGGTGTTGGGGTCATATCATGCTTTTATTTTACTTCATTTTCCTTGAGGTTTACGTATAATGTTAATAAAGGTTTTTGCCCAAAAAAGTCATAAAATAGTATTGTATTTCCTTTTTCCACCCTGCCTCTAGCCCTCAACATCTGAAACATTTGGTTTTCTGTTCTGTCCCCTTTAGGACTTAAATAATATACTTAATATATACACCCACTGTATTATTATTATTGGCTAACATTACTAAAGTGCAAACACCCACCACCAGCACTTGCAGATTTTTTTTTCCCCAAGAATAAAAGAATGAAAATGTGTAAGCAATATTCTAAATCACCTGAAAGCACTCAGTTCAGCCAATTATTAATAGCTATGTCCGTACTAATAAAATGTCCCAATTTATATAAAGCACGCAATCAAACTACAGTTATTTGACTGAAAAAAAAAAAATCAAAACTGAACAAAGTCTGGATACTTTTGCTTCTGAATACTTATATTATTAGGTATAAAGGATTTGGAATGCTGTACAAATAAGCAAGGGATAATCTACAGTCAGCCGATTGTCATCACAAATTAAACCTCTTCAGGATGATAACCTGTCTGGGTTTATTTTACGATAATAACAATAACAATACAATATCCCACTTATTACACAGCTACTAAGCAAATACATATATACATGGACATTAAATATTGATTTGCATTGAAATTAAGTAATTTTATAAGAATAAATAAATCGCTGAACATCTGAAATCCATCTCGTTTGCATTGGAGTTCTGTTGGTGTTTATATACAGCCTATTACAAGACTACTTGCCAGATAAATAAATGCACTTGAAATATTGATTTGAGTTTAAGTTATTTTACTAGCTTTCTTGTAGAGATCGGACCGTGAACCGAGAAGCAGTAAAGATTACTCGTAATACCCTGATGACCAGTCTGATATGTCTGATATGCGGTTGTTACTCATGGATATCAGACCACTAGATTGTACCATTGATTTATCAGAATTATGTATTCCAGAATGTAGTGTAATAGTGCTATATTTAGCTAAAAACAGTCATAATAGTCAAGACTAACACAAGCTGTGAACCTGTAGGGTTAATAAATCTAGGTCCAGTTGTAATGGACGGTCGTCCTCCCATTTAATGGAAAATTCGGGAGGTTCTTCAGGTTGGTAGTCACATCCTCCATAATTTCAACCAGGGCAGAGGATCACCCTTGACTGTTTTGCATCTTAAATATTGGATAATGGCCATCCCGATACATGATACAAATGAGATGGCAGCCACTAACAATTCTACACAATTTTCTTTCATTGCACTCTGCACTATGCTTTCTTCTTACAAAATAAAATAATTTAATCTTCAATTATCTTAATTTGAAGTTATGTATTTCTACCAGAAAGATATAATTGAGAATAATCATGGATATGGTGATAGAATAGTTCCATTGGCGTAAACACCGTCCTTTGGTTCAACTCTAAGATTCTCGTTCGGATTGCCAGATCCTGCCGGAAGACGATAACGGAAGGGGAGTAGAACTTACCCCTATGGCTGGATAGGTCATAAACTGGTGGTGAAGGAGTGAATGGAGGCTGAAACAATGTTCAGAATGATCAATGAAAGACAGCTACAGAATGTCTAGGTCACATATGTAACCTCCATTCTCTGATGGAGGGAATGAGACGTTGTGTTGAAGAAGCGACACTAGGGGTCTCTCTTGAGCGCCGAATATGCCTCTGATCTATGAAAAAAGGCCAATGAGAAGTTGGCAGACAGTATTTCATTCAGGATTTTTCTGAGGAGCCGGAAATGGTCCGGCCACTACAGTGGCTCGGCTCAGCAACGTGGCCGGGAGGACACAACATCTCATTCCCTCCATCAGGGAACGGAGGTTACATATGTAACGCTATTTTACCGTTTTTATACCGTATGTCCGGGGGCTGGGTATGCAAATACTGTCTGCCAACTTCTCATTGGCCTTTTTTCATAGATCAGAGGTATATATTCGGCGCTCAAGAGAGACCCCTAGTGTCGCTTCTTCGACACAACGTCGAAGTGAGCGACAGACAGGGAATTTATAAAGAAAATTATAGATAATGATTGAATGAGATGGCTGAATTTAATGGATGGTGTAATGCTACAATGAGTCAATTTCTTTCCTAAGTAACCATGTAATAAGCACAATCTGCTCTACGTTGGAGTCCTAATCATTATTTTATTTTTATTTATTATTGACTATTCAAAGAATCCTTAGAGATATGTGCAGAAATAAAAGAAAAATACATATAAACCCACATTGATCGATCAGGAACAATAATCTTTAGCTACTCTTACCTAATGTTGTCATCCTTCGGAAGGCTATGCAGAGACGCTAAATTTCCACAGCCAGGGACTGTGTTTTTGAATCTTCCCCGACTCTTTGTTAGTTAAATAACAACTACAGCAATGGTCCCTCTATAGGTGTGTAGCAATGGCTGTACCATTCCCCTCCTCTTCCGTTAAAGTTGTGGAGGTAGAGAATGAGCTGTTTTTGCAGTTGGGTGCCAATAAATGTTCTCTTTAAAGCAATTGAAGTTTTTATTTCTTAAACTTACTGTATGTTTTTATATTACAATAAAATCTTGAAAATTTGATTCCTCATGACATGACCTCTTTAAAGGCAATGATTGGTTATATCACTGTATAATGGCAAACTCTTAAACTATGCCTCAGCCTGAAAAATCACATATTTATACATTGCTAATTGCTGCTTCTCAACAAACATATTCAGAAATCAGCAGATTAGAATTTCTTTGAATGGTTTCTTTGAAATGCACATAAAAAAATTATAAATTTGTTGGAAACGTGCAGAACGCTTCTGGCAAGCAGAAGCAAAATTTGTGAACTGTGAAGTTTGTGAAATAAAATTCATCACTCCAATTTTCAGAGTTGGACTCATCTACACTGCTGATTGTTTGTGTGTTTCAGGGACTTAAAGTTTGATGAGACATACACCTACCATGTGCTGACAGTGTCTAGAAGAGCCGAGAGTGAACCATCTCCTCCAATCTCTCACCAGCAGGGCTCACCCTACTGTGGAGATGGACTTATCCAAAAGTGAGACATCTTACTTATGTAGCATTCAAATCAAATGTTCATAGATTCTGTCAAGTTTAAACTATAAATAAAATGTATTAAAATTGGTAGAAAAATTGCATATTATTGTGGTTTATTTGTTTAGCAATGGAAAATATTAGTCAGTGTGTTAAGTTACCATTCACTGCAAAACATCCTTTTTAAAATTGCAGAAGATATTAAGACTTGTATTATTATTTTAAATACAAATAATATATTAATACAATGATTACATCATGTAAAAAACATTTTTTTTTTTTTGGTTATTTCCTAATTGCTTATGACTCAAATGTATAGAAAAATGCATTTGCCTTTCAGATATCTTGGAGAGCAGTGTGATGACATGAACTTTGCTAATGGAGATGGCTGCTCAAACCAGTGCAAGAAAGAGCCCTTGTTCAATTGTGTTGGTATGTGACTGTGATCTTTAGGTAGAAATGTTAAAGCAATGTCATGGTTTCAACACAAGTTAAGTGCATCACTGTAAATGCAATGTTTGTGTCACTGGCCCATCTTGACCCGCCCAGAGCGGGATTCGAACCGGCCATCCCCTGCATGGGAGCCGGATGCGCTAGCAAGGTGCCTATAAAATTCATGACCTCTATCGTTGGTCACTAGTGAGTCTCTTAAGGTCAGAAGAATAAAGTTTACACATTGCACAGCTACTGTATTATGAACCAGCTGGCTACCGTTACATTTTATAGTTTTTATTAACATGGGGCAGAATTTGAAAATACTTTATGTTTATCCACAGCATTATCCTGTCAACAGAGCTTAACTTGATTTGAACCTGGAAAGAAAAAGTGTTTGATATGTTTTGTGTATTTTAAAATAAATAAATAAAGCATATATAAGGAATACACAGGATATTGCTTATATTTATTACAGAATAGAATCATATATTTTTTAAATATATTTAAAATATTATTTATTTTTCTAGATATATTTTTGTAATTTTTAAATAGTTTAAAATAGAATGTATTTATAAAATACATTTAGAAAAATACAATTCAGCAAGAATAGAGAATATTGAGAAGAAATCTCAATTTCTTGTCTCAGTTGAACATTTTGTAATATATTTTGAAATGTAAAGGTTTAAGCAACAAGCAAATAAATAAACAAAAATGATCTGGGACATTTAGAAAATATAATTTCTTCAACCTATATTTACAGTATATTTCAATTATATTTTGGCCAGAAAAGCATTTTTTTGGTCCATTTATATGTGTGTTTCCTTTATGGGTTTAATGCTTATTCTCTTAAATTAAACAAAATACACTTTCCACTACAAAACTATTAAGACAACAAATTGTAGCATCGTTTTGATTGATTTTGTGCTTTGGCAACATTTAGCTGCATTGCCCATTACTTCTCAGCTCTCTATTGATGTCAGTTCTGCCCGGGTGCCCAGCCATCAATCTCATGGATTCGGTCTGTCATCAGTGTCACCCAGCATCCTACATTGACAATGTGTGTAAGGCAGATACAATTCTGGTGTAAGGCAGAGAAATCCCTT